>OY755213.1:19033651-20233651 GCA_963576765.1 Draba incana | reverse complement strand
TTCAATAAAAGGTTTGGTTTTGTTAAGTACCTCAAATGGTGAGATGTCTTGGAGAATTTTGGTAGGTGTCCGGTTAATTAAGTAGCACGCTGTCATAACCGCATCACTCCAAAATCTCTTGGGGACATTTTGCTCTAGAAACCTCCATCAAATGTCGATTCTTTCTCTCGGCCACCCCATTCTGTTGTGGTGTATACGGACAACTCGTTTGATGAAGGATTCCAAGTGATGAGAGGTGTTCTTTAAACCGGTTGCTAGTATACTCCCCTCCATTATCTGTTCTAAGAATTTTAATCTTGGCATTGTAATGGTTAGCAACATAAGCTTGAAAGTTCACAAATGCCTCAAGAACACGATCTTTAGATGGTAACAATGTAATCCATGTATATTTTGATCTTTCATCTATAAAAGTGACAAAGTATTTGTTATTTTCTTTAGAAATGCATGGTGAAGTCCAAACATCAGAATGAACCAACTCAAAACAATTTTCATAGATAGTAGTAGATTTTGGAAAAACAGATTTGCAATGTTTACCAAGAATACATGATTCACAACTCAAGTGATCAAAATAAACATTTGGTAGCATTATTTCAAAAGCTCGAGAATGGGGATGACCTAATCTAGCATGCCAAATCGCATTATTAGCAACACTTAAACAAGATTTTAAAGAAAAACTAGAGGAGCTCGGTGATAAATCTTCAAGAACATATAGATCATCTTTAGTACCACCTTCTCCGATTATCTTTCCGGACTTAATATCCTGAAAATGAACATCATTAGGACCAAAGATTGCATAACAATCCAAATCTTTAGTTGCTTTCTTAACCGAGAGTAAGTTTGATGTAAAATTCGGTATATAGAAAGCTTTAGATTCTTTATCAAATATTTTCAATGTTCCAATTCCTTTTATAGGGATATTATCTCCATTAGCAATTTCAACATGACCATTAGTTGTTTCAACATTTTTAAGCATGTTCAAATTGTTAATCATGTGATGAGATGCTCCCGAATCAACCACTAATGAATTCCTACTAAGAGAGTGTGTGAAGAAAGTTTTACCAGATTGGTTTTGGGAAGCAAAGGCCTTGATCAGTGCTTCCAAATCAGACTTACGAACGTAATCTCCATGATTGGCTGTGTCTCCGTTCTTGGACGTCCCGGGACGTTCTTGATTGCTTGTCCATTCTGATTCTGGCTTGGCCGAGGCGTGATTTGCTTTGGAGTTGCTTGGATAGTCAATCCACCAGCTTGGCTTGAGATGTGGATGCAAAATCCAGCACTTCTCTTTGACATGGCCCCGAGCCTTGCAATGATCACATCGAGTGTTAGCTCCAGGCTTGTTATAGCCTCCATTGTTTCCTTTGTTCCCACGGTTGCCATGCCTATTGTACACACCCTTATTAGCAGTGAGGAGCTCTCCTTTCCCACCAAATAATCCTAGAGATCCTTGCTCACGCTGAATCTGAGCACACACCTCATCTAGACTAGGAAGTTTCTCTGATCTAAGGATGTGTTTTGTGAGATCGTTGAACACCGGGTTTAAAGTCAGCAACAACCCAAACACCTTATCCTGTTCCTTCCTCTCATTGAGCACCTTTGGATCAATAGAACTTGGACGCAGCATCTCAAGTTCAGCCCATAAAGATCTATACTTTCCAAGATGTTTGGTAAATTCCATATCTTCTTGATGAAGGCTGTTTATTGCTTTCTTTACCTCATACACACGAGCAAGGTTAGACTCATTACCATAGACGTTCTTCAACGTATCCCAAAGCTCAGCAGCCGTCTCACAGTAAGAGTAAGCCTCAAGTATAGCCTGATCGAGACCATTCTGGATGATAGCCAATACCGTCTGATCTTCTTGGAACCATTTAGCTTCCCTCTCTTGCTTCTCTTGCTCAGATTCTCCAGCACTTCCTTCGGAGATCAACGAGATATCAATGTGATTCCACAGCCCTCTACCACATAGGGCTATCTTAGTTGTTCTAGACCATAACAAATAATTTTCCCCTTTGAGTATAACAGGAACCACCAAAGGTTTAGAGGAATCTATAGAGCTCATCCTCAAATAACTGATTTTGAAAACTTTACTGATTTTAATGAAAGCTAAGAGCTTTAATGATTTTCAGAAGATTTTAAAGAGAAAGGATAAAACTTTAGAGAAGGAACTCACAAACACTAGAACCGAATGTTATGAAGAGATTTTGATGAAGATTTGAGGAGAAAAGAAACGAGTATAGTCACAGAATCATTTGCTCTGATACCATGTTAGAATAAATCTTAGAGTGTATGAACAGATTAGAGAGAGATTAGGGAGGATTAGAGAATAGATTAAGAGAGAGTAAGAACTTGAAATATATTCATTATTCAAGATAAGGTTACAAATGAGCAGATTACAAGACTATATAGAGTCTATAATCAGACCGTTGCATAAAGATAAGATTTCTAAAAGCAAAGGACATTTGGACTGATCCTACTAAAGCATAGTACAATTAGGATAAGGTAAGGACTGATCCAGCATGTGCACTCTGATCTGATTATTCCCTTGATGACTCATCATAGTATTTACCAAAAGAGGTAAATAATATCTCAACAGCTCATGACCGTTACTCCCTCGTGATTCTGATTCAAATGGAACCACTCGGCGCTTATTGAATCATCCGGACTGATCCGCAAGACCAGCCTCGGTCCTTTATTCCCTTAGTGCCATTTAAGCCCTAAGGTTAACAACCGAGACGTGAAACAAGGTGGAACGGCTTAGTCCACTCACGTCCAAGGCATGAACGTGGCGGCCTAGAGTGTCCTTACCTTGGAGAAGCTAGGCCGCATGAAGACGAGTTGAAGCCGCATCAAGTGAGTGGCGCTCTAAGGCGAATCAAGAAAAGAAGTGGAGTGTTGATCGACACCAAGGAGTGGCGTCGATCAACACGTATAGTACGACGCACATCGAGTATCCAGGACGGTTGGCATCGAGGCACTCGTCCCGCGGGTCGAAGAAATTCCCTGGAAGTGGAGTGTCGATCGACAAGGAAGAATGTCGATCGACACTCTCGTCTCTGGAAAAACTTGGCATCGATTTCAAATAATCCGACCGTTGGAGTCGTGTCGATCGACACGAAAGTACGTCGATCGACACGAAGGCCAGACCGCACAAAAGTGGACCCATCACTTTCATACTTTGGGATTCAATCCCTCCATCCATTTGTTTTGATCCCCAACGGTCATATTGACCTTAGGGGCCTATATATATGTTGTTCTACTCATTGTAAACAATAACATCTTATGAGCTTAATAAAAATTTGAGTTAAAGACTCATTATTCTCTCTTTTAGTTTTCTCTCCAAATTCTCTACAAACACAATGTAAACACTCAAATTCCAACATCTTTGGAGCTTTTTTAAAAATGGTTCAATCAAGAAGGTGAAAGGGAGAAGAAAGTCCCAACCTTTGGAGCCTAAATCTAAAGACCAAATAAGCTAGATGAGTTTGTAAATGCTTATTTGTGGATCTATGGAAATCCGAGTGAGTTTGGAACTCGGTCACTAGTGTGAAGCAAATGGGATTCAAGGGAAGAAAAATATTGAAGATTGGATCTTTCCCTCCCATGAAGCTCAAGGATGTTGTTTACTCTCAAGAAGCCTATGTTGGTGCGGTTAGATGAAAGAAGGATCGGTCGGTTTGCTAGAGAGGAGGAGTAGAATGAAAGTGGAGATTCTCAAATGGAAGTTCTTGGTAAGGTGAACATTGGGCCCGATGGGAGTCAAGCCATGGATTGCTTATTTGGGTAATTTCCTATCCATACTCTCTTGGTGGATTGATATTAAATGAATCCATGATCTAGCCTAAGAGAAACACATTCATGAGAATAGAGAATACTTCTTAAATCTACCCCTTTCTTATACTCAAAATCTCTCTATATTCTTTTAAATCTCTCAATCTCTCATTCTCTATATTCTCTAATTCTCTATTCTCAAAACAGTTTGGAACCATAGCCTAAACACAAAACCAAACACTAACCCGAAACCCAAATGTTCATGTTTACTCTTGGTTCGAATTCTCTTGTGTTGTGAATTCTCTTCGGTAAAAGAAAGGTTTCCCCTTTATCATAGCTCACCGTGTGTGTGATACTTATCACCGGACCCCTTATTCTCTATGGTGATAAGGTTTGAGCACTTATGGTCCATTCTTGTGAGAATCATTGAAAGATTAATGTTGGTAACATTGAGAAGATGTTTGGTGTTGGTAACATTGATTGGAACAATGGTGGGAATGGAAAGATTGCTTGGTGTTGTGCTTGTGTTATGTTTTGTAGCGGTTCTTGTTTGAATATGAAACCGATGATGCACATCCAAGGAGACCAAGGAGATGCAACTAAGAAGGTGGTTCCTTGATGGGTCAAGGAGTAAAATTCCAACCTTTTGGAGATCTACAAGCATGGAGGATTTGGAAGGGAAAATCCGAACTGGTAGCTACATAATCGACGAGCCCGAAAGGGAAAATCCGAACTTGTAGCTACCTAATCGACGAGCCATTTCAATTCCTCAAGACGAGCCGATGTGATAGAGTTATCATGGCGTAAAGGAAGGTTGCATAGACTTGGGAGTTAAGGAGCTAAGGGGGAGAAATGAAATGGTTATTAGTTATGAAACCGGAGGGAACACGGAGGAGGCCAAGATAGAGAAGGCACTTGGAGTTTATGATCAACCCGAAGCTAGAAGAATGAAATGGCTTCGGATGAAGAGTTGAACCGGTTTGTGTGAAGAAGAATGGCAGTTCCAAGTCACACTAGTGGATAAATGATCATGCTTTCAAGGAGTGATCATCAAAGAATGAATTGGAAAAGTTGAAGTTGTGTGAATGGAGGAGGACTCACAAGGTTGTATGGCATGAAGCACAAGGAACCGAAAAGCTCCACCACTTGGATCACGAAGACGAGGATCTGAGTTGTTTAAAGAGGTGTGGAATGAAGTGAAGATTAAAGGATCACCCACACCACCGAAATGAAAAGGCTACTCTCTAAAACTCTTACTCTTTAAATTTGTTCAATTATAATCGTTTGGTTCTTTGATTGCTTGCTTGGTTCATTGGTGTATACTTTAAGCTTTCTCTTGTTTGAATTATGTTAAGGTTCAAGGAGAAGAAGAATGGAGTAAGCCGATGATCGTGAGACAAAGAGGAAGCATGAAGACCGGCGGTTTCAACCTTAGCCTTTGTGTTCACGACGCCTAAGGTTGAGGGGGAGTATTAGAGAGGAAGCATGAAGAAAGAGGGCGAGGCCGAGGCAAGAGAAGAGAAGCCGAGGACTGAAGCTCAAGAAGAACAAGACCTTTATTGAATTTCCCTAAAGATCATTGAGATTGGTACTCTTTTTCCTTAGTAGAGTTTTATCCCTATGGGTTTTATCTACTAAGGTTTTAATGAGGCCTCTCCTTGTATCTCCAAGTCCACACTTCACTTTGTTGTGTTTGGACTTGAGGGGGAGTGTTAATCAAGGAGAGTACTTAAGGATTAATCTTTCCTTAAGTTACTAATGGTGAATAAAGAGTTACCATGGTGAAATCAATAATTGGGTAACTTTGGTAACTTGGTAAATACGGGAATAATGCGGAACGGTCATGTTCCGCATCATGGACATGCAAGACGGAGACGCGCATCAGTTCCGGAGACGCGCATCGAAGACGATCCGAGGCGCGGATCAGTTCAGTCCTTGTGGTCCCGGTTTTGGTTAAGGATAAGGGGGGACCATGATCTGATTCAAAAGAGAGGATAAGGTTGCTTTATGAAAGAAGACAAGAATTGCTTTATGTCCACATCTTATCCTTTCCCCCCCCCTCTCCAACGTTCACATTAGGATCTGATCTTACTTTCCTCTTTATATATATGTATTTCCATCATTTGTAAAGATTAACTAAGTAATAAAGAAAATCAGATTCACTCTTTCTCTCTTGTTCATTTCATAGTATTCCAAATGTAGATATTAGGAGTTTATGGGGTTTAGGGTGAGATTCATTTGAATCAAACCCACTTATGTTTAATCTCTCCTAATATATCTTAATCTCTCTTAATCTCTCATAATCTGTCTCATGAATCTGTTCGAAACTCTTCTTTAATCTCTTTGCTCATTTGAGCTTTTCTTTGGATTCAATCTCTCTAAAGGTTGGATCTTTGTTTATGAACACCTTATGAACCCTAAAATCTAACACATCTTCTCCTTCGGATGAATCATACACCGGTTTGGATGAAGTATCGATGTGGCTCCACAATCCTCGACCACATAGAGCGGTTTTCGTGGTTCTTGACCCAACAAGTAGTTCTCTCCTTTGAGAGTCACCGGAAGCACCAACGGTTTCGAGTTATCTAAAGAACTCATCTTTTCTTTTGAAAGAATGAAACTTTTCTAAATGATTTGGGATTGATATGTATGTTAAATCAAGCGCATAAAGAGAATGAAAGTCTCAATATAACAGTTTGATCTAACTAATTAAAAACAAATCCACAAATCTAAGAGATTATTGAAAGAGTGAGATTTTGAGAGAATTGAGGTTACAAAGATCAAACTTGCTCTGATACCATGTAAGATTTTAGGACTTAGATTGAGAGAATAAGAGATTGAGAGAATTGGGAAGAATAGAGAAAGAGAGTATGAACTTGAAAATTTTCATTCAAGATAAGATACAAGGTTCATACAACAAGGTTTATATAGAAAAACAATTCTGGCCTTTCGTGTCGATCGACACAACATAAGTGTGTCGATCGACACTACACTCGAACGGTCAAATCTTCAACGGTCGAATCTCCAACGGTCGGATTTCCAACGGTCAGATATCCAACGGTCAGATTTCAAACCCTGGGATTCGTTTCGATGGACACTACTCCTTGGTGTCGATCGACGCCTTCGTTCCGCGATTCTCCAATTTCGGCAGAGACCTACCTGTCGATCGACACTAATCCCTCTCGATCGACAGGCATGTTTATTTCCTTTCCCTTAGCACATTTTGATGGTGCCAAGGTCATTATTGGTAACATTTAGTGGTAACATTGATGGGAATGGAAAGATTGCTTGGAGTTGTGCTTGTGGTATGTTTTGTAGCGGTCCTTGTTGAATATGGAACCGATGATGCACACCCAAGGTGTCCAAGGAGATGCAACTAAGAAGGTGGTTCCTTGATGGGTCAAGGAGTAAATTTCCAACCTTTTGGAGATCTAGAAGCATGGAGGATTTGGAAGGGAAAATCCGAACTGGTGGCTACATAATTGACGAGCCCGAAAGGGAAAATCCGAACTTGTAGCTATCTAATCGACGAGCCATTTCAATTCCTCAAGACAAGCCGATGTGATGGAGTTATCCGAGATTGTTGCTTCGGATAGTGAAAGAATCATGGCTTAAAGAAAGGTTGCATAGACTTGGGAGTCAAAGAGCTAAGGGGGAGAAATGGAATGATTATAAGTTATAAATGAAGATCATTTATAAGTTCAATTATAATCGTTTGGTATCTCCAAGTCCACACTTCACTTTGTTGTGTTTGGACTTGAGGGGGAGTGTTAATCAAGGAGAGTACTTAAGGATTAATCTTTCCTTAAGTTACTAATGGTGAATAAAGAGTTACCATGGTGATATCAATAATTGGGTAACTTTGGGAGAAGGACCGAGACACGGAACAAAGTGGAGTGGATCGGTCCACTCGACCCGTGGAACGTAACACATGACCCGCGGGAAGGTTTCATGAGACGCGGGATGGATGGATCCTCGACCCGCGGTACCGAGGCATCGAGGAAGCTCGATACGCGGGACGAGCAAGACGCGGGAAGCAACGCGCGGATCAATTTGAACATGGTCCCACAGTTTGAAAAGGAAAGGACCACTTGAGGATAAGGTTTTGCTTTATCAAATGGAGACAAGAATTGCTTTATGAACCTGATCCAAAACCTTATCCTCTTCTCTCCTTTCCAACGTTCACATTTCTTTTTCTCTATATATATTTGTAATCCTTTCATTGTAATGTTTAACTCATTCACTTAATAAGAAATCTGATTCTGAGTTCATCATTTCTCTAAAATGTAGTCTTTAGGAGTTTATGCATTTAGGGTGATTTCCATTTAGGAATGAACCCATTCATGTTAATCTCTTCTTCTAAATCTACTCCTAAACTCTTCTAATCTATTCTAAATCTCTTCTTAATCTGTCTGAATCAGTTCATGCTCTTTTGAGCTTTTCTTATGGATTCAATCTCTCTAAAGGTTGGATCTTGTGTTTATGAACACCTTATGAACCCTAAAATCTAACAAAACACTCTTTCTACAATAATCAGTTCTTGTGTTGATTCAACCCTTGTTAATGGTTGGATCTTTGTTTATGAACACCTTATGAACCCTAAAATCTAACATGGTATCTGATGCGAACTCCCTAGGAAAACTCCGAAGAAGGCTGATGGATCGATGAGGAATGGCAGCGTATGAAGGTTGTGATGGTGGCGTGAATGATAGGAGATGATGATGGCGTGATGGAGATGAGATTGATGACAGAAGATCTCTTGGTAAGCTTAAGCTTGATAAGAGGATCAAAATAGAAGAGTTTCTCGATCACAAAGTGTATGAGAACCTCGGATTCAATGAACAATAATCAAGAATCAGATTGAGGAAGAAACAATCGCCATTAAAGTTTTATCAAAGTTCTTCGCTGAAAAAAAACAAAGGAGGCGTCACTTGGGTTTTATAATCAACCCTAGAGACATGAAACCCAAACAACAAAGCGTTCCAAAATAAACAACAAAGCGTCTAAAATTTAAACAAAACAGCGAGGCGTCCCAACCCTAAGGTTCCTAATCGGTGCACCTCTAAAATACTAAGTACCAGCCATAGTGACTTGTACATAATTACCCAATAGCAATGAATTCTAAGTAACTCGACGTAGTGATTCATCTGCCTCATTAAAAACCATGCCGAGAAAACCCATTGGGACAAAACTCAACATGGGAAAAAGAGTACAGACTCCTCACCTTAAGTCACTTAGTCATCATTACCGGGTGTAGTCTTCAACGTGGAGATATTAAAGACTTGAATCTTCGATAAGCTGAGTGATCCTTCTGCTATGAGTGAATGAGCTTCCTTGGCCATCTCCTTAGCTCTAGAACGAGTGATCCGTCCTACTAGCTCCGGTTCCTCCTCAGCTTCTGATTCCTCAGCGTCCTTGCTATCCATGATCATATCATCCCCTCCCTCTTGAAAAGGATTTGTCCTCAAATCTGTATCTGCAAGATAGGGGAGCAAGTCAGAAACATTGAACGATGGAGATACGTTATACTTACCTTGGAGATCAATCTGATAAGCATTGTTGTTGATCCTCTTGACGACTTCAAATGGTCCATCAACTCGTGGCATAAGCTTGCTCTTCCTCTCTTCTGGGAATCGGTCCTTTCGTAAGTGAATCCACACCAAGTCTCCTTCTTCAAAGATCATCTCCTTTCTGCCCTTGTTTGCTTGTTTCTCATACTGCTTAGTCTTCTTCTCTATATTCTCCTTGGCTTTAGCGTGTATCTTCCTCACCTGTTCAGCTTTTTCTTTGCCATCTAAGCTACATTTAACACTTAAAGGCAAAGGGATCAAGTCTAGAGGTGATTGTGGATTAAACCCATAAACGATTTCAAAAGGAGAAAAGAGGGTTGCAGAATGCTTAGCGTGATTGTAAGCAAACTCCACGTGTGGTAGGCACTCTTCCCATGACTTGATATTACTCTTCACCAACGCCCTGAGAAGTGTAGACAATGTTCTGTTCACCACCTCTGTTTGACCGTCAGTCTGAGGATGACAAGTAGTTGAAAATGCCAGCTTGGTTCCTAGTTTAGCCCATAAGGTTCTCCAGAAGTGTCCTAGAAACTTTGTATCCCTGTCTGAAACTATCACTTGAGGCATGCCATGCAGACGTACTATTTCCCTGAAAAACAAGTTAGCTACACTAACAGCATCATCTGTCTTGTGACTAGCAATGAAGTGAGCCATCTTGCTAAACCTGTCAACAACCACAAAAATAGAATCTCTACCATTCCTGGTTCGAGGTAAGCCAAGCACAAAGTCCATAGAAATATGAGTCCAAGGATGAGAAGGGATAGGGAGAGGAGTATACAAACCGTGAGGCTGTACTTTACTCTTTGCCATTTTGCAAACAGCACACCTAGAACAAACCTTCTCCACGTCTGACTTCATGTTAGGCCAATAGAAGTGATCTTGCAGTCCAGATAGAGTCTTTGCTACTCCAAAATGTCCAGCTAGTCCACCTCCATGAGCTTCTCTAACTAGCAGTTCTCTAATAGATCCTTGTGGTATGCATAATCGATGGTTGTAGAACAAGTATCCATCCTGCCTAAAGTAGTTATCAAAAGCAAACTTGTGGCACTTGCCATAGCTCTCAGCGAAATCAATGTCAGTCTCATAAAGGTCTATAATATGTTCAAATCCATGTAATTTTGAAGTTAAAGTAGAGATAAGAGTGTACCTCCTGGATAATGCATCTGCGACTACATTATCCTTACCTTTCTTGTACTTAACGATGTAGGGAAAAGTCTCAATGAACTCCATCCACCTGGCGTGTCTCTTGTTGAGCTTCTGCTGTCCTTTGAGATGCTTCAATGACTCGTGATCAGTGTGAATAACGAACTCCTTAGGCCATAGGTAATGCTGCCACGTCTGAAGAGCTCGAACCAATGCATATAATTCCTTGTCATAGGTAGGGTAGTTGAGAGTTGATCCTCCTAGCTTCTCACTGAAGTAAGCCACCGGTTTCCTATCCTGCATCAAAACAGCTCCTATACCAACTCCGGAAGCATCACATTCAATCTCAAAGGTTTTCATAAAATCTGGAAGAACTAGAATAGGGGAATTGATAAGCTTCTCTTTAAGTGTTGTAAAGGCCTGCTCTTGTGCCTCTCCCCATTGAAATCCCACGTTCTTCTTGATAATCTCAGTCAATGGCGCAGCAATGGTGCTAAAATCCCTCACGAACCGCCTGTAAAAGCCTGCTAGCCCATGGAAGCTTCGTACTTCTCCTACGTTTTTAGGACTTGGCCATTCCTTGATTGCTTTGATCTTCTCCTCATCGACTTTTACACCATCTGCACTTACTATAAAGCCTAAGAAAACAATCTCATTAGTGCAGAAGGAACATTTGGATTGATTAGCAAAGAGGGATTGAGAACGAAGAACAGCTAGAACTCTGCGGATATGTTCTAAATGCTCCTCCAAACCTTTGCTGTAGATGAGGATGTCATCGAAGTAGACTACCACGAAGACTCCTATGAACGGTCTTAAGGCATGGTTCATTAAGCGCATGAAGGTGCTGGGAGCATTGGTGAGACCAAACGGCATGACTAACCATTCATACAGCCCCTGCTTGGTCTTGAAAGCAGTTTTCCACTCATCCCCTTCCTTCATTCTGATCTGATGGTATCCACTCTTCAAATCGATCTTGGAAAAGATTGTTGATCCACACAACTCATCTAACATGTCATCAAGCCTTGGAATAGGATGCCTATACTTCACAGTTATGTTGTTGATAGCTCTGCAGTCTACACACATCCTCCATGAGCCATCCTTCTTAGGGACTAACAAGACTGGTACTGCGCATGGACTTAAGCTCTCTCTGATATGTCCTTTGCTCATCAGCTCTTCTACTTGCTTTTGAAGTTCCTTTGTCTCTACAGGATTGGTTCTGTAAGCTGGTCGGTTCGGTAGAGCTGATCCTGGTACCAAATCTATCTGGTGCTCAATTCCACGGATTGGAGGTAAGCCTGGAGGTATCTCTTCTGGAAAAACATCCTTGTATTCCTGCAAAATCTCAATCATAGCACTAGGAAGCTCCTGTGAAGGGTTAGTACTAACAAGGGATTCCTTGTATACAAACATAAACGTAGTCATTTCAGGATCAAAGAGTTTAGAAAATTCACTGTGGTTTATGTAGAGGCTGTTGGCGACCTTCTCCTTCTCCTTAAGCTTCACTTGCATCTGGTCTTGGTAAATCTCGTTAGGAGTAAGTGGTAGGAGAGTAATCTTGCGGCCTTTAAACTCAAATGAGTGTTTGTTGGTGTAGCCGTCGTGTATAACTCTACGATCTGATTGCCACGGTCTGCCTAGCAACACATGACTCGAACCCATGGGAATAACATCACACAGAACCTCATCTTCATACTTCCCAATAGATAAAGAAACCATAACCTGCTGAGATACGGTCAAGGCTCCACTGTCATTCAACCACTGAAGCTTATATGGTCTTGGATGAGGGATAGTCTTGAGCTGGAGCTTCCTAACCATCTCTTCACTTGCAGCATTAGTACAGCTTCCTCCATCTATGATCAGACTACAAACTTTCTCTTTGATGAAGCATCTTGTATGAAACAGGTTCTCTCGCTGACATCTCTCTTCTGGATGGTTCTGAACGCTCAAGGTCCTTCTTGCAACCAACATCTCACCCACGGCAGCAACCTCTTCTTCTTCTTCTTCTAAGTCTGATTCAATCTCTGAATCTTCCTGAGGAACAATCTCTCCTCCCTCTTGTAACAAAAACATCTTCTTGTTTGGGCAGTCTCGTGAGTAATGACCCATTCCTTGACATTTGAAGCACCGTGTATTGCTGAGGGAGTTACCACTTCTTGTCCTAGCTCCAGCTTTCACCTCTTCCTTAACCACAGTAGTATTCGATCTAGTATCCCTAGGATAGGCTGGTTTGTTGAACTCCTTGGGCTTAGCTATGCTCGGTGTGAAGGTGGGCTTGCCAATCCTCCGCTTGATCTGAGATTCAATCAACTCAGCCTTATGTACCATCTCTTGTACGTCCTCATAGTTTTGGAGTTCAACCTTATCTTGAATTTCTCTGTTAAGTCCCCCAAGAAACCTAGACATAACCATGTCTTCTCCTTCTCTGAGATCAGCCCTGATAAGTAAAGTCTCCAGCTCTTGATAGTAGTCTCTGATGGTCCTAGTACCCTGAATGAGACGTCTAAGCTGGTTGAGTATCTCGCGCTGATGATGGGCTGGAACGGACCTCTTCCTCAACTGCATAACAAGCTGATCCCAAGTGGTAATGGGAGGTTCTCTGAGGCGGTTTCTGGTGATTCCCAACTGCTCCCACCATAGAAGTGCATATCCATGGAATTCTGAAACAGCAATCTTCACCTTGTTAAGCTCGTAGGTTCCTTGGACCAGGAAATTTGACTCCATCTTCCTTTCCCAATCTAGATAAGCTTCGGGATCATTAGTTCCATGGAAAGAAGGATACTGGATTCTGATATGACTCAGCTGCTGGCGTAGAGGATCATAATCTCGCTCATGTCCTCGGTTTCTGTCTCTTCTCACGGTTCCTCTGCTATAGTCAGAAGCTTCTTCCTCCTCATAGTATTCTGGATCTGATTCCATGAAGACTCGCTGACCAGCTATGTATTCCTCTCTGCGGTGTTGCCTTTCAACTCTTGAACCATCTTGTTTCCTCTGATTAAACATAGTTTCTCTGCCCCCAATCTGACTGCGGTTTGTTTTGGCTTTAGGACTGACTTTAGGAGGTATTGGTTCGCGCCTAGACCTTCGGGAAGATGCTCCAACATGTCCTTTCCCTTTAGTAATGCGAATAGCTTCAGAAGGAGTTGGAGTATGTGAAGACTCATCTCCACTTGCGCTGAGATCTTTCAGAAGACCACTAATCTATGCTTCAAACTTGTCATTAAGCTGTTCAATCTGCTGTGTGAGTTGCGTTGTAACAGCTTGGTTGGATTCCTTGATTTGTTCAGCCATTGCTTTGTTGAGAGTTGCCATAGTCTCAGCCGAAAGCTCCATGGTACCTGAAAGAATTTACAACAACTCGCAGTAAACTTGTTCCAAACGGAAACTCAAAACAGAAACAAGAGTTATGCAAACAAAATAATCAGAATCAACTAATGCTGATGGTAACAAGCAACAGACCCTAAACTAAATTAAAGGACACGACACAGCAAAAAGAATTAAACTAAGCAAACAATGAAAAACACTAACAACGATATCAAGTAATTTTAATGAATGAAACAGCAACAACTAATTAAATCAAATGAACAGAACGTAACAAGCTAACATTGACCAATTAAACTAATGACTAAGACACAGCAATGATGCAGCACGGAAATTATACAAGGCGATGAATTCTCAATGACACAGATTCAAATCGATGCAAACAACCAGAAAGAATTCCAATTCGATTTTAGCTAGAGACAAAATCCTAATTAGACTAGGTTTTATGCAAGATAAAATCAGAAACAAATCCCAATCAACCTAGGATTTTATGCAGCGAGAATTTGAAGCAAAATCAACACAAATATGGAGTTTTAGGGTTAGGAATTTCTCAGCCTTTGGTTCAGAGTTGGCTCTGATACCACGTGATGCGAACTCCCTAGGACAACTCCGAAGAAGGCTGATGGATCGATGAGGAATGGCAGCGTATGAAGGTTGTGATGGTGGCGTGAATGATAGGAGATGATGATGGCGTGATGGAGATGAGATTGATGACAGAAGATCTCTTGGTAAGCTTAAGCTTGATAAGAGGATCAAAATAGAAGAGTTTCTCGATCACAAAGTGTATGAGAACCTCGGATTCAATGAACAATAATCAAATCAGATTGAGGAAGAAACAATCGCCATTAAAGTTTTATCAAAGTTCTTCGCTGAAAAAAAACAAAGGAGGCGTCACTTGGGTTTTATAATCAACCCTAGAGACATGAAACCCAAACAACAAAGCGTTCCAAAATAAACAACAAAGCGTCTAAAATTTAAACAAAACAGCGAGGCGTCCCAACCCTAAGGTTCCTAATCGGTGCACCTCTAAAATACTAAGTACCAGCCATAGTGACTTGTACATAATTACCCAATAGCAATGAATTCTAAGTAACTCGACGTAGTGATTCATCTGCCTCATTAAAAACCATGCCGAGAAAACCCATTGGGACAAAACTCAACATGGGAAAAAGAGTACAGACTCCTCACCTTAAGTCACTTAGTCATCATTACCGGGTGTAGTCTTCAACGTGGAGATATTAAAGACTTGAATCTTCGATAAGCTGAGTGATCCTTCTGCTATGAGTGAATGAGCTTCCTTGGCCATCTCCTTAGCTCTAGAACGAGTGATCCGTCCTACTAGCTCCGGTTCCTCCTCAGCTTCTGATTCCTCAGCGTCCTTGCTATCCATGATCATATCAGTATCAGAGCGGGTTTGCTCTTGGTTCATGGGTTCTTAAAGTGTTAGGTTGAATCGTTATAAGGTTGTGTCAATCTTCCTTATGCGCTTAACCTAACCAATATTATGTGTTGTGTACTGTTTCCGCTGCTTGTGATGTTGAAGACTCGGATCTATTGCTCGGAGAAAGCTAGATCCGAGATTGAAGCTTGAAGAAGGAGGAAACTTGGAGGTTTCCCATGAAGATTGAAGAAGAAAGCGTGAAGCTTTCATGGAGAAATGAAGAAGAAGGAAGCCCGAAGCTTTCAAGAAGAAAGAAGATGAAGAACCGAGAAGAAGCTCACGGTTTGGAGATGTCCAAATCTATGAAGCCGAAGCTTTCTAGTTGAAAAAAAGAAGATGGCCAAAGGAAGAAGCTCTTGGAGAAGGAGACGTCCGAATCCATGGAGAGAAGATTGGTCCTTTGAAGATGAAGCTCAAACAAGAAGGTGGTTCCTTGATGGGCCAAGGAGTAAATGTCCAACCTTTGGAGCTGTTTTGGAATGGTTCAAACAAGAAGGAGTAAGGGAGAAGAAAGTCCCAACCTTTGGAGTCAAGTCAAAGAAAATCCGAGTGTGTTGTTGTGTAGTTACTCGGTCACTAGTGTGAAGCTTATTGGGATTCAAGGGAAGTTAGTCACGAAAAGCTTGAAGTTTTTCCATCCTATGAAGCTCAAGGATGTTGTTTGCTCTCAAGAAGCGTATGTTGGTGCGGTTAGATGAAGGAAGGATCAACGGTCTACAAGGGAAGAGGAAAAGAATGAAATTTGGAGATTCTCAAATGGAGACCCTTGGAGAGGAGATCATTCGGCCAAATGGGATTCAAACCTTGGAATGCTTATTTGCGTTATTTCCTATCCTTACTCTCTTGGTGAACCGATTCAAAATGAATCCATGATCTAGCTAAAGAGAAACACATTCATGAGAATAGAGAATATTTCTTAAATGTACCCCTTTCTTATACTCAAAATCTTTCTATTATTCTTTTAAATCTCCCCATTCTCTCAATCTTTATATTCTCTATATTCTCTAAATTCTCTATTCTCAAAATCAGTTTGGAACCAAAGCCTAAACACAAAACAAACACTAACTCGGATCCTTACGTGCTTGATTACTCTTGGTTTGAATTCTCTTGTGTTGTGAATTCTCTTCGGTAAAAGAAAGAAACATTTCCCTTTTATCAAAGCTCACCGTGTATGTGAAACTTATCACCGAACCCTTATACTCTATGGTGATAAGGTTTGAGCACTAAGGTCCATTCTTGTAACATTGATGGTTGGTGTTGGTAACATTGAGAAAATTTGGTGTTGGCAACATTGAGTGGTAACATTGATGGGAATGGAAAGATTGCTTGGAGTTGTGCTTGTGGTATGTTTTGTAGCGGTCCTTGTTGAATATGGAACCGATGATGCACACCCAAGGAGTCCAAGGAGATGCAACTAAGAAGGTGGTTCCTTGATGGATCAAGGAGTAAATTTCCAACCTTTTGGAGATCTAGAAGCATGGAGGATTTGGAAGGGAAAATCCGAACTGGTGGCTACATAATCGACGAGCCCGAAAGGGAAAATCCGAACTTGTAGCTATCTAATCGACGAGCCATTTCAATTCCTCAAGACAAGCCGATGTGATGGAGTTATCCGAGATTGTTGCTTCGGATAGTGAAAGAATCATGGCTTAAAGAAAGGTTGCATAAACTTGGGGAGTCAAGGAGCTAAGGGGGAGAAATGGGATTGTTATTGGTATATATGTAACCAATGGGAACACGGAGGAGGCCAAGATAAGAGAAGCTACTTGAAGTTTATGTTTAAACCGAAGCTAGAAGAATGAAGTGTCTTCGGGTGGAAAGTTCAAATGGGTTGTGTGTGTGAAACGGCGGTTCCAAGTCACACTAGTGGTGTTAAATGATCATGCTTCTAAGGAGTGATCATCATGGAATGAATCAAAGAAGTGAATTGGTGTGGAATGAAGTGAAGATTAAAGGATCAACCACACCACCGAAATGAAAAGGCTACTCTCTAAAACTCTCACTCTTTAAAATTTGTTCAATTATAAACCAGTTTGTTCTTTGATTGCTTACTTGGTTGATAAGTAAATTCATTAGTGTATACTTTAAGCTTTCTCTTGTTTGAATTATGTTAAGGTTCGAGGAGGAGAAGAATGGAGTTAGCTAATGATCGTGAGACGAAGAGGAAGCATCAAGACCGGCGGTTTCAACCTTAGCCTTTGCGTTCACGACACCTAAGGTTGAGGGGGAGTATTAGAGAGGAAGCATGAAGAAGGAGGGCGAGGCCGAGGCAAGAGAAGAGAAGCCGAGGACCGAAGCTCAAGAAGAACAAGACCTTGATTGAATTTCCCTAAAGATCATTGAGCTGGTACTCTTTTTCCTTAGTAGAGTTTTATCCCAATGGGTTTTATCAACTAAGGTTTTAATGAGGCCTCTCCTTGTATCTCCAAGTTCACACTTCACTTTGTTGTGTATGAACTTGAGGGGGAGTGTTAATCAAGGAGAGTACTTAAGGATTAATCTTTTCCTTAAGTTACTAATGGAACCAAGACGTGGAACGGATCGGTCTACTCTCTGCCAAGGTCAGAACGGTGGCGGTCTATTGTGATCTAGTGTGAAGTAAGTAAGACCGCACGAAGAAATGTTGAAGCCGCATGAGAAGAACCACGTGAAGGAAGACCCGCGGGAAGGAATGGATACGCGGGAAGCTCTCGACCCGCGGGAAGGTTTCCCAAGACGCGGGACGGATGGATCCTCGACCCGCGGTACCGAGGCAACGAGGTGCGAGACGAGTGATGACGCGGATCAGTACATGGACGCTTATCCAAAAATGGTCCCGCGGTTTGAAAAGGAGCCGTTGGAGGGAAAATGCTAAAGTGGTCCCAAAAGCAAAATCTTATCTTTTATCTTATCCCTTTACTTTATGATCTGATCCAAAACTCTATATATATGTGTGATCTTTCCTTTGTAATCTTTAAGCAAGAGAAATAAATCAATATCTTTAGATTGCTTCATTCTGATTTTGTTCTTCATTTATATCTTCTAAACTCAGTCTTAATAATGTAGTTCTTGAGTGTTTATTAGTTCTTAAGCATCTCTTATACACAAATCTCTTCTTAAACACTCTTAAACACTCTTTCTACAATAATCAGTTCTTGTGTTGATTCAACCCTTGTTAATGGTTGGATCTTTGTTTATGAACACCTTATGACCCTAAAATCTAACACTTAGTTCTCCAAGTGACCAAGTTTCCGCCGATGAAAGTGCAATACCCGGTTGTAGATCTTCTATCATTCCTATCTTCGGCCCAATCCGCATCACAATAACCAACCACCTCCGAGCTCTCATTCTTTCCCATCCAAACTCCTAAACCCGGACTATCCTTCAAGTACCTAAGGATCCTCTCAACCATTTGCCAATGGTAAACCGCCGGTTTTTGCATATGTTGACTAACTTGGTTTACCGCAAAGCTTATATCCGGCCTTGTGAGTGTCAAATAGATCAATTTTCCCACAAGTCTCCTATATCTTGATGGATCCTCATACGGTTCAATCTCTTTCTCCCCCTTTCGATCGCCCTTGTAGCCTTCTTCTAATGGGGTCTTGGCCGGCTTTGCTCTAAGTTTGCCGGTTTCTTTCAACAAATCCCATGTATATTTCCTTTGGGAGATATGCAACCCATTCTTGAACCTACACACCTCAATCCCAAGGAAATACTTCACTTCTCCAAGATCTTTCATCTCAAATACCGATTTGAGGAAGTCCTTTGTGTCTTGAATTCCTTGTTTATCACTCCTGGATATGATCATATCATCCACATAGATCAAAACAACAACTATTCCATTTGGTCCTTGAAGAGTGAAGAGTGTGTGGTCTAGCTCACACTTCTTGAATCCTCTCTCCTTAAGTGTTGAGCTAAGCTTCTTGTACCAAGCTCTTGGTGATTGTTTCAACCCATAGATAGCCTTATTGAGCTTAAGGACCTTTCCGGGAGCTATAGTGGTGTCAAGGCCGAGTGGTGGAGTCATATATACTTCTTCCTCAAGGTCTCCTTGTAAGAAAGCATTCTTCACATCCATTTGCCACAAATCCCAATCTAAATTTGCCGCCAAAGAAAACACCACTCTCACCGTGTTAAGCTTTGCAACCGGGGCAAATGTATCCGTGTAGTCATCCCCATAGGTTTGGGTAAATCCTCTAGCCACCAACCTAGCCTTATACATCTCAAGATCTCCATTACTCAAGTACTTTATGGTGAATACCCATTTAGAGCTCACGGTCCTTTTTCCTTCGGGAAGATCCGCTACGTCCCAAGTGTGATTCTTAACCATAGCTCCAACCTCATCATCAACCGCTTCTACCCAATGCTCATCTTCCATAGCTTCCTCATAGGTCTTAGGAATAGTATACTCATCGATCTTTGTCACAAACGCCCTATGAGAAGAAGGTAAAAGGGCGAGCGAACACACCGCTTGGATTGGATGTGCTACGGCTTCATTGCTGAAGTAGACCCGACTCTCTTCCCATTGAGAGGGGTCTTTCCTTATCCTTGTGCTTCTACGCAAAACCGGTTGTACAACTTCTTCTTGGACCACTACATCTGGAGCTATATCTTGGCCTTGCTCTACCGAAGCTTCATCATGGTTGGCTTCCTCTAGGATTGCATCTTGAACCGTTTCTTGATCTTCTTGAACTTCTTCCTCTTGAACCGTTTCTTGAACTTCTTCCTCTTGAGTCACTTCCTCTTGAACCGGTGGAGCAATGTTTTGATCACTCATTTTGTCTCTTGACTTATGATTCCCAAGGTTTTGAAGGAGGAATCGCAAGTTTGAGCCAAGGTCCGACGGGGTAGCTAGATCACTCAAGTCACCACGATCTTTGACATCATAGAACCCTTGATCCTCAATGAACTTCACATCTCTAGACACAAATGTTTTCCTCGAGCTTGGGTCGTAACATTTGTATCCCTTTTGTGTTGAGGAATAACCAAGAAAGATGCATCTTGTACTCTTAGGCTCTAGCTTGTCCCTTAGTTCCCTAGGTACCAAAACAAAGCAAACACACCCAAAAACTCTCAAATGATCAAGAAAAGGTTTGGTCTTATTAAGTACCTCAAATGGAGAGATGTCGTCAAGAATCTTCGTAGGTGTCCGATTAATTAAGTAGCAAGCGGTCATGACCGCATCTTCCCAAAATCTTCTTGGTACATTCATATGGAACATCATGACTCTAGAAACCTCCATTAAGTGCCGATTCTTCCTTTCGGCCACACCATTTTGTTGTGGAGTGTATGGACAAGTCGTTTGATGCACAATGCCGAGTTTAGCTAAGTGGTCTTTGAATCGATTGCTCGTATATTCACTACCGTTATCTGTTCTAAAAATCTTAATCTTGGCATTGTAATTGTTAGCAATATAGGCTTGGAAATTTTCAAATGCATCAAAGACTCTATCCTTAGAAGGTAAAAGAGTAAGCCATGTATATTTCGATTTTTCATTAATGAATGTGACAAAGTATTTATTGTTATCTCTAGATGCGCAAGGTGAAGTCCAAACATCCAAATGCACAAGATCAAAGCAATTCTTATAAATAGTAGATGATTTCATAAAAACCTATTTACAATGTTTTCCAAGAATACAAGATTCGCAAGACAAATGATAAAAGGAAACATTGGGAAGCATTATTTCAAGAGCCCGAGAATGGGGATGTCCTACTCTAGCATGCCACATTGCATTATTTGCTACTCCTAAACAATTTTGAGATCTAAATGAACTAGATGAGCTTGGTGATAAGTCTTCTAAGATATATAGATCATCCTTGGTGCCACCACCTCCTATCACTTTTCCTGATTCAATATCCTGAAAATGGAAGTCATTAGGACCAAAGATTGCATAACAATTCAAGTCACTAGTCATTCTTTTAACCGAGAGCAAATTTGATTCAAAGTTTGGCATGTAAAACGCTATAGAGTTCTTATTAAACAAGTTCAAGTTTCCAATTCCTTTGATAGGTATATTTTCACCATTTGCAATCATCACATTTCCTCTAGACGGTTCTAGTTTCTCAAGGAAGTTCAAGTTACTAATCATATGGTGAGAAGCACCCGAATCAACCACGAGAGAACTACTAGGTCTACGAGTATAGAAAGTTTTACCGGACTCCTTGAGTGACGCAAGTGACTTGATAAGAGATTCCAAGTCGGATTTCCTCACGTACTCGCCATGGTTGGACTCATCTCCTTGCTTGGATGATCCGGTTCCACCTTGGTCTTGTTTTGCCGAAGTGTAATGAACTCTTGAGTAACCCTTTGAGTAACCCGGTCTAGGCAATGTCCGAAGGTGAGGATTGAGCAACCAACACTTCTCCTTTGAGTGACCATCCTTCTTGCAATGCTCACACTTGAGATCCGGATTAAAGTATTTGCCTTCGTAGTACCGGTTATCATTGCGGTTGTAAGCTCCGGCATTGGCCATCGGAAGCTCCCCCTTACCGCCAAATAATCCGTGAGTCCCTTGCTCCCTTTGGATTTGTGAACACACATCCTCCATACTCGGTAGCTTCTCCGACCTTAGAATGTGTTTGATGAGATCGTTGTAAGCCGGATTCAAAGTGAGGAGCAACCCGAAGACTTTGTCTTGTTCTTTCCTCTCATTTAGCACCTTAGGATCAATGGAACTTGGTCTCAACATATCAAGCTCCGACCATAAAGACCGATACTTTCCCAAATGCTTCGTGAACTCCATGTCTTCTTGATGGAGATTGTTGATAGCCTTCTTTACTTCAAACACACGCGCCAAATTCGAGACATTTCCATACACATTCTTCAATGTCTCCCAAAGCTCAAACGCCGTCTTGCAATAAGAATACGCCTCAAGAATGGAGGCCTCAAGACCATTTTGAAGAATGGCCAACACGGTTTGGTCCTCTTGGAACCACTTTGCTTCTTTATCCTTGGTGAAATCTTCATCTTCTTCTTCGGATGAATCATACACCGGTTTGGATGAGGTATCGATGTGGCTCCACAACCCTCGGCCACATAGAGCTATTTTCGTGGTTCTTGACCATAACAAGTAATTCTTATTAGAGAGAAAGCATGAAGAGAAGAGCAAGGCCGAGGCAAGAGAAGAGAAGTCGAGGACTGAAGCTCAAGAAGAACAAGACCTTGATTGAATTTCCCTAAGATCATTGAGTTGGTACTCTTTTTCCTTAGTAGAGTTTTATCCCAATGGGTTTTAAATACTAAGGTTTTAATGAGGCCTCTCCTTGTATCTCCAAGTCCACACTTCACTTTGTTGTGTTTGGACTTGAGGGGGAGTGTTAATCAAGGAGAGTACTTAAGGATTAATCTTTTCCTTAAGTTACTAATGGAAATGAATGTGTCCGAGACTTGGAGTGTTAAGCTAGGCCGAACCAAAGAGAGCCTAGGCCGCATCAATTAGAGTCGAGGATGCATGAAGATCGAGTTAAACCGCGTGAAGGATATTGATCATAGGTAAATAAATAAAGAAGACGGACGGACGGACGAGACGGACGGACGGACGAACGGATGCACGTATCGGGACGAAGAATCTCGATCCATAGTAAGAATGGCATCGGTGCCAGTACGCGGATCGGTGATCGAGTATCAGGACAAGGAAACTCGACCCGCGGTACGTATGGCATCGATGCCAGTACGCGGATCGTCGAGACATCGAGTCGGGTCGCGGTACCGGGTAAACGGATAAACACGCGGACCCTCAACCGGGTACGGGTCGTGTACTGATCTCGATCTACCATCGAGACACTCTCGACCCGCAGTACGTGCTTGCATCGAAGGATCACGTACTGCGGGACGAGCCAGCATCGAGAAGACGCGGGCTTGACTTTCCACCCGCGTTGACCCGCGTTGACTAGATGCTGTCCCGCGTTGACCGACACGTGACCTGATCCTTCCGGACGATAGCGACGTCCCAGCATCAGTCCCTCGGTCCGCGGATCGAGAGAGGTCACCGTCCAACCGTCCCGAATAGGAAACCGGCCGTTTGATTAATTCAAACGGTCCATTCCTTTTTAGATGTTGTATTTTCTATTTAAACAATGTAACCCAACCTTTGTAAAATATCTTGAATTAATAAAAACTTAATCAAGCTCATACACTTCTCTCTCTACACTTTCTCTCTCTATCCGAAACATTTCTTACACTTGTTCTTCAAATTCCAACATGGTATCAGAGCAATGATCTTTGATTGTTAGCTCAAACTTTTCCAAATCTTTTACACTTTCGATTACACTTTAAAACTTTTGTTACACTTGAAAATTTCCGATTCTTGGATTCTTCTCCTCCTTAATTAGTTAGATCAAATCGTTATATAGAGATTTCCATTCTCTTTATGCGCTTGATTTAACATACATATCAACGTAAAGGTTCGGGAAAATTCCTAAAATCAACCCTCTCGGTTATAATTTCGCTTTTCTTCAAAGTTCAATCTTTAGACTTCATAACTTATTCTTTCACTTGAGTTATACTCGTGAATCTTCAAGAAAATACTATGGAAAACGGCGGTTCAAGCAAAGTACTTGTTCTCCCGGTTACTCTCAAAGGGGAGAACTATCTTTTGTGGTCGAGAACCACTAAGACGGCCCTATGTGGGCGTGGTCTATGGAACCACATTGATCTAAGTCTCAAGCCGAAGGAGCTCGAGTCCGACTCATCCGAAGATGAAGAAGAAGAAGATGAGGAGGCTAAAAGCGCCAAGACCAAATGGTTTCAAGAAGACCAAACCGTGTTAGCCATTCTCCAAAATGGTCTAGAAGCTCAAATCCTTGAAGCATACTCCTATTGTGAGACCGCAAATGAGCTTTGGGAAACTCTCAAGAATATCTACGGCAACATCACCAATTTGACCCGAGTATTTGAGGTCAAGAAGGCCCTCAATAGCCTTAGCCAAGAAGACATGGAGTTTACTAAGCACTTTGGAAAGTATCGGTCTCTTTGGGCCGAGTTGGAAATGCTCCGACCATTTACCATGGATCCGGGGGCTCTCAACGAAAGGAGAGAACAAGATAAGGTGTTTGGCTTACTCCTCACCTTGAATCCGGTCTACAATGACCTCATCAAGCATCTCCTAAGAGCCGACAAGCTTCCAAGCCTTGATGAGGTGTGTGCACAAATCCAAAGAGAGCAAGGATCTCACGGCCTATTTAGTGGAAAGGGGGAGCTTCCTACGGCTCACAAGGCCTTTAACCCCTACGGTGACCGAAGAAATACCAACCGCGGCCTTCACCCTAACAACCCGGATCGGGACACTATGTGTGACCATTGTAAGAAAATGGGACACACCAAGGCAAGATGTTGGATTCTTCACCCTCATCTCCAACGATTGAGAGGACCATCACGGAATAACTACAACGAGCCAAGAGCTAACTACGGGACTACCAAGAATGACCAAGCGGGCTCATCCAAGCAAGGAGAAGAGGTGAACCGTGGAGACTTTGTCAAGAAAACCGACCTTGAGGCGATCATCAAGGCCCTCAAAGAATCCGATATCACTTATCTTTCTCATAAACCAAGTGACTCGTTGATAGTAGATTCCGGTGCATCTCATCATATGATTAACAATAGACATTTGCTTAGTAACATTGAATTAACTAAGGGAAATGTGGAAATTGCAAATGGAGATAGAATACCTATTGAAGGAATCGGAAATTTGAAACTATTTGACAAAGAATCTAAGGCATTTTATATACCGAATTTTGCTAGTAACTTAGTATCGGTTAAAAGAGCCACAAATGATTTAAATTGCTATGCAATATTTGGTCCTAATAAGGTATATTTTCAGGATATTGAGACGGGAAAGATCATAGGAGGAGGTGGTACCAAAGATGAACTTTATGTTTTAGAGGATACTACTCCAAGATCTTTTTCTTTTGCTTCTAGTTTTCAATCACCGAATAATGCTATTTGGCATGCTAGACTAGGCCATCCTCATTCTAGAGCCCTTGAGCTTATGTTACCAAATGTTGTCTTTAATCATTTAACTTGCGAATCATGTATTTTGGGCAAACATTGCAAAACCGTATTTAATAAATCAACAACCCTTTATGAAAATTGTTTTGATTTAGTACATTCGGATGTGTGGACATCTCCATGTTTATCAAGAGATAACAACAAGTATTTTGTGACTTTCATTGATGAAAAATCAAAATATACTTGGGTTACTCTTTTGCCATCCAAAGATAGGGTATTTGATGCATTCTTAACATTTGAAAGTCATGTCATTAACCATTACAATGCAAGAATTAAGATCTTTAGGTCCGATAATGGTGGTGAATATACAAGCAATCGGTTCAAGGAGCATCTAGCCAACCATGGCATTATCCATCAAACGTCTTGTCCATACACACCCCAACAAAATGGAGTAGCCGAGAGGAAGAACCGACATTTGATGGAGGTAGCACGATCTATGATGTTCCACACAAACGTTCCGAAGCGATTTTGGGGAGATGCGGTTATGACCGCTTGTTACCTCATCAATAGAACACCAACAAGGGTTCTAGAAGATCGATCACCGTTTGAGGTACTTACCCGAACTCAACCCTCTTTAGAACATCTAAAGGTTTTTGGGTGTGTTTGTTTTGTCTTAGTGCCCGGAGAAACAAGAACCAAGCTAGATGCAAAGAGCACCAAGTGCATGTTCGTTGGATACTCCAATACTCAAAAGGGATACAAGTGTTATGATCCGATCAACAAGAAATATCATGTATCCCGAGATGTGAAGTTCCTTGAAGAGCAAGGATACTATGGAAAGAAAGATTGGGACGATCTCAAAGACCTTGCGGTTCCAACGGACCGAGGCGCGGCCTTGAGATTCTTACTCGATCACTTGGGTACCTCCACCGAAGCCGAACGAAAAGGGACCAGCCCGGTCCCAATCGGGATGGAAGAGGTCTTGGTGCAACATGAAGAGGAGGAGAATGAAATAGCCGAAATGGTAGACGGAGACCAAGCATCCGCCAACATGGAACAAAATGCTCAAAATGGAGATGATGCCCGAGAGAATGAAATCGTGCCTCAAGTAGTTCCACTTAGGAGAAGTGAGCGGCTTAGGAGCGACCCATCCACATGGAAGGACAAGCGGGTCTACTACAACAACCAAGCTGTGGCTCACCCCATTCAAGCTACGTGTTCTCTTGCCCTTGTATCCTCGGATCATCGGGCGTTCCTTGTGAAAATTGATGAGCACACCATTCCCTCTACCTATGAGGAAGCTATGGAAAAGAAGGAATGGAATGGTGCGGTGGATGATGAAGTTGAGGCCATGATCAAGAACCACACTTGGGATGAAGCCGACCTCCCGGAAGGAAAGAGAGCCGTGACCTCGAAATGGGTGTTTACAATCAAGCATTTGAGTAATGGCGAGATTGAAAGGTTTAAGGCAAGGTTAGTTGCAAGAGGCTTCACTCAAACGTATGGAGACGACTACACAGACACTTTTGCCCCGGTCGCCAAGCTCAACACGGTCCGAGTAGTCCTATCCTTGGCGGTCAACCTTGATTGGGAGCTTTGGCAAATGGATGTGAAGAATGCATTCCTCCAAGGCGATCTAGACGAAGAGGTTTATATGACACCTCCACCCGGTCTCGAAACTATCATTAAGCCCGGGAAGGTTTTACGTTTGAGGAAGGCGATCTACGGTCTCAAGCAATCTCCGAGAGCGTGGTACAAGAAGCTAAGCTCCACCTTATTGGACAAGGGGTTCAAGAAGTCGGAATTGGACCATACTCTCTTCACGATTCAAGGGCCGAAAGGAATCATTGTGGTTCTTGTCTATGTAGATGATCTCATCATCTCCGAGAATGATAAAGAAGGCGTTCAAGACACCAAAGATTACCTCAAGTCGGAGTTTGAGATTAAGGACCTCGGCGAGCTAAAATACTTCCTTGGGATTGAAGTTTGCCGATTTCATAATGGCCTTCACATCTCACAAAGGAAGTACACTATGGATCTTCTCAAAGAAACCGGTACGCTAGGTGCTAAGCCGGCCAAGACTCCACTTGACGAAGGCTACAAGGTCATTCGAAAGGGGGAGATTGAATATGAGTCATATTCGGATCCGTCACGATACCTGAGATTGGTTGGGAAAATGATCTACTTGACACTCACTAGGCCGGACCTTTGTTTTGCGGTCAACCAAGTGAGCCAACACATGAAGGAACCTAAGGTGCACCATTGGAACATGGTGGAAAGAATCCTCCGATATCTCAAAGGAAGCCCCGGCCAAGGCATTTGGATGGGAAAGAATCAAAACACGGAGCTAGTTGTCTATTGCGACGCGGATTGGGCCGGAGACCGAGAAGACCGAAGATCCACGACCAGCTATTGCACATTCCTTGGAGGAAACTTGGTAACTTAGAAGACAAAGAAGCAAAAGTCGGTGTCATGCTTATTGAGTTTAGTGAATAATTGATCCGAAGCAAATCCGACCCGCGGTATGTTGTCACTCGAGGTGTGGGACGGAGCAGTGTGCGGATCAGTACCAAGGGAGAATAAAATCAGTCACGTGGGTCTCTTTCCTCTTTTGGTAAATACAAGGATGTGTCATCAAGGGAAGGATCAGATCAGTCCTCACCTTATCCAGATTGTACCTTGCTTTAGGAGGATGAGTCCAAATGTGCTTTTGCTTTAGTAAAACCTTATCTCTATTCTAACGGTCAGATTATGACCTCCTTATATTGATGTAATCTGATCAGTGTAATCTTTACCTTGAAATGAATACATTCAAGTTCATAATCTCTATTCTCTCTAATCTCCATTAATCTCTAAACTCTCTTCAATCTCTCCTAATCTTAAACTTATTCTCATAAATCTTACATGGTATCAGAGCACAAAGCTCTTGGGATTCTCTAAAGTGTTAGATTGAATCGTTATAAGAAGGCTTCAATCCATCTTATGCGCTTAATCTAACCTAAATCATTCGAAAATCTCATTTCTTAATCTTGTGTTCTTATTCTTCTCATCTAAAAGTTTTACTCTCTGGTTTGAATCTTATTTGCTTGAAATCTTCATAAAGTTTCAAGTTTTCTTCTAGATTGATTCAAACCCTTTCTAAAGCTTCAAGCTTTGTTTCAGTCTCCATTCTCTAAAGCAAGGATCTCTTATGGATAACTCAAAGCCTTTGGTGGTTCCAGTGATTCTAAAAGGGGGAAACTACTTACTATGGTCAAGAACAACCAAGACTGCTCTTTGTAGCCGAGGCTTGTGGAGTCACGTTGATCTCTCTACTAGGCCACCCGTGTTTGATGCATCCGAAGAAGAGGATGAAGAAATTGTGCAAGATCGAGAGGCTAGGTGGTTTCAAGATGATCAAACGGTGTTGGCTGTCCTTCAAAATGCTCTTGAGCCATCGATTCTCGAAGCATACTCATATTGTGAAACCGCATCTGAGCTTTGGGAAACCTTGAAGAATGTGTATGGTAACATCTCAAATCTCTCTCGTGTGTTCGAGGTTAAGCGAGCTATCAACAATCTACACCAAGAAGACATGGAGTTTACTAAGCATTTTGGTGTGTATCGGTCTCTTTGGGCTGAGCTTGAGATGCTTAGGCCAAGCTCCATAGATCCGGTTATTCTCAACGAACGGAAGGAACAAGACAAGGTATTTGGACTTCTCCTTACATTGAACCCGGTATTCAATGATCTCATCAAACACATCCTTCGATCCGAGACTCTCCCAAGCCTTGATGATGTGTGTGCGCAAATCCAAAGGGAACAAGGCGCTCTTGGGCTCTTTGGTAGCAAGGGGGAGCTTCCAATGGCTAACAAAGGGGTGTTCAAGGGTGATGAGAAACGTTCCAAGTATTGGTGTGAACATTGTAGAAGGAAGGGTCATTCTAAGGAGAAATGTTGGCTCATTCATCCACACCTAAGGGAGAAGTTCTATGCCGATAATCCTCACCTAAGGGAAAGGTCCTACACCGACCGTGCTAGAGATGACCGTGCAAGGGCTAACTACTCAACCTCCAAGAGCGATCAGAATTATCCCGGACCAGCAAAACAAGGAGGAGAAACGAGCCAAGGAGGAGACTATGTGAGAAAGTCTGATTTTGAAGCTCTCATCAAGTCCTTTGCATCACTCAATCAATCCGGTAAAACCTTCTTCTCTCTTAAGCCTAGTGAATCTCTTGTAGTTGATTCGGGTGCTACTCATCATATGATTAGTAATTTGAATCTTCTTGAGAACCTAGGACCATCTAAGGGTAATGTGATGATTGCAAATGGAGATAATATACCTATTAAGGGAATTGGAGACTTGAATCTTTTTAACAAAAGCTCAAAAGCATTTTATTTACCGAATTTTGAATCAAATCTTCTTTCGGTTAACAAAATTACTAAGGATTTGAATTGTTATGCAATCTTTGGTCCTAATGATGTTCATTTTCAGGATATTGATTCGGGAAAGATAATTGGAGGTGGTGGTACCAAGGATGATCTTTACATTCTTGAAGATTTATCATCAAACTCATCTAGTTCTTTTTCATTTCAATCTTGTTTAGGAGTTGCTAATAATGCCATTTGGCACGCTAGATTAGGACATCCGCATTCTCGTGCTTTTGAAATAATGCTTCCCAATGTTTACTTTGATCATTTAAGTTGTGAAGCTTGTATCCTTGGAAAACATTGCAAAACCGTATTTTCTAAATCATCTACTATCTATGAACATTGCTTTGATTTAGTACATTCGGATGTGTGGACTTCACCTTGTTTATCTAGGGATAATAATAAATACTTTGTTACATTCATTGATGAAAAATCGAAGTACACTTGGGTCACTCTATTGCCTTCTAAAGATCGGGTCATTGATGCATTCATAAACTTTCAAAACTATATTGCTAACCAATACAATGCCAAGATTAAAATCTTTAGAACAGATAATGGAGGAGAATATATGAGCAATCGGTTCAAAGAACACCTCTCCAAACATGGAATCTTGCACCAAACTAGCTGTCCGTATACACCGCAACAAAATGGAGTAGCCGAGAGAAAGAACCGCCACTTAATGGAAGTATCCCGAGCTATGATGTTCCATATGAACGTTCCAAAACGTTTTTGGGGAGATGCGGTGATGCTAGCATGCTACTTGATCAATCGAACACCTACAAAGATCTTAGGAGACACTTCTCCATTCGAGGTATTAAACCAAACCCGTCCATTTATTGAACATCTAAGAGTGTTTGGTTGTCTTTGTTTTGTGTTAGTGCCGAGTGAGTTGAGAACCAAGCTTGATGAGAAGAGCAAAAGATGCATTTTTCTTGGCTACTCAACAACGAAAAAAGGGTACAAGTGCTACGATCCGATAACGAGGAAGACTTGGGTGTCGAGAGATGTCAAGTTCATGGAAAATCAAGGATATTATGGTGTCAAGGATAGAGATGAGTTGAAAGACTTAGCTACCCCGTCGGACCTTGGCTCAAATCTTCGATTCCTTCTTCAACATCTTGGGAATCCTACTGAGCCAAGAGACAAAGAGGGTGAGACAATGGGTGAGCCTCCATCACCTACGGATGCTCAAGACACAGATCAAGAGTTGGCTCATGAGGAAGAATTGAATGCGGCTAGTCAAGATGAAGTGATTCAAGAGGAAGATAGTGAACCGATCCTAGAGGAGGCAGCTGAAGTGGTTCAAGAAGAGTCTAGTGAACCGGTCCTAGAAAATGAAGTCGAAGTCACACCCGTTGTGGAGGTAGAAGAACCAGTTCTTAGACGAAGCACAAGAATTAGGAGGGATCCGTCTCAATGGAAAGAGACTAGAGTCTACTACAATCATCAAGTGGTTGCTCATCCAATTCAAGCGGTTTGTTCGATCGACCTCTTGCCTTCCTCTCATCGGGCTTTCCTTGTAAAGATTGATGAGCACACTATCCCTAGTACTTATGAGGAAGCAATGGAAGAGGAACATTGGGTTGAAGCCGTAGATGATGAGGTAGGTGCTATGGTGAAGAATCATACTTGGGATGAAGCGGATCTCCCATTTGGCAAGAAGGCTGTGAGCTCAAAGTGGGTGTTCACGATAAAGTACTTGAGCAATGGTGATCTTGAGAGGTATAAGGCAAGATTAGTTGCAAGGGGGTTTACTCAAACTTATGGAGATGATTATACGGATACCTTTGCTCCGGTGGTTAAGTTAAACACGGTTAGAGTTGTGTTCTCTTTAGCGGTGAATTTGGATTGGGAACTTTGGCAAATGGATGTTAAGAATGCGTTCTTGCAAGGAGATCTCGAGGAAGAAGTTTATATGACGCCTCCTCCCGGTCTTGAGAAGTCTATTGCACCGGGAAAAGTACTAAGGCTAAGGAAAGCTATTTATGGCCTTAAACAATCTCCGAGAGCGTGGTATAAGAAGCTTAGTAGTACACTCAAGGAGAAGGGCTTCAAGAAGTGTGAACTAGATCATACACTATTCACCTTGCAAGGATCTCGGGGAATTGTGGTTGTGTTGATCTATGTGGATGATATGATCATCTCCGGGAGTGATAAGATTGGGATTTAAGAAACCAAAGACTTTCTCAAATCAGTCTTTGAGATAAAAGATCTCGGAGAAGTAAAGTATTTCCTTGGGATTGAGTTATGTAGGTTTAAGAATGGTTTGCATATCTCTCAAAGGAAATACACATTGGACTTGTTGAAAGAGACGGGAAAACTTGGTGCAAAACCGGCTAAGACACCATTGGAGGAAGGCTACAAGGTCATTCGAAAGGGGGAGCAAGGAGATGAAGTGTTTGAAGACCCATCAAGGTATAGGAGACTTGTGGGAAAATTGATCTACTTGACTCTTACTAGGCCGGATATAAGTTTTGCGGTTAACCAAGTGAGTCAACATATGCAAGAGCCTAAGGTACATCATTGGAAAATGGTTGAGAGGATTCTTCGGTATCTTAAAGATAGTCCGGGCTTAGGCATTTGGATGGGAAGAAATGAAAACACCGAAGTGGTTGGTTATTGTGATGCGGATTGGGCCGGGGATCGAAACGATAGAAGATCAACTACCGGTTATTGTACATTCATTGGAGGAAATCTTGTGACTTGGAGAACAAAGAAGCAAAAAGGAGTTTCGGACTCAAGCGCGGAAGCCGAGTATAGAGCGATGAAGAAGCTAACTAATGAGCTTACTTGGTTAAGAGGAATCTTGGCTCACATGGGAATTGAATGGGAAAAACCAATGGTAATGCATTGTGACAATCAAGCCGCAATTCACATTGCTACTAATTCGGTATTTCATGAGAGGACGAAGCACATCGAGTTGGATTGTCATAAGGTTCGAGAAAAGATTGAGCAAGGATGGACATTACCGTGTTACACAAGGAGTGAAGATCAACTAGCGGATATCTTTACTAAATCCGCAAGTCTTAAGGTTTGCAATCACATACTTAGCAAACTTGGACTTGTGGATCTCACTCATCCATAGAAGAACCCTTGCTTGCAATCATCACACTCTTTTTCCCTCAATTGAGTTTTGTCCCACGTGGTTTTCTTTATTGAGGTTTTTAATGAGGTGATGGTTGTAAGCTTCCAAACTTAACATAAATCCTTTATGTTAAGTTTGAGGGGGAGTATTGAGTTTAGTGAATAATTGATCCGAAGCAAATCCGACCCGCGGTATGTTGTCACTCGAGGTGTGGGACGGAGCAGTGTGCGGATCAGTACCAAGGGAGAATAAAATCAGTCACGTGGGTCTCTTTCCTCTTTTGGTAAATACAAGGATGAGTCATCAAGGGAAGGATCAGATCAGTCCTCACCTTATCCAGATTGTACCTTGCTTTAGGAGGATGAGTCCAAATGTGCTTTTGCTTTAGTAAAACCTTATCTCTATTCTAACGGTCAGATTATGACCTCCTTATATTGATGTAATCTGATCAGTGTAATCTTTACCTTGAAATGAATACATTCAAGTTCATAATCTCTATTCTCTCTAATCTCCATTAATCTCTAAACTCTCTTCAATCTCTCCTAATCTTAAACTTATTCTCATAAATCTTACAATGCTCTAGTGCCGAAGCCGAGTATAGAGCCATGAAGAAGCTCACTAATGAACTTACTTGGCTCAAAGGAATTCTATTACATCTTGGAGTCAAGCAAGATCATCCGATCACAATGCATTGTGACAACCAAGCCGCAATCCACATTGCAACAAACTCGGTGTTTCACGAAAGAACCAAACACATCGAGATTGATTGCCACAAGGTTCGAGAAAAGATAGAACAAGGGATGACTCTACCGGCGTATACAAGAAGTGAAGATCAATTGGCCGATATTCTCACCAAATCCGCAAGTCTAAAAGTTTGCAACCATATCTTTAGCAAACTTGGACTCGTGGACTTGACCAAACCATGATCAAGCTCTTTCTCACGACCGCTATACTCTTTTTCCTTAATAGGTTTTTATCCCATGAGGTTTTTCCAATTAAGGTTTTAATGAGGTAGTTGGTTGTGGGTTTTCAAGCTTAGCCTAAATTCTTATGCTAAGCTTGAGGGGGAGTATTGATCATAGGTAAATAAATAAAGAAGACGGACGGACGGACGAGACGGACGGACGGACGAACAGATGCACGTATCGGGACGAAGAATCTCGATCCATAGTAAGAATGGCATCGGTGCCAGTACGCGGATCGGTGATCGAGTATCAGGACGAGGAAACTCGACCCGCGGTACGTATGGCATCGATGCCAGTACGCGGATCGTCGAGACATCGAGTCGGGTCGCGGTACCGGGTAAACGGATAAACACGCGAACCCTCAACCGGGTACGGGTCGTGTACTGATCTCGATCTACCATCGAGACACTCTCGACCCGCAGTACGTGCTTGCATCGAAGGATCACGTACTGCGGGACGAGCCAGCATCGAGAAGACGCGGGCTTGACTTTCCACCCGCGTTGACCCGCGTTGACCCGCGTTGCAATTGAAATTCAAACTAGAATCAAACAGTTCTCACAATCGATAGTCAATGATAACTGCAACTTAATCTATATGAAACTCAACAATCGAAAACACAAATCAATAAGAACTCAGAATAACAAAGTGAAACAACAATACGTAAACAGAAATGCAATAGGTAAACTTCTTTAGGGGTTTTGGTTCTTAAACAAGCTGGAAACAGAGATTGAAACAAAATATGAAGCAAAAACGTTTTTTTTTCTATGGGTTAAAGGGGTTTTAAGAAATCTGAAACAGATATTGGAAACAACTATGAAACAAAAACTATTTTTATGGGTTTTTCTGGGTTTAAAGCAATCTGAAACAAAATTCAAAACAACTATGAAGCAAACAAAGCAGAAACAAATTCAAATCATAATTCAAGCAAATAAGAAAGGGATAGAGAAACCAAAGGTTGGGACCTTTGGCTCTGATACCAGATGATGTACGACTCGGTGGTGAGTCTTACAACCTGATTCGATGGCTGGAACCACAAGCTGGCATTTGCTCTTTCTTGTGGTGGTTGAATGGTGGAAGATGGAATCAAACACGATGGTGTTCACTCTTTCGTGTGAGATCAGATTGTGGGGAGTGTTGATGGATTGATAGCACGACACAGAGTGATGATGATTCTCTGATACGGTACTGATGTTTGCTCCTATGTGAATCACACACACAAGCTCAAACAAGGCTGAGAATTCACTCAAGAATGCTCAAAGAAAATTCAGTTCTTTATTGATAGGTAAAAAGTTGTGGTGGCTACAATGCTGCAATGGGACTTTATAAACAGTCCTTCAGCTTGAACCTTCTAGGGTTCTGACTCAAAACAACAAGAAAAGACTCAAAACAACAGGACTTTCAAAAGAAAACAGCAAGAAGTTTAAAAACTAATCTAAACAAAGTGCAGAGTTTCATTAAAGCCAAACAAGGAAACTATGGCCAGAACTTAAAAAAAAAGAAGTGATTTCGTTTTTCTTGGTTCTTAGTGTTGTGGAAGGCTTGAATCACCTGCAAAGACAGTATATAAATTGAAAAACTCACCTTGATGTGTTTCTTGGTCAGATGTGCTAAGAGCTTGAAAATTGGAGTAGAAATCTTCATGTAGTTCTTCAAGCTCTTCATCTTCTTCTGATGATGGTTCTTGATCAGTCTTGAAGATATCTTCTTCTTTCCTGTTTGGTGCAGAGATGGCGAGCTCTAATGTCCCTTGGTGTGTTCTTGTGGGATCAAGGTTGACAGGAAGTAGTTTTGGAGCTAAAGATGCAACGAAGACTTGCACAGCAAGGTTGATCCTCCTAGTTAATTGCTTGGACTTTGATCTTGTCATTGGACCAGGTCGAACTATTGGCATTGGTATTGGAGTTGGTTTGTGGTCTGAACCGATGTCCTCATCATTCCCTCCCTCTTCAAGAGGTTTTGACCCCAAAACAGTTTCTCCTGCATCAAAGGAGGATAAATCCGCAACATTGAATGTATGTGATATATTAAACTCACCTGGGAGCTCAAGTTGGTAAGCATTGTCATTGATACGCTTAAGGACTTTGAAAGGACCATCTCCTCTTGGTGCTAGCTTGGACTTCCTCTTTTGTGGAAACCTTTCTGATCTCATATGTAACCAAACCCACTCTCCTGGTTCAAAGATAACCTCCTTCCGTCCCTTATCAGCTCTCCTCTTATACTCTTCAGTCTTCTTCTCAAGGTTTTCCTTGGCCTTAAGATGAATCTGCTTGATAATCTCTCCTCGTTTCAATCCGTCTAAGTTAACTTGATCAGCTTGTGGAATGGGTGTAAGATCCAACGGTGATAGGGGATTCAATCCGTAGACAACTTCAAAAGGTGACAACTTAGAAGCAGAGTGAGTAGCACGGTTATATGCGAATTCAATAAAAGGTATGCATTCTAACCATGTTGTCATATTTTTACCAAGTGTAGCGCGAAGGAGTGTAGAAAGTGTGTGATTTACTACCTCGGTTTGGCCATCTGTTTGAGGATGGCAAGTGGTAGAGAACAATAGTTTTGTACCTAGCTTCTTCCAAAGTGTTCTCTAGAAGTGACCAAGGAACTTAGTGTCCCTATCCGACACAATTGTTCTCGGAATCCCATGCAAGCGAACCACCTCCTTGAAGAATAGATTAGCAATCTGTGTGGCATCATTGGTCTTGTTACATGGTATAAAGTGAGCCATCTTCGAGAATCTGTCTACTACCACGAAGATAGAGTCCTTGTGCTCGATCTTTGGTAATCCTAGCACAAAATCCATAGAAATGTCTACCCAAGGGGCGTTAGGTATTGGTAAAGGTAAATAAAGACCATGAGGATGTGACCTGGATTTTGCTTTATGGCATTACACACATCTTGAACAGAATCTCTCAACATCTTTCTTCAAGTGTGGCTAATAGAAATGATCCATTACTATGGCTAATGTTTTGTCGACACCAAAATGCCCCATTAGGCCCCCTCCATGTGCTTCACTTAGCACTAATTCTCTCATAGATCCCTGCGGTATACACAAACGTTTATCTTTAAACATAAAGCCATTTTGTAAGTAGAACGAACCGTGAGGTCCTTTGCTGCATTGTTGGAAGCTCTCGCTGAATTCAGGATCGTCTTTGTATTGTTCTTTGATGTGTTCAAATCCCATAATCTTTGCCTCCATAGTGGCAATAAGTGCATGTCTTCGTGATAACGCATCTGCCACAATATTCTCCTTGCCCTTCTTGTATTTGATAACATATGGGAAGGACTCTATAAACTCTAACCACTTAGCATGTCTTCTCTTGAGTGATGTTTGCCCACGTAGGTGCTTGAGTGTCTCATGATCCGTATGTATTATGAACTCCTTGGACAGCAAGTAGTGTTGCCATGTCTCTAAAGCACGAACAAGAGCATAGAGTTCCTTATCATAAGTTGGGTAGTTAAGAGTGGCTCCGCTTAACTTCTCACTGAAATAGGCTACGGGTTTCTTCCTTTGGTGTAATACTGCTCCGATCCCCATTCCCGAAGCATCACATTCTACCTCAAACATATCATTGAAATCAGGCAATGATAAGACCGGTGCTTGAGTGAGTCGTTCTTTCAAAGTGTTGAAAGCGGTGTCTTGGGCAGTTCCCCAATGGAAGGGCACATTCTTCTTGATCACAGCTGTAAGTGGGGCTGCTATGGTGCTAAAATCTCTCACAAACCGCCTATAGAAGCTGGCTAATCCGTGAAAACTTCTTACGTGGCCAATCGTAGAAGGTGTAGGCCAGTCTCTTATCGCTTTGATCTTCTCCTCATCTACTTGTAGTCCCTGTTCACTTAATACAAATCCTAGGAAAACAAGTTGGTTAGTACAAAAGGAACACTTCTTGAGGTTGGCATAAAGGCCTTCCTTGCGAAGTGATTTAAGCACTAGTTTGAGGTGTTGAAGATGATCAGCAAGGTTCTTACTATATATAAGTATATCATCAAAGTAAACAACCACAAATTTACTTATGAATTCACGTAGAACCTGGTTCATCAAGCGCATGAAGGTACTTGGTGCATTAGTTAAGCCGAAGGGCATAACTAGCCATTCGTATAAGCCTTGCTTTGTCTTGAATGCAGTTTTCCACTCGTCCCCTTCTCGCATTCTGACTTGGTGATAACCACTTTTCAAATCCACTTTTGAGAAGATGGTGGCACCACTCAACTCGTCTAGCATGTCATCGAGCCGTGGAATTGGATGTCGATATTTGATAGTGATGTTGTTAATAGCTCTGCAATCGACACACATTCGCCATGTTCCATCCTTCTTTGGCACTAAGAGGACCGGAACTGCACAAGGGCTAAGGCTCTCCCTGATGTATCCCTTATCCATCAAGTCTCGTACTTGCTTTTCTAACTCCTTACTCTCTTCGGGATTCATACGATAAGCTGGTTTGTTAGGCAACGCTGAACCTGGAACAAGGTCTATTTGGTGCTCAATGCCTCTTAGAGGTGGTAATCCAGGTGGTATATCTTCGGGAAAAACGTCCTGAAACTGATCTAACAGGGTCTGGACTTCAGGTGGTAAATCTAGCTCCTTAAAACCTGTGCTCAAACAATCTTTGAAAACCATTAGTAACATAGTGCCTTTAGCACTCTTAACACGGTTTAAATCTCCAGAAGTAATATACAAACTTGATTTACTAGACTTAGACTCATTGTTCATCTTGCTTTGAAGCTCATGAACTTCGGATGGACTTAAAGGAGCCAAGTTGTACTTACGGTCATTGAAGGTGAAACTGTAGTAGTTTGTACGTCCATTATGTGTAGTGGCTCGATCGAATTGCCACGGTCTACCAAGTAGTAGATGTCCCGCTTGCATTGGTACCACATCACACAACACTTCATCTTGGTACTTACCAACACTAAAGGGCACCGTAGCTTGCTCTGTCACCCTGAGTTCAGTTGTATCGTTGAGCCATTGAAGCTTATAGGGCCTAGGATGTTTCTTTGTCTCCAATCCTAGCTTATCCACCTGATATGATAATGGAACCACCCGAAAAGAACCATGTGACTTGTTCTGCACAAACGAAGTCCGTGATAAACTCTAACGGCAAAACAACCACCTTGACTACATTCTCGCCTCAACTAGAGCACTCCTCGAAGTTGAATCAATCCATTCCGAGTTCAGGTGAAGAAGTAATTCAACTTCCAAGACAGGTGAATCCCAGCCGACGCGAATCAGACATACGGGCGTTCAAAGAATTCTCCCAACCAAACCAGAAGGAATCAAGCTACAAAATAAATTGTTCTGGAATCTTGATTCATCAAAGCAATTATGAAAATTGGAACCAGCCCAATTGGAGTTTATACGTACAAGAAATGGATTTTTCAAGTCCACGGATCTGCTTCAGCACCCAGTGCGCGTCAATGCCAAAGATCGAGTCACACAGCCCGACTCAGGTACGATATAGCTACCAATCCACTTTGAAAATGTTCATTAATCTCTTGTGTTTCCAACAAGACCAAGATCACAAGAAATGGACATCGGACCACAAAGATTCTTCCCATTTGCCTAAGTGGGTCGAACTGGTGCTATGCTTCAAGAATGCTAGGCCCACTTGGTTTAGGAGCTTGCAAACATTTGTTTGGCATCCAGGATACATTTCTAAGCCCAATAAGGAGTTCAAATTCGTTCCCCAAGAAGAACAAACAAGAGGAAGAGCCAAGAGTCATATTTCAATTTTCAAAACTAAGTTTTAATGTTCGGTCATTTTCGAGGAGAGTTATTGTTCCTCTCTCCTTCATGCAAGTCTTTGTGTTTTCTTTATATTCCCCTTGTAACCCATGAACGAAAATCATCTAGTTTTTTAATCAAAATTCCTTTCTAATTCTAGATCATCTTGTTGGTGTGTCATATCCAGCAAAATCCTTTGATGCTTATGGTGAGTAATATCCTTAAGAATCAAAGAGGAATATCAAAGGCCTTCCGCATCCTTTGTGAGACCATTCGATCCACAAGCCTTGGTAAACTTGAGTCTCTGATTCGTTTATGCAAGGATCTATCCAGTTCCATCCAGAGAAGCATCCTAGGAGCGTGTTAAGTGGTATCAGAGCTGCTCTGGAAGGGGAGTTTTCGTTTTCATCTTCTCATCTCTTCATTTTCTTCTTTTCATCTTCTTACCAAAAAAAAAAAGTATGTCTTTCGAAGCTCTCTTCGGGAGGAAGAACACACGATCTGATGGTGATCGACCATTTTATGTATATGAGGCATGGACCCGACCAAGTTATCAAAGAAGAGAAGAAACTCTTTCGAGACAGTCAAGAAGATCGAGAAGAGCGGAGGAACAACCCAGTTACAAGTTCGGACTGCTGAAAAACAGAGAAGCAGACCCGCCCAATCGATCCCCACGCCTCGAGCACAATGAGCCAATATACTTGCAGCCAACACAACCACGAGAAGAGCTCATTCGGAGGAGAAGGAAAGAACAACAGCCTGGAGGTTCCAGTTTACAAATTGAGGTGTTGCATAAGGCGTATTTGGTTGAGCAGCAACAACTCAAGAAGACGGTCCCTAAACCGATCAAGGAGATTGAGAAAAATAAACAGTGCACCAAAGCGATTGAAGGAAATCATGGAGTCATATATTCCATGCTGATCAAGGAGAAGAAGCAAGATTCACTTCAACCCTTCCCAATCCAAGACGGTACAGTTTCGAGGACGAAACTTTTTGAAGAGGGAGAGTATGATATGATAATGGAACCACCCGAAAAGAACCATGTGACTTGTTCTGCACAAACGAAGTCCGTGATCAACTCTAACGGCAAAACAACCACCTTGAATACATTCTCGCCTCAACTAGAGCACTCCTCGAAGTTGAATCAATCCATTCCGAGTTCAGGTGAAGAAGTAATTCAACTTCCAAGACAGGTGAATCCCAGCCGACGCGAATCAGACATACGGGCGTTCAAAGAATTCTCCCAACCAAACCAGAAGGAATCAAGCTACAAAATAAATTGTTCTGGAATCTTGATTCATCAAAGCAATTATGAAAATTGGAACCAGCCCAATTGGAGTTTATACGTACAAGAAATGGATTTTTCAAGTCCACGGATCTGCTTCAGCACCCAGTGCGCGTCAATGCCAAAGATCGAGTCACACAGCCCGACTCAGGTACGATATAGCTACCAATCCACTTTGAAAATGTTCATTAATCTCTTGTGTTTCCAACAAGACCAAGATCACAAGAAATGGACATCGGACCACAAAGATTCTTCCCATTTGCCTAAGTGGGTCGAACTGGTGCTATGCTTCAAGAATGCTAGGCCCACTTGGTTTAGGAGCTTGCAAACATTTGTTTGGCATCCAGGATACATTTCTAAGCCCAATAAGGAGTTCAAATTCGTTCCCCAAGAAGAACAAACAAGAGGAAGAGCCAAGAGTCATATTTCAATTTTCAAAACTAAGTTTTAATGTTCGGTCATTTTCGAGGAGAGTTATTGTTCCTCTCTCCTTCATGCAAGTCTTTGTGTTTTCTTTATATTCCCCTTGTAACCCATGAACGAAAATCATCTAGTTTTTTAATCAAAATTCCTTTCTAATTCTAGATCATCTTGTTGGTGTGTCATATCCAGCAAAATCCTTTGATGCTTATGGTGAGTAATATCCTTAAGAATCAAAGAGGAATATCAAAGGCCTTCCGCATCCTTTGTGAGACCATTCGATCCACAAGCCTTGGTAAACTTGAGTCTCTGATTCGTTTATGCAAGGATCTATCCAGTTCCATCCAGAGAAGCATCCTAGGAGCGTGTTAAGCCTTAAATGAGGATCTTCGTCTCTTTGATTGAGGATCTTCTTCTGCCTCAGACATGCTTTCATCACCAGACTCATCTTCGTCTCTTTGATTGTTGACTTGAACATTTCTCCTAGCTGGAGGAGCTCCTTGTGCATTGTTTGGACCTCTCGGTTGAGGTTGTTCAAGGCGATCAATACGTTCCCCAAAACCTCGCAACTCAGTCCTCATTTCTGTGAGCATTTGTAGCAAGGCAGCTTGCGGATCGATGTTTTCATTGTTGTTTGTCTCTCCAACCATGATGAGTGTCTCTCTTTTCCTTGGAAACTCAACAGAAACAACAATTGGTTAAAAGCACCGAGTGTAATGCAATTGAAATTCAAACTAGAATCAAACAGTTCTCACAATCGATAGTCAATGATAACTGCAACTTAATCTATATGAAACTCAACAATCGAAAACACAAATCAATAAGAACTCAGAATAACAAAGTGAAACAACAATACGTAAACAGAAATGCAATAGGTAAACTTCTTTAGGGGTTTTGGTTCTTAAACAAGCTGGAAACAGAGATTGAAACAAAATATGAAGCAAAAACGTTTTTTTTTCTATGGGTTAAAGGGGTTTTAAGAAATCTGAAACAGATATTGGAAACAACTATGAAACAAAAACTATTTTTATGGGTTTTTCTGGGTTTAAAGCAATCTGAAACAAAATTCAAAACAACTATGAAGCAAACAAAGCAGAAACAAATTCAAATCATAATTCAAGCAAATAAGAAAGGGATAGAGAAACCAAAGGTTGGGACCTTTGGCTCTGATACCAGATGATGTACGACTCGGTGGTGAGTCTTACAACCTGATTCGATGGCTGGAACCACAAGCTGGCATTTGCTCTTTCTTGTGGTGGTTGAATGGTGGAAGATGGAATCAAACACGATGGTGTTCACTCTTTCGTGTGAGATCAGATTGTGGGGAGTGTTGATGGATTGATAGCACGACACAGAGTGATGATGATTCTCTGATACGGTACTGATGTTTGCTCCTATGTGAATCACACACACAAGCTCAAACAAGGCTGAGAATTCACTCAAGAATGCTCAAAGAAAATTCAGTTCTTTATTGATAGGTAAAAAGTTGTGGTGGCTACAATGCTGCAATGGGACTTTATAAACAGTCCTTCAGCTTGAACCTTCTAGGGTTCTGACTCAAAACAACAAGAAAAGACTCAAAACAACAGGACTTTCAAAAGAAAACAGCAAGAAGTTTAAAAACTAATCTAAACAAAGTGCAGAGTTTCATTAAAGCCAAACAAGGAAACTATGGCCAGAACTTAAAAAAAAAGAAGTGATTTCGTTTTTCTTGGTTCTTAGTGTTGTGGAAGGCTTGAATCACCTGCAAAGACAGTATATAAATTGAAAAACTCACCTTGATGTGTTTCTTGGTCAGATGTGCTAAGAGCTTGAAAATTGGAGTAGAAATCTTCATGTAGTTCTTCAAGCTCTTCATCTTCTTCTGATGATGGTTCTTGATCAGTCTTGAAGATATCTTCTTCTTTCCTGTTTGGTGCAGAGATGGCGAGCTCTAATGTCCCTTGGTGTGTTCTTGTGGGATCAAGGTTGACAGGAAGTAGTTTTGGAGCTAAAGATGCAACGAAGACTTGCACAGCAAGGTTGATCCTCCTAGTTAATTGCTTGGACTTTGATCTTGTCATTGGACCAGGTCGAACTATTGGCATTGGTATTGGAGTTGGTTTGTGGTCTGAACCGATGTCCTCATCATAAATCAAGCGCATAAAGAGAATAGAACTCTCTATATAACGATTTGATCTAACGATTTAAAGAAAATCGACAAACCGGAAAGATTATTGAGAGATTGAGATTGGAAGATTGACAAAGAGATTGAGATTAGAGGATTGAGATTATTGGAGTATTGAGGTCACAAAGATCAAACTTGCTCTGATACCATGTAAGAATTGTGGAAGAATAAGAGAGATTAAGATAAGATTGATGAAGATTAAGAGAGATTACGGAAGATTAAGAGATTGTGTAACCATGAAGAATAAAGGAGAATATGAACTTGAGTTTCTTATTCAAGATGGTTTACAAGGTTCATACAACAAAGTTTAAATAGAGAAACAACTTCTAAAAGAAAGAAAGAAAAGAAGCCGTTGGAATTTTGTCCGTGGCAGTCGTGTCGATCGACACTCTTTGTGTGTGTCGATCGAGACGTCTCTCCAACGGTTAATCCCAACGGTCGGATTGCAACGGTCGAATCGCAACGGTCGAATTCAAACTCTGGGACATGTGTCGATCGACACTCTCCGTGGTGTCGATCGACACCTTCGTTCCGCGTCTTTCTTTTTCCAGAGACGTGAGTGTCGATCGACACTCTTGTCCATTTTCTTTCCCTTAGCACATATTGATGGTACTAAGGTTAATAGAAGTGTTGGATTCTCCATCCCCAGTTGAGATCGTGTGAACATTGCAAGAAAGCAGGTCATACCAAGGAGAAGTGCTGGGTCCTTCATCCACATTTGAAAGAGAAAACCGCAGGTCAAACATCTAGAGGGCGTGCAGGAGTTGCTAATACGAGTTGTGATGATGTGGTGAGGAAATCAGACCTTGATGCTCTTATCAAGAGCATCACCAAACTGACTGAATCTGGTAAGAGTTTTCTTTCCTCTAATCTCCCTAAACCCATTATAGTAGACTCTGTTGCCTCTCATCACATGATTACTGATCCAGAGCTTCTTACAAATGTTAAACCTCATCGTGGAAAAGTAACTATAGCAAATGGGGAGGATGTGTTGATTAGAGGAATTGGAAACTTAGAGCTGTTTAACAAGAATACTAATGCTCTATATATCCCTGAGTTTGCTTCTAACTTGTTATCAGTTCAGAAAGCTACTAAAGATCTTGATTGTTTGGCTGTGTTTAGTCCTGATGATGTATGGTTTCAGGATAACAAGTCGGGGAAGACCTTTGGATCAGGTTGTGTAAAGGATGGTCTCTATGTTTTGGATGTTGTGGATAAGCAATCAGTCGGAATAGCTCACTCAGCAATGAGCACTAGTAGTACCAGTTCTATTTGGCATGCACGCTTGGGACATCCTCACTTGAAGGTTCTAAAGCTTGCTTCGCCAAATCTGAATCTTATGGATCACGGATGTGAAGCTTGTATCTTAGGGAAGCATTGTAGAACTGTTTATCATGACTCATCTACTGTGTATAATGAGTGCTTTGATCTAGTTCACTCTGATGTATGGACAGCTCCATGTACTTTGTTTCCTTCATAGACGAGAAATCTAAGTACACATGGGTTACTTTGATGTCATCAAAGAGTAATGTTTTAGAAGCATTCTCTAAGTACTACAACTATGTGATGACTCAGTTTGGAGTTAAGATTAAAACTCTAAGAAGTGATAATGGTGGTGAGTACATAAGCAGCAAGTTTAAAGAGTTTGTGAGCAACCATGGCATTGTTCATCAAACATCCTGTGCTTATACTCCTCAGCAGAATGGAGTAGCAGAAAGGAAAAATAGACATCTAATGGAGGTTGCAAGAACCATGATGTTTGAGAGGAATGTTCCTAAAAGGTTTTGGGGGGATGCAGTGATGACTGCTTGTTATCTCATTAACAGGCTACCCACCAAGAACCTTGAGAATGCATCTCCATATGAGATTTTGCATAAGGCAAAACCTGTCATTGATCACTTGAGAGTGTTTGGCTGTGTGTGTTATGTATTTGTACCAGAAGCTCAAAGGAACAAGTTGGAGCCTAAGAGTATCAAGTGTATGTTTATTGGGTACTCACCTACTCAAAAGGGTTACAAATGCTATGATGTTGACACCAAGAGAACGTATATATCCAGGGAAGTCAAGTTTGATGAAGAGAAGGGCTACTTTGGTAATGGAAATTGGGATGAGCTTAAAGATCTTGCTTCTTCCAACGACAGAGCCACTATCTTGAAGCATATACTTGATGGTCTTACTACTCTAGCTGGTCTACCAATGCCACCAACTAATGGTGCAGAGAGACATCAAGAAGCTCCAGTTGTTGATGAGGGTGGTGAAACAAGATCAGATGATAGCAGCACCAAAAGTGAAGGTGAAGCTGGTAGTCAAGATCATTCAAGAGCTTCCTCAGAAGAAGTGGATTCACCGATGGATAGTGAAGAAGGGGAATCCCACTTAGATGATGTTTCATATTCTCTAGAAGATGTGGTTGTTAGAATTTGAGTGTTTACATTGTGTTTGTAGAGAATTTGGAGAGAAAACTAAAAGAGAGAATAATGAGTCTTTAACTCAAATTTTTATTAAGCTCATAAGATATTATGTTTACAATGAGTTAAACAACATATATATAGGCACCCAAGGTCAATATGACCGTTGGGGATCAGATAAAATGGATGGAGGGATTGAATCCCAAAGTATGAAAGTGATGGGTCCACTTTTGTGCGATCTGGCCTTCGTGTCGATCGACGTAATTTCGTGTCGATCGACGTACTTTCGTGTCGATCGACACGCCTCCAACGGTCGGATTCCAACGGTCGGATTATTTGAAATCGATGCCAAGTTTTTCCAGATACGAGAGTGTCGATCGACATTCTTCCTTGTCGATCGACACTCCACTTCCAGGGAATTTCTTCGACCCGCGGGACGAGTGCCTCGATGCCAACCGTCCCGGATACTCGATGTGCGTCGTACTGCGGGACATACGTGTCGATCGACACCACTCCTTGGTGTCGATCGACACTCCACTTCTTTTCTTGATTCGCCTTAGAATGCCACTCACTTGATGCGGCTTCAACTTGTCTTCGTGCGGCCTAGCTTCTCCAAGGTAAGGACACTCTAGGCCGCCACCGTTCATGCCTTGGCCGTGAGTGGACTAAGCCGTTCCACCTTGTTTCACGTCTCAGTCTCCTCCGAGTTGCGTTCTGAGTCATTCCTCGTGCGGCCTCCTTCGTTCCTCATCCGGCCTCACTTCTTCTATACTTGAGTAGCCTAGAACGCCACTTACCAAGTCTTGAACGCCTCTTGACCATTCTTTCCCAATATTACCCGAACATGACTTTTCTTGGGTAACTTGGTTCCTTTACTTGAACACCGATGTGTTCTCCTTGTTTAACACTCCCCGGCAAGTTAATACGCAGTAGCACGAAGTATCAACTTGGAGACACAAGGAGAGACCTCATTAAAACCTTAGTGGGAAAACCCTTTGGGACAAAACCACACTAAGGAAAAAGAGTATCAATCCAAGATCTTAAGGGTTTTAAACCAAGGTCTTGATCATTGTTGAGCTTCACCTCGGCTCCTCTTTGTTCCACCTCGGTCTTGCTCTTCTTGTTTGAGCTTCGGCATCAACTTATCCGTGATAGCTTCGGCCTTGCTCCTTCTTTTGAATGACTGTTCTAATACTCCCCCGCACTCTTAGCCGTCGTGAAGATTGATGAACAAAGGCTAAGAGTGGAGTTTGGCCTTTGTCTAGCTCTCTCCTCCGATCTTTAGCCTTGGCTTATCCTTGATAGCCTCGGCCTTGATCTCCTTTGATGATGGCTTCCTCTCTAATACTCCCCCTCAAGCTTAGACGTCGTGCACAAAGTCTAAGCTTGAAAGACGCCAAAGGATGCTTGACTTAGCTACGGCCAAGCTTCTTCTTCATTGCTTCCCGGGAACCTCTCTACATGCATCTCATCATTGTATCTTAAAGCTCCTTCATTCTTCCTCATGATCACACTCCTTCTTGTTCCTCCTTTAAACCTTTTCGTCAAAAAGTTCAAAGAAAAACTAAGTACCGGATTTTACCATAAAGTCAAAGTAAGCATAGATATTAACCAAGATTGCATTTCAAGTAGTTCTAAGTATATGGGACTAGCATATTTGAAATGGAGAGTTTAGAGATAGCCTTTTTAACGATAATCGGTTGTGATTGGATCCTTTGATCTTCTTGTATCCACACCGACTTGATGATCTCGGATTCATTGATCCGGTTTTGGTGGAGTTTCGGCCTTTGTGTCCTTGCACATACACCTTAGTGAGTTCTCCTCCATTCACTCAACCTCTTCGGTTGTAACATTGGATCCTTTGATCCGATTGCATTCCACATGAAGCTTCCCTTTCAAGGTTGCTCCTATGTCTTTCTCATAGGTTGGTAATGCACAAAGTATTGATTTGAACCGCCACTTCACTCTTGATTCTTCACCCTTTGATGTTGCCATTCTCAAGACATCTCATTCTCGTTTATAGCCTCTTGAATGGTTTCTTCTAGCTCCGGTTTTCTTCTTCTTCACTCTCGGCCTCTCCTTTGTTTCCTTCGGTTGTTGCCGTAACCAAGTACCATTCCTCCTCTTCTTTAGCTCCCTGAATTTCAAGTAGATAACAACCTTCCCTTTGTAAGAATTGTGTGAAGAATAAGAGTAAGATTGAGAGAAGAGTAGAGAAATGAAGAGTAATGAAGAGTAAGAGAGATTTATGTAACCATGAAGAGTAAAGAGTAAACTTTTTATTTATTTTTCTCAAGAGAGTCATACATCATCATTAGAACAGCCTATTTATAGAAAAGAAACAATAGGTCATGAGAAAAAGGATTTAAAACGGTCGGATAAGGTTTGGTGCGGCGTGGACCGGACTGACGTACGGGCTGTCGTACCGCGGGACGAGAGCGGGACGCGTCACCACGTACCAGGACCGTTCCGCGTCCTTATGCATCAGGACGGGTGAAACGACAGCGTTTCGGGATAATACGCGGGTTGATCCGCGTGTTTATCCGAATACCCGCGTGGAGATCCGACCCGCTTCACACGACCCGTTGCTGCGTCCGTCCCGTGACTCGGTCTCCCCTTGATGCCACTCTGTTGAAATGAAGCAACAAGATAAGTAAGAGATTTAAAGTTACTTTAATTAAAATTAATTTAGATAAAGTTACTTTAGATATTTGTTAAGAGCTTTCTTCCTCTTGAAGTAATCTCTTGTCTTTAGCTAGATAATATCTAGATATTTTCATCCCACTTGTTTAAGGGATTAAGATGTATATAAACCTTTCTTGTGCAACACAAGAAGACACACGTAATATACACAAGAATAATCAGATCTAAAGCTCTTGTTCTTACAACTAAAATCATTCTCTTTTTCCTATACTAAGATCTTGTGTAATCAAGTCTAAACCTTCTTGTTCCTTAGCTTGATTACTTGAAAATCTACATGGTATCAGAGCATCAAAGCTCTTGAGAACCTATTTCCGCAAAGCTCTTCATTTGTATTCTCTGTTCGTGTGAAGAAGATATTAATGGGGAATCAGAAGCATATCATTCTACCTGTTGTTCTTAAAGGGAGCAACTATCTCTTGTGGTCTAGAACCACAAAGACGGCTCTGAGAAGCCGTGGTCTTTGGGAGCATTGTTTTGTGAATCAAGATGAAGATAGTGAAGCAGCAACCGGTGAGATCTTTAGCTCACCTCCAGCTAAAACCGGTGGAGGAGTGGTGGATTCGAAGTGGATCCAAGAAGATCAGCTCGTCTTGGCTGTTCTTCAGAGCTCATTGGAGCAATTTATTCTTGCCTCTTACTCTTATGTAGAGACGGCAAAGGAGTTGTGGGAAACTCTTGAAGGTGTTTATGGAAACACATCTAATCTCAGCAGGATGTTTGAGGTTAAGAAGGCACTAAGCGATCTCCAACAAGAAGAGAGGGAGTTCAATGATCTCTTTGGCGATTACAGAGGATTATGGGCAGAGCTAGAGATGCTGAGGCCACCTACTCTTGACGCTAGAGAGATGAATGAGAGGCGTGAACAAGACCAAGTATTTGGCTTGCTTCTCACGCTGAATAAGTCCTACCAAGGGCTTATTTACCACATTTTAAGGTTTGATAAGCTTCCTACCTTAAACCAGGTGTGTATGGTGGTCCAGAAAGAGGAAGGATCAAGAGGCCTCTTCAAAGGGACAAGTGAGACTGCCCATATGAGTAAGGGTAGAGAAGCGGTTGAAGTTGTTAATGTAGCGAGCAAAGGTGATTATCAAGCTGAGAAGTGGAACATTCGGTGTGAACATTGCCAAAAGAAGGGCCACAACAAAGACAAATGCTGGACTCTCCATCCTCATTTGATGCCAAAGAACATGAAGGAGAAAGGTCAAACATCAAAGGGAGTTGCTGGAGTTGCTTCTACCAGCAATGATGATGTTGTAAGGAAATCTGACTTGGATGCTCTCATGAGGAGCATTGCCAAGCTTTCTCAATCCGGTAAGAGTTCCCTTGCCTCTATGATTCTCAAACCTGTGATTGTTGATTCAGGGGCTTCTCATCATATGTTTTGTGATAAGGAACTATTGTCCAATGTTAAGCCTCATGAGGGGAGGGTTACAATTGCAAATGGACATGATATTGAGATTAAAGGAATTGGAGATGTAGAATTGTTTAGTAAAAGTACTAAGGCTTTGTTTATGCCCGACTTTGCTAACAATTTGTTGTCTGTTGGAAAGGCAACTAAGGATTTGGATTGCTTGGCTGTGTTTAGTCCTGATGATTTATGGTTTCAGGACATTAAGTCGGGAAAGACCATTGGAGAAGGTTGCTCCAAAGATGGTCTCTATTTTTTGGATGTTTTGAACAACAAGCAACCAGTTATAGAAGCTCACTCTGCTTTGAGCTCTCGGATTAATCGCTCAGTATGGCACGCTCGCCTCGGTCATCCTCACTCCAAGGTTATGAAGATCGTGTTGCCAAATCTGACTCAAGCTGATCAAGGGTGTGAAGCTTGTATTTTGGGAAAACAATGTAGGACCGTGTATCAAGACTCATCTTATTGTAGAGGAAGCATGAAGAGAAGAGCAAGATCGAGGCAAGAGAAGAGAAGCCGAGGACCGAAGCTCAAAAAGAACAAGACCTTGATTGAATTTCCCTAAGATCATTGAGTTGGTACTCTTTTTCCTTAGTAGAGTTTTATCCCAATGGGTTTTATCTACTAAGGTTTTAATGAGGCCTCTCCTTGTATCTCCAAGTCCACACTTCACTTTGTTGTGTTTGGACTTGAGGGGGAGTGTTAATCAAGGAGAGTACTTAAGGATTAATCTTTCCTTAAGTTACTAATGGTGAATAAATAAGTTACCGAGGAAAATAATATGCTCGGGTAATTTTGGTATGATTGATCAAGTCGCGGGACAGTACGAGATGCGGAGGAGCATCTCAAACCCGCGGTACAAGACACTTGAGGCGCGAGACAAGTAAAGCCGCGGATCAGTTAGTCAAGACCCGATACGCGGGAAGTGACCCGCGGGAAGGAACTCTCGAGGCGCGGAACGCATTTACCCGAGACGCGGGACAGATGGAGAATCCGACCGTTGGAACCGCGGATCAGTGGCGTCCTTATGTGGTCCCGGAGCTATTTGAAAGTTGGAGCATCTTGGACCATTTGATGATAAGGTTGCTTTTGCTTTATGTTAAGGGGGGACCATTTGATGATAAGGTTGCTTTTGCTTTATGTTGTCATGAAGAATAAGAGCAAGGCCGAGGCAAGAGAAGAGAAGCCGAGGCAAGAGAAGAGAAGCCGAGACCGAAGCATGAAGAATAAGAGCAAGGCCGAGGCAAGAGAAGAGAAGCCGAGGACCGAAGCTCAATAAATGATCAAGACCTTGATTATGTTCCCCTAAGATCATTGAGTTGGTACTCTTTTTCCTTAGTAGAGTTTTATCCCAATGAGTTTTATCTACTAAGGTTTTAATGAGGCCTCTCCTTGTATCTCCAAGTTCATCCTTCACCTTGTTGCGTATGAACTTGAGGGGGAGTGTTAATCAAGGAGAGTACTTAAGGATTAATCTTTCCCTAAGTTACTAAGGTGAATAAAAGAGTTACCAAAGGAGAATTCTATTCGGGTAACATTGGTAACTTGATCCGCGGTATATGAAACAAGACGTGGGACGAATCAGTTTGGTATGTGGGACGGAAGAGTTACCCGCGAGACAAAGGAACACGGGAAGACGGGAGACTCGGATGCTCGAGATGCGGAAGGTTCTCACCCGACCCGCGGTACGTAATCTCCCGAGGGGCGGGACGATCCGCGGATCGAAGAAGGACGCGGATCATGTGTCTCCAAGTGGTCCCCCGTACAACTTTGAATATGATCATTTGAATTAGAGTGGTCCCAAAAGCAACCTTATCTTCCCATAAAGCAAATGTGCTTTATGTTGTCATCTTTGCTTTACCTTTTGCTTTTAGGACCACTTCCAACGTTCTGATTTCTCTTCTATATATATGTTTGTAATACTTCATTTGTAATCTTTAACTTGTTCATTAATATGAAATCAGATTCAAGTTCATTTTTCTTTTCTCTAAAATGTAGTCTTTAGGAGTTTATGCATTTAGGGTGATTTCCATTTAGGAATGAATGTTAATCTCTTCTTAATCTCTCCTAATATCTCTTAATCTCTCTCAAATCTCTTCTAAAACTCTTTCTTAATCTGTTCTAATCTCTCTTGAGTCTATCCGAAACTTTTTCTTAATCTCTTTGCTCATTTGAGTTGTTCTTATGATTCAACCATTGTAAAGGTTGGATCTTGTGTTTATGAACATGTTATGAACCCTAAATCTTACATGGTATCAGAGCATAAGCTCTTGGGATTTTTTTTAAAAATGTTAGATTGAATCGTTATAAGAAGTTTTCAATACTCCTTATGCGCTTAATCTAACACATATTGATTCCGCTGCGTTGTGTTGAAGAGATGTCTTGAAAAGATCTCTTCTTTGGTTTTCTTTGATTGTGTTGTTGAAGACTCGGTTCTATTGCTCGGAGAAAGCTAGAACTGAGCTTGAAGAAGATGGAGGAAGCTTGAAGCTGTCCCTTGAAGATTGAAGACGTGAAAGCCCGAAGCTTTCTTATGAAGAAGAGAAGAAAGCTTGAAGCTTTCAAGAAGAAAGAAGAAGAAGGACGAAGAAGAAGCTCAAGGATTGGGAGACGTCTTAGTCCATGAAGAGCAAAGATCGTTCCTTTAGAAAAGAAGCTCAAAGAAGAAGGTGGTTCCCGGAGAAGGGTGTAAATTTCCAACCTTTGGAGCTATTCAAAGATGGTTCATGAGAAGAAGGAAGAGAGAAGAGACTCAACCTTTGGAACCGAATCTAAGTCCAAGTAAGCTAGGAGAAGCTTGCTTGTAAAACTCTTGAAGAAAATCCAAGTGTGGAGCTTGGTCACTAGTGTGAAGTAAATGGGATTCAAGGGAAGATTAACCATTGAAGTTTGGAGCTTTCCTTTCCCATGAAGCTCAAGGATGATTTACTCTCAAGAAGCCTTTGTTGACGAGGTTAGATGAAGGAAGGATTGATTGGTTTGCTAGAGAAGGGGAATAGAATGAAAGTGGAGATTGTCAAATGGAGACCATTGGAGAGAAGAAGCATTCGGCCGGTGTCATTCAAACCAATGGAAGCTTGATTTGGGTTATTTCCTATCCTTACTCTCTTGGTGAATTGATATAAGATGAATTCATGATCTATCCAAAGATAAACACATTCATGAGAATAGAGAACATTTCTTAATCTACCCCTTTCTTAATCTTCAAAAACTTTATATACTCTATTATTCTCCCCAATCTTTATACTCTTTATACTCTCTATATTCTCTAGTTCTCTATTCTCAAACAGTTTGAAACCTAGCCTAAACACAAAACCTAAACACTCACCCAAATCCCTTAAAAGCTAGTGGTTACTCTCGGTTGATGTTGAGAACTCTTGTGTGAGATTCCTCTCGGTCCAAGACCTCTCTCTTGATCGAAACTCGTCTTAAGTGTGAAGCATGGTTACTCTCGATCCTAATTCTCTCGAGTTGATTATGATTGAGCACTTAAGATCCATTCTTGTTGTGAAAAACATTGTGAAAAGATTGGTGTTGGTAACATTGATTGGATGGAAAACATTGATAAGAATGGTTGGATTGCTTGGTGTTGTGTTTTTGGTATGTTTTTGTAGCGGTTCTTGTTTGATTGAGCTATGGAACCGATGGACACTCAAGCTACCCAAGAAGATGTAACTAGCCTTTGAAGGTCAATCTTGAAGTCATTCCAAAAGAGCCAAAGTAGCCGTGAATGGTGAAGAAGGGTTGATCAAGCCAATGTTTTGACGTTGTTCCGGAAGCTAAAAGAGATTGAGATGCTTCGGATGGTGATTAGGCTTAGCGTTGAGGAAGGTTACATAGGCTTGGAATCCAAGAAGCGACGAAAGAGAAGAAATGGTGCTTGGTGTGGTAACCGAAGGAAGCAAGAGAAAACCGTGAGAAGAAGATTGAAGCTTAGGGTTGAATAGTTCAAAGGGTGTGATGAGATGATGTGTAAGGCGGTCCAAGTCACACTAGTGTTTTGCATGAATGGAGGAGGACTCATGAGGTTGAAGGCGTATAGCTCAAGGAACCCGAAGCTCCACCCGACCAAAGGGAAGAGAACCGTGGGATGCAAGAAGCATTTAAAATCACGATGAATCCAAAAGTCCTTTGGCGTTTTGGCGTGAATGGAGGAGAACTCACGTGGTTGTATGGCGAAATGCACAAGGAACCGAAAGCTCCACCAAAAGGATCATGAAGATCCAAATGCTTAGTGAGGTGTGGAAAGAAAGTGAAGATCAAAGGATCAACCACACCATCAAATAAAAAGGCTACTCTCTAAACTCTTACTCTTTTTCAATTCTTTCAATTATAGATCATTTGGTTCATTGATTGCTAGCTTGGTTCATGAGTTGATTCATTGGCATATACTTTAAGCTTTCTCTTGTTTGAATCTTGTGTAAGGTTTAAGGGGGAGAAGATTGAAGTTGGCCATGTAAGAATTATAGAGATTAAGAAAGAATTAAGGAGATTGATGGAGATTAAGAGAGATTAGTGAAAAGTAAAGAGAATATGATCTTGAAACATTTTTATTTCTTTTTCCATTCAAGATAAAGTTTACAATGATTGGGAACAACCCATAAATAGCAAAAACTAAGTTGGTCAAGATGACCGTTGGAAAATCTCATCAAAAAGGTGAAAAAGGGTGTCTCGGTCACTGCCCGATCCGCATGACCGAGTGGCGTCGAGGCCGTACGTCCCGCGGGTCCAGAATTGCGTCCAGGTTCCTTCCCGCGGTACTGGATCGATGCGCGACCCGTTTACCCGGATAGGGTCCGCGCGTAAACCCGTTAACCCGTGCCGTGACCCGGAATCCTTCCTCGACGCCAGATCGATCCGCAGGCAGCTTTCCTCGATGCCGTCTCGTCCCGCGGATCCATTTGTCTCGTGCCAGACTGATCCGTAGATGCCCGATACCCAGACTGATCCGCGGCTGCCTTCTCCCGATGCTAACTCGACCCGCGGATCACTTTCTTGATGCCGATACGATCCGCGGGTTGATTTCTTCCCAACTTCTTATTTCCTTTTTATTCTCCTTAGTCCCAATGTGAGTCCTAAGGTTAATACTCCCCCTCAAGTTAAACATAAAGAATTTATGCTTAACTTGGAGACTCACAACCATCACCTCATTAAAAACCTTATCAAAGAAAACCTCATGGGACAAAACTTTGGTAAGGGAAAAAGAGTGTGATGATTGCAAGCAAGAGGTCTTCTCATGGATGTGTGAGATCCACAAGTCCTAGTTTGCCTAAGATGTTGTTGCAAACTTTAAGACTTGCGGACTTGGTGAATATATCCGCTAGTTGGTCTTCACTTCTTGTAAAACAAGGTAGAGTCCATCCTTGTTCAATCTTCTCTCGAACCTTGTGGCAATCAACCTCAATGTGCTTCGTCCTCTCATGAAATACCGAGTTTGTAGCAATGTGAATTGCGGCTTGATTGTCACAATGCATTACCATCGGCTTATCCGTTTCGATTCCCAAGTGAGCTAAGATTCCTCTCAACCAAGTAAGCTCATTTGTCAACTTCTTCATGGCCCTATACTCGGCCTCCGCACTTGAGCATGAGACTTCTTTTTGTTTCTTAGTCCTCCAAGTGACCAAGTTTCCACCGATGAAAGTGCAATATCCGGTTGTAGATCTTCTATCATTTCTATCACCGGCCCAATCCGCATCACAATAACCAACCACATCGGAACTCTCATTCTTACCCATCCAAACTCCTAGACCCGGACTATCCTTCAAGTATCTAAGGATCCTCTCCACCATTTGCCAATGGTAAACCGTCGGTTTTTGCATATGTTGACTAACTTGATTTACCGCAAAGCTTATATCCGGTCTTGTGAGACACAAATAGATCAATTTTCCCACAAGCCGTCTATATCTTGATGGATCCTCGTATGGCTCATTCTCCTTCTCCCCCTTTCGATCGCCCTTATAACCATCTTCTAATGGGGTTTTAGCCGGCTTAGCTCCAAGCTTCCCGGTTTCCTTCAACAAATCCAAGGTGTACTTCCTTTGAGAAATATGCAAACCATTCTTGAACCGACACACCTCAATCCCAAGAAAGTATTTCACTTCGCCAAGGTCTTTCATTTCAAATACCGAATTGAGGAAGTCCTTTGTTTCTTGAATTCCTTGCTCATCACTTCCGGAGATGATCATATCATCCACATAGATCAAAACCACTACTATCCCATTAGGACCTTGAAGTGTGAAAAGTGTGTGGTCCAACTCACATTTCCTGAATCCTCTTTCTTTGAGTGTTGAACTAAGCTTCTTATACCAAGCTCTTGGTGATTGTTTCAATCCGTAGATGGCCTTGTTTAACTTGAGAACCTTTCCCGGTGCTATAGAGGTCTCAAGTCCGGGTGGTGGTGTCATATACACCTCTTCCTCAAGATCTCCTTGTAAGAAAGCATTCTTTACGTCCATTTGCCATAAATCCCAATCTAGGTTTGCCGCCAAAGAGAACACAACTCTCACCGTGTTGAGCTTTGCAACCGGAGCAAATGTATCCGTGTAGTCATCTCCATATGTTTGGGTGAACCCTCTAGCCACCAACCTTGCCTTATACCTCTCAAGATCTCCATTACTCAAGTATTTTATTGTGAAGACCCATTTGGAGCTCACAGTTCTCTTGCCTTCGGGAAGATCGGCTTCATCCCAAGTATGGTTCTTAACCATAGCTCCAACCTCATCATCTACCGCTTCTACCCAATTCTCATCTTCCATAGCTTCCTCAAATGTCTTAGGGATTGTATACTTATCTATCTTTGTCACAAACGCTCTATGAGAAGATGGTAAAAGGGCGAGCGAACACACCGCTTGGATTGGATGAGCTACGGCTTGATTGTTGAAATACACACAGCTCTCTTTCCATTTAGAGGGGTCTTTTCTTACTCTTGTGCTTCTCCTCAAAACCGGTTCAACCACTTCTTCTTGAATTTCAACATCCGGAGCTTCTTCTTGAACTTGTCCTTGCTCAATCAAAACCTCTTCTTGACTAGCTTCCTCTTGAACCAAATCTTGAGCTTCCTCTTCTTGAACTGATGGATCCTTGTTGTTACTACTCATATTGTCTCTTGGCTCAGGATTCCCAAGATTTTGAAGAAGGAATCTTAAGTTTGAGCCAAGGTCCGACGGAGTAGCCAAATCACTAGACACTATAAAATCCTTGATTCTCAAGGAACTTCACATCTCTAGATACGACAGTCTTCCTTGAAACCGGATCGTAACACTTGTATCCCTTTTGTGTTGAGGAGTATCCAAGAAAGATGCATCTTGTGCTCTTTGGTTCTAGCTTGTCCCTTAGTTCCCTAGGTACAAAAACAAAGCAAACACACCCAAAGACTTTCAAATGATCGAGAAAGGGTTTAGTTTTATTGAGTACCTCAAATGGTGAGATGTCATCAAGAATCTTCGTGGGAGTGCGATTTATCAAGTAACAAGCGGTCATGACCGCATCTCCCCAAAAACTTCTTGGTACATTCATATGGAACATCATAGCTCTTGAAACCTCCATTAGGTACCGATTCTTTCTTTCGGCAACACCATTTTGTTGAGGAGTGTAAGGACAAGTCGTTTGATGCACAATGCCGAGTCTAGCTAGGTGATCTTTGAATTTGTTGCTCATGTATTCACCACCATTATCTGTTCTAAAAATCTTAATCTTGGCATTGTAACTGTTAGCAATATAAGCTTGGAAATTCTCAAATGCATCAAGAACTCTATCTTTAGAGGGTAAAAGAGTAAGCCAAGTGTACTTTGATTTTTCATCTATGAATGTGACAAAGTATTTATTGTTATCTCTAGATGAGCAAGGTGAAGTCCAAACATCCGAATGCACAAGATCAAAGCAATTTTCATAGATTGTAGATGACTTAGTAAAAACGGTTTTGCAATGTTTTCCGAGAATACAAGATTCACAAGATAAATGATTAAAAACAACATTTGGAAGCATTATTTCAAGAGCCCGAGAATGGGGATGTCCTACTCTAGCATGCCATATCGCATTATTTGCTTTTCCTAAACAAGTTTGAAATTGAAAAACACTAGATGAGCTTGGTGATAAATCTTCTAAGACATAGAGATCATCCTTGGTGCCACCACCTCCTATCACTTTTCCGGATTTAATATCCTGAAAATGGAAGTCATTAGGACCAAAGATTGCATAACAATTCAAGTCACTAGTCATTCTTTTAACGGAAAGCAAATTCGATTCAAAATTTGGCATGTAAAAAGCTCTAGAGTTTCTATTAAATAGATTCAAGTTCCCAATTCCTTTGATAGGTATATTTTCACCATTTGCAATCATCACATTTCCTCTAGAGGGTTCCAATTTTTCAAGCAAGTTCAAGTTACTAATCATATGATGAGATGCACCCGAATCAACCACAAGAGAGTTACTAGGTTTACGAGTGTAGAAAGTTTTACCGGACTCCTTGAGTGAAGCAATTGACTTGATAAGAGATTCCAAGTCGGACTTCCTCACGTAATCCCCTTGGACCGCATCGTCTCCTATCTTAATCGGTGTTGAGGGTTGGCTCCTTGGTTGGTCCACATGATCTTGCCTCGCCGAAGTATAATTGGCTTTTGAGTAGCCTCTTGAGTATCCCGGTCTTGGTGTCGGCCTAAGATGAGGATTAAGCAACCAACACTTCTCCTTTGAGTGACCCTCCTTCTTGCAATGTTCACACTTGAGATCCGGGTTAAAATGTTTGCCCTTATAGTTCCGGTTATCGTTGCGGTTGTAAGCTCCGGCATTGGCCATCGGAAGCTCCCCCTTACCGCCAAATAATCCATGAGTCCCTTGCTCCCTTTGAATTTGAGAACACACATCCTCCATGCTTGGTAGCTTTTCCGACCTTAGAATGTGTTTGATAAGGTCATTGTACGCCGGGTTTAGGGTGAGAAGCAACCCAAAGACCTTATCTTGCTCTTTCCTCTCATTCAACACACACGGATCAATGGAGCTTGGTCTCAACATGTCAAGTTCCGACCATAAAGACCGATACTTTCCCAAATGCTTAGTGAACTCCATGTCCTCTTGATGAAGATTGTTGATAGCTTTCTTCACTTCAAACACACGAGCCAAATTCGAGACATTTCCATATACATTCTTCAATGTCTCCCACAGTTCAAAGGCTGTCTCACAATAGGAATATGCTTCAAGGATGGATGGATCAATGCCATTTTGGAGTACCGCCAAGACCGTTTGGTCTTCTTGAAACCATTTTGCTTCTCTAGCTTTCTTGGCGGCTTCATCTTCTTTCTCCTTTTCCACCGATTCAGACTCAAAGATTGGTCTTAGTGAGAGATCAACATGCTCCCATAAACCTCTTCTACATAGAGCCGTTTTGGTCGTTCTAGACCACAACAAGTAATTTTCTCCTTTGAGAATCACCGGAACCACCAACGCCTTAGAACTCTCCGATGAATTCATCTTCCTCTTCGATTTTGTTACTTGGCCGAAAGAAACCTACAAAAGATTGAAGCTTCCAACCAACCAACAATGTTTTACACCGAAAGTTTCAAACTTTCAAAGACTTATCACTAATACCAACAATGAACCAAGAGTTTTTGTGATTTTGACGCGGATTTGAAACCTTTAGAACCGATTTGTGATTATCTTTTAGATGTTTGGTAAGGCAAGCGCATAAAGAGTATAGAGGAACTCAATATAACGATTTGACCTAGCAATTTAAAGAACACCTCACAAATCGGAGAGATTAAGAAGTTTGTAAGAGATTTAGTAGAGATTTAAAGACTCAAATGATCGAACACGCTCTGATACCATGTAAGAATTATAGAGATTAAGAAAGAATTAAGGAGATTGATGGAGATTAAGAGAGATTAGTGAAAAGTAAAGAGAATATGATCTTGAAACATTTTTATTTCTTTTTCCATTCAAGATAAAGTTTACAATGATTGGGAACAACCCATAAATAGCAAAAACTAAGTTGGTCAAGATGACCGTTGGAAAATCTCATCAAAAAGGTGAAAAAGGGTGTCTCGGTCACTGCCCGATCCGCATGACCGAGTGGCGTCGAGGCCGTACGTCCCGCGGGTCCAGAATTGCGTCCAGGTTCCTTCCCGCGGTACTGGATCGATGCGCGACCCGTTTACCCGGATAGGGTCCGCGCGTAAACCCGTTAACCCGTGCCGTGACCCGGAATCCTTCCTCGACGCCAGATCGATCCGCAGGCAGCTTTCCTCGATGCCGTCTCGTCCCGCGGATCCATTTGTCTCGTGCCAGACTGATCCGTAGATGCCCGATACCCAGACTGATCCGCGGCTGCCTTCTCCCGATGCTAACTCGACCCGCGGATCACTTTCTTGATGCCGATACGATCCGCGGGTTGATTTCTTCCCAACTTCTTATTTCCTTTTTATTCTCCTTAGTCCCAATGTGAGTCCTAAGGTTAATAGGCCATGAGTCTTTGAAGAAGCATCAAGGCCGAGTGGTTCAAGAGGCCAAAGACGAGGCCGAACTCCACTCTTAGCCTTTGTTCACAAATCTTCACGGCGGCTAAGAGTGCGGGGGAGTATTGTAGAGGAAGCATGAAGAGAAGAGCAAGATCGAGGCAAGAGAAGAGAAGCCGAGGACCGAAGCTCAAGAAGAACAAGACCTTGATTGAATTTCCCTAAGATCATTGAGTTGGTACTCTTTTTCCTTAGTAGAGTTTTATCCCAATGGGTTTTATCTACTAAGGTTTTAATGAGGCCTCTCCTTGTATCTCCAAGTCCACACTTCACTTTGTTGTGTTTGGACTTGAGGGGGAGTGTTAATCAAGGAGAGTACTTAAGGATTAATCTTTCCTTAAGTTACTAATGGTGAATAAATAAGTTACCGAGGAAAATAATATGCTCGGGTAATTTTGGTATGATTGATCAAGTCGCGGGACAATACGAGATGCGGAGGAGCATCTCGAACCCGCGGTACAAGACACTTGAGGCGCGAGACAAGTAAAGCCGCGGATCAGTTAGTCAAGACCCGATACGCGGGAAGTGACCCGCGGGAAGGAACTCTCGAGGCGCGTAACGCATTTACCCGAGACGCGGGACAGATGGAGAATCCGACCGTTGGAACCGCGGATCAGTGGCGTCCTTATGTGGTCCCGGAGCTATTTGAAAGTTGGAGCATCTTGGACCATTTGATGATAAGGTTGCTTTTGCTTTATGTTAAGGGGGGACCATTTGATGATAAGGTTGCTTTTGCTTTATGTTGTCATAAAGCAAAATCTGATCTGATCATCTCTCTCTCCCAACGTTAGCCTTCTTTCCTTTATATATATGTATCTCTTTCATTGTAATCCTAAACTTGGTTTTAATAAGAAAAATCAGATTCCAAGTTCATATATCTCTCCCTTTTCTCTTATTCAAAATCAGATTCATAACAATGTAGAGATTAGGAGTTTATGCATTTAGGGTGATATCCATTTAGGATTGAACCCATATTATGTTTAATCTTTACTCAAATCTCAACTAAACTACTCCTAATCTCTCTTATAATCTGTCCGAAACACAATCTCTTTCTTTATGCTCATTTGAGCTAATCTTTGATTCATTCATTCCTAAAGGATGAATCTTTTGTTTAAGTGAGCATTTGCTCATCAAAATATTACACATCTACTGTGTATAATGAGTGCTTTGAATTAGTTCACACTGATGTATGGACTGCTCCGTGTATTTCTAAGGATCAATATAAGTACTTCGTTTCTTTTATTGATGAGAAAAGCAAGTATACATGGGTCACTCTTCTGCCTTCTAAAAGCCATGTTCTTGAAGCATTCACAAATTTTTACAAATATGTGGAAACTCAATACAAGAAGAAGATCAAAATATTGAGAAGTGACAACGGTGGAGAATACACAAGCAATCAGTTTAAAGAATTTGTGAGCAGCCATGGGATAATTCATCAGACTTATTGTGCGTATACCCCTCAGCAAAATGGAGTTGCTGAACGCAAGAATAGACACTTGATGGAAGTAACTAGAACAATGATGTTTGATAAGGGAGTCACAAAGAGTTTTTGGGGAGATGCTGTGATGACAGCGTGTTATCTCATCAACAGATTGCCAAGCAAACAACTGAAGGACTTGTCTCCATATGAGGTACTTAACAAAGCAAAACCGGTCATTGATCATCTCAAAGTCTTTGGTTGTGTTTGCTATGTCTTTATACCAGATGGTCTGAGAAACAAGCTTGAGCCAAAGAGCATCAGATGCATGTTCATTGGTTATTCTACTACTCAGAAAGGTTACAAATGCTACAACCCTGAAGCCAAGCGGATGTATGTATCTAGAGAAGTCAAATTTGATGAAGAGAAGGGCTTCTTTGAGAACAAGGATTGGGACAGTTTAAGAGATTTCAGCTCGTCTATAGATAGAGCATCTGTATTACGAACCTTGGTAGATGGGTTAACTACTCTGGCTGGTGCAAGAGAGTCTCCAATACTAAGTGGAGAAAGTGATCAACACATACCAACTGATGATGGTGGAGAAAATGAGGCCGTAACTGATGAAGATAAGAGTGATACTAAGGAGAAAGAAGTATCTCTTGAATCAGGTGAAGGTAGTAGAGAGGGGGAACATTTACAAGATTGTTCTGAAGAAACAGAACCTAAAGTTGAATCAGAAGATGAAACAGAAGTTGTTCAGGTTGAAACAGAGGTGGTTCTACCTTTAAGACGAAGTGGAAGAGTAAGACATGGTCCTGAGCATTGGAAGAAGACAAGAGTTTACTACAATTCTCAGGCTGTTGCTCATCCAATTCAAGGTTATTGCTCCATTGCTTCACTTCCGAGTAAGCATCAATCCTTTTTATCTAAGCTTGACCTACACAAAGTCCCAACTTGCTATGAAGAAGCATGTCTAAGTGAGGTTTGGGTCAAGGCTATGGTAGAAGAGATTGAGTCTATGATGGAAAATGAGACATGGGAGTTGGTTGAGAAACCGAACAAGAAGAAGATTGTTGGTTGCAGATGGGTATATACCATTAAATACACGAGTTCTGGAGAGGTAGAGAGGTATAAAGCAAGGCTAGTTGCTAAGGGATATACACAAAAGTATGGAGTGGACTATACAGAAACGTTTGCTCCAGTTGCCAAGCTCCATACCGTGAGAGCTCTTTTATCCATTGCTACCAATCTCTCTTGGGATCTTTGGCAAATGGATGTCAAGAATGCTTTTCTTCAAGGAAACTTACAAGAGGAAGTGTATATGGCGGCCCCAGAAGGGTTTAGTCAGGGGAATCAAGTGTGTAAACTAAAGAAAGCAATCTATGGTCTTAAACAGTCACCAAGGGCCTGGTATGAGAAACTAAGTCACTGCCTTTTGGAAGATGGTTTTAAAAGATCAGAAGCTGATCATACATTGTTCACAACGAAGGGGGAAAAAGGTATGGTTGTAGTTCTCATATATGTTGATGATATAATCATTACTGGTGATGATTGTGATGGTGTTAAGCGGACTAAAGACCTTCTCAAGCGGACGTTTGACATCAAAGACTTGGGAGAACTCAAATACTTCCATGGTATTGAAGTTTGCAGGATGGATGATGAATTATTTCTGTCCCAAAGGAAGTATGCTTTGGATCTTTTGTCTGAAACGGGGAAGCTAGGCTGCAAACCAGCTAAGACTCCTATTGAAGAAAACTATAAGGATGAACCTGAGGGGGAGATAACTGCGAATGTAAAGCAATATCAAAGAATGGTTGGTAAGTTGATCTATTTGACTATTACTAGACCAGATATTTGCTTTGCCGTTAATCAAGTGAGCCAACATATGCAAGCACCTACAACTCATCATTGGAAAATGGTTGAGAGGATTCTAAGATATATCAAGGGTACACCAGGAAAAGGAGTGTGGATGGGTCGCAATGCGAACACAAAAATAGTTGGCTATTGTGATGCAGATTGGGCTGGTGACAAGCTTGATAGAAAGAGTACAACAGGCTATTGTACCTTTGTTGGTGGAAACTTAGTAACTTGGAAGAGTAAGAAACAGAAAGTGGTCTCAAGGTCAAGTGCAGAGGCTGAGTAAAGAGCAATGGCAAACATCACGGGTGAACTAATGTGGCTTAAAAGTCTCTTGAAAGATCTTGGAGTGGAGCAGTCTGAACCGATCTATTTGCATTGTGATAATCAAGCAGCGATACACATTGCTACTAATTCAGTGTTTCATGAGAGAACTAAACACATAGAAGTTGATTGTCACTATATTAGGGAAAAGGTTCAAGCAGGTTTGATACTTCTTTCATTCGTGAGAAGCTTGGATCAAGTGGCAGATATCTTTACTAAGGCAACGACTTCTAAAGTATGCAATGAGCTTCACGACAAGATGGGCTTAGTTGATCTCCATTAGCCAGCCATCTTGAGGGGGAGTGTTGAAATGAAGCAACAAGATAAGTAAGAGATTTAAAGTTACTTTAATTAAAATTAATTTAGATAAAGTTACTTTAGATATTTGTTAAGAGCTTTCTTCCTCTTGAAGTAATCTCTTGTCTTTAGCTAGATAATATCTAGATATTTTCATCCCACTTGTTTAAGGGATTAAGATGTATATAAACCTTTCTTGTGCAACACAAGAAGACACACGTAATATACACAAGAATAATCAGATCTAAAGCTCTTGTTCTTACAACTAAAATCATTCTCTTTTTCCTATACTAAGATCTTTTGTAATCAAGTATAAACCTTCTTGTTCCTTAGCTTGATTACTTGAAAATCTACACACTCGTCCCGCGGATCGACAGAAGCTCGATGCCGCGTGCTGATCCGGTCATGAGAAAAAGGATTTAAAACGGTCGGATAAGGTTTGGTGCGGCGTGGACCGGACTGACGTACGGGCTGTCGTCACCACGTACCAGGACCGTTCCGCGTCCTTATGCATCAGGACGGATGAAACGACAGCGTTTCGGGATAACACGCGGGTGGATCCGCGTGTTTATCCGAATACCCGCATGGAGATCCGACCCGCTTCACACGACCCGTTGCTGCGTCTGTCCCGTGACTCGGTCTCCCCTCGATGCCACTCGTCCCGCGGATCGACAGAAGCTCGATGCCGCGTGCTGATCCGCGTATCGTCTGGCCCCGATCCTTCCCGCGTACTGATCCGCGCCTGGCGTCGATGCCACTCGTACCGCGGGTCAGATTTCAACATCCCACGTTCCGAGTGAGCCGATCCGCGGTTTTACATTTCTGACCCGAATTTCTTCACCTTTCTTTATTCTTTATTTTCCTTAGTCCCAATGTGAGTCCTAAGGTCAATACTCCCCCTCAAGTTAAACATAAAGAATTTATGATTAACTTGGAGACTCACAACCATCACCTCATTAAAAACCTTATCAAGGAAAACCTCATGGGACAAAACCTTGATAAGGGAAAAAGAGTGTGATAATTGCAAGTAAGGGGTCTTCTCATGGATGTGTGAGATCCACAAGTCCAAGTTTGCCCAAGATGTTGTTGCAAACTTTAAGACTTGCGGATTTGGTGAACACATCCGCTAGTTGATCTTCACTTCTTGTAAAACACGGTAGTGTCCATCCTTGTTCATTCTTCTCTCGAACCTTGTGGCAATCAATCTCAATATGCTTCGTCCTTTCATGGAACACCGAGTTGGTAGCAATGTGAATCGCGGCTTGGTTATCACAATGCATTATCATCGGTTCATCCTTCTCAATTCCCAAGTGAGCCAAGATTCCTCTCAACCAAGTGAGCTCGTTTGTCAACTTCTTCATGGCCCTATACTCGGCTTCCGCACTAGAGCATGAGACTTCCTTTTGCTTCTTAGTCCTCCAAGTGACCAAGTTCCTACCAATGAACGTACAATAACCGGTTGTTGATCTCCTATCATTTCTATCACCGGCCCAATTCGCATCATAATAACCGACCACATCGGAGCTTTCATTCTTTCCCATCCAAACTCCATGTCCCGGACTATCCTTCAAGTACCTAAGGATCCTTTCAACCATTTGCCAATGATACACCGTTGGTTTTTGCATATGTTGACTAATTTGGTTGACCGCAAAGCTTATATCCGGTCTTGTGAGACACAAGTAGATCAATTTTCCCACAATCCTTCTATATCTTGATGGATCCTCGTATGGCTCATCGTCTTTCTCCCCCTTTCGAACGCCTTTATACCCTTTTTCTAATGGGGTTTTTGCCGGCTTAGCTCCAAGCTTCCCGGTTTCCTTCAACAAATCCAATGTATACTTTCTTTGGGAGATGTGTAACCCATTCTAGAACCTACACACTTCAATTCCAAGAAAGTATTTCACTTCTCCAAGGTCTTTCATTTCAAACACCGAGTTGAGGAAGTCCTTTGTATCTTGAATTCCTTTCTTATCATTCCCAGAAATGATCATATCATCCACATAGATCAAAACTACCACAATCCCATTCGTCCCTTGGAGTGTGAAAAGAGTGTGGTCTAGCTCACATTTCTTGAATCCTCTTTCCTGGAGTGTTGAGCTAAGTTTCTTGTACCAAGCTCTAGGCGATTGTTTCAATCCGTAGATGGCCTTGTTGAGCTTGAGAACCTTTCCGAGAGCTATAGAGGTTTCGAGACCGGGTGGTGGTGTCATATATACTTCCTCCTCAAGATCACCTTGTAAGAAGGCATTTTTCACGTCCATTTGCCATAGATCCTAATCTAAGTTTGCCGCCAAAGAGAACACAACTCTCACGGTGTTAAGCTTTGCAACCAGAGCAAATGTATCCGTGTAATCATCTCCATATGTTTGGGTAAATCCTCTAGCCACCAACCGAGCCTTATACCTCTCAAGGTCTCCATTACTCAAGTACTTGATCGTGAAGACCCATTTGGAGCTCACGGGTCTCTTGCCTTCGGGAAGATCTGCTTCATCCCAAGTATGGTTCTTAACCATGGCTCCAACCTCATCATCTACTGCCTCTACCCAATGCTCATCTTCCATAGCTTCCTCAAATGTCTTAGGGATTGTATATTCATCTATCTTTGTCACAAAAGCCCTATGAGAAGAAGGTAGAAGGGCGAGCGAACAAACTGCTTGAATCGGATGAGCTACGGCTTCATTATTAAAGTAAACCCGGCTTTCTTTCCATTGAGAAGAACCCTTCTTTAGTCTTGTACTTCTACGCAACACTGGTTCTTGGACCGGTTCTTGAACCTCTTCCTCCGGAGTTTCCTCTTCAATAACCCCTTGTTCTTGAATTGCTTTTATCAAAGTTCCATCCTCATCAATCCCTTGTTCTTGTTCTACCTCAACCGGAACCGTATCATGATCGGCCTCCCCTTGAACCGGTTCTTGGACCTCTTCTTCTTGACCCATTTCTTGAACAGTTTCCTCTTGAGCTAGTGAAGGGAGATCCTGGTTTCCAACTTTGTCTCTTGGCTCATGATTCCCAAGATTTTGAAGAAAGAATCGTAGATTAGAGCCAAGGTCCGACGGTGTTGCAAGATCACTTAAGTCTCCTCGGTCTTTAACTCTATAAAACCCTTGTTCCTCTATGAACTTCACATCTCTAGAAACAAACGTTTTCCTTGAACTCGGATCATAACACTTATACCCTTTTTGCGTTGTTGAATAGCCGAGGAATATGCATCTTGTGCTCTTTGCTTCAAGCTTGTCCCTTAATTCCCTAGGCACCAACACAAAACAAACACACCCAAATACTCTCAAGTGATTAAAGAAGGGTTTTTCTTTAGTAAGTACCTCATATGGAGAGACATCCTCAAGGACCTTGGTTGGTGTCCGATTGATCAAATAACATGCGGTCATGACCGCATCTCCCCAATAACGCCTTGGCACATTCATGTGAAACATCATGGCTCGTGAAACCTCCATTAGGTGACGATTCTTTCTCTCGGCCACGCCATTTTGTTGCGGAGTGTATGGACAAGTCGTTTGATGCAAAATGCCAAGCTTAGATAGGTGTTCTTTAAATCGGTTGCTCATGTATTCACCACCATTATCTGTTCTAAATATCTTAATCTTGGCATTGTATTGGTTAGCAATATAGGTTTGGAAATTCACAAATGCATCAAAGACTCTATCCTTAGATGGTAAGAGAGTAAGCCATGTATATTTTGATTTTTCATCAATGAATGTGACAAAGTATTTATTGTTATCTCTAGATGAGCAAGGTGAGGTCCAAACATCCGAATGCACAAGATCAAAGCAATTCTCATAAACGGTAGAAGACTTAGTAAAAACCGATTTGCAATGTTTTCCGAGAATACAAGATTCACAAGATAAATGATTAAAGACAACATTTGGGAGCATTATTTCAAGAGCCCGAGAATGGGGATGTCCTACTCTAGCATGCCAAATTGCATTATTTGCTTTTCCTAAACAAGTTTGAAATTGAAAAACACTAGATGAGCTTGGTGATAAATCTTCTAAGACATAGAGATCATCCTTGGTACCACCACCTCCTATCACTTTTCCGGATTCAATATCCTGAAAATGGAAGTCATTAGGACCAAAGATTGCATAACAATTCAAGTCACTAGTCATCCTTTTAACCGAGAGCAAATTTGATTCAAAGTTTGGCATGTAAAACGCTCTAGAGTTCTTATTAAACAAGTTCAAGTTTCCAATTCCTTTGATAGGTATATTTTCACCATTAGCAATCATCACATTTCCTCTTGATGGTTCAAGTTTATCAAGCAAGTTCAAGTTACTAATCATATGATGAGATGCTCCCGAATCAACCACAAGAGAAGTATTAGGCTTACGGGTATAGAAAGTTTTACCGGATTCCTTGAGTGAAGCAATGGACTTGATGAGCGATTCCAAGTCCGATTTCCTCACATAGTCGGCTTGATTAGCCTCTTCTCCTTGCTTAGAGGACCCGGTTCCTCCTTGATCTTGCTTGACCCACACTCCATTCGCCCTTGATCCTTTGTAGTTGTTGTAGTTCGGGTTGGTTCCTCTTGGCGTCATGAGGTGAGGATGGAGTATCCAACACTTATCCTTGGTATGACCTTCCTTCTTACAATGATCACATTTGAGATGTGGATTACGATATCGGCTTGTACCACCATTCTTCCGGTTGTCATAACGGTTAAAGGCTCCTTGATTCACCATATGAAGCTCCCCCTTTCCTCCAAATAGCTTTGTGATCCTTGCTCCCTTTGGATTAGAGAACATATGTCATCAAGGCTTGGTAACACATCGGAGCGGAGGATATGCTTGATAAGGTCATTATACACCGGATTCAAGGTGAGGAGAAGGCCAAAGACCTTGTCTTGCTCCCGACGTTCATTAAGCACAACCGGATCCATGGTACTTGGCCTTAACATCTCTAGCTCCGCCCATAGAGATCGATATCTTCCAAGGTGCTTGGTAAACTCCATATCCTCTTGACTAAGCTCGTTGAGAGCTTTCTTAACCTCAAAAACCCTAGCAAGGTTTGAGACATTACCATATACATTCTTGAGAGTTTCCCATAACTCATTTGCCGTTTCACAGTAGGAGTAAGCCTCAAGGATCGATGCTTCCAAACCATTTTGAAGAATTGCGAGAACGGTTTGGTCTTCTTGAAACCACTTGGCCGCCGCCAATCTCGTCTTCTCCTCATCTTCGTCGTCCGACGAAGGGTCGTAGATGGCTTCTCTAAGGGATAAATCAATGTGACTCCACAAGCCTCGTCCACACAAGGCTGTCTTAGTAGTTCGCGACCAAAGTAGATAGTTTTCCTCCTTTAAGAACCACCGGAACAACAAGCGGCTTGGATGTCTCGAGAGTGTTCATCATTTTGTTGGTGTAGATCTTAGAAATTAGAGAAAAGCTTCCAGCTTTTGGTAGGATCGGTTCAAAGCTTCGAGCTTTAGATAAACAAAGAGAAAAGCTTTAAGCTTTTAGTAACACCGGGTCAAAGATGAAAGCTTTAAGCTTTAGATTATGAAAGCTTTGAGCTTTTGAGAGATTAAAGGAGAAAGCTTTGAACTTTTACGAGATTAAAGAAGAAAGCTTTGAGCTTTTAAGAGATCTTGAACACGGAAAAAGGATGATGTAGGTTAGGTTAAGCGCATAAGAAGGATCAAAACTTTCTTATACTGATTCAACCTAACACGTTTGAGAATCCCAAGAGCACTTGCTCTGATACCATGTAAGAATTGTGTGAAGAATAAGAGTAAGATTGAGAGAAGAGTAGAGAAATGAAGAGTAATAAAGAGTAAGAGAGATTTATGTAACCATGAAGAGTAAAGAGTAAACTTTTTATTTATTTTTCTCAAGAGAGTCATACATCATCATTAGAACAGCCTATTTATAGAAAAGAAACAATAGGTCATGAGAAAAAGGATTTAAAACGGTCGGATAAGGTTTGGTGCGGCGTGGACCGGACTGACGTACGGGCTGTCGTACCGTGGGACGAGAGCGGGACGCGTCACCACGTACCAGGACCGTTCCGCGTCCTTATGCATCAGGACGGGAGAAACGACAGCGTTTCGGGATAACACGCGGGTGGATCCGCGTGTTTATCCGAATACCCGCGTGGAGATCCGACCCGCTTCACACGACCCGTTGCTGCGTCCGTCCCGTGACTCGGTCTCCCCTTGATGCCACTCGTCCCGCGGATCGACAGAAGCTCGATGCCGCGTGCTGATCCGCGTATCGTCTGGCCCCGATCCTTCCCGCGTACTGATCCGCGCCTGGCGTCGATGCCACTCGTACCGCGGGTCAGATTTCAACATCCCACGTTCCGAGTGAGCCGATCCGCGGTTTTACATTTCCGACCCAAATTTCTTCACCTTTCTTTATTCTTTATTTCCCTTAGTCCCAATGTGAGTCCTAAGGTCAATTCTCCCCCTCAAGTTAAACATAAAGAATTTATGATTAACTTGGAGACTCACAACCATCACCTCATTAAAAACCTTATCAAGGAAAACCTCATGGGACAAAACCTTGATAAGGGAAAAAGAGTGTGATAATTGCAAGTAAGGGGTCTTCTCATGGATGTGTGAGATCCACAAGTCCAAGTTTGCCCAAGATGTTGTTGCAAACTTTAAGACTTGCGGATTTGGTGAACACATCCGCTAGTTGATCTTCACTTCTTGTAAAACACGGTAGTGTCCATCCTTGTTCATTCTTCTCTCAAACCTTGTGGCAATCAATCTCAATATGCTTCGTCCTTTCATGGAACACCGAGTTGGTAGCAATGTGAATCGCGGCTTGGTTATCACAATGCATTATCATCGGTTCATCCTTCTCAATTCCCAAGTGAGCCAAGATTCCTCTCAACCAAGTGAGCTCGTTTGCCAACTTCTTCATGGCCCTATACTCGGCTTCCGCACTAGAGCATGAGACTTCCTTTTGCTTCTTAGTCCTCCAAGTGACCAAGTTCCCACCAATGAACGTACAATAACCGGTTGTTGATCTCCTATCATTTCTATCACCGGCCCAATTCGCATCATAATAACCGACCACATCGGAGCTTTCATTCTTTCCCATCCAAACTCCATGTCCCGGACTATCCTTCAAGTACCTAAGGATCCTTTCAACCATTTGCCAATGATACACCGTTGGTTTTTGCATATGTTGACTAATTTGGTTGACCGCAAAGCTTATATCCGGTCTTGTGAGACACAAGTAGATCAATTTTCCCACAAGCCTTCTATATCTTGATGGATCCTCGTATGGCTCATCGTCTTTCTCCCCCTTTCGAACGCCTTTATGTTGGAATTTGAGTGAGTTTGGCTCACCAAAGATAGAATCCAACCGAATGAAGTGGTTGAATCCACAAGAATGCTCAAGAGAGCTTTGAGAGATTAAGGACAGAATATAAGAGAGATTAGGAAGAGATTTGCACAGATTTAAGTAAAGATTAAGGAGAGATTAAGATAGATACATAAACATAATATGGGTTCAATCCTAAATGGATATCACCCTAAATGCATAAACTCCTAATCTCTACATTTGGAATAATCAGATTTTGTATAAAGGAAAGAGGGGAGAAAGATGAACTCTTGAATCAGATTTTTATTATTAAGAACAAGTTAATAAATTACAAAGGAGAATACAAGATATATATAGAGAAATAAAAGCAAGATCAGATTTCAAAAGTAAAGGTAAAGTGATAAAGCAACATTTGCTTTATGAAGGGATAAGGTTGTTGATAAGGTTGAATGAACCTAGACACAATTTGGTCTAGGAACATAACGGTTACTTCTTTTGAATTCGGGACCGCTCCAAACTGATCTGCGTCCTTCTTCGTTCCGTGGATCGTCCCGCGCCTCGGGAGATTACGTACCGCGGGTCGAGTGTGAACCGTCCCGCGTCCCGCGTCTCGATGACAAGTCTTCTCGCGGGTCAAGTCTTCTGTTCCGTGGATCTTCTCATGCGGCTTCACTTATTAATGATGCGGCCTGACCTTCTCTCTTCATGGTGGTTCTAGGCCGCCTTATTCTTGTACCGGTCCACGTCACAATCCATCACGGCCGGACTTATATAAGTTGTTATAGCCGGCCTTCTTCTCTTAGTACTTGAGTGATATTTGATTCATCAACCCAAGTACTCTCCTTGATTAACACTCCCCCTCAAGTCCAAACACAACAAAGTGAAGTGTGGACTTGGAGATACAAGGAGAGGCCTCATTAAAACCTTAGTAGATAAAACCCATTGGGATAAAACTCTACTAAGGAAAAAGAGTACCAACTCAATGATCTTTAGGGGAATTCAATCAAGGTCTTGTTCTTCTTGAGCTTCGGTCCTCGGCTTCTCTTCTCTTGCCTCGGCCTCGCCCTCTTTCTTCATGCTTCCTCTCTAATACTCCCCCTCAACCTTAGGCATCGTGAACACAAAGGCTAAGGTTGAAACCGCCGGTCTTGATGCTTCCTCTTCGTCTCACGATCATCGGCTTACTCCATTCTTCTTCTCCTTGAACCTTAACATAATTCAAATAAGAGAAAGCTTAAAGTATACACCAATGAACCAAAAAAGCAATCAAAGAACCAACAAGTTTATAATTGAACAAATTTAAAAGATTAAGAGTTTAGAGAGTAGCCTTTTTAATTTGATGGTGTGGTTGATTCTTTAATCTTCACTTGCTTTCAACACCTCACTAAGCATTTGGATCTTCATGATCCTTTTGGTGGAGCTTCGGGTTCCTTGAGCTGTATGCCTTCAACCTCGTGAGTCCTCCTCCATTCACACAAAGCACTAGTGTGACTTGGACCGCCTTTCACATCATCCCATCACACCCTTTGAATCATTCAACCCTATGCTTCAATCTTCTTCTCACGGTTTCCTCTTGCTCCTTTCGGTTACCACAACCAAGCACCATTTCTTCTCTTTCGTCGCTTCTTGAATTCCAAGCCTATGTAACCTTCCTTAATGCCAAGCCTAATACCCTCCGAAGCATTTCAATCTCTTATTAGCTCCCGAAAAACCTCAAAACATTGGCTTGATCAACCCTTCTTCACCATTCACGGCTCCTTTGGCGGCATTTTTGAATGACTTCAAGATTGACCTTCTAAGGCTAGTTACATCTTCTTGGGTAGCTTGAGTGTGCACCGGTTTCATAGCTCAATCAAACAAGAACCGCTACAAAATCATACCAAAAACACATCACCAAGCAATCCAACCATTCCCATCAATGTTTCCCATCCAATCAATGTTACCAAACACCAATCTTTTCACAATGTTTTCCACAACAAGAATGGACCTTAAGTGCTCATTCATAATCAACCCGAGAGAATAAGGATCGAGAGTAACCATGCTTCACACTTAAGACGAGTTCCGATCAAGAGAATATTACTTGGACCGATAGGATTCTCACACAAGAGTTCTCAATCATAAACCGAGAGTAACCACTAGCTTTTAAGGGATTTGGGTGAGTGTTTAATTAGTGTTTAGGCTAAGTTCCAAACTGTTTGAGAATAGAGAACTAAAGAGTATAGAGATTATAAAGAGTATAAAGAGTAGAGAGTTTAATAGAGTATATAAAGATTTTGAAGATTAAGAAAGGGGTAGATTAAGAAATGTTCTCTATTCTCATGAATGGTTTCTCTTTGGATAGATCATGGATTCATTCTTTTATCAATTCACCAAGAGAGTAAGGATAGGAAATAACCCAAACAAGCTTCCATTGGTTTGAATGACATTTGGCCGAATGCTTCTCCTCTCCAATGGTCTCCATTTGACAATCTCCACTTGCATTCTATTCCCCTTCTCTAGCAAACCAATCAATCCTTCCTTCATCTAACCTCACCACAAAGGCTTCTTGAGAGTAAACCATCCTTGAGCTTCATGGGAGAGGGAAAGCTCCAATCTTTAATGGTATTCTTCCCTTTTAATCCCACTTACTTCACACTAATGACCAAGCTCCACACTTGGATTTTTCACAAGCAAGCATCTCAATCTCTTGTAGCTTACTTGAATCAACGAACCGGCTCCATGGTGAGAGTGCTCAAGATCCCATGAGTTCTTCTCTCATTTTCCCACTGGTTTGAACCGGACAACAACGAGCTCTAGAGGTGGGAGATCTCTACCATTCACCTTCATCTTCGAGCTTCTTCAATGGAACGGGCTTCCTTCTTTTTCTTTGGAGAGCTTCCAAGCATCTCCTTCATTAATGAAAAGCTTTGAGCTTTATTCTTCAATCTTCATGAAAGCTTCGGGCTTTCACGTCTTCAACCTACAAGCTCGGTTCTAGCTTTCTCCGAGCAATAGAACGAGCTTCCACACAAAGAGATTTCACACAATCAAAGAGAACCAAAGAAGAGATCTTTTCAAAGCATCTCTTCAACACAAGCACAGCGGAATCATTAAGAATGTGTGTTAGATTAAGCGCATAAGGAGAATGGAAACCTCCTTATAACGATTCAATCTAACAACCCAAGAGCTTATGCTCTGATACCATGTTGGAATTTGAGTGAGTTTGGCTCACCAAAGATAGAATCCAACCGAATGAAGTGGTTGAATCCACAAGAATGCTCAAGAGAGCTTTGAGAGATTAAGGACAGAATATAAGAGAGATTAGGAAGAGATTTGCACAGATTTAAGTAAGATTAAGGAGAGATTAAGATAGATACATAAACATAATATGGGTTCAATCCTAAATGGATATCACCCTAAATGCATAAACTCCTAATCTCTACATTTGGAATAATCAGATTTTGTATAAAGGAAAGAGGGGAGAAAGATGAACTCTTGAATCAGATTTTTATTATTAAGAACAAGTTAATAAATTACAAAGGAGAATACAAGATATATATAGAGAAATAAAAGCAAGATCAGATTTCAAAAGTAAAGGTAAAGTGATAAAGCAACATTTGCTTTATGAAGGGATAAGGTTGTTGATAAGGTTGAATGAACCTAGACACAATTTGGTCTAGGAACATAACGGTCACTTCTTTTGAATTCGGGACCGCTCCAAACTGATCTGCGTCCTTCTTCGTTCCGTGGATCGTCCCGCGCCTCGGGAGATTACGTACCGCGGGTCGAGTGTGAACCGTCCCGCGTCCCGCGTCTCGATGACAAGTCTTCTCGCGGGTCAAGTCTTCTGTTCCGTGGATCTTCTCATGCGGCTTCACTTATTAATGATGCGGCCTGACCTTCTCTCTTCATGGTGGTTCTAGGCCGCCTTATTCTTGTACCGGTCCACGTCACAATCCATCACGGCCGGACTTATATAAGTCGTTATGGCCGGCCTTCTTCTCTTAGTACTTGAGTGATATTTGATTCATCAACCCAAGTACTCTCCTTGATTAACACTTTATACCCTTTTTCTAATGGGGTTTTTGCCGGCTTAGCTCCAAGCTTCCCGGTTTCCTTCAACAAATCCAATGTATACTTTCTTTGGGAGATGTGTAACCCATTCTTGAACCTACACACTTCAATTCCAAGAAAGTATTTCACTTCTCCAAGGTCTTTCATTTCAAACACCGAGTTGAGGAAGTCCTTTGTATCTTGAATTCCTTTCTTATCATTCCCAGAAATGATCATATCATCCACATAGATCAAAACTACCACAATCCCATTCGGCCCTTGGAGTGTGAAAAGAGTGTGGTCTAGCTCACATTTCTTGAATCCTCTTTCCTGGAGTGTTGAGATAAGTTTCTTGTACCAAGCTCTAGGTGATTGTTTCAATCCGTAGATGGCCTTGTTGAGCTTGAGAACCTTTCCGACAGCTATAGAGGTTTCGAGACCGGGTGGTGGTGTCATATATACTTCCTCCTCAAGATCACCTTGTAAGAAGGCATTTTTCATGTCCATTTGCCATAGATCCCAATCTAAGTTTGCCGCCAAAGAGAACACAACTCTCACGGTGTTAAGCTTTGCAACCGGAGAAAATGTATCCGTGTAATCATCTCCATATGTTTTGGTAAATCCTCTAGCCACCAACCGAGCCTTATACCTCTCAAGGTCTCCATTACTCAAGTACTTGATCGTGAAGACCCATTTGGAGCTCACGGGTCTCTTGCCTTCGGGAAGATCTGCTTTATCCCAAGTATGGTTCTTAACCATGGCTCTAACCTCATCATCTACTGCCTCTACCCAATGCTCATCTTCCATAGCTTCCTCAAATGTCTTAGGGATTGTATATTCATCTATCTTTGTCACAAAAGCCCTATGAGAAGAAGGTAGAAGGGCGAGCGAACAAACTGCTTGAATCGGATGAGCTACGGCTTCATTATTAAAGTAAACCCGACTTTCTTTCCATTGAAAAGAACCCTTCTTTAGTCTTATACTTCGACGCAACACCGGTTCTTGGACCGGTTCTTGAACCTCTTCCTCCGGAGTTTCCTCTTCAATAACCCCTTGTTCTTGAATTGCTTTTACCAAAGTTCCATCCTCATCAATCCCTTGTTCTTGTTCTACCTCAACCGGAACCGTATCATGATCGGCCTCCCCTTGAACCGGTTCTTGGACCTCTTCTTCTTGACCCATTTCTTGAACAGTTTCCTCTTGAGCTAGTAAAGGGAGATCCTGGTTTCCAACTTTGTCTCTTGGCTCATGATTCCCAAGATTTTGAAGAAGGAATCGTAGATTAGAGCCAAGGTCCGACGGTGTTGCAAGATCACTTAAGTCTCCTCGGTCTTTAACTCCATAAAACCCTTGTTCCTCTATGAACTTCACATCTCTAGAGACAAACGTTTTCCTTGAACTCGGATCATAACACTTATACCCTTTTTGCGTTGTTGAATAGCCGAGGAATATGCATCTTGTGCTCTTTGCTTCAAGCTTGTCCCTTAATTCCCTAGGCACCAACACAAAACAAACACACCCAAATACTCTCAAGTGATTAAGGAAGGGTTTTTCTTTAGTAAGTACCTCATATGGAGAGACATCCTCAAAGACCTTGGTTGGTGTCCGATTGATCAAATAACATGCGGTCATGACCGCATCTCCCCAATAACGCCTTGGCACATTCATGTGAAACATCCATTAGGTGACGATTCTTTCTCTCGGCCACGCCATTTTGTTGCGGAGTGTATGGACAAGTCGTTTGATGCAAAATGCCAAGCTTAGATAAGTGTTCTTTAAATCGGTTGCTCATGTATTCACCACCATTATCTGTTCTAAATATCTTAATCTTGGCATTGTATTGGTTAGCAATATAGGTTTGGAAATTCACAAATGCATCAAAGACTCTATCCTTAGATGGTAAGAGAGTAAGCCATGTATATTTTGATTTTTCATCAATGAATGTGACAAAGTATTTATTGTTATCTCTAGATGAGCAAGGTGAGGTCCAAACATCCGAATGCACAAGATCAAAGCAATTCTCATAAACGGTAGAAGACTTAGTAAAAACTGATTTGCAATGTTTTCCGAGAATACAAGATTCACAAGATAAATGATTAAAGACAACATTTGGGAGCATTATTTCAAGAGCCCGAGAATGGGGATGTCTATTAACCTTAGGACTCACATTGGGACTAAGGAGAATAAAAAGGAAAATAAGAAGTTGGGAAGAAATCAACCCGCGGATCGTATCGGCATCGAGAAAGTGATCCGCGGGTCGAGTTGGCATCGGGAGAAGGCAGCCGCGGATCAGTCTGGGTATCGGGCATCGACGGATCAGTCTGGCACGAGACAAATGGATCCGCGGGACGAGACGACATCGAGGAAAGCTGCCTGCGGATCGATCTGGCGTCGAGGAAGGATTCCGGGTCACGACACGGGTTAACGGGTTTACGTGCGGACCCTATCCGGGTAAACGGGTCGCACATTGATCCAGTAGCGCGGGAAGGAACCTGGACGCAATTCTGGACCCGCGGGACGTACGGCCTCGACGCCACTCGGTCATGCGGATCGGGCAGTGACCGAGACACCTTTTTCACCTTTTTGATGAGATTTTCCAACGGTCATCTTGACCAACCTAGCTTTTGCTATTTATGGGTTTTTCCCAATCATTGTAAACCTTTTCTTGAATGAAAAGAAATAAAAATGTTTCAAGATCATATTCTCTTTACTTTTCATTAATCTCTCTTAATCTCCATCAATCTCCTTAATTCTTTCTTAATCTCTATAATTTTTACTTGGTATCAGAGCGTGTTCGATCATTTGAGTCTTTGAATCTCTACTAAATCTCTTACAAACTTCTTAATCTCTCCGATTTGTGAGGTGTTCTTTAAATTGCTAGGTCAAATCGTTATATTGAGTTTTCTATACTCTTTATGCGCTTGCCTTAACAAACATCTAAAAGATAATCACAAATCGGTTCTAAAGGTTTCAAATCCTCATCAAAATCACAAAAACTCTTGGTCCGTTGTTGGTATTGGTGATAAGTCTTTGAAAGTTTGAAACTTTTGGTGTGAAACATTGTTGGTTGGTTGGAAGCTTCAATCTTTTGTAGGTTTCTTTCGGCCAAGTAACAAAATCGAAGAGGAAGATGAATTCATCGGAGAGTTCTAAGGCGTTGGTGGTTCCGGTGATTCTCAAAGGAGAAAATTACTTGTTGTGGTCTAGAACGACCAAAACGGCTCTATGTGGGAGAGGTTTATGGGAGCATGTCGATCTCTCACTAAGACCAATCTTTGAGTCTGAATCGGTGGAAAAGGAGAAAGAAGATGAAGCCGCCAAGAAAGCTAGAGAAGCAAAATGGTTTCAAGAAGACCAAACGGTCTTGGCGGTACTCCAAAATGGCATTGATCCATCCATCCTTGAAGCATATTCATATTGTGAGACAGCCTTTGAACTATGGGAGACATTGAAGAATGTATATGGAAATGTCTCGAATTTGGCTCGTGTGTTTGAAGTGAAGAAAGCTATCAACAATCTTCATCAAGAGGACATGGAGTTCACTAAGCATTTTGTTAGAATTTGAGTGTTTACATTGTGTTTGTAGAGAATTTGGAGAGAAAACTAAAAGAGAGAATAATGAGTCTTTAACTCAAATTTTTATTAAGCTCATAAGATGTTATGTTTACAATGAGTAGAACAACATATATATAGGCCCCTAAGGTCAATATGACCGTTGGGGATCAGAACAAATGGATGGAGGGATTGAATCCCAAAGTATGAAAGTGATGGGTCCACTTTTGTGCGGTCAGGCCTTCGTGTCGATCGACGTACTTTCGTGTCGATCGACACGCCTCCAACGGTCGGATTCCAACGGTCGGATTATTTGAAATCGATGCCAAGTTTTTCCAGAGACGAGAGTGTCGATCGACATTCTTCCTTGTCGATCGACACTCCACTTCCAGGGAATTTCTTCGACCCGCGAGACAAGTGCCTCGATGCCAACCGTCTCGGATACTCGATGTTTGTCGTACTATGGGACATACATGTCGATCGACGCCACTCCTTGGTGTCGATCGACACTCCACTTCTTTTCTTGATTCGCCTTAGAGCGCCACTCACTTGATGCGGCTTCAACTCGTCTTCATGCGGCCTAGCTACTCCAAGGTAAGGACACTCTAGGCCGCCACCGTTCATGCCTTGGACGTGAGTGGACTAAGCCGTTCCACCTTGTTTCACGTCTCGGTCTCCTCCGAGTTGTGTTCTGAGTCATTCCTCGTGCAGCCTCCTTCGTTCCTCATCCGGCCTCACTTCTTCTATACTTGAGTAGCCTAGAACGCCACTTACCAAGTCTTGAATGCCTCTTGACCATTCTTTCCCAATATTACCCGAACATGACTTTCTTGGGTAACTTGGTTCCTTTACTTGAACACCGATGTGTTCTCCTTGTTTAACACTCCCCCGCAAGTTAATACGCAGTAGCACGAAGTATTAACTTGGAGACACAAGGAGAGACCTCATTAAAACCTTAGTGGGAAAACCCTTTGGGACAAAACCACACTAAGGAAAAAGAGTATCTACTCCAAGGTCTTAAGGGTTTTAAACCAAGGTCTTGAGCTTCACCTCGGCTCCTCTTTGTTCCGCCTCGGTCTTGCTCTTCTTCTTTGAGCTTCGGCCTCAACTTATCCGTGATAGCTTCGGCCTTGCTTCTTCTCTTGAGTGACCTCTCTAATACTCCCCCGCACTCTTAGCCGTCGTGGAGATTGATGAACAAAGGCTAAGAGTGGAGTTTGTACTCGTCTTTGGCCTCTTGATAACTTCGGCCCATTTTTCGGGCAGTGGTATGTCGGTCGATCGACACGCTAGTGTGTCGATCGACACTCCTTCTTCATTCACACAATTTTGGATCCTCATGATCCCTTTTGAATTTGGTCGGGAAGAGCACTTGTCTCCATGTTTGTGAGTTGATTCATCACCTTCCACCAGTCATTCCTCTCCATTTCTTTTGCGGCGGCTGTTCTTGGTGGTCATCCACCCGTCTTTCCTCTCCACTTCTTTTGCGGCGGCTGTTCTTGGTGGCCAATGGTTCTAATCTCCAAACATGTGCTTCACCTTCTCCCCCGTACACACAACTTCAACCGATCCGGTTGTGCTTTGATAATCACTCTTTGAAATTCGGAATTCTTCTCCACGGCTTGTCTTGAGGATTTGGAACGGCTCGTCGATTAGACAGCTACAAGTTCGGATTTTCCCTCTCGGGCTCGTCGATTATGTAGCCAACAGTTCGGATTTTCCTTTCCATCTCCTCCATGCTCGTGGTCTCCAAGTTTGTACAAGTCATGACCATAGAGAATAAGGGGTCCGGTCATAACTAACACAAACTCGGTTTCTTCTTTAGCTCAATTCCACTCTTGAAATTCCAAGTCTCTTCTCAACCTTCCTTAACGCCAAGCCCAATACCGCCGAAGCCTCTCAATCTCTTTTAGCTCTCCGGAAGCCTCGAAACATTGGCTTGTTCAACTATACTTCACCATTCATGATTTTGGGCATCCTCTTTGGCCTCATGAATGACTTCAAGTTGACCTTCAAAGGCTAGTTGCTTCTTCTTGGATTTCTTGAGTTTTAATTTCACCTTTCATGAACACCATAAACAAATTGGATTAGTCACCTTCAAACATTTAAGTTTAAAATCAATTCAATTTCATCATGATTTTAAACTTTCTATCTTCAATTTGTTTATAGGTTCCAATTTGTAAGCACAACATTTTCAATGGATTAAACATTTTTAACCAACCGGTTTTAATCCTAACCGAAATCAACATTCAATTCTCAAATAAAATCAAAGAGGGAAAAGTTTAGAAACTCCCTCTTCTTCCAATTTGGATTGGAAGTGAACACCATTGAAGCTTGAAGCTTCTTGAAGAATAAGGTAACTTCATGTGTGGTGCTTCGGCTACCACAAGAACATCCACCATTTGGATGAGACAACTTGGACCGGGTGCATCGGCTACCACGGTCTCTTAAAATTGGGAATGGATACAACGAGATTTTAAATGCTAATCTTTTAGCATCCTCCGGTTCTCTCCCATAAGACATTATCACAAGAGGCTCCACCATTTCCGTGTGGGAATTTCTCGTGACCGAGAGTATGAGTCACCAAGTATTAGTAACCAAAGATTTAAGTAACCGAGAGTTTGAAAGAATAAGTAACCGAGAGATTTAGAGAGTTTGAAAGATTTAGTAACCAAGAGATTGAGAGATTTAGTAACCAAAGAAAGCTTTGAGCTTTTAGAGAATTTATGAAAGCTTTGAGCTTTAGAGATTTTGGGAAAGCTTTGAGCTTTAGAGAATTGAAAGAGAAAGCTTTGAGCTTTAGTAACCAAGGATTTGAAACCAAGATTTTTCAAAAAAAGCTTTAGTAACCAAGGATTTGAAACAAAGATTTTTCAAAAACATTTTTCTTTTGAAAATCAACAAGATTCGGTTTTAAAGAAAACACCTTAAACTTTTAAAAATCATAAACTTTTGAAACCAAATCTTTGAACATCAAACTTTTCACTATCACTAGAATTCATTCAAGGATTTTCGAAAACACAAGGATTTTCAAACACTTTCTTTTAAAACATTTCAAAACCGTTTTTAAAGACTCACAAAAAAACTTCAAACTTTTGAAATCACAATTTTTTAATCATTTCAAATACTAGCAGCGGAAATCTACAAGAATTTATGTTGGGTTAAGCGCATAAGGATGATTGAAACATCCTTATACCGATTCAACCCAACTCACCTAAGAAATCAAAATTTTCTTAACTTTCGAAAAATAAAACCAAACCTCCAAATCTTCAATCCCAAGAGCTTATGCTCTGATACCATGTTAGAATTTGAGTGTTTACATTGTGTTTGTAGAGAATTTGAAGAGAAAACTAAAAGAGAGAATAATGAGTCTTTAACTCAAATTTTTATTAAGCTCATAAGATGTTATGTTTACAATGAGTAGAACAACATATATATAGGCCCCTAAGGTCAATATGACCGTTGGGGATCAGAACAAATGGATGGAGGGATTGAATCCCAAAGTATGAAAGTGATGGGTCCACTTTTGTGCGGTCAGGCCTTCGTGTCGATCGACGTACTTTCGTGTCGATCGACACGCCTCCAACGGTCGGATTCCAACGGTCGGATTATTTGAAATCGATGCCAAGTTTTTCCAGAGACGAGAGTGTCGATCGACATTCTTCCTTGTCGATCGACACTCCACTTCCAGGGAATTTCTTCGACCCGCGGGACGAGTGCCTCGATGCCAACCGTCCTGGATACTCGATGTGCGTCGTACTGTGGGACATAAGTGTCGATCGACGCCACTCCTCGGTGTCGATCGACACTCCACTTCTTTTCTTGATTCGCCTTAGAGCGCCACTCACTTGATGCGGCTTCAACTCGTCTTCATGCGGCCTAGCTACTCCAAGGTAAGGACACTCTAGGCCGCCACCGTTCATGCCTTGGACGTGAGTGGACTAAGCCGTTCCACCTTGTTTCACGTCTCGGTCTCCTCCGAGTTGCATTCTGAGTCATTCCTCGTGCAGCCTCCTTCGTTCCTCATCCGGCCTCACTTCTTCTATACTTGAGTAGCCTAGAACGCCACTTACCAAGTCTTGAACGCCTCTTGACCATTTTTTCCCAATATTACTCGAACATGACTTTCTTGGGTAACTTGGTTCCTTTACTTGAACACCGATGTGTTCTCCTTGTTTAACACATTTGGGAAAGTATCGATCTTTATGTTCGGAACTTGACATGTTGAGACCAAGCTCCATTGATCCGTGTGTGTTGAATGAGAGGAAAGAGCAAGATAAGGTCTTTGGGTTGCTTCTCACCCTAAACCCGGCTTACAATGACCTTATCAAACACATTCTAAGGTCGGAAAAGCTACCGAGTATGGAGGATGTGTGTTCTCAAATTCAAAGGGAGCAAGGGACTCATGGATTATTTGGCGCTAAGGGGGAGCTTCCGATGGCCAATGCCGGAGCTTACAACCGCAACGATAACCGGAACTATAAGGGCAAACATTTCAACCCGGATCTCAAGTGTGAACATTGCAAGAAGGAGGGTCACTCAAAGGAGAAGTGTTGGTTGCTTAACCCTCATCTTAGGCCGACACCAAGACCGGGATACTCAAGAGGCTACTCAAGAGCTAATTATACTTCGGCGAGGCAAGATCATGTGGACCAACCAAGGAGCCAACCCTCAACACCGATTAAGATAGGAGACGATGCGGTCCAAGGGGATTACGTGAGGAAGTCCGACTTGGAATCTCTTATCAAGTCAATTGCTTCACTCAAGGAGTCCGGTAAAACTTTCTACACTCGTAAACCTAGTAACTCTCTTGTGGTTGATTCGGGTGCATCTCATCATATGATTAGTAACTTGAACTTGCTTAAAAAATTGGAACCCTCTAGAGGAAATGTGATGATTGCAAATGGTGAAAATATACCTATCAAAGGAATTGGGAACTTGAATCTATTTAATAGAAACTCTAGAGCCTTTTACATGTCGAGTTTTGAATCGAATTTGCTTTCCGTTAAAAGAATGACTAGTGACTTGAATTGTTATGCAATCTTTGGTCCTAATGACTTCCATTTTCAGGATATTAAATCCGGAAAGTGATAGGAGGTGGTGGCACCAAGGATGATCTCTATGTCTTAGAAGATTTATCACCAAGCTCATCTAGTGTTTTTCAATTTCAAACTTGTTTAGGAAAAGCAAATAATGCGATATGGCATGCTAGAGTAGGACATCCCCATTCTCGGGCTCTTGAAATAATGCTTCCCAATGTTGTTTTTGATCATTTATCTTGTGAATCTTGTATTCTCGGAAAACATTGCAAAACCGTTTTTACTAAGTCATCTACAATCTATGAAAATTGCTTTGATCTTGTGCATTCGGATGTTTGGACTTCACCTTGCTCATCTAGAGATAACAATAAATACTTTGTCACATTCATAGATGAAAAATCAAAGTACACTTGGCTTACTCTTTTACCCTCTAAAGATAGAGTTCTTGATGCATTTGAGAATTTCCAAGCTTATATTGCTAACAATTACAATGCCAAGATTAAGATTTTTAGAACAGATAATGGTGGTGAATATATGAGCAACAAATTCAAAGATCACCTAGCTAGACTCGGCATTGTGCATCAAACGACTTGTCCTTACACTCCTCAACAAAATGGTGTTGCCGAAAGAAAGAATCGGCACCTAATGGAGGTTTCAAGAGCTATGATGTTCCATATGAATGTACCAAGAAGATTTTGGGGAGATGCGGTCATGACCGCTTGTTACTTGATAAATCGAACTCCCACGAAGATTCTTGATGACATCTCACCATTTGAGGTACTCAATAAAACTAAACCCTTTCTCGATCATTTGAATGTCTTTGGGTGTGTTTGCTTTGTTTTTGTACCTAGGGAACTAAGGGACAAGCTAGAACCAAAGAGCACAAGATGCATCTTTCTTGGATACTCCTCAACACAAAAGGGATACAAGTGTTACGATCCGGTTTCAAGGAAGACTTTCGTATCTAGGGATGTGAAGTTCCTTGAGAATCAAGGATTTTATAGTGTCAAAGATCGCGGTGAATTGAGTGATTTGGCTACTCCGTCGGACCTTGGCTCAAACTTACGATTCCTTCTTCAAAATCTTGGGAATCCTGAGCCAAGAGACAATATGAGTAGCAACAACAAGGATCTATCAGTTCAAGAAGAGGAAGCTCAAGATTTGGTTCAAGAGGAAGCTAGTCAAGAAGAGGTTTTGGTTGAGCAAGGACAAGTTCAAGAAGAAGCTCCGGATGTTGAAATTCAAGAAGAAGTGGTAGAACCGGTTTTGAGGAGAAGCACAAGAGTAAGAAAAGATCCCTCTCAATGGAAAGAGAGCCGTGTGTATTTCAACAACCAAGCCGTAGCTCATCCAATCCAAGCGGTGTGTTTGCTCGCCCTTTTACCATCTTCTCATAGAGCGTTTGTGACGAAGATAGATAAGTATACAATCCCTAAGACATTTGAGGAAGCTATGGAAGATGAGAATTGGGTAGAAGCGGTAGATGATGAGGTTGGAGCTATGGTTAAGAACCATACTTGGGATGAAGCCGATCTTCCCGAAGGCAAGAGAACTGTGAGCTCCAAATGGGTCTTCACAATAAAATACTTGAGTAATGGAGATCTTGAGAGGTATAAGGCAAGGTTGGTGGCTAGAGGGTTCACCCAAACATATGGAGATGACTACACGGATACATTTGCTCCGGTTGCAAAGCTCAACACGGTGAGAGTTGTGTTCTCTTTGGCGGCAAACCTAGATTGGGATTTATGGCAAATGGACGTAAAGAATGCTTTCTTACAAGGAGATCTTGAGGAAGAGGTGTATATGACACCACCACCCGGACTTGAGACCTCTATAGCACCGGGAAAGGTTCTCAAGTTAAACAAGGCCATCTACGGATTGAAACAATCACCAAGAGCTTGGTATAAGAAGCTTAGTTCAACACTCAAAGAAAGAGGATTCAAGAAATGTGAGTTGGACCACACACTTTTCACACTTCAAGGTCCTAATGGGATAGTAGTGGTTTTGATCTATGTGGATGATATGATCATCTCCGGAAGTGATGAGCAAGGAATTCAAGAAACAAAGGACTTCCTCAATTCGGTATTTGAAATGAAAGACCTTGGCGAAGTGAAATACTTTCTTGGGATTGAGGTGTGTCGGTTCAAGAATGGTTTGCATATTTCTCAAAGGAAGTACACCTTGGATTTGTTGAAGGAAACCGGGAAGCTTGGAGCTAAGCCGGCTAAAACCCCATTAGAAGATGGTTATAAGGGCGATCGAAAGGGGGAGAAGGAGAATGAGCCATACGAGGATCCATCAAGATATAGACGGCTTGTGGGAAAATTGATCTATTTGTGTCTCACAAGACCGGATATAAGCTTTGCGGTAAATCAAGTTAGTCAACATATGCAAAAACCGACGGTTTACCATTGGCAAATGGTGGAGAGGATCCTTAGATACTTGAAGGATAGTCCGGGTCTAGGAGTTTGGATGGGTAAGAATGAGAGTTCCGATGTGGTTGGTTATTGTGATGCGGATTGGGCCGGTGATAGAAATGATAGAAGATCTACAACCGGATATTGCACTTTCATCGGTGGAAACTTGGTCACTTGGAGGACTAAGAAACAAAAAGAAGTCTCATGCTCAAGTGCGGAGGCCGAGTATAGGGCCATGAAGAAGTTGACAAATGAGCTTACTTGGTTGAGAGGAATCTTAGCTCACTTGGGAATCGAAACGGATAAGCCGATGGTAATGCATTGTGACAATCAAGCCGCAATTCACATTGCTACAAACTCGGTATTTCATGAGAGGACGAAGCACATTGAGGTTGATTGCCACAAGGTTCGAGAGAAGATTGAACAAGGATGGACTCTACCTTGTTTTACAAGAAGTGAAGACCAACTAGCGGATGTATTCACCAAGTCCGCAAGTCTTAAAGTTTGCAACAACATCTTGGGCAAACTAGGACTTGTGGATCTCACACATCCATGAGAAGACCCCTTGCTCGCAATCATCACACTCTTTTTCCCTTATCAAAGTTTTGTCCCATGAGGTTTTCTTTGATAAGGTTTTTAATGAGGTGATGGTTGTGAGTCTCCAAGTTAAGCATAAATTCTTTACGTTTAACTTGAGGGGGAGTATTAACCTTAGGACTCACATTGGGACTAAGGAGAATAAAAAGGAAAATAAGAAGTTGGGAAGAAATCAACCCGCGGATCGTATCGGCATCGAGAAAGTGATCCGCGGGTCGAGTTGGCATCGGGAGAAGGCAGCCGCGGATCAGTCTGGGTATCGGGCATCGACGGATCAGTCTGGCACGAGACAAATGGATCCGCGGGACGAGACGACATCGAGGAAAGCTGCCTGCGGATCGATCTGGCGTCGAGGAAGGATTCCGGGTCACGGCACGGGTTAACGGGTTTACGCGCGGACCCTATCCGGGTAAACGGGTCGCGCATTGATCCAGTACCGCGGGAAGGAACCTGGACGCAATTCTGGACCCGCGGGACGTACGACCTCGAAGCCACTCGGTCATGCGGATCGGGCAGTGACCGAGACACCTTTTTCACCTTTTTGATGAGATTTTCCAACGGTCATCTTGACCAACCTAGCTTTTGCTATTTATGGGTTGTTCCCAATCATTGTAAACCTTATCTTGAATGAAAAGAAATAAAAATGTTTCAAGATCATATTCTCTTTACTTTTCATTAATCTCTCTTAATCTCCATCAATCTCCTTAATTCTTTCTTAATCTCTATAATTTTTACAATGTCCTACTCTAGCATGCCAAATTGCATTATTTGCTTTTCCTAAACAAGTTTGAAATTGAAAAACACTAGATGAGCTTGGTGATAAATCTTCTAAGACATAGAGATCATCCTTGGTACCACCACCTCCTATCACTTTTCCGGATTCAATATCCTGAAAATGGAAGTCATTAGGACCAAAGATTGCATAACAATTCAAATCACTAGTCATCCTTTTAACCGAAAGCAAGTTTGATTCAAAATTTGGCATGTAAAACGCTTTAGAGTTTTTATTAAATAGATCCAAGTTCCCAATTCCTTTGATAGGTATATTATCACCATTAGCAATCATCACATTTCCTCTTGATGGTTCAAGTTTATCAAGCAAGTTCAAGTTACTAATCATATGATGAGATGCTCCCGAATCAACCACAAGAGAAGTATTAGGCTTACGGGTATAGAAAGTTTTACCGGATTCCTTGAGTGAAGCAATGGACTTGATGAGCGATTCCAAGTCTGATTTCCTCACATAGTCGGCTTGATTAGCCTCTTCTCCTTGCTTAGAGGACCCGGTTCCTCCTTGATCTTGCTTGACCCACACTCCTGTTAGAATTTGAGTGAGTCTTAGCTCACCAATAAGTCCGGACAACAAATCTTGAGCTCCAAGGGTGGAAACCCATCACCCTCTTGTTTGAGCTTCTTCTTTTAACAAGCTCCAAAGGTGGAAACCCTTCACCTTCTTCTTTTGAGCTAACTTCAATGGACTCCAAAGGCTGGAAATTCTTCAACCTTCTTGTTTGAGTCTCTTTTATTCAAAGGAACGAGCTTTAGCACCGTGGATTGAGACGTCTTCAACCAGCGAGCTTCTTCTTCTTTTCACCGAGAAAGCTTCGAGCTTTCTTCTTCTTCAAGGGAAAGCTTCAAGCTTCCTCCATCTTCTTCAAGCTCAGTTCTAGCTTTCTCCGAGCAATAGAACCGAGTCTTCAACAACATAATCAAAGAAAACCAAAGAAGAGATCTTTTCAAGACATCTCTTCAACACAACGCAGCGGAATCAATGTGTGTTAGATTAAGCGCATAAGGAGTATTGAAAACTCCTTATAACGATTCAATCTAACATTTTTAAAGAATCCCAAGAGCGTATGCTCTGATACCATGTTAGAATTTGAGTGAGTCTTAGCTCACCAAAGAGAAGATCCAACCTTTTTAGAGAGGAATGAATCAAGAGAATAGCTCAAGTGAGCAAAGAGAGATTTAGAACAGATTTGAGAAAGAGATTTGAGAGAGATTAAGAGATATTAGGAGAGATTAAACATAAATGGGTTTGATTCAAATGAATCTCACCCTAAACACCACAAACTTCTAATATCTATATTTTGTATAATCAGATTTGAATAAGTAAAAGAAAAGAGAAATATAGAACTTGTAATTTGATTTTTATTATTAAGCAAGTTAATTTTTCAATACATAGCTCAGCCTTTAAATACACTTACAAGGCTAAATATGAACGTTGGATCTGATACAATGATTGAAAATGACATAAAGGAAATGTTGACCAAAAGCATAAAGCAACCCTTGTCCTCTAGTGTTAAAGCAAATATGTCCTCCTTAATCTGATCAGCTCCAACGTCTCTTTTCCCACCTTATCTCTATGATGATAAGGTTACTATATGTTTGAATTATCAAACACATGTAACTGAAACTTATTTACCTTGGTAACTTATATTTATTCTCATAAATAAAAGCTTTAGTCTATCCACTTGTTTTACTAGAACACAAGTGTAGAACCATAACTCTTATTTACTTCAGATTATTAGTAACTTAAGGAAAGATTAATCCTTAAGTACTCTCCTTGATTAACACTCCCCCTCAAGTCCAAACACAACAAAGTGAAGTGTGGACTTGGAGATACAAGGAGAGGCCTCATTAAAACCTTAGTAGATAAAACCCATTGGGATAAAACTCTACTAAGGAAAAAGAGTACCAACTCAATGATCTTAGGGGAACATAATCAAGGTCTTGATCATTTGTTGAGCTTCGGTCCTCGGCTTCTCTTCTCTTGCCTCGGCCTTGCTCTTCTTCTTCATGCTTCATCTCTAATACTCCCCTGCACTCTTAGCCGCCGTGAAGATTTGTGAACAAAGGCTAAGAGTGGAGTTCGGCCTCGTCTTTGGCCTCTTGAACCACTCGGCCTTGATGCTTCTTCAAAGACTCATGGCCAACTTCAATCTTCTCCCCCTTAAACCTTACACAAGATTCAAACAAGAGAAAGCTTAAAGTATATGCCAATGAATCAACTCATGAACCAAGCTAGCAATCAATGAACCAAATGTTCTATAATTGAAAGAATTGAAAAAGGGTAAGAGTTTAGAGAGTAGCCTTTTATTTTGATGGTGTGGCTGATTCTTTAATCTTCACTTGCTTTCCACACCACTCTTAAACATTTGGATCTTCATGATCCTTTTGGTGGAGCTTTGGGTTCCTTGAGCTATACGCCTTCAACCTCGTGAGTCCTCCTCCATTCACACTAAGCACTAGTGTGACTTGGACCGCCTTTCACATCAGCTCATCACACCCTTTGAATCATTCCACCCTAAGCTTCAATCTTCTTCTCACTGTTTCCTCTTGCTCCTTTCGGTTACCACAACCAAGCACCATTTCTTCTCTTTCGTCGCTTCTTGAATTCCAAGCATATGTAACCTTCCTCAACGCCAAGCCTAATCACCATCCGAAGCATCTCAATCTCTTTTAGCTTCCGGAACAACGTCAAAACATTGGCTTGATCAACCCTTCTTCACCATTCACGGCTACTTTGGCTCTTTTGGAATGACTTCAAGATTGACCTTCAAAGGCTAGTTACATCTTCTTGGGTAGCTTGAGTGTCCATCGGTTCCATAGCTCAATCAAACAAGAACCGCTACAAAGACATACCAAAGACACAACACCAAGCAATCCAACCATCTCATCAATGTTTCCCATCCAATCAATGTTACCAACACCAATCTTTTCACAATGTTTTCCACAACAAGAATGGATCTTAAGTGCTCAATCATAATCAACCCGAGAGAATTAGGATCGAGAGTAACCATGCTTCACACTTAAGACGAGTTTCGATCAAGAGAGAGGTCTTGGACCGAGAGGAATCTCACACAAGAGTTCTCAACATCAACCGAGAGTAACCACTAGCTTTTAAGGGATTTGGGTGAGTGTTTAGGTTTTGTGTTTAGGCTAGGTTCCAAACTGTTTGAGAATAGAGAACTAAAGAGTATAGAGATTTTGAAGAGTAAAAAGAAAAATAGAGAGATTTAGAGTTTAAGAAAGGGGTAGATTTAAGAAGGGTTCTCTATTCTCATGAATGTGTTTCTCTTAGGCTAGATCATGGATTCATTTGTATCAATTCACCAAGAGAGTAAGGATAGGAAATAACCCAAATCAAGCTTCCATTGGTTTGAATGACATTTGGCCGAATGCTTCTCCTCTCCTCCAATGGTCTCCATTTGACAATCTCCACTTGCATTCTATTCCCCTTCTCTAGCAAACCAATCGATCCTTCCTTCATCTAACCGCACCAACATAGGCTTCTTGAGAGTAAACAACATCCTTGAGCTTCATGGGAAAGGAAAGCTCCAATCTTTAATGGTTGTTGGAATAAATGAGTTCTTAGCTCATGAACAAATATCCAACCTTTAGTGAGATTGAATCAAAGAAAAGCTCAAGAGAGCAAAGAGATTAAGACTGATTTAAGAAGAGATTTAGGAGAGATTTAGAACAGATTATTGGGAGATTTAGAAAGAGATTAGAACAGAGATTAAGAAGGATTAAACATAAAATGGGTTTGATTCAAATGAATCTCACCCTAAAGACATTTCTCTTCTAAAGACTACATTTTGAATAATCAGATTTTGCTTAAGTAAAAGAGAGAAAGAGATGAACTAGAATCTGATTTTTTTTTTTTTATTGATAAATCAAGTTAAATGTTTACAAAGATACTTCAGCCTTTAAATAGCCACACATGAGAGAATATGAACGTTACATGGATCTGGTCATAAAGCAAAGCTTGTCTTTTAGTGATAAAAGCAAATAAGTCCTTGATTATGATCAGATCATGACCTCATTGTGGTCCTCCTTTCCAACGTTCATATTCTGGTCAAGATGCTCCTCTTTACTCTTTATCTTCATAATATAAAGTCTTGGTCTATCCACTAGTGTTTACTAAAGATCAGAACCCAAGTGTAGAACCGTAACTTTTATTTCACCTCGGTAATTTTGTTTTACCTCGGAACAGAACTGATCCGGAACTGATCCACCTCGGGTCTTCTTCGATGCGCGTCTCACGTGTACCGTCCCGCATGTCCATGATGCGGAACATGACCGTTCCGCATCATTCCCGTATTTACCAAGTTACCAAAGTTACCCAATTATTGATTTCACCATGGTAACTCTTTATTCCATTAGTAACTTAAGGAAAGATTAATCCTTAAGTACTCTCCTTGATTAATACTCCTCCTCAAGTCCAAACACAACAAAGTGAAGTGTGGACTTGGAGATACAAGGAGAGGCCTCATTAAAACCTTAGTAGATAAAACCCATTGGGATTAAACTCTACTAAGGAAAAAGAGTACCAACTCAATGATCTAGGGGAATTCAATCAGGGAATTCAATCAAGGTCTTGATCTTCTTTGTGAGCTTCACCTCGGCTTCTCTTCTTTCGCCTCGGCTCCACTCATCTTCTTGATGCTTCCTCTCTAATACTCCCCCTCAAGCTTAGTCGTCGGGACGCCACAAGGACCAAAGGCTAAGCTTGCAACACGGTATTGACCTTGGCACCATCAAAATGTGCTAAGGGAAAAGAATAAGCAAGAGTGTCGATCGACAGAGGTGAGTGTCGATCGACACTCACCTCTCTGGAAAAACTGGAGGTGCGGAACGAAGGCGTCGATCGACACCAAGGAGTGGTGTCGATCGACACGAGTCCCAGAGTTTGAATCCGACCGTTGGAGATCCGACCGTTGCTATCCAACCGTTGAGATATGACCGTTGGAGAGGCGTGTCGATCGACACACTTATTTAGTGTCGATCGACACGGAGGCCAGAACTGTTTTCTATATAAATCTTGTTGTATGAACCTTGCACATTTATCTTGAATGGAATAATTTTTCAAGTTCATACTCTTTCTCTCTATTCTTCCCAATTCTCTCAATCTCTTATTCTCTCAATCTAAGTCCTAAAATCTAACATGGTATCAGAGCGATTTTGATCTTTGTGACCTCATTACTCTCATAATCTCATACTTCAAATCTCATTCTTTCATTAACCTTTTTCGATTTGTGGATTTTCCTTTAACTAGTTAGATCAAATCGTTATATAGAGATTTCCATTCTCTTTATGCGCTTGATTTAACATACATATCAATCCCAAATCATTTCTAAAAGTTTCAAACTTTCATAAGAAAAGATGAGTTCTTTAGATAATTCTAAACCATTGGTGGTTCCGGTTACTCTCAAGGGAGATAACTACTTATTGTGGTCAAGAACCACGAAGATAGCTCTATGTGGCCGAGGGTTGTGGAGCCACATTGAAACTTCATCTAAACCGGTGTATGATTCATCCGGAGAAGAAGACGATGAAGATTCCGAAAAGAAGAGGGAAGCAAAGTGGTTCCAAGAGGACCAAAGCGTGTTGGCCATTCTTCAAAATGGTCTTGAATCCTCCATTCTTGAGGCCTATTCCTATTGTGAAACAGCGGAGGAGCTATGGGAAACATTGAAGAACGTTTATGGAAACGTGTCTAACCTTTCTCGGGTTTATGAAGTGAAGAAAGCCATCAATAATCTTCATCAAGAGGATATGGAATTTACCAAGCACTTTGGTAAATATAGGTCTCTTTGGGCCGAGCTTGAAATGTTGAGACCAAGTTCCATTGATCCAAAGGTGCTAAACGAAAGGAAAGAACAAGACAAGGTCTTTGGGCTATTACTCACCTTGAATCCGGCATTCAATGATCTCATCAAGCACATCCTAAGGTCGGAGAAGCTCCCAAGTCTTGAAGATGTGTGCTCACAAATTCAAAGAGAACAAGGTTCCCAAGGACTCTTTGATAGTAAGGGGGAGCTTCCAACGGCTAACAAGGGGTTTTACAACCGATTCGATAATCGTGGAAACAAAGGGAGCTATGGTAACAATCGGCCGGGCTCTAAGGCAAGGTGTGAACATTGCAAGGGAAGACACACCAAGGAGACTTGTTGGCTTCTTCATCCGGAGCTCAAGCCGAGTTGGTGGATCGACTACCCGAAGAACCCAAGAGCTAACTACACCACGGCCAAGCCCGACCAAGTTCCAACCGGATTAGCTAAGCAAGGTGAGGAGGCCAACCAAGGAGATTATGTGAGAAAATCCGACTTGGAGGCACTCATCAAAGCTCTTACCATACAAAAGGAATCCGGTAAAACTTACTTTACCCATACTCCTAGTAGCTCCCTAGTAGTTGATTCGGGAGCTTCCCATCATATGATTAGTAACTCTAGGATGCTTGAGAATATTGAGTCAACTAATGGAAATAAGATGATTGCTAATGGTGATAATATACCTATAAGAGGAATTGGAACTTTAAAAGTCTTTGATAAAGATTCTAAAGCCTTTTATATGCCGACTTTTACTTCTAATTTACTTTCGGTAAAAAGAGCTACTAAAGATTTGAATTGTTATGCAATATTTGGTCCTAATGATGTTCATTTTCAGGATATTGATTCCGGAAAGATTATTGGAGAGGGTGGAACCAAAGATGATATTTATGTTATTGAAGATTTTTCACCTAGTTCTTTTTCGGTCAAATCTTGTTTAGGAGTGGCTAATAATGCTATTTGGCATGCTAGATTAGGTCATCCTCATTCTAGAGCTTTTGAATTAATGTTACCAAATGTTTACTTTGATCATAAGAGTTGTGAATCTTGTATTCTTGGTAAACATTGTAAAACGGTTTTCCCGAATTCTACTACTACTTATGAGAAATGTTTTGATTTAGTTCATTCGGATGTTTGGACCTCACCATGCTTATCTAGGGATAATAACAAGTATTTCGTAACATTTATAGATGAAAAATCAAAATATACTTGGATCACCCTATTACCATCAAAAGATCGTGTTCTTGATGCATTCATAAATTTTCAAACTTATGTTACTAACCAATTCAATGCCAAGATCAAAATCTTTAGAACAGATAATGGAGGAGAATATACAAGCCATCGCTTCAAAGAACATCTATCTAAGCATGACATTTTGCATCAAACAAGTTGTCCATACACTCCTCAACAAAATGGCGTGGCCGAACGGAAGAATCGTCACTTGATGGAGGTGTCTCGTGCCATGATGTTCCACATGAATGTACCTAAGAGATTTTGGGGTGATGCGGTCATGATGGCGTGCTATTTGATCAACCGAATACCAACCAAAATTCTCTCGGATATCTCTCCGTTTGAGGTACTTAATAATACTAAACCTTTTATTGAACATCTAAGGGTTTTTGGGTGTGTTTGTTTTGTCTTAGTTCCCGGTGAATTGCGGACAAAGCTAGATGCAAAGAGCACAAGGTGTATGTTCATTGGATATTCCACTACCCAAAAGGGATACAAATGTTATGATCCAAGTTCGAGAAGAACATTTGTATCCAAGGATGTGAAGTTTATGGAGGAAAAGAGCTACTATAGTACCGAAGAGAAGGATGAACTAAGGGAATTTGCAAGCTCTACGGACTACAATGCTAATTTAAGGTTCCTCCTTCAACATCTTGACAACCCGGAAGCACCAAAGGCTAGAAACGGTGAAGCTCCTCCGGTCCAAGAGGAGACTATCCAAGAGACCAATGGTGAGAGTGTTCCCAATGATCAAGAGGAGACGGTTAGTAATGATGAGACCTCCGGTGCTCAAGAAAGTCAAGGAGCGGTGATTGGTCATGATGAACTCCCCGATGCTCAAGCACACGACCACGATGACTCAAGAGTTGAAGAAGAACCATGCGAACCGGTTCTTAGGAGAAGCACAAGATTAAGGAAGGACCCTTCCACATGGAAAGAGAATAGAGTCTACTACAACAACCAAGTCGTTGCTCATCCTATTCAAGCGGTTTGTTCGCTCGCCCTTTTACCTTCCTCTCATCAAGCCTTCCTTGTGAAAATAGATGAACATTCGATTCCGAAGACATATGACGAGGCAATGGAAGAGGATCATTGGGTTGAAGCGGTTAATGATGAGGTTGGGGCTATGATTAAGAACCACACGTGGGATAAGGCCGATCTTCCGTTTGGGAAAAGAGCGGTTAGCTCTAAATGGGTCTTCACTCTTAAGTTCTTAAGCAATGGGGACTTGGAACGACACAAGGCGCGGTTAGTGGCGAGAGGATTTACACAAACCTATGGAGATGATTATACAGACACATTTGCTCCGGTGGCTAAGCTACACACGGTACGGGTTGTATTCTCTTTGGCGATCAATTTGGATTGGGAGTTGTGGCAAATGGATGTGAAGAATGCTTTCCTTCAAGAAGATCTTGAAGAAGAGGTGTACATGACTCCACCACCCGGCCTAGAGAACACCATTGCTCCCGGAAAGGTTCTTCGGCTAAGGAAAGCCATCTATGGTCTTAAACAATCCCCAAGGGCTTGGTACAAGAAGCTAAGTTCGACTCTCAAGGAAAAAGGTTTCAAGAAGTGTGAATTGGATCACACTCTATTCACGCTTCAAGGCCCGAATGGAATGGTGGTTGTCTTGATCTACGTGGATGATATGATCATCTCCGGTGATGATAAACAAGGGATTCAAGACACTAAGGATTTCCTAAAATCGGTCTTTGAAATTAAGGATCTCGGCGAGTTGAAATACTTCCTTGGGATCGAAGTATGTAGATTCACAAATGGATTGCACATCTCCCAGAGGAAGTATACTTTGGATTTGCTCAAGGAAACCGGGAAGCTTGCCTCGAAGCCGGCTAAGACACCGCTTGAGGAAGGATACAAGGCCGATCGGAAGGGGGAGCAAGAAGATGAAATGTATGAGGATCCATCTCAATATAGAAGACTTGTTGGGAAATTGATCTATCTTACCCTAACAAGGCCGGATCTTTGCTTTGCGGTCAACCAAGTAAGTCAACATATGAAGGAGCCAAAGGTGTTTCATTGGAAAATGGTGGATCGAATACTTCGGTACCTTAAAGGGAGTGTTGGCCAAGGCATTTGGATGGGAAGAAATGAAAACACCGAAGTTGTTGGGTATTGTGATGCGGATTGGGCCGGAGATCGAAATGATAGAAGATCCACAACCGGCTATGCAACATTCATTGGTGGAAACTTGGTGACTTGGAGAACTAAGAAGCAAAAGTCGGTCTCATGTTCAAGTGCGGAAGCCGAGTATAGAGCGATGAAGAAATTAACAAATGAGCTAACATGGTTGAGAGGCATCTTAGCTCACATGGGGATTGAGATCACTAAGCCGATGGTGATGCATTGCGACAACCAAGCCGCAATTCACATAGCTACCAACTCGGTGTTCCACGAACGGACGAAGCACATCGAGATCGATTGTCACAAGGTTTGTGAGAAGATTGAACAAGGATGGACACTTCCGTGTTTTACAAGGAGCGAGGACCAAGTGGCGGATATCTTCACCAAAGCTGCGAGTCTCAAGGTTTGCAACCGTCTCTTTAGCAAGCTTGGACTCGTGGATCTCACTCATCCATGAGAAGACCCTAACTTGCAATCATCATACTCTTTTTCCCTTAGCAAAGTTTTGTCCCACGTGGTTTTCTTTGTTAAGGTTTTTAATGAGGTGATGGTTGCGGGTTTCCAAGTTAAGCATAATTCCTTATGTTTAACTTGAGGGGGAGTATTGACCTTGGCACCATCAAAATGTGCTAAGGGAAAAGAATAAGCAAGAGTGTCGATCGACAGAGGTGAGTGTCGATCGACACTCACCTCTCTGGAAAAACTGGAGGTGCGGAACGAAGGCGTCGATCGACACCAAGGAGTGGTGTCGATCGACACGAGTCCCAGAGTTTGAATCCGACCGTTGGAGAATCCGACCGTTGCTATCCAACCGTTGAGATATGACCGTTGGAGAGGCGTGTCGATCGACACACTTATTTAGTGTCGATCGACACGGAGGCCAGAACTGTTTTCTATATAAATCTTGTTGTATGAACCTTGCACATTTATCTTGAATGGAATAATTTTTCAAGTTCATACTCTTTCTCTTTATTCTTCCCAATTCTCTCAATCTCTTATTCTCTCAATCTAAGTCCTAAAATCTAACACACGGCGATCTTAAACCACCTCTTGAACCACTCGATCTTGATGCTATCTTCTTAGTCTCATGATCATCGACTTACTCCATTCTTCTCCCCCTTAAACCTTACACAATATTCAAACAAGAGAAAGCTTAAAGTATATGCCACTCATGAACCAAGCTAGCAATCAATGAACCAAATGATCTATAATTGAAAGATTGAAAAAGGGTAAGAGTTTAGAGAGTAGCCTTTTTTTATTTGATGGTGTGGTTGATCCTTTGATCTTCACTTTCTTTCCACACCTCACTAAGCATTTGGATCTTCATGATCCTTTTGGTGGAGCTTTTGGTTGATTCATCGTGATTTTAAATGCTTCTTGCATCCCACGGTTCGTGATTTTAAATGCTTCTTGCATCCCACGGTTCACGCTAATACATACACCACGTGAGTTCTCCTCCATTCACGCCAAAACGCCAAAGGACTTTTGGATTCATCGTGATTTTAAATGCTTCTTGCATCCCACGGTTCTCTTCCCTTTGGTCGGGTGGAGCTTCGGGTTCCTTGAGCTATACGCCTTCAACCTCATGAGTCCTCCTCCATTCACGCAAAACACTAGTGTGACTTGGGCCGCCTTACACATCATCTCATCACACCCTTTGAACTATTCAACCCTAAGCTTCAATCTTCTTCTCACGGTTTCCTCTTGCTCCTTTCGGTTACCACAACCAAGCACCATATCTTCTCTTTCGTCACTTCTTGAATTCCAAGCCTATGTAACCTTCCTTAACGCCAAGCCTAATCACCTCTTGAGGATCTCAATCTCTTTTAGCTTCCGGAACAACGTCAAAACATTAGCTTGATCAACCCTTCTTCACCATTCACGGCTACTTTGGGTCTTTTGGAATGGCTTCAAGATTGACCTTCAAAGGCTAGTTACATCTTCTTGGGTAGCTTGAGTGTCCATCGGTTCCATAGCTCAATCAAACTAGAACCGCTACAAAAACATACCAAAAACACAACACCAAGCAATCCAACCATTCCCATCAATGTTTCCCATCCAATCAATGTTACCAACACCAATCTTTTCACAATGTTTTCACAACAAGAATGGATCTTAAGTGCTCATCCATAATCAACCCGAGAGAGTAAGGATCGAGAGTAACCATGCTTCACACTTAAGACGAGTTTCGATTAAGAGAGAGGTCTTGGACCGAGAGGATTCTCACACAAGAGTTCGTCACACAAACCGAGAGTAACCAATAGCTTTAAGGGATTTGGGTGAGTGTTATTAACCTTAGGACTCACATTGGGACTAAGGAGAATAAAAAGGAAAATAAGAAGTTGGGAAGAAATCAACCCGCGGATCGTATCGGCATCGAGAAAGTGATCCGCGGGTCGAGTTAGCATCGGGAGAAGGCAGCCGCGGATCAGTCTGGGTATCGGGCATCGACGGATCAGTCTGGCACGAGACAAATGGATCCGCGGGACGAGACGACATCGAGGAAAGCTGCCTGCGGATCGATCTGGCGTCGAGGAAGGATTCCGGGTCACGGCACGGGTTAACGGGTTTACGCGCGGACCCTATCCGGGTAAACGGGTCGCGCATCGATCCAGTACCGCGGGAAGGAACCTGGACGCAATTCTGGACCCGCGGGACGTACGGCCTCGACGCCACTCGGTCATGCGGATCGGGCAGTGACCGAGACACCCTTTTTCACCTTTTTGATGAGATTTTCCAACGGTCATCTTGACCAACTTAGTTTTTGCTATTTATGGGTTGTTCCCAATCATTGTAAACTTTATCTTGAATGGAAAAAGAAATAAAAATGTTTCAAGATCATATTCTCTTTACTTTTCACTAATCTCTCTTAATCTCCATCAATCTCCTTAATTCTTTCTTAATCTCTATAATTATTACATGGTATCAGAGCGTGTTCGATCATTTGAGTCTTTAAATCTCTACTAAATCTCTTACAAACTTCTTAATCTCTCCGATTTGTGAGGTGTTCTTTAAATTGCTAGGTCAAATCGTTATATTGAGTTCCTCTATACTCTTTATGCGCTTGCCTTACCAAACATCTAAAAGATAATCACAAATCGGTTCTAAAGGTTTCAAATCCGCGTCAAAATCACAAAAACTCTTGGTTCATTGTTGGTATTAGTGATAAGTCTTTGAAAGTTTGAAACTTTCGGTGTAAAACATTGTTGGTTGGTTGGAAGCTTCAATCTTTTGTAGGTTTCTTTCGGCCAAGTAACAAAATCGAAGAGGAAGATGAATTCATCGGAGAGTTCTAAGGCGTTGGTGGTTCCGGTGATTCTCAAAGGAGAAAATTACTTGTTGTGGTCTAGAACGACCAAAACGGCTCTATGTGGAAGAGGTTTATGGGAGCATGTTGATCTCTCACTAAGACCAATCTTTGAGTCTGAATCGGTGGAAAAGGAGAAAGAAGGTGAAGCCGCCAAGAAAGCTAGAGAAGCAAAATGGTTTCAAGAAGACCAAACGGTCTTGGCGGTACTCCAAAATGGCATTGATCCATCCATCCTTGAAGCATATTCCTATTGTGAGACAGCCTTTGAACTGTGGGAGACATTGAAGAATGTATATGGAAATGTCTTGAATTTGGCTCAACACCGATTAAGATAGGAGACGATGCGGTCCAAGGGGATTACGTGAGGAAGTCCGACTTGGAATCTCTTATCAAGTCAATTGCTTCACTCAAGGAGTCCGGTAAAACTTTCTACACTCGTAAACCTAGTAACTCTCTTGTGGTTGATTCGGGTGCATCTCATCATATGATTAGTAACTTGAACTTGCTTGAAAAATTGGAACCCTCTAGAGGAAATGTGATGATTGCAAATGGTGAAAATATACCTATCAAAGGAATTGGGAACTTGAATCTATTTAATAGAAACTCTAGAGCCTTTTTCATGCCAAATTTTGAATCGAATTTGCTTTCCGTTAAAAGAATGACTAGTGACTTGAATTGTTATGCAATCTTTGGTCCTAATGACTTCCATTTTCAGGATATTAAATCCGGAAAAGTGATAGGAGGTGGTGGCACCAAGGATGATCTCTATGTCTTAGAAGATTTATCACCAAGCTCATCTAGTGTTTTTCAATTTCAAACTTGTTTAGGAAAAGCAAATAATGCGATATGGCATGCTAGAGTAGGACATCCCCATTCTCGGGCTCTTGAAATAATGCTTCCAAATGTTGTTTTTAATCATTTATCTTGTGAATCTTGTATTCTCGGAAAACATTGCAAAACCGTTTTTACTAAGTCATCTACAATCTATGAAAATTGCTTTGATCTTGTGCATTCGGATGTTTGGACTTCACCTTGCTCATCTAGAGATAACAATAAATACTTTGTCACATTCATAGATGAAAAATCAAAGTACACTTGGCTTACTCTTTTACCCTCTAAAGATAGAGTTCTTGATGCATTTGAGAATTTCCAAGCTTATATTGCTAACAGTTACAATGCCAAGATTAAGATTTTTAGAACAGATAATGGTGGTGAATACATGAGCAACAAATTCAAAGATCACCTAGCTAGACACGGCATTGTGCATCAAACGACTTGTCCTTACACTCCTCAACAAAATGGTGTTGCCGAAAGAAAGAATCGGCACCTAATGGAGGTTTCAAGAGCTATGATGTTCCATATGAATGTACCAAGAAGATTTTGGGGAGATGCGGTCATGACCGCTTGTTACTTGATAAATCGCACTCCCACGAAGATTCTTGATGACATCTCACCATTTGAGGTACTCAATAAAACTAAACCCTTTCTCGATCATTTGAAAGTCTTTGGGTGTGTTTGCTTTGTTTTTGTACCTAGGGAACTAAGGGACAAGCTAGAACCAAAGAGCACAAGATGCATCTTTCTTGGATACTCCTCAACACAAAAGGGATACAAGTGTTACGATCCGGTTTCAAGGAAGACTGTCGTATCTAGAGATGTGAAGTTCCTTGAGAATCAAGGATTTTATAGTGTCAAAGATCGCGGTGAATTGAGTGATTTGGCTACTCCGTCGGACCTTGGCTCAAACTTAAGATTCCTTCTTCAAAATCTTGGGAATCCTGAGCCAAGAGACAATATGAGTAGTAACAACAAGGATCCATCAGTTCAAGAAGAGGAAGCTCAAGATTTGGTTCAAGAGGAAGCTAGTCAAGAAGAGGTTTTGATTGAGCAAGGACAAGTTCAAGAAGAAGCTCCGGATGTTGAAATTCAAGAAGAAGTGGTTGAACCGGTTTTGAGGAGAAGCACAAGAGTAAGAAAAGACCCCTCTAAATGGAAAGAGAGCTGTGTGTATTTCAACAATCAAGCCGTAGCTCATCCAATCCAAGCGGTGTGTTCGCTCGCCCTTTTACCATCTTCTCATAGAGCGTTTGTGACAAAGATAGATAAGTATACAATCCCTAAGACATTTGAGGAAGCTATGGAAGATGAGAATTGGGTAGAAGCGGTAGATGATGAGGTTGGAGCTATGGTTAAGAACCATACTTGGGATGAAGCCGATCTTCCCGAAGGCAAGAGAACCGTGAGCTCCAAATGGGTCTTCACAATAAAATACTTGAGTAATGGAGATCTTGAGAGGTATAAGGCAAGGTTGGTGGCTAGAGGGTTCACCCAAACATATGGAGATGACTACACGGATACATTTGCTCCGGTTGCAAAGCTCAACACGGTGAAAGTTGTGTTCTCTTTGGCGGCAAACCTAGATTGGGATCTATGGCAAATGGACGTAAAGAATGCTTTCTTACAAGGAGATCTTGAGGAAGAGGTGTATATGACACCACCACCCGGACTTGAGACCTCAATAGCACCGGGAAAGGTTCTCAAGTTAAACAAGGCCATCTACGGATTGAAACAATCACCAAGAGCTTGGTATAAGAAGCTTAGTTCAACACTCAAAGAAAGAGGATTCATGAAATGTGAGTTGGACCACACACTCTTCACACTTCAAGGTCCTAATGGGATAGTAGTGGTCTTGATCTATGTGGATGATATGATCATCTCCGGAAGTGATGAGCAAGGAATTCAAGAAACAAAGGACTTCCTCAATTCGGTATTTGAAATGAAAGACCTTGGAGAAGTGAAATACTTTCTTGGGATTGAGGTGTGTCGGTTCAAGAATGGTTTGCATATTTCTCAAAGGAAGTACACCTTGGATTTGTTGAAGGAAACCGGGAAGCTTAGAGCTAAGCCGGCTAAAACCCCATTAGAAGATGGTTATAAGGGCGATCGAAAGGGGGAGAAGGAGAATGAGCCATACGAGGATCCATCAAGATATAGACGGCTTGTGGGAAAATTGATCTATTTGTGTCTCACAAGACCGGATATAAGCTTTGCGGTAAATCAAGTTAGTCAACATATGCAAAAACCGACGGTTTACCATTGGCAAATGGTGGAGAGGATCCTTAGATACTTGAAGGATAGTCCGGGTCTAGGAGTTTGGATGGGTAAGAATGAGAGTTCCGATGTGGTTGGTTATTGTGATGCGGATTGGGCCGGTGATAGAAATGATAGAAGATCTACAACCGGATATTGCACTTTCATCGGTGGAAACTTGGTCACTTGGAGGACTAAGAAACAAAAAGAAGTCTCATGCTCAAGTGCGGAGGCCGAGTATAGGGCCATGAAGAAGTTGACAAATGAGCTTACTTGGTTGAGAGGAATCTTAGCTCACTTGGGAATCGAAACGGATAAGCCGATGGTAATGCATTGTGACAATCAAGCCGCAATTCACATTGCTACAAACTCGGTATTTCATGAGAGGACGAAGCACATTGAGGTTGATTGCCACAAGGTTCGAGAGAAGATTGAACAAGGATGGACTCTACCTTGTTTTACAAGAAGTGAAGACCAACTAGCGGATGTATTCACCAAGTCCGCAAGTCTTAAAGTTTGCAACAACATCTTGGGCAAACTAGGACTTGTGGATCTCACACATCCATGAGAAGACCCCTTGCTCGCAATCATCACACTCTTTTTCCCTTATCAAAGTTTTGTCCAATGAGGTTTTCTTTGATAAGGTTTTTAATGAGGTGATGGTTGTGAGTCTCCAAGTTAAGCATAAATTCTTTACGTTTAACTTGAGGGGGAGTATTAACCTTAGGACTCACATTGGGACTAAGGAGAATAAAAAGGAAAATAAGAAGTTGGGAAGAAATCAACCCGCGGATCGTATCGGCATCGAGAAAGTGATCCGCGGGTCGAGTTGGCATCGGGAGAAGGCAGCCGCGGATCAGTCTGGGTATCGGGCATCGACGGATCAGTCTGGCACGAGACAAATGGATCCGCGGGACGAGACGACATCGAGGAAAGCTGCCTGCGGATCGATCTGGCGTCGAGGAAGGATTCCGGGTCACGGCACGGGTTAACGGGTTTACGCGCGGACCCTATCCGGGTAAACGGGTCGCGCATTGATCCAGTACCGCGGGAAGGAACCTGGACGCAATTCTGGACCCGCGGGACGTACGACCTCGAAGCCACTCGGTCATGCGGATCGGGCAGTGACCGAGACACCTTTTTCACCTTTTTGATGAGATTTTCCAACGGTCATCTTGACCAACCTAGCTTTTGCTATTTATGGGTTGTTCCCAATCATTGTAAACCTTATCTTGAATGAAAAGAAATAAAAATGTTTCAAGATCATATTCTCTTTACTTTTCATTAATCTCTCTTAATCTCCATCAATCTCCTTAATTCTTTCTTAATCTCTATAATTTTTACAATGTCCTACTCTAGCATGCCAAATTGCATTATTTGCTTTTCCTAAACAAGTTTGAAATTGAAAAACACTAGATGAGCTTGGTGATAAATCTTCTAAGACATAGAGATCATCCTTGGTACCACCACCTCCTATCACTTTTCCGGATTCAATATCCTGAAAATGGAAGTCATTAGGACCAAAGATTGCATAACAATTCAAATCACTAGTCATCCTTTTAACCGAAAGCAAGTTTGATTCAAAATTTGGCATGTAAAACGCTTTAGAGTTTTTATTAAATAGATCCAAGTTCCCAATTCCTTTGATAGGTATATTATCACCATTAGCAATCATCACATTTCCTCTTGATGGTTCAAGTTTATCAAGCAAGTTCAAGTTACTAATCATATGATGAGATGCTCCCGAATCAACCACAAGAGAAGTATTAGGCTTACGGGTATAGAAAGTTTTACCGGATTCCTTGAGTGAAGCAATGGACTTGATGAGCGATTCCAAGTCTGATTTCCTCACATAGTCGGCTTGATTAGCCTCTTCTCCTTGCTTAGAGGACCCGGTTCCTCCTTGATCTTGCTTGACCCACACTCCTGTTAGAATTTGAGTGAGTCTTAGCTCACCAATAAGTCCGGACAACAAATCTTGAGCTCCAAGGGTGGAAACCCATCACCCTCTTGTTTGAGCTTCTTCTTTTAACAAGCTCCAAAGGTGGAAACCCTTCACCTTCTTCTTTTGAGCTAACTTCAATGGACTCCAAAGGCTGGAAATTCTTCAACCTTCTTGTTTGAGTCTCTTTTAAAGAATGGACTCCAACAAAATGGTGTTGCCGAGCAATAGAACCGAGTCTTCAACAACATAATCAAAGAAAACCAAAGAAGAGATCTTTTCAAGACATCTCTTCAACACAACGCAGCGGAATCAATGTGTGTTAGATTAAGCGCATAAGGAGTATTGAAAACTCCTTATAACGATTCAATCTAACATTTTTAAAGAATCCCAAGAGCGTATGCTCTGATACCATGTTAGAATTTGAGTGAGTCTTAGCTCACCAAAGAGAAGATCCAACCTTTTTAGAGAGGAATGAATCAAGAGAATAGCTCAAGTGAGCAAAGAGAGATTTAGAACAGATTTGAGAAAGAGATTTGAGAGAGATTAAGACATATTAGGAGAGATTAAACATAAATGGGTTTGATTCAAATGAATCTCACCCTAAACACCACAAACTTCTAATATCTATATTTTGTATAATCAGATTTGAATAAGTAAAAGAAAAGAGAAATATAGAACTTGTAATTTGATTTTTATTATTAAGCAAGTTAATTTTTCAATACATAGCTCAGCCTTTAAATACACTTACAAGGCTAAATATGAACGTTGGATCTGATACAAGGATTGAAAATGACATAAAGGAAATGTTGACCAAAAGCATAAAGCAACCCTTGTCCTCTAGTGTTAAAGCAAATATGTCCTCCTTAATCTGATCAGCTCCAATGTCTCTTTTCCCACCTTATCTCTATGATGATAAGGTTACTATATGTTTGAATTATCAAACACATGTAACTGAAACTTATTTACCTTGGTAACTTATATTTATTCTCATAAATAAAAGCTTTAGTCTATCCACTTGTTTTACTAGAACACAAGTGTAGAACCATAACTCTTATTTACTTCAGATTATTAGTAACTTAAGAAAAGATTAATCCTTAAGTACTCTCCTTGATTAACACTCCCCCTCAAGTCCAAACACAACAAAGTGAAGTGTGGACTTGGAGATACAAGGAGAGGCCTCATTAAAACCTTAGTAGATAAAACCCATTGGGATAAAACTCTACTAAGGAAAAAGAGTACCAACTCAATGATCTTAGGGGAACATAATCAAGGTCTTGATCATTTGTTGAGCTTCGGTCCTCGGCTTCTCTTCTCTTGCCTCGGCCTTGCTCTTCTTCTTCATGCTTCATCTCTAATACTCCCCTGCACTCTTAGCCGCCGTGAAGATTTGTGAACAAAGGCTAAGAGTAGAGTTCGGCCTCGTCTTTGGCCTCTTGAACCACTCGGCCTTGATGCTTCTTCAAAGACTCATGGCCAACTTCAATCTTCTCCCCCTTAAACCTTACACAAGATTCAAACAAGAGAAAGCTTAAAGTATATGCCAATGAATCAACTCATGAACCAAGCTAGCAATCAATGAACCAAATGTTCTATAATTGAAAGAATTGAAAAAGGGTAAGAGTTTAGAGAGTAGCCTTTTATTTTGATGGTGTGGCTGATTCTTTAATCTTCACTTGCTTTCCACACCACTCTTAAACATTTGGATCTTCATGATCCTTTTGGTGGAGCTTTGGGTTCCTTGAGCTATACACCTTCAACCTCGTGAGTCCTCCTCCATTCACACTAAGCACTAGTGTGACTTGGACCGCCTTTCACATCAGCTCATCACACCCTTTGAATCATTCCACCCTAAGCTTCAATCTTCTTCTCACTGTTTCCTCTTGCTCCTTTCGGTTACCACAACCAAGCACCATTTCTTCTCTTTCGTCGCTTCTTGAATTCCAAGCATATGTAACCTTCCTCAACGCCAAGCCTAATCACCATCCGAAGCATCTCAATCTCTTTTAGCTTCCGGAACAACGTCAAAACATTGGCTTGATCAACCCTTCTTCACCATTCACGGCTACTTTGGCTCTTTTGGAATGACTTCAAGATTGACCTTCAAAGGCTAGTTACATCTTCTTGGGTAGCTTGAGTGTCCATCGGTTCCATAGCTCAATCAAACAAGAACCGCTACAAAGACATACCAAAGACACAACACCAAGCAATCCAACCATCTCATCAATGTTTCCCATCCAATCAATGTTACCAACACCAATCTTTTCACAATGTTTTCCACAACAAGAATGGATCTTAAGTGCTCAATCATAATCAACCCGAGAGAATTAGGATCGAGAGTAACCATGCTTCACACTTAAGACGAGTTTCGATCAAGAGAGAGGTCTTGGACCGAGAGGAATCTCACACAAGAGTTCTCAACATCAACCGAGAGTAACCACTAGCTTTTAAGGGATTTGGGTGAGTGTTTAGGTTTTGTGTTTAGGCTAGGTTCCAAACTGTTTGAGAATAGAGAACTAAAGAGTATAGAGATTTTGAAGAGTAAAAAGAAAAATAGAGAGATTTAGAGTTTAAGAAAGGGGTAGATTTAAGAAGGGTTCTCTATTCTCATGAATGTGTTTCTCTTAGGCTAGATCATGGATTCATTTGTATCAATTCACCAAGAGAGTAAGGATAGGAAATAACCCAAATCAAGCTTCCATTGGTTTGAATGACATTTGGCCGAATGCTTCTCCTCTCCTCCAATGGTCTCCATTTGACAATCTCCACTTGCATTCTATTCCCCTTCTCTAGCAAACCAATCGATCCTTCCTTCATCTAACCGCACCAACATAGGCTTCTTGAGAGTAAACAACATCCTTGAGCTTCATGGGAAAGGAAAGCTCCAATCTTTAATGGTTGTTGGAATAAATGAGTTCTTAGCTCATGAACAAATATCCAACCTTTAGTGAGATTGAATCAAAGAAAAGCTCAAGAGAGCAAAGAGATTAAGACTGATTTAAGAAGAGATTTAGGAGAGATTTAGAACAGATTATTGGGAGATTTAGAAAGAGATTAGAACAGAGATTAAGAAGGATTAAACATAAAATGGGTTTGATTCAAATGAATCTCACCCTAAAGACATTTCTCTCCTAAAGACTACATTTTGAATAATCAGATTTTGCTTAAGTAAAAGAGAGAAAGAGATGAACTAGAATCTGATTTTTTTTTTTTTTATTGATAAATCAAGTTAAATGTTTACAAAGATACTTCAGCCTTTAAATAGCCACACATGAGAGAATATGAACGTTACATGGATCTGGTCATAAAGCAAAGCTTGTCTTTTAGTGATAAAAGCAAATAAGTCCTTGATTATGATCAGATCATGACCTCATTGTGGTCCTCCTTTCCAACGTTCATATTCTGGTCAAGATGCTCCTCTTTACTCTTTATCTTCATAATATAAAGTCTTGGTCTATCCACTAGTGTTTACTAAAGATCAGAACCCAAGTGTAGAACCGTAACTTTTATTTCACCTCGGTAATTTTGTTTTACCTCGGAACAGAACTGATCCGGAACTGATCCACCTCGGGTCTTCTTCGATGCGCGTCTCACGTGTACCGTCCCGCATGTCCATGATGCGGAACATGACCGTTCCGCATCATTCCCGTATTTACCAAGTTACCAAAGTTACCCAATTATTGATTTCACCATGGTAACTCTTTATTCCATTAGTAACTTAAGGAAAGATTAATCCTTAAGTACTCTCCTTGATTAATACTCCTCCTCAAGTCCAAACACAACAAAGTGAAGTGTGGACTTGGAGATACAAGGAGAGGCCTCATTAAAACCTTAGTAGATAAAACCCATTGGGATTAAACTCTACTAAGGAAAAAGAGTACCAACTCAATGATCTAGGGGAATTCAATCAGGGAATTCAATCAAGGTCTTGATCTTCTTTGTGAGCTTCACCTCGGCTTCTCTTCTTTCGCCTCGGCTCCACTCATCTTCTTGATGCTTCCTCTCTAATACTCCCCCTCAAGCTTAGTCGTCGGGACGCCACAAGGACCAAAGGCTAAGCTTGCAACACGGTATTGACCTTGGCACCATCAAAATGTGCTAAGGGAAAAGAATAAGCAAGAGTGTCGATCGACAGAGGTGAGTGTCGATCGACACTCACCTCTCTGGAAAAACTGGAGGTGCGGAACGAAGGCGTCGATCGACACCAAGGAGTGGTGTCGATCGACACGAGTCCCAGAGTTTGAATCCGACCGTTGGAGATCCGACCGTTGCTATCCAACCGTTGAGATATGACCGTTGGAGAGGCGTGTCGATCGACACACTTATTTAGTGTCGATCGACACGGAGGCCAGAACTGTTTTCTATATAAATCTTGTTGTATGAACCTTGCACATTTATCTTGAATGGAATAATTTTTCAAGTTCATACTCTTTCTCTCTATTCTTCCCAATTCTCTCAATCTCTTATTCTCTCAATCTAAGTCCTAAAATCTAACATGGTATCAGAGCGATTTTGATCTTTGTGACCTCATTACTCTCATAATCTCATACTTCAAATCTCATTCTTTCATTAACCTTTTTCGATTTGTGGATTTTCCTTTAACTAGTTAGATCAAATCGTTATATAGAGATTTCCATTCTCTTTATGCGCTTGATTTAACATACATATCAATCCCAAATCATTTCTAAAAGTTTCAAACTTTCATAAGAAAAGATGAGTTCTTTAGATAATTCTAAACCATTGGTGGTTCCGGTTACTCTCAAGGGAGATAACTACTTATTGTGGTCAAGAACCACGAAGATAGCTCTATGTGGCCGAGGGTTGTGGAGCCACATTGAAACTTCATCTAAACCAGTGTATGATTCATCCGGAGAAGAAGACGATGAAGATTCCGAAAAGAAGAGGGAAGCAAAGTGGTTCCAAGAGGACCAAAGCGTGTTGGCCATTCTTCAAAATGGTCTTGAATCCTCCATTCTTGAGGCCTATTCCTATTGTGAAACAGCGGAGGAGCTATGGGAAACATTGAAGAACGTTTATGGAAACGTGTCTAACCTTTCTCGGGTTTATGAAGTGAAGAAAGCCATCAATAATCTTCATCAAGAGGATATGGAATTTACCAAGCACTTTGGTAAATATAGGTCTCTTTGGGCCGAGCTTGAAATGTTGAGACCAAGTTCCATTGATCCAAAGGTGCTAAACGAAAGGAAAGAACAAGACAAGGTCTTTGGGCTATTACTCACCTTGAATCCGGCATTCAATGATCTCATCAAGCACATCCTAAGGTCGGAGAAGCTCCCAAGTCTTGAAGATGTGTGCTCACAAATTCAAAGAGAACAAGGTTCCCAAGGACTCTTTGATAGTAAGGGGGAGCTTCCAACGGCTAACAAGGGGTTTTACAACCGATTCGATAATCGTGGAAACAAAGGGAGCTATGGTAACAATCGGCCGGGCTCTAAGGCAAGGTGTGAACATTGCAAGGGAAGACACACCAAGGAGACTTGTTGGCTTCTTCATCCGGAGCTCAAGCCGAGTTGGTGGATCGACTACCCGAAGAACCCAAGAGCTAACTACACCACGGCCAAGCCCGACCAAGTTCCAACCGGATTAGCTAAGCAAGGTGAGGAGGCCAACCAAGGAGATTATGTGAGAAAATCCGACTTGGAGGCACTCATCAAAGCTCTTACCATACAAAAGGAATCCGGTAAAACTTACTTTACCCATACTCCTAGTAGCTCCCTAGTAGTTGATTCGGGAGCTTCCCATCATATGATTAGTAACTCTAGGATGCTTGAGAATATTGAGTCAACTAATGGAAATAAGATGATTGCTAATGGTGATAATATACCTATAAGAGGAATTGGAACTTTAAAAGTCTTTGATAAAGATTCTAAAGCCTTTTATATGCCGACTTTTACTTCTAATTTACTTTCGGTAAAAAGAGCTACTAAAGATTTGAATTGTTATGCAATATTTGGTCCTAATGATGTTCATTTTCAGGATATTGATTCCGGAAAGATTATTGGAGAGGGTGGAACCAAAGATGATCTCTATGTTATTGAAGATTTTTCACCTAGTTCTTTTTCGGTCAAATCTTGTTTAGGAGTGGCTAATAATGCTATTTGGCATGCTAGATTAGGTCATCCTCATTCTAGAGCTTTTGAATTAATGTTACCAAATGTTTACTTTGATCATAAGAGTTGTGAATCTTGTATTCTTGGTAAACATTGTAAAACGGTTTTCCCGAATTCTACTACTACTTATGAGAAATGTTTTGATTTAGTTCATTCGGATGTTTGGACCTCACCATGCTTATCTAGGGATAATAACAAGTATTTCGTAACATTTATAGATGAAAAATCAAAATATACTTGGATCACCCTATTACCATCAAAAGATCGTGTTCTTGATGCATTCATAAATTTTCAAACTTATGTTACTAACCAATTCAATGCCAAGATCAAAATCTTTAGAACAGATAATGGAGGAGAATATACAAGCCATCGCTTCAAAGAACATCTATCTAAGCATGACATTTTGCATCAAACAAGTTGTCCATACACTCCTCAACAAAATGGCGTGGCCGAACGGAAGAATCGTCACTTGATGGAGGTGTCTCGTGCCATGATGTTCCACATGAATGTACCTAAGAGATTTTGGGGTGATGCGGTCATGATGGCGTGCTATTTGATCAACCGAATACCAACCAAAATTCTCTCGGATATCTCTCCGTTTGAGGTACTTAATAATACTAAACCTTTTATTGAACATCTAAGGGTTTTTGGGTGTGTTTGTTTTGTCTTAGTTCCCGGTGAATTGCGGACAAAGCTAGATGCAAAGAGCACAAGGTGTATGTTCATTGGATATTCCACTACCCAAAAGGGATACAAATGTTATGATCCAAGTTCGAGAAGAACATTTGTATCCAAGGATGTGAAGTTTATGGAGGAAAAGAGCTACTATAGTACCGAAGAGAAGGATGAACTAAGGGAATTTGCAAGCTCTACGGACTACAATGCTAATTTAAGGTTCCTCCTTCAACATCTTGACAACCCGGAAGCACCAAAGGCTAGAAACGGTGAAGCTCCTCCGGTCCAAGAGGAGACTATCCAAGAGACCAATGGTGAGAGTGTTCCCAATGATCAAGAGGAGACGGTTAGTAATGATGAGACCTCCGGTGCTCAAGAAAGTCAAGTAGCGGTGATTGGTCATGATGAACTCCCCGATGCTCAAGCACACGACCACGATGACTCAAGAGTTGAAGAAGAACCATGCGAACCGGTTCTTAGGAGAAGCACAAGATTAAGGAAGGACCCTTCCACATGGAAAGAGAATAGAGTCTACTACAACAACCAAGCCGTTGCTCATCCTATTCAAGCGGTTTGTTCGCTCGCCCTTTTACCTTCCTCTCATCAAGCCTTCCTTGTGAAAATAGATGAACATTCGATTCCGAAGACATATGACGAGGCAATGGAAGAGGATCATTGGGTTGAAGCGGTTAATGATGAGGTTGGGGCTATGATTAAGAACCACACGTGGGATAAGGCCGATCTTCCGTTTGGGAAAAGAGCGGTTAGCTCTAAATGGGTCTTCACTCTTAAGTTCTTAAGCAATGGGGACTTGGAACGACACAAGGCGCGGTTAGTGGCGAGAGGATTTACACAAACCTATGGAGATGATTATACAGACACATTTGCTCCGGTGGCTAAGCTACACACGGTACGGGTTGTATTCTCTTTGGCGATCAATTTGGATTGGGAGTTGTGGCAAATGGATGTGAAGAATGCTTTCCTTCAAGAAGATCTTGAAGAAGAGGTGTACATGACTCCACCACCCGGCCTAGAGAACACCATTGCTCCCGGAAAGGTTCTTCGGCTAAGGAAAGCCATCTATGGTCTTAAACAATCCCCAAGGGCTTGGTACAAGAAGCTAAGTTCGACTCTCAAGGAAAAAGGTTTCAAGAAGTGTGAATTGGATCACACTCTATTCACGCTTCAAGGCCCGAATGGAATGGTGGTTGTCTTGATCTACGTGGATGATATGATCATCTCCGGTGATGATAAACAAGGGATTCAAGACACTAAGGATTTCCTAAAATCGGTCTTTGAAATTAAGGATCTCGGCGAGTTGAAATACTTCCTTGGGATCGAAGTATGTAGATTCACAAATGGATTGCACATCTCCCAGAGGAAGTATACTTTGGATTTGCTCAAGGAAACCGGGAAGCTTACCTCGAAGCCGGCTAAGACACCGCTTGAGGAAGGATACAAGGCCGATCGGAAGGGGGAGCAAGAAGATGAAATGTATGAGGATCCATCTCAATATAGAAGACTTGTTGGGAAATTGATCTATCTTACCCTAACAAGGCCGGATCTTTGCTTTGCGGTCAACCAAGTAAGTCAACATATGAAGGAGCCAAAGGTGTTTCATTGGAAAATGGTGGATCGAATACTTCGGTACCTTAAAGGGAGTGTTGGCCAAGGCATTTGGATGGGAAGAAATGAAAACACCGAAGTTGTTGGGTATTGTGATGCGGATTGGGCCGGAGATCGAAATGATAGAAGATCCACAACCGGCTATGCAACATTCATTGGTGGAAACTTGGTGACTTGGAGAACTAAGAAGCAAAAGTCGGTCTCATGTTCAAGTGCGGAAGCCGAGTATAGAGCGATGAAGAAATTAACAAATGAGCTAACATGGTTGAGAGGCATCTTAGCTCACATGGGGATTGAGATCACTAAGCCGATGGTGATGCATTGCGACAACCAAGCCGCAATTCACATAGCTACCAACTCGGTGTTCCACGAACGGACGAAGCACATCGAGATCGATTGTCACAAGGTTCGTGAGAAGATTGAACAAGGATGGACACTTCCGTGTTTTACAAGGAGCGAGGACCAAGTGGCGGATATCTTCACCAAAGCTGCGAGTCTCAAGGTTTGCAACCGTCTCTTTAGCAAGCTTGGACTCGTGGATCTCACTCATCCATGAGAAGACCCTAACTTGCAATCATCACACTCTTTTTCCCTTAGCAAAGTTTTGTCCCACGTGGTTTTCTTTGTTAAGGTTTTTAATGAGGTGATGGTTGCGGGTTTCCAAGTTAAGCATAATTCCTTATGTTTAACTTGAGGGGGAGTATTGACCTTGGCACCATCAAAATGTGCTAAGGGAAAAGAATAAGCAAGAGTGTCGATCGACAGAGGTGAGTGTCGATCGACACTCACCTCTCTGGAAAAACTGGAGGTGCGGAACGAAGGCGTCGATCGACACCAAGGAGTGGTGTCGATCGACACGAGTCCCAGAGTTTGAATCCGACCGTTGGAGAATCCGACCGTTGCTATCCAACCGTTGAGATATGACCGTTGGAGAGGCGTGTCGATCGACACACTTATTTAGTGTCGATCGACACGGAGGCCAGAACTGTTTTCTATATAAATCTTGTTGTATGAACCTTGCACATTTATCTTGAATGGAATAATTTTTCAAGTTCATACTCTTTCTCTTTATTCTTCCCAATTCTCTCAATCTCTTATTCTCTCAATCTAAGTCCTAAAATCTAACACACGGCGATCTTAAACCACCTCTTGAACCACTCGATCTTGATGCTATCTTCTTAGTCTCATGATCATCGACTTACTCCATTCTTCTCCCCCTTAAACCTTACACAATATTCAAACAAGAGAAAGCTTAAAGTATATGCCACTCATGAACCAAGCTAGCAATCAATGAACCAAATGATCTATAATTGAAAGATTGAAAAAGGGTAAGAGTTTAGGGAGTAGCCTTTTTTTATTTGATGGTGTGGTTGATCCTTTGATCTTCACTTTCTTTCCACACCTCACTAAGCATTTGGATCTTCATGATCCTTTTGGTGGAGCTTTCGGTTGATTCATCGTGATTTTAAATGCTTCTTGCATCCCACGGTTCGTGATTTTAAATGCTTCTTGCATCCCACGGTTCACGCTAATACATACACCACGTGAGTTCTCCTCCATTCACGCCAAAACGCCAAAGGACTTTTGGATTCATCGTGATTTTAAATGCTTCTTGCATCCCACGGTTCTCTTCCCTTTGGTCGGGTGGAGCTTCGGGTTCCTTGAGCTATACGCCTTCAACCTCATGAGTCCTCCTCCATTCACGCAAAACACTAGTGTGACTTGGGCCGCCTTACACATCATCTCATCACACCCTTTGAACTATTCAACCCTAAGCTTCAATCTTCTTCTCACGGTTTCCTCTTGCTCCTTTCGGTTACCACAACCAAGCACCATATCTTCTCTTTCGTCACTTCTTGAATTCCAAGCCTATGTAACCTTCCTTAACGCCAAGCCTAATCACCTCTTGAGCATCTCAATCTCTTTTAGCTTCCGGAACAACGTCAAAACATTAGCTTGATCAACCCTTCTTCACCATTCACGGCTACTTTGGGTCTTTTGGAATGGCTTCAAGATTGACCTTCAAAGGCTAGTTACATCTTCTTGGGTAGCTTGAGTGTCCATCGGTTCCATAGCTCAATCAAACTAGAACCGCTACAAAAACATACCAAAAACACAACACCAAGCAATCCAACCATTCCCATCAATGTTTCCCATCCAATCAATGTTACCAACACCAATCTTTTCACAATGTTTTCACAACAAGAATGGATCTTAAGTGCTCATCCATAATCAACCCGAGAGAGTAAGGATCGAGAGTAACCATGCTTCACACTTAAGACGAGTTTCGATTAAGAGAGAGGTCTTGGACCGAGAGGATTCTCACACAAGAGTTCGTCACACAAACCGAGAGTAACCAATAGCTTTAAGGGATTTGGGTGAGTGTTATTAACCTTAGGACTCACATTGGGACTAAGGAGAATAAAAAGGAAAATAAGAAGTTGGGAAGAAATCAACCCGCGGATCGTATCGGCATCGAGAAAGTGATCCGCGGGTCGAGTTAGCATCGGGAGAAGGCAGCCGCGGATCAGTCTGGGTATCGGGCATCGACGGATCAGTCTGGCACGAGACAAATGGATCCGCGGGACGAGACGACATCGAGGAAAGCTGCCTGCGGATCGATCTGGCGTCGAGGAAGGATTCCGGGTCACGGCACGGGTTAACGGGTTTACGCGCGGACCCTATCCGGGTAAACGGGTCGCGCATCGATCCAGTACCGCGGGAAGGAACCTGGACGCAATTCTGGACCCGCGGGACGTACGTCCTCGACGCCACTCGGTCATGCGGATCGGGCAGTGACCGAGACACCCTTTTTCACCTTTTTGATGAGATTTTCCAACGGTCATCTTGACCAACTTAGTTTTTGCTATTTATGGGTTGTTCCCAATCATTGTAAACTTTATCTTGAATGGAAAAAGAAATAAAAATGTTTCAAGATCATATTCTCTTTACTTTTCACTAATCTCTCTTAATCTCCATCAATCTCCTTAATTCTTTCTTAATCTCTATAATTATTACATGGTATCAGAGCGTGTTCGATCATTTGAGTCTTTAAATCTCTACTAAATCTCTTACAAACTTCTTAATCTCTCCGATTTGTGAGGTGTTCTTTAAATTGCTAGGTCAAATCGTTATATTGAGTTCCTCTATACTCTTTATGCGCTTGCCTTACCAAACATCTAAAAGATAATCACAAATCGGTTCTAAAGGTTTCAAATCCGCGTCAAAATCACAAAAACTCTTGGTTCATTGTTGGTATTAGTGATAAGTCTTTGAAAGTTTGAAACTTTCGGTGTAAAACATTGTTGGTTGGTTGGAAGCTTCAATCTTTTGTAGGTTTCTTTCGGCCAAGTAACAAAATCGAAGAGGAAGATGAATTCATCGGAGAGTTCTAAGGCGTTGGTGGTTCCGGTGATTCTCAAAGGAGAAAATTACTTGTTGTGGTCTAGAACGACCAAAACGGCTCTATGTGGAAGAGGTTTATGGGAGCATGTTGATCTCTCACTAAGACCAATCTTTGAGTCTGAATCGGTGGAAAAGGAGAAAGAAGATGAAGCCGCCAAGAAAGCTAGAGAAGCAAAATGGTTTCAAGAAGACCAAACGGTCTTGGCGGTACTCCAAAATGGCATTGATCCATCCATCCTTGAAGCATATTCCTATTGTGAGACAGCCTTTGAACTGTGGGAGACATTGAAGAATGTATATGGAAATGTCTCGAATTTGGCTCGTGTGTTTGAAGTGAAGAAAGCTATCAACAATCTTCATCAAGAGGACATGGAGTTCACTAAGCATTTGGGAAAGTATCGGTCTTTATGGTCGGAACTTGACATGTTGAGACCAAGCTCCATTGATCCGTGTGTGTTGAATGAGAGGAAAGAGCAAGATAAGGTCTTTGGGTTGCTTCTCACCCTAAACCCGGCGTACAATGACCTTATCAAACACATTCTAAGGTCGGAAAAGCTACCAAGCATGGAGGATTTGTGTTCTCAAATTCAAAGGGAGCAAGGGACTCATGGATTATTTGGCGGTAAGGGGGAGCTTCCGATGGCCAATGCCGGAGCTTACAACCGCAACGATAACCGGAACTATAAGGGCAAACATTTTAACCCGGATCTCAAGTGTGAACATTGCAAGAAGGAGGGTCACTCAAAGGAGAAGTGTTGGTTGCTTAATCCTCATCTTAGGCCGACACCAAGACCGGGATACTCAAGAGGCTACTCAAGAGCCAATTATACTTCGGCGAGGCAAGATCATGTGGACCAACCAAGGAGCCAACCCTCAACACCGATTAAGATAGGAGACGATGCGGTCCAAGGGGATTACGTGAGGAAGTCCGACTTGGAATCTCTTATCAAGTCAATTGCTTCACTCAAGGAGTCCGGTAAAACTTTCTACACTCGTAAACCTAGTAACTCTCTTGTGGTTGATTCGGGTGCATCTCATCATATGATTAGTAACTTGAACTTGCTTGAAAAATTGGAACCCTCTAGAGGAAATGTGATGATTGCAAATGGTGAAAATATACCTATCAAAGGAATTGGGAACTTGAATCTATTTAATAGAAACTCTAGAGCCTTTTTCATGCCAAATTTTGAATCGAATTTGCTTTCCGTTAAAAGAATGACTAGTGACTTGAATTGTTATGCAATCTTTGGTCCTAATGACTTCCATTTTCAGGATATTAAATCCGGAAAAGTGATAGGAGGTGGTGGCACCAAGGATGATCTCTATGTCTTAGAAGATTTATCACCAAGCTCATCTAGTGTTTTTCAATTTCAAACTTGTTTAGGAAAAGCAAATAATGCGATATGGCATGCTAGAGTAGGACATCCCCATTCTCGGGCTCTTGAAATAATGCTTCCAAATGTTGTTTTTAATCATTTATCTTGTGAATCTTGTATTCTCGGAAAACATTGCAAAACCGTTTTTACTAAGTCATCTACAATCTATGAAAATTGCTTTGATCTTGTGCATTCGGATGTTTGGACTTCACCTTGCTCATCTAGAGATAACAATAAATACTTTGTCACATTCATAGATGAAAAATCAAAGTACACTTGGCTTACTCTTTTACCCTCTAAAGATAGAGTTCTTGATGCATTTGAGAATTTCCAAGCTTATATTGCTAACAGTTACAATGCCAAGATTAAGATTTTTAGAACAGATAATGGTGGTGAATACATGAGCAACAAATTCAAAGATCACCTAGCTAGACTCGGCATTGTGCATCAAACGACTTGTCCTTACACTCCTCAACAAAATGGTGTTGCCGAAAGAAAGAATCGGCACCTAATGGAGGTTTCAAGAGCTATGATGTTCCATATGAATGTACCAAGAAGTTTTTGGGGAGATGCGGTCATGACCGCTTGTTACTTGATAAATCGCACTCCCACGAAGATTCTTGATGACATCTCACCATTTGAGGTACTCAATAAAACTAAACCCTTTCTCGATCATTTGAAAGTCTTTGGGTGTGTTTGCTTTGTTTTTGTACCTAGGGAACTAAGGGACAAGCTAGAACCAAAGAGCACAAGATGCATCTTTCTTGGATACTCCTCAACACAAAAGGGATACAAGTGTTACGATCCGGTTTCAAGGAAGACTGTCGTATCTAGAAATGTGAAGTTCCTTGAGAATCAAGGATTTTATAGTGTCAAAGATCGCGGTGAATTGAGTGATTTGGCTACTCCGTCGGACCTTGGCTCAAACTTAAGATTCCTTCTTCAAAATCTTGGGAATCCTGAGCCAAGAGACAATATGAGTAGTAACAACAAGGATCCATCAGTTCAAGAAGAGGAAGCTCAAGATTTGGTTCAAGAGGAAGCTAGTCAAGAAGAGGTTTTGATTGAGCAAGGACAAGTTCAAGAAGAAGCTCCGGATGTTGAAATTCAAGAAGAAGTGGTTGAACCGGTTTTGAGGAGAAGCACAAGAGTAAGAAAAGACCCTTCTAAATGGAAAGAGAGCCGTGTGTATTTCAACAACCAAGCCGTAGCTCATCCAATCCAAGCGGTGTGTTCGCTCGCCCTTTTACCATCTTCTCATAGAGCGTTTGTGACGAAGATAGATAAGTATACAATCCCTAAGACATTTGAGGAAGCTATGGAAGATGAGAATTGGGTAGAAGCGGTAGATGATGAGGTTGGAGCTATGGTTAAGAACCATACTTGGGATGAAGCCGATCTTCCCGAAGGCAAGAGAACTGTGAGCTCCAAATGGGTCTTCACAATAAAATACTTGAGTAATGGAGATCTTGAGAGGTATAAGGCAAGGTTGGTGGCTAGAGGGTTCACCCAAACATATGGAGATGACTACACGGATACATTTGCTCCGGTTGCAAAGCTCAACACGGTGAGAGTTGTGTTCTCTTTGGCGGCAAACCTAGATTGGGATTTATGGCAAATGGACGTAAAGAATGCTTTCTTACAAGGAGATCTTGAGGAAGAGGTGTATATGACACCACCACCCGGACTTGAGACCTCTATAGCACCGGGAAAGGTTCTCAAGTTAAACAAGGCCATCTACGGATTGAAACAATCACCAAGAGCTTGGTATAAGAAGCTTAGTTCAACACTCAAAGAAAGAGGATTCAAGAAATGTGAGTTGGACCACACACTTTTCACACTTTAAGGTCCTAATGGGATAGTAGTGGTTTTGATCTATGTGGATGATATAATCATCTCCGGAAGTGATGAGCAAGGAATTCAAGAAACAAAGGACTTCCTCAATTCGGTATTTGAAATGAAAGACCTTGGCGAAGTGAAATACTTTCTTGGGATTGAGGTGTGTCGGTTCAAGAATGGTTTGCATATTTCTCAAAGGAAGTACACCTTGGATTTGTTGAAGGAAACCGGGAAGCTTGGAGCTAAGCCGGCTAAAACCCCATTAGAAGATGGTTATAAGGGCGATCGAAAGGGGGAGAAGGAGAATGAGCCATACGAGGATCCATCAAGATATAGACGGCTTGTGGGAAAATTGATCTATTTGTGTCTCACAAGACCGGATATAAGCTTTGCGGTAAATCAAGTTAGTCAACATATGCAAAAACCGACGGTTTACCATTGGCAAATGGTGGAGAGGATCCTTAGATACTTGAAGGATAGTCCGGGTCTAGGAGTTTGGATGGGTAAGAATGAGAGTTCCGATGTGGTTGGTTATTGTGATGCGGATTGGGCCGGTGATAGAAATGATAGAAGATCTACAACCGGATATTGCACTTTCATCGGTGGAAACTTGGTCACTTGGAGTTCTAAGAAACAAAAAGAAGTCTCATGCTCAAGTGCGGAGGCTGAGTATAGGGCGATGAAGAAGTTGACAAATGAGCTTACTTGGTTGAGAGGAATCTTAGCTCACTTGGGAATCGAAACGGATAAGCCGATGGTAATGCATTGTGACAATCAAGCCGCAATTCACATTGCTACAAACTCGGTATTTCATGTGAGGACGAAGCACATTGAGGTTGATTGCCACAAGGTTCGAGAGAAGATTGAACAAGGATGGACTCTACCTTGTTTTACAAGAAGTGAAGACCAACTAGCGGATATATTCACCAAGTCCGCAAGTCTTAAAGTTTGCAACAACATCTTAGGCAAACTAGGACTTGTGGATCTCACACATCCATGAGAAGACCTCTTGCTTGCAATCATCACACTCTTTTTCCCTTACCAAAGTTTTGTCCCATGAGGTTTTCTTTGATAAGGTTTTTAATGAGGTGATGGTTGTGAGTCTCCAAGATAAGCATAAATTCTTTATGTTTAACTTGAGGGGGAGTATTAACCTTAGGACTCACATTGGGACTAAGGAGAATAAAAAGGAAAATAAGAAGTTGGGAAGAAATCAACCCGCGGATCGTATCCGCATCGAGAAAGTGATCCGCGGGTCGAGTTAGCATCGGGAGAAGGCAGCCGCGGATCAGTCTGGGTATCGGGCATCGACGGATCAGTCTGGCACGAGACAAATGGATCCGCGGGACGAGACGACATCGAGGAAAGCTGCCTGCGGATCGATCTGGCGTCGAGGAAGGATTCCGGGTCACGGCACGGGTTAACGGGTTTACGCGCGGACCCTATCCGGGTAAACGGGTCGCGCATCGATCCAGTACCGCGGGAAGGAGCCTGGACGCAATTCTGGACCCGCGGGACGTACGGCCTCGACGCCACTCGGTCATGCGGATCGGGCAGTGACCGAGACACCCTTTTTCACCTTTTTGATGAGATTTTCCAACGGTCATCTTGACCAACTTAGTTTTTGCTATTTATGGGTTGTTCCCAATCATTGTAAACTTTATCTTGAATGGAAAAAGAAATAAAAATGTTTCAAGATCATATTCTCTTTACTTTTCACTAATCTCTCTTAATCTCCATCAATCTCCTTAATTCTTTCTTAATCTCTATAATTCTTACATGGTATCAGAGCGTGTTCGATCATTTGAGTCTTTAAATCTCTACTAAATCTCTTACAAACTTCTTAATCTCTCCGATTTGTGAGGTGTTCTTTAAATTGCTAGGTCAAATCGTTATATTGAGTTCCTCTATACTCTTTATGCGCTTGCCTTACCAAACATCTAAAAGATAATCACAAATCGGTTCTAAAGGTTTCAAATCCGCGTCAAAATCACAAAAACTCTTGGTTCATTGTTGGTATTAGTGATAAGTCTTTGAAAGTTTGAAACTTTCGGTGTAAAACATTGTTGGTTGGTTGGAAGCTTCAATCTTTTGTAGGTTTCTTTCGGCCAAGTAACAAAATCGAAGAGGAAGATGAATTCATCGGAGAGTTCTAAGGCGTTGGTGGTTCCGGTGATTCTCAAAGGAGAAAATTACTTGTTGTGGTCTAGAACGACCAAAACGGCTCTATGTGGAAGAGGTTTATGGGAGCATGTTGATCTCTCACTAAGACCAATCTTTGAGTCTGAATCGGTGGAAAAGGAGAAAGAAGATGAAGCCGCCAAGAAAGCTAGAGAAGCAAAATGGTTTCAAGAAGACCAAACGGTCTTGGCGGTACTCCAAAATGGCATTGATCCATCCATCCTTGAAGCATATTCCTATTGTGAGACAGCCTTTGAACTGTGGGAGACATTGAAGAATGTATATGGAAATGTCTCGAATTTGGCTCGTGTGTTTGAAGTGAAGAAAGCTATCAACAATCTTCATCAAGAGGACATGGAGTTCACTAAGCATTTGGGAAAGTATCGGTCTTTATGGTCGGAACTTGACATGTTGAGACCAAGCTCCATTGATCCGTGTGTGTTGAATGAGAGGAAAGAGCAAGATAAGGTCTTTGGGTTGCTTCTCACCCTAAACCCGGCGTACAATGACCTTATCAAACACATTCTAAGGTCGGAAAAGCTACCAAGCATGGAGGATGTGTGTTCTCAAATTCAAAGGGAGCAAGGGACTCATGGATTATTTGGCGGTAAGGGGGAGCTTCCGATGGCCAATGCCGGAGCTTACAACCGCAACGATAACCGGAACTATAAGGGCAAACATTTTAACCCGGATCTCAAGTGTGAACATTGCAAGAAGGAGGGTCACTCAAAGGAGAAGTGTTGGTTGCTTAATCCTCATCTTAGGCCGACACCAAGACCGGGATACTCAAGAGGCTACTCAAGAGCCAATTATACTTCGGCGAGGCAAGATCATGTGGACCAACCAAGGAGCCAACCCTCAACACCGATTAAGATAGGAGACGATGCGGTCCAAGGGGATTACGTGAGGAAGTCCGACTTGGAATCTCTTATCAAGTCAATTGCTTCACTCAAGGAGTCCGGTAAAACTTTCTACACTCGTAAACCTAGTAACTCTCTTGTGGTTGATTCGGGTGCATCTCATCATATGATTAGTAACTTGAACTTGCTTGAAAAATTGGAACCCTCTAGAGGAAATGTGATGATTGCAAATGGTGAAAATATACCTATCAAAGGAATTGGGAACTTGAATCTATTTAATAGAAACTCTAGAGCCTTTTTCATGCCAAATTTTGAATCGAATTTGCTTTCCGTTAAAAGAATGACTAGTGACTTGAATTGTTATGCAATCTTTGGTCCTAATGACTTCCATTTTCAGGATATTAAATCCGGAAAAGTGATAGGAGGTGGTGGCACCAAGGATGATCTCTATGTCTTAGAAGATTTATCACCAAGCTCATCTAGTGTTTTTCAATTTCAAACTTGTTTAGGAAAAGCAAATAATGCGATATGGCATGCTAGAGTAGGACATCCCCATTCTCGGGCTCTTGAAATAATGCTTCCAAATGTTGTTTTTAATCATTTATCTTGTGAATCTTGTATTCTCGGAAAACATTGCAAAACCGTTTTTACTAAGTCATCTACAATCTATGAAAATTGCTTTGATCTTGTGCATTCGGATGTTTGGACTTCACCTTGCTCATCTAGAGATAACAATAAATACTTTGTCACATTCATAGATGAAAAATCAAAGTACACTTGGCTTACTCTTTTACCCTCTAAAGATAGAGTTCTTGATGCATTTGAGAATTTCCAAGCTTATATTGCTAACAGTTACAATGCCAAGATTAAGATTTTTAGAACAGATAATGGTGGTGAATACATGAGCAACAAATTCAAAGATCACCTAGCTAGACTCGGCATTGTGCATCAAACGACTTGTCCTTACACTCCTCAACAAAATGGTGTTGCCGAAAGAAAGAATCGGCACCTAATGGAGGTTTCAAGAGCTATGATGTTCCATATGAATGTACCAAGAAGTTTTTGGGGAGATGCGGTCATGACCGCTTGTTACTTGATAAATCGCACTCCCACGAAGATTCTTGATGACATCTCACCATTTGAGGTACTCAATAAAACTAAACCCTTTCTCGATCATTTGAAAGTCTTTGGGTGTGTTTGCTTTGTTTTTGTACCTAGGGAACTAAGGGACAAGCTAGAACCAAAGAGCACAAGATGCATCTTTCTTGGATACTCCTCAACACAAAAGGGATACAAGTGTTACGATCCGGTTTCAAGGAAGACTGTCGTATCTAGAAATGTGAAGTTCCTTGAGAATCAAGGATTTTATAGTGTCAAAGATCGCGGTGAATTGAGTGATTTGGCTACTCCGTCGGACCTTGGCTCAAACTTAAGATTCCTTCTTCAAAATCTTGGGAATCCTGAGCCAAGAGACAATATGAGTAGTAACAACAAGGATCCATCAGTTCAAGAAGAGGAAGCTCAAGATTTGGTTCAAGAGGAAGCTAGTCAAGAAGAGGTTTTGATTGAGCAAGGACAAGTTCAAGAAGAAGCTCCGGATGTTGAAATTCAAGAAGAAGTGGTTGAACCGGTTTTGAGGAGAAGCACAAGAGTAAGAAAAGACCCTTCTAAATGGAAAGAGAGCCGTGTGTATTTCAACAACCAAGCCGTAGCTCATCCAATCCAAGCGGTGTGTTCGCTCGCCCTTTTACCATCTTCTCATAGAGCGTTTGTGACGAAGATAGATAAGTATACAATCCCTAAGACATTTGAGGAAGCTATGGAAGATGAGAATTGGGTAGAAGCGGTAGATGATGAGGTTGGAGCTATGGTTAAGAACCATACTTGGGATGAAGCCGATCTTCCCGAAGGCAAGAGAACTGTGAGCTCCAAATGGGTCTTCACAATAAAATACTTGAGTAATGGAGATCTTGAGAGGTATAAGGCAAGGTTGGTGGCTAGAGGGTTCACCCAAACATATGGAGATGACTACACGGATACATTTGCTCCGGTTGCAAAGCTCAACACGGTGAGAGTTGTGTTCTCTTTGGCGGCAAACCTAGATTGGGATTTATGGCAAATGGACGTAAAGAATGCTTTCTTACAAGGAGATCTTGAGGAAGAGGTGTATATGACACCACCACCCGGACTTGAGACCTCTATAGCACCGGGAAAGGTTCTCAAGTTAAACAAGGCCATCTACGGATTGAAACAATCACCAAGAGCTTGGTATAAGAAGCTTAGTTCAACACTCAAAGAAAGAGGATTCAAGAAATGTGAGTTGGACCACACACTTTTCACACTTCAAGGTCCTAATGGGATAGTAGTGGTTTTGATCTATGTGGATGATATGATCATCTCCGGAAGTGATGAGCAAGGAATTCAAGAAACAAAGGACTTCCTCAATTCGGTATTTGAAATGAAAGACCTTGGCGAAGTGAAATACTTTCTTGGGATTGAGGTGTGTCGGTTCAAGAATGGTTTGCATATTTCTCAAAGGAAGTACACCTTGGATTTGTTGAAGGAAACCGGGAAGCTTGGAGCTAAGCCGGCTAAAACCCCATTAGAAGATGGTTATAAGGGCGATCGAAAGGGGGAGAAGGAGAATGAGCCATACGAGGATCCATCAAGATATAGACGGCTTGTGGGAAAATTGATCTATTTGTGTCTCACAAGACCGGATATAAGCTTTGCGGTAAATCAAGTTAGTCAACATATGCAAAAACTGACGGTTTACCATTGGCAAATGGTGGAGAGGATCCTTAGATACTTGAAGGATAGTCCGGGTCTAGGAGTTTGGATGGGTAAGAATGAGAGTTCCGATGTGGTTGGTTATTGTGATGCGGATTGGGCCGGTGATAGAAATGATAGAAGATCTACAACCGGATATTGCACTTTCATCGGTGGAAACAAAAAGAAGTCTCATGCTCAAGTGCGGAGGCCGAGTATAGGGCCATGAAGAAGTTGACAAATGAGCTTACTTGGTTGAGAGGAATCTTAGCTCACTTGGGAATCGAAACGGATAAGCCGATGGTAATGCATTGTGACAATCAAGCCGCAATTCACATTGCTACAAACTCGGTATTTCATGAGAGGACGAAGCACATTGAGGTTGATTGCCACAAGGTTCGAGAGAAGATTGAACAAGGATGGACTCTACCTTGTTTTACAAGAAGTGAAGACCAACTAGCGGATATATTCACCAAGTCCGCAAGTCTTAAAGTTTGCAACAACATCTTAGGCAAGCTAGGACTTGTGGATCTCACACATCCATGAGAAGACCTCTTGCTTGCAATCATCACACTCTTTTTCCCTTACCAAAGTTTTGTCCCATGAGGTTTTCTTTGATAAGGTTTTTAATGAGGTGATGGTTGTGAGTCTCCAAGTTAAGCATAAATTCTTTATGTTTAACTTGAGGGGGAGTATTAACCTTAGGACTCACATTGGGACTAAGGAGAATAAAAAGGAAATAAGTTGGGAAGAAATCAACCCGCGGATCGTATCGGCATCAAGAAAGTGATCCGCGGGTCGAGTTAGCATCGGGAGAAGGCAGCCGCGGATTAGTCTGGGTATCGGGCATCGACGGATCAGTCTGGCACGAGACAAATGGATCCGCGGGACGAGACGGCATCGAGGAAAGCTGCATGCGGATCGATCTGGCGTCGAGGAAGGATTCCGGGTCACGGCACGGGTTAACGGGTTTACGCGCGGACCCTATCCGGGTAAACGGGTCGCGCATCGATCCAGTACCGCGGGAAGGAACCTGGACGCAATTCTGGACCCGCGGGACGTACGGCCTCGACGCCACTCGGTCATGCGGATCGGGCAGTGACCGAGACACCCTTTTTCACCTTTTTGATGAGATTTTCCAACGGTCATCTTGACCAACTTAGTTTTTGCTATTTATGGGTTGTTCCCAATCATTGTAAACTTTATCTTGAATGGAAAAAGAAATAAAAATGTTTCAAGATCATATTCTCTTTACTTTTCACTAATCTCTCTTAATCTCCATCAATCTCCTTAATTCTTTCTTAATCTCTATAATTCTTACAGGCTGATCAAGCTGTCAATGCTTGGCTACATTATCTGAGCCAAAAGTATACAAAAGAAGCCTAGAATCTGTACACAAGACATCAATTCAGATTATAGAGGGAACCAACAGCTACAACATTCAAATAAAAGAGGGAAAGCTGTCACTATCACCTTCTAGGAGTCCCAAAACAGCATCTTCAAGTTGTCCCTTTCAATATGGACGTTTTGGATCAGCTTTCCTCTCTCCTCATGTCACTCTCACTCCTCAAGTCACTATCAATCTTGGAAAACACAATAGAGCTGTTAAAGAGCCCCTCACACACACATTCACACTGATTTTCTTCTATAAATACCTGCTGTATCTCATTGTTGTATTAATTCAATTCTGAAATATGTAAACCTTATAATAAAATCAGATTGAGGTTCTATCTTTTTCTCTCTTTATTCCTTCATGTTCTTCACTTAAACACTCTAAAATCATATTATAAATGTAGAATTAGAGTGAAAACAAGTTCAGGGTTTGATCCTCATGGATCAAACCCCATTTTATTCAGAAACTCTTCTAAACACTTCTAAACACAGTTTTAGTCCAATCTGTTCTGTTTTTGATTCAATCATCATTCAATTGTTTCTTTCATCTTTGTGAGCTTAATTTCACCAAAATCTAACATTCTTTACATCCATTTGCCAAAGTTCCCAATCTAGGTTGACCGCCAAGGAGAGAACAACACGGACCGTATTAAGTTTGGCCACCGGAGCAAACGTATCCGTATAGTCATCCCCGTAGGTTTGAGTGAATCCTCTTGCCACTAATCTTGCTTTGAACCGTTCAATCTCCCTACTACTCAAGTGTTTTATGGTGAACACCCACTTGGAGGTCACGGTTCTTTTCCCTTCCGGGAGATCGGCTTCATCCCAAGTATGATTCTTGATCATGGCTCCAACTTCCTCATCCACCGCACCACCCCATTCTTCTTTTTCCATAGCCTCCTCATATGTTGATGGGATCACATGCTCATCAATCTTAGCTATGAACGCTTGATAGTCCGAAGGCAAAAGGGCGAGAGAACATGTGGCTTGGATCGGATGAGCAACGGCTTTGTTGTTGTAGAACACTCTCTTATCTTTCCATGTAGATGGGTCACTTCTAATCCTTCTACTTCGCCTAAGTGGTTGGACTTCTTCTTCGGGTACTTGTTCCTCGGGTTGACCATTGTTATCTTCTTGAGTTTCTTCATGAGCATTTATTTCCTCGGGTGGTGGTATTTCTAAACCATCGGTATTGATAGGTGCCTCTTCTTGTGTAGGATCCTCCGGTGTTTGAACTTGAGGCGTAACCTCTTCTTGTGATGAAACCGGTCCTTTAAGATGTTCTAGAAGGAATCGTAAGGAAGCTCCCCGGTCCGATGGTGTGGTTAGATCTTTCAAGCTCTCCCAATCTTTCTTCTCATAGTATCCTTGATCTTCAATGAATTTCACATCTCGAGACACGTAGCACTTGTTGCTAATCGGATTGTAGCACTTGTAACCCTTTTGGGTATTTGAATATCCAATGAACATGCACTTGGTACTTTTCTCATCCAACTTGGTCCTTAATTCTCCCGGAACTAAAACAAAACAAACACAACCGAAAACCCTTAGATGTTCCAAAGAAGGTCTAGTTTGATTTAGTACCTCGAATGGTGAATGATCTTCTAGGATTTTGGTGGGCATTCTATTTATCAAATAGCATGCCGTCATGACCGCATCTCCCCAAAATCTCTTGGGAACATTAGTATGGAACATCATTGATCTTGCGGTTTCCATTAGATGTCTATTCTTTCTTTCGGCCACGCCGTTTTGTTGGGGTGTGTATGGGCATGAAGTTTGATGAACAATGCCATGACTCGCCAAGTGTTCTTTGAATTTGTTGCTTGTATATTCACCTCCATTATCCAACCTAAACACTTTAATCTTGGCATTGTAATGGTTAATCACATGATTTTCAAAGTTAATGAATGCATCAAACACACGATCTTTTGATGGTAGAAGGGTTACCCAAGTATATTTTAATTTTTCATCAATGAAAGTCACGAAATACTTGTTGTTATCCCTAGACAAGCATGGAGATGTCCATACATCCGAATGAACTAAGTCAAAGCATTTTTCATAAATGGTTGTAGATTTATTAAAGACGGTTTTGCAATGTTTGCCCAAAATACAAGATTCGCAAGTTAAATGATTAAAGACGACATTTGGTAACATAAGTTCAATGGCTCTAGCATGAGGATGTCCTAGTCTAGCATGCCAAATCGCATTATTTGGTAAATTAAAACTTGAAGCAAAAGCAAGCGGTCTTGGTAGAGATTCTTCGAGAATGTATAGACCATCCTTGGTTCTACCTTCTCCAATAATCTTAGCCGACTTAATATCCTGAAAATGAACGTTATTAGGCCCAAAAATAGCATAGCAATCTAGATCCTTAGTCACTTTACTAATAGATAACAAATTACTAGCAAATTTTGGCATGTAAAATGCTTTAGATTCTTTTCCGAATAGTTTTAAATTTCCAATTCCATCAATCGGTATTTTATCACCATTTGCAATTTCTACACTACCATTAATCTTCATAATATTCCCAAGTAAGTTCTCATTACTAATCATATGATGTGAGGCACCCGAATCAACAATTAAATCATTTTTGGGTTTATGGGAGAAGTAAGTGATACCGGATTCTTTGAGTGCTTTGATCATGGCCTCCATGTCGGATTTCTTGACATAGTCTCCAAGGTTCACTTCTCCCCCTTGCTTGGATGACATGCTTTGAGTTTGATCGTTCTTGGTTGCCCCATAGTTTGCTCTTGGTTCGTAAGCTCTCGGCTCAAAGTTACTTGGCTTTGGATGAAACCGCCTAAGGGGTGGATTGAGGATATAGCATTTTGCCTTAGTATGACCGATCTTCTTGCAATGTTAGCACCACAGGTCAGGATTCGGTCCTTGGTAGTTGTTGTTGTACCGATTGTTGTTGTTGTTGTTCCTCTTATCTCCATACGGTGTATAGGCTCCTTTGTGAGCGGCTGGTAGCTCCCCCTTTCCCTTAAACAGCCCATGGGAGCCTAGTTCCTTTTGAATTTGAGCGCATACATCGTCAAAGCTTGGGAGCTTGTCGGAACGTAAGATATGCTTGATAAGATCATTGTAGGAGGAACTTATGGTAAGGAGGAGACCGAACACATTGTCTTGCTCTCTTCGTTCGTTAAAAGCTTCGGGATTCATGGTAAATGGCCGAAGCATTTCCAACTCGGCTCTAAGTGCTTGATACTTCCCGAGGTGTTCGGTAAAGTCCCCATCTCCTTGGCTAAGCTCGTTCAATGCTTTCTTTACCTCGAACACACGGGTTAGATTGGAAATGTTTCCATAGACATTCTTTAGAGTCTCCCAAAGCTCACTAGCGGTTTCGCAATATGAGTAAGCAACGAGGATTGGAGTGTCAATCCCATTTTGAAGAATGGCCAACACAGTTTGATCTTCTTGAAACCATTTGGCCACCTTTGCTTTCTTTTCTTCATCATCTTCTTCCTCATCGGATGAATCAAACTCGGGTGCCTTTGGTACAAGGCTAAGATCGATGTGGCTCCGTAGACCACGCCCACAAAGGGCTGTTTTAGTGGTTCTTGACCATAAAAGATAATTTTCTTTCTTGAGAGTAATCGGAAGAACGAGTGGTTTACTTGATCCACCGGTTTCCATTTTGAATTTTAGATTTCCGAAGAAAAAGAAATTTTAGAGAATAAGAGCTCAAGACCTTTGAAACCAATTTGGGATTAACTTTTCTCTATGTATGTTAAATCAAGCGCATAAAGAGAATGGAAAACTCGATATAACGATTTGATCTAACGTTTTAAAGAAAATCCACAAAACGGAAAGAGATTGAAATTAGAAGATTATGAGAGTATTGTGGTCACAAGAATCAAACTTGCTCTGATACCATGTAAGAATTTGCGGAAATAGACTTAGAGATTTGAGAGAATTAGAGTTTTAAGAAGAATAGAAGATTGAGAGAATATGAACTTGATAATTAAAATTATTCAAGATGATTTTACAAGTGTGAATTACATTGTTTAAATAGACCTTTAAATGTCTAAAAGAGGAAAGAGACCGTTTGAATTAATGGTCAACTTGATTCAAACGTTTCGGACGGATAGGGACGGCCGGTCGCTATCAGGCTCGATCCGCGGGTCGAGGAGATGTCGCTGTTGTTAGGTTCCTCGATGCTTGGGACGCAGATTAGTACGGGTCAACGCGGGACAGAAAGTCAACGCTCGTCTTCACGTACTGATCTCGGACCTACTCGACCCGTGCATCGATGATGCACGTACTGCGGGTCGAGAGAGTCTCGATCATAACTCGAGATCAGTACATGACCCGAACCCGGTTGAGGATCCGTGCGTTTATCCGTTTACCCGGTACACGACCCGACTTCTCCACTCGATGCCACTCGTCCCGCGGGTAGCTTTCCTCGATGCCAGCTTCGTCCTGATCCGCGGGTAGGTCTTCCTGATGTCGACAGACCCGTGGTTCCATCCTCTCGATGCCAAACTGACCCGCGGTTGGTTTCCTCGATGCCAAACCTTCCCGCGGGTCCGATACACACTTACCACCATTTTATTTCCCTTAGGTGATTTATTCACATGACCTTTATTTATTTTGGTCAATATTTACTACAACAATGAGGCTGTTGCTTATCCCATACAAGCAGTATGTTCTCTTGCCTTCTTGCCACCTGATTATCAAGCATTTCTTGCCAAGGTTGAGCAGAACCAGATTCCTAGAAGCTATGAGGAGGCAAAGGATAAAAAGGAATGGGTTGAGGATATTAGTGATGAAAGAAGCGCTATGGAGCGTAATCATACATGGGATGTGGAGGAGCTTCCAGAAGGAAAGAGAGCTGTGAGTTCTAAATGGGTTTTCACTATCAAGTACAAGAGTGATGGGGAGATAGAGAGGTACAAAGCTCGCCTAGTAGCAAGAGGATTCACTCAAACTTATGGTGAGGATTTCACTGATACATTTGCACCAGTAGCTAAGCTTCATACAGTGAGAGTGGTCCTCTCATTAGCTACAAATCTCTCGTGGGATCTATGGCAAATGGATGTGAAGAATGCATTTCTTCAAGGAGAACTCAAAGAAGAGGTATATATGACTCCTCCACCTGGTCTTGATGATATTGTTGAATCTGGGAAGGTTCTAAGGCTGAGAAAAGCAATATATGGTCTCAAACAGTCACCAAGAGCTTGGTATCACAAGTTGAGTTCTACTCTCATACAGTATGGGTTTAAGAAATCTCACTCTGATCATACTCTGTTTACTCTGCAAAGCTCTAGAGGGATTGTTGTGGTACTAGTTTATGTGGATGATATAATCATTTCAGGTGATGACAAGGAAGGTATTCAAAACACCAAGGCCTTTCTCAAATCTGCCTTTGATATTAAGGATCTTGGAGAGATGAAATACTTTCTAGGGATTTAGATTTGTAGATTACCAGAGGGTCTCTTCATATCTCAAAGAAAGTATACTCTTCATAGCCGGTCGTGGATCTTCTATCGTTTCGATCTCCGGCCCAATCCGCATCACAATACCCAACAACGTCGGTGTTTTCATTTCTTCCCATCCAAATACCTTGGCCAACACTCCCTTTAAGGTACCGAAGTATTCGGTCCACCATATTCCAATGACAAACCTTAGGCTCCTTCATATGTTGACTTACTTGATTGACCGCAAAACAAAGATCCGGCCTAGTTAGGGTTAGATAGATCAATTTCCCAACAAGCCTTCTATATTGAGATGGATCCTCATACACTTCATCTTCTTGCTCCCCCTTTCGATCGGCCTTGTAACCTTCATCAAGTGGTGTTTTTGCCAGTTTAGAGGCGAGCTTTCCGGTCTCCTTGAGCAAGTCCAAAGTATATTTCCGTTGGGAGATGTGCAACCCATTCGTGAATCTACATACTTCGATCCCAAGAAATTACTTCAACTCTCCAAGATCCTTGATTTCGAAGACCGATTTTAAGAAATCTTTAGTGTCTTGAATCCCTTGCTTATAATCACCGGAGATTATCATATCATCCACATAGATCAAGACCACCACCATTCCATTCGGTCCTTGAAGCGTAAAGAGAGTGTGATCCAATTCACACTTCTTGAATCCTTTTTCCTTGAGAGTTGAACTTAGCTTCTTGTACCAAGCCCTTGGGGATTGTTTAAGACCATAGATGGCTTTCCTTAGCCGAAGAACCTTTCCGGGAGCAATGGTGTTCTCTAGGCCGGGTGGTGGAGTCATGTAAACCTCTTCTTCAAGATCTCCTTGAAGGAAAGCATTCTTCACATCCATTTGCCACAACTCCCAATCCAAATTGATTGCCAAAGAGAAGACAACCCGTACCGTGTGTAGCTTAGCCACCGGAGCAAAGGTGTCCGTATAATCATCTCCATAGGTTTGTGTGAAGCCTCTAGCCACCAACCGAGCCTTGTGTCGTTCCAAGTCCCCATTGCTCAAAAACTTAAGAGTGATGACCCATTTAGAACTAACCGCTCTTTTCCTAAACGGTAAGTCGGCCTCATCCCAAGTATGATTTTTGATCATAGCACCAACCTCATCGTTAACCGCTTCAACCCAATGTTCCTCTTCCATTGCCTCCTCATATGTCTTTGGAATCGAATGTTCATCTATCTTCGCAAGAAAGGCTTGATGAGAGGAAGGTAAAAGGGCGAGAGAATAAACAGCTTGAATAGGATGAGCAACGGCTTGATTGTTGTAGTATACTCTATTTTCTTTCCATGTGGAAGGATCCTTCTTTAGCCGTGTACTTCTCCGAAGAATCGGTCCACTTGGTTCCTCTTCAACTCTTGAGTCATCAAGATCTTGTGCTTGAGGACCGGAGAGAATATCGTGACTAACCACCTCTTCTTGACTTTCTTGAACACCGGAGGTCTCATCATTACTAACCATCTCTTCTTGATCATTTTGAACATTCTCGTCATTGGTCTCTTCATTACTAACCATCTCTTCTTGATCATCTTGAACATTCTCATCATTGGTATCTTGAGTAGTCTCCGCTGGGACCGGAGGTACTTCACCTTCTCTAGCCTTTGGTGTTTCCAGGTTGCCAAGGTGTTGGAGGAGAAACCTTAAATTAGCATTGTAATCCGTAGAACTTGCGAATTCCCTTAGGTCATCCTTCTTTTCGGTATCGTAGTAGCTCTTTTCCTCCATAAACTTCACATCCTTGGATACAAATGTTCTCCTTGAACTTGGATCATAACATTTGTATCCCTTTTGGGTAGTGGAGTATCCAATGAACATACACCTGGTGCTCTTTGCATCTAGCTTTGTCCGCAACTCACCGGGAACTAAGACAAAACAAACACACCCAAAAACCCTTAGATGTTCAATAAAAGGTTTAGTGTTATTGAGTACCTCAACCGGGGAGATATCCTCAAGAATTTTTGTTGGGATTCGGTTGATCAAATAGCACGCCGTCATGACCGCATCCCCCCAAAACCTTTTAGGCACGTTCATGTGAAACATCATGGCACGAGACACTTCCATCAAGTGACGATTCTTCCGTTCGGCCACTCCATTTTGTTGAGGAGTGTATGGACAAGTCGTTTGATGCAAGATGCCATGCTTAGAGAGGTGTTCTTTGAATCGATGGCTTGTATACTCTCCTCCATTATCTGTTCTTAAAATTTTAATCTTGGCATTGAATTGGTTAGTAACATAAGTTTGAAAGTTTATGAATGCCTCAAGAACACGATCTTTTGATGGTAATAGGGTGATCCAAGTATATTTTGATTTTTCATCTATAAATGTTACAAAATACTTGTTATTATCCCTAGATAAGCATGGTGAGGTCCAAACATCCGAATGAATTAAGTCAAAACACTTCTCATAAGTAGTAGTAGAATTCGGAAAAACCGTTTTACAATGTTTACCAAGAATACAAGATTCACAACTCTTATGATCAAAGTAAACATTTGGTAACATTAATTCAAAAGCTCTAGAATGAGGATGACCTAATCTAGCATGCCAAATAGCATTATTAGCAACTCCTAAACAAGATTTGACCGAAAAAGAACTAGGTGAAAAATCTTCAATAACATAGAGATCATCTTTGGTTCCACCCTCTCCAATAATCTTTCCGGAATCAATATCCTGAAAATGAACATCATTAGGACCAAAGATTGCATAACAATTCAAATCTTTAGTAGCTCTTTTTACCGAAAGTAAATTAGAAGTAAAAGTCGGCATATAAAAAGCTTTAGAATCTTTATCAAAGACTTTTAAAGTTCCAATTCCTCTTATAGGTATATTATCACCATTAGCAATCATCACATTTCCATTAGTTGACTCAATATTCTCAAGCATCCTAGAGTTACTAATCATGTGATGGGAAGCTCCCGAATCAACTACTAGGGAACTACTAGGAGTATGAGTAAAGTAAGTTTTACCGGATTCCTTTTGTGTGGCAAGAGCTTTGATTAGTGCCTCCAAGTCGGATTTTCTCACATGATCTCCTTGGTTGGCCTCCTCACCTTTCTTAGATGATCCAGTTGAAACTTGGTCGGGCCTGGCCGTGGTGTAATTTGTTAGATTTTAGGACTTAGATTGAGAGAATAAGAGATTGAGAGAATTGGGAAGAATAGAGAGAAAGAGTATGAACTTGAAAAATTATTCCATTCAAGATTAATGCATAAGGTTCATACAACAAGGTTTAAATAGAAAACAGTTTCTGGCCTCCGTGTCGATCGACACAACATAGGTGTGTCGATCGACACTACACTCCAACGGCTAATTCCTCAACGGTCGAATCTCTAACGGTCGGATCTCCAACGGTCAGATATCTAACGGTCAGATTCAACCCCTGGGGCTAGTGTCGATCGACACTACTCCTTGGTGTCGATCGACGCCTTCGTTACGCGATGCTCCAGATTTGGCAGAGACTTCCATGTCGATCGACACTCAGACCTGTCGATCGACATGCTTGCGGCAGAGACTTTCCTGTCGATCGACGCTCCTCTCTGTCGATCGACACGCTTGCTGATTTCCTTTCCCTTAGCACATTTTGATGGTGCCAAGGTCAATACTCCCCCTCAAGTTAAACATAAGGAATTATGCTTAACTTGGAAACCCGCAACCATCACCTCATTAAAAACCTTAACAAAGAAAACCACGTGGGACAAAACTTTGCTAAGGGAAAAAGAGTGTGACGATTGCAAGTTAGGGGTCTTCTCATGGACGCGTGAGATCCACGAGTCCAAGCTTGCTAAAGAGACGGTTGCAAACCTTGAGACTCGCGGCCTTGGTGAAGATATCCGCCACTTGGTCCTCACTCCTTGTAAAACACGGAAGTGTCCATCCTTGTTCAATCTTCTCACGAACTTTGTGGCAATCGATCTCTATGTGCTTCGTCCGTTCATGGAACACCGAGTTGGTAGCTATGTGAATTGCGGCTTGGTTGTCGCAATGCATCACCATCGGCTTGGTGATCTCAATCCCCATGTGAGCTAAGATGCCTCTCAACCATGTTAGCTCATTTGTTAATTTCTTCATCGCTCTATACTCGGCTTCCGCACTTGAACATGAGACCGACTTTTGCTTCTTAGTTCTCCAAGTCACCAAGTTTCCACCAATGAATGTTGCATAGCCGGTTGTGGATCTTCTATCGTTTCGATCTCCGGCCCAATCCGCATCACAATACCCGACAACTTCGGTGTCTTCATTTCTTCCCATCCAAATGCCTTGGCCAACACTCCCTTTAAGGTACCGAAGTATTCGATCCACCATTTTCCAATGAAACACCTTTGGTTCCTTCATATGTTGACTTACTTGGTTGACCGCAAAGCAAAGATCCGGCCTTGTTAGGGTAAGATAGATCAATTTCCCAACAAGTCTTCTATATTGAGATGGATCCTCATACATTTCATCTTCTTGCTCCCCCTTTCGATCGGACTTGTATCCTTCCTCAAGTGGTGTCTTAGCCGGCTTCGAGGCAAGCTTCCCGGTTTCCTTGAGCAAATCCAAAGTATACTTCCTTTGGGAGATGTGCAATCCATTTGTGAATCTACATACTTCGATCCCAAGGAAGTATTTCAACTCGCCGAGATCCTTAATTTCGAAGACCGATTTTAAGAAATCCTTAGTGTCTTGAATCCCTTGTTTATCATCACCGGAGATGATCATATCATCCACATAGATCAAGACAACCACCATTCCATTCGGGCCTTGAAGCGTGAATAGAGTGTGATCCAATTCACACTTCTTGAAACCTTTTTCCTTGAGAGTCGAACTTAGCTTCTTGTACCAAGCCCTTGGAGATTGTTTAAGACCATAGATGGCTTTCCTTAGCCGAAGAACCTTTCCGGGAGCAATGGTGTTCTCTAGGCCGGGTGGTGGAGTCATGTATACCTCTTCTTCAAGATCTCCTTGAAGGAAAGCATTCTTCACATCCATTTGCCACAACTCCCAATCCAAATTGATCGCCAAAGAGAATACAACCCGTACCGTGTGTAGCTTAGCCACCGGAGCAAAAGTGTCCGTATAGTCATCTCCATAGGTTTGTGTAAATCCTCTTGCCACTAACCGCGCCTTGTGTCGTTCCAAGTCCCCATTGCTCAAGAACTTAAGAGTGAAGACCCATTTAGAACTAACCGCTCTTTTCCCAAACGGAAGATCGGCCTCATCCCACGTGTGGTTCTTAATCATAGCCCCAACCTCATCATTAACCGCTTCAACCCAATGATCCTCTTCCATTGCCTCTTCATATGTCTTCGGAATCGAATGTTCATCTATCTTCACAAGGAAGGCTTGATGAGAGGAAGGTAAAAGTGCGAGCGAACAAACCGCTTGAATAGGATGAGCAACGGCTTGGTTGTTGTAGTAGACTCTATTCTCTTTCCATGTGGAAGGGTCCTTCCTTAATCGTGTGCTTCTCCTAAGAACCGGTTCGCTTGGTTCTTCTTCAACTCTCGAGTCATCGTGGTCTTGTGCTTGAGCCGCGGGGAGTTCATCATGACCAATCACCGCTTCTTGACTTTCTTGAGCACCGGAGGTCTCATCATTACTAACCGTCTCCTCTTGATCATTGGGAACACTCTCATCATTGGTCCCTTGGATAGTCTCTTCTTGGACCGGAGGAGCTTCACCGTTTCTAGCCTTTGGTGCTTCCGGGTTGTCGAGATGTTGAAGGAGGAACCTTAGATGAGCATTGTAATCCGTAGAGCTTGCAAATTCCCGTAGTTCATCCTTCTCTTCGGTACGATAGTAGCTCTTTTCCTCCATAAACTTCACATCCTTGGATACAAATGTTGATGCGATCTCCCTAGGACAACTCCGAAGAAGGCTGATGGATCGATGAGGAATGGAAGATGAATGATAAATGATAGAAAATCTCTTGGTAAGCTTAAGCTTGATAAGAAGATCAAATAGAAGAGTTTCTCGATCACAAAGTGTATGAGAATCTCGGATTCAATGAACAATAATCAAGAATCAGATTGAGGAAGAAACAATCGCCATTAAGGTTTCATCAAAGTTCTTCGCTAAAGAGAAACAAAACAGCGACATCTCCTTATATAATCCTAGGGGAGAAATCGCAAACCCTAAAAAGAAATAAACAACAAGAAGTTCGAAATAAAACAACAAAGCGTTTGAATTTTAAATAAAACAGCGAGGCATCCCTTCCCACAGGAACCTAAGTGGTGCGCCTCAAAACTACTAAGTACAAAGCCATAATGACTTGTACATTATAACCCAATAGCAATGACTCCTAAGTAACTCGACGTAGCGATTCATCTGCCTCATTAAAAACCATGCTGAGAAAACCCATTGGGACAAAACTCAAACATGGGAAAAAGAGTACAGACTCCTCACCTAAGTCACTTAGTCATCATTAACGGGTTCTTCGTTCTCCAGGATAGAAATGTTGACGACGTGTGGATTAGCCTCCAGTTGATTGATGTCTTCGGCGGCAATGTAGGCATGAGCCTCTTTAGCCATCTCCTTAGCTCCAACTATCTCCGGTTCCTCCTCAGCTTCTGGTTTCTCAGCTTCCTTGCTATCCACGATCATATCATCCCCTCCCTCTTGAAAAGGATTTGTCCTCAAATCTGTACCAATCTGATAAGCATTGTTGTTGATCCTCTTGACGACTTCAACTGGTCCATCAACTCGTGGCATAAGCTTGCTCTTCCTCATTTCTGGAAATCGATCCTTTCGCAAGTGGATCCACACCAGCTCCTTTCTTCCTCTGTTGGCGTGCTCATATTGCTTGGTCCTCTTTTCGATATTCTCCTTATCCTTCTCATAAATCTTGCGCACGTGTCCTGCCTTTTTCCTGCCATCCAAACAATCCCTTTCTTTCAAAGGCAAAGAGATCAAGTCTAGTGGGGAAGAGGAATTAAACCAGTAAACAATTTCAAAAGGAGAGAAAAGGATAGAAGAATGCTTAGAGTGATGGTAAGCAAACTCGATATGAGATCGACATGCTTCCCAAGACTCCAGGTTGCATTTCTTCGATTTCATTCTGATCTGGTTGTTGTAGACAGGTCTATTAGGTAGTGCAGACCCTGACACCAAGTCTATCTGATGCTCTATTCCGCGAATTGGAGGTAACCCTGGTGGAATTTCTTCTGGGAAGATGTCCTTGTGTTCCTGCAATAACTCAATCATAACACTAGGAAGCTCCTGTGAGGGGTTAGTACTAACAAGGGATTCCTCGTAGTCAAACATAAAAGTAATCATTTCAGGTTCATAGAGTTTAGAGAATTCACTGTGATTGAGGTAGAGGTTGTTAGAAACTTTCTCTTTTTTCGGTTTCCACTTGTTGATTGGTTCTGGGTTGAATTCATGATCTTGTTCATTCTTTTGGGCTCTCACAACAGATGTTATAGCTTCATATTTGTCCCCTTTATATTCGGGAAGCATTGGATTCCAGCCTATTCTTCCTGGCTCATTAGGACTGCTTGGAGTTGGTGGAATGTGGGTTTTTACTTCCTTGGGCAGTATAGATGAAGCAGTGTGTTGCGCTGGCATTTGGTTCGGTTCTTGACTTGGTGATTCCTCTTGATCCGCTTGCTCATTCGCCATACCAATGAGCTGTTTGATATGTGGTTCGATCTTTGTTGGACTCGGCTCAGGTGGGGACTTCTTCTCAGGTTCTACTCCCTTGCTTTGCTCTCTTTGGCAAATAGACGACACTTTTGTATCCAAGTGTTCTTCCTTTGGTCCTATATCTGTCTCAACACTTTTGGAAAAGGCCAAGTGCATTATATTCATGGGATCATCATAAGCAGAGTGAGACAATTTAGCTTGCACCTTTTCATTTTTAGAGGCTGAAACAATCCCTTGTTTCTTGTTTACTTGAAGATCGCCACAATTAGTTGGATGAGATTCTTCTTTGGTACCTAAACCTTTCTCAGCTCTAGTGGACTGAATCAAGTGCCATGCTTTCTCGAAAAGATGATCTAACTTTGGAATAACTACAGAGCTACTTACCTCTTTGTGAGCTCGCTGAACTCCTTTCTTGACATTCGCTTGTGTCACATACTTTTTATAGCTTGAACTCATAGAGGATGTAGTTCTCTTGCTTGGGAAATTCGTAGCAATGTATTCCCTGCTTTTACACTTATAACTTGTCAGTTCTAAAGGATTATTAGGAGCAGAATACTTACCTTGGCGTTTGACTGATTTGGAGTTTGCATTCTGCACCAGATTAGGAGTTGCATTTCCTCGGGTTGATTTCTTTGGGAGGTAAGTATTTTTACTCTGATAAGCTAGGCGGTGAGGTCCATATCTCTTCCTCATGATCCATGTCAATTGTTTCCACGTTCTTATGGTTGGTTCCTTGTAATACCACCTATATTCCTCCTCTTGGTACCACCATCTTTTTGCTGCTCCTCTTAGTTGGTTTAGAGCGTGAGTGAGTCTTTCTCCTTTTGGAATGAAATAGTACCTAAAGTACTCATCCATTTTCGATTCCCACTGTAGGTAGTCTCTTGTACTTCCTGAAAACTCATATAATGCAAGTTCAGTACGTGATTTATATTTGGAATGTAAAGCTACCTCATGTTCAAGTTTATATGGAGTTTGGTAAGTGGGGCTCCGTTTGCGGTCTGGTGGCTTGAGATTTAGCTCTCCACGGCCTGTTTCTTCTTCATAATCTCCTTTGAAGCTATCATCTTCAGTCCATGACTCTTCCCTTGGTTTATGATATGAGCCTCCCCATTCATCTTCTTCTTCTTCTTCTTCTTCTTCTTCTTCTTCTTCTTCTTCATACCAGCTCTTACGGCTTGAGTGGTCTCGGACTTGATATGGTGGGTCTGGTTCGAGTTCTCCTCTGTCCAGTTTATGTCCATAGTTGTCATCTTCCTCAGACCATGGGTCTTCTACGTAAGTTGTATCGTCCTCGCTCATGCTCTGGTCAGAATAAATCTCTTGATTCCAATTGTCTTCTTCGACCATGTTGTTCCTCTAGTGCTCGTGGTTACTTGCACAGATTCAACAAACGGTTACAAGCACCACAGAAAATCAAGAAGCAAAACGTTCAAGACATGAACAAGAAATTGCAGATTTTAAAAGAGTAAGCCACGCTAAACAAGTACCAATTTCCAGCAACAAACAATCGATATCAAGAAGCAAATAAACAGATTCTCAATTAAACACCAATAATTGAACTTCAGCAAGCAACAACAATACGATTCTAAAGGCAAACAACACAGATTGCAATTAAGAAAGAATAAACTAAAGAGAAACAAAACTAAATAAAGAACAATTAACAATGGAAGACGACACAGCAAATCAAATCTTAAGACCCAAGCAATCAATCCTAATTCAACTAGGAATCGAAACAAACCAAAATCTAATGCCACAAGGAATCGAAATTGAAAAGCAAAGAGATTAGGGTTAGGTTTTTTTTGCTCAGCCTTTGGTTCAGAGTTGGCTCTGATACCACGTGATGCGATCTCCCTAGGACAACTCCGAAGAAGGCTGATGGATCGATGAGGAATGGAAGATGAATGATAAATGATAGAAGATCTCTTGGTAAGCTTAAGCTTGATAAGAAGATCAAATAGAAGAGTTTCTCGATCACAAAGTGTATGAGAATCTCGGATTCAATGAACAATAATCAAGAATCAGATTGAGGAAGAAACAATCGCCATTAAGGTTTCATCAAAGTTCTTCGCTAAAGAGAAACAAAACAGCGACATCTCCTTATATAATCCTAGGGGAGAAATCGCAAACCCTAAAAAGAAATAAACAACAAGAAGTTCGAAATAAAACAACAAAGCGTTTGAATTTTAAATAAAACAGCGAGGCATCCCTTCCCACAGGAACCTAAGTGGTGCGCCTCAAAACTACTAAGTACAAAGCCATAATGACTTGTACATTATAACCCAATAGCAATGACTCCTAAGTAACTCGACGTAGCGATTCATCTGCCTCATTAAAAACCATGCTGAGAAAACCCATTGGGACAAAACTCAAACATGGGAAAAAGAGTACAGACTCCTCACCTAAGTCACTTAGTCATCATTAACGGGTTCTTCGTTCTCCAGGATAGAAATGTTGACGACGTGTGGATTAGCCTCCAGTTGATTGATGTCTTCGGCGGCAATGTAGGCATGAGCCTCTTTAGCCATCTCCTTAGCTCCAACTATCTCCGGTTCCTCCTCAGCTTCTGGTTTCTCAGCTTCCTTGCTATCCACGATCATATCATCTTGATACCACGTGATGCGATCTCCCTAGGACAACTCCGAAGAAGGCTGATGGATCGATGAGGAATGGAAGATGAATGATAAATGATAGAAGATCTCTTGGTAAGCTTAAGCTTGATAAGAAGATCAAATAGAAGAGTTTCTCGATCACAAAGTGTATGAGAATCTCGGATTCAATGAACAATAATCAAGAATCAGATTGAGGAAGAAACAATCGCCATTAAGGTTTCATCAAAGTTCTTCGCTAAAGAGAAACAAAACAGCGACATCTCCTTATATAATCCTAGGGGAGAAATCGCAAACCCTAAAAAGAAATAAACAACAAGAAGTTCGAAATAAAACAACAAAGCGTTTGAATTTTAAATAAAACAGCGAGGCATCCCTTCCCACAGGAACCTAAGTGGTGCGCCTCAAAACTACTAAGTACAAAGCCATAATGACTTGTACATTATAACCCAATAGCAATGACTCCTAAGTAACTCGACGTAGCGATTCATCTGCCTCATTAAAAACCATGCTGAGAAAACCCATTGGGACAAAACTCAAACATGGGAAAAAGAGTACAGACTCCTCACCTAAGTCACTTAGTCATCATTAACGGGTTCTTCGTTCTCCAGGATAGAAATGTTGACGACGTGTGGATTAGCCTCCAGTTGATTGATGTCTTCGGCGGCAATGTAGGCATGAGCCTCTTTAGCCATCTCCTTAGCTCCAACTATCTCCGGTTCCTCCTCAGCTTCTGGTTTCTCAGCTTCCTTGCTATCCACGATCATATCAAATGTTCTTCTCGAACTTGGATCATAACATTTGTATCCCTTTTGGATAGTGGAATATCCAATGAACATACCCCTTGTGCTCTTTGCATCTAGCTTTGTCCGCAATTCGCCGGGAACTAAGACAAAACAAACACACCCAAAAACCCTTAGATGTTCAATAAAAGGTTTAGTATTATTAAGTACCTCAAACGGGGAGATATCCGAGAGAATTTTGGTTGGGATTCGGTTGATCAAATAGCATGCCATCATGACCGCATCACCCCAAAATCTCTTAGGTACATTCATGTGGAACATCATGGCACGAGACACCTCCATCAAGTGACGATTCTTCCGTTCGGCCACGCCATTTTGTTGAGGAGTGTATGGACAACTTGTTTGATGCAAGATGCCATGCTTAGATAGATGTTCTTTGAAGCGATGGCTTGTATATTCTCCTCCATTATCTGTTCTAAAGATTTTGATCTTGGCATTGAATTGGTTAGTAACATAAGTTTGAAAATTTATGAATGCATCAAGAACACGATCTTTTGATGGTAATAGGGTGATCCAAGTATATTTTGATTTTTCATCTATAAATGTTACGAAATACTTGTTATTATCCCTAGATAAGCATGGTGAGGTCCAAACATCCGAATGAACTAAATCAAAACATTTCTCATAAGTAGTAGTAGAATTCGGGAAAACCGTTTTACAATGTTTACCAAGAATACAAGATTCACAACTCTTATGATCAAAGTAAACATTTGGTAACATTAATTCAAAAGCTCTAGAATGAGGATGACCTAATCTAGCATGCCAAATAGCATTATTAGCAACTCCTAAACAAGATTTGACCGAAAAAGAACTAGGTGAAAAATCTTCAATAACATAGAGATCATCTTTGGTTCCACCCTCTCCAATAATCTTTCCGGAATCAATATCCTGAAAATGAACATCATTAGGACCAAAGATTGCATAACAATTCAAATCTTTAGTAGCTCTTTTTACCGAAAGTAAATTAGAAGTAAAAGTCGGCATATAAAAAGCTTTAGAATCTTTATCAAAGACTTTTAAAGTTCCAATTCCTCTTATAGGTATATTATCACCATTAGCAATCATCACATTTCCATTAGTTGACTCAATATTCTCAAGCATCCTAGAGTTACTAATCATGTGATGGGAAGCTCCCGAATCAACTACTAGGGAACTACTAGGAGTATGAGTAAAGTAAGTTTTACCGGATTCCTTTTGTATGGTAAGGGCTTTGATGAGCGCCTCCAAGTCGGATTTTCTCACATAATCTCCTTGGTTGGCCTCCTCACCTTGCTTAGATGATCCGGTTTGAACTTGGTCGGGCTTGGCCGTGGTGTGGTTAGCTCTTGGGTTTTTCGGGTAGTCGATCCACCAACTCGGCTTGAGCTCCGGATGAAGTAGCCAACAAGTCTCCTTGGTGTGTCTTCCCTTGCAATGTTCACACCTTGCCTTAGTGCCCGGCCGATTGTTACCATAGCTCCCTTTGTTTCCGCGACTATCGAATCGGTTGTAAACTCCCTTGTTAGCCGTTGGAAGCTCCCCCTTACTATCAAAGAGTCCTTGGGAACCTTGTTCTCTTTGAATTTGTGAGCACACATCTTCAAGGCTTGGGAGCTTCTCCGACCTTAGGATGTGCTTGATGAGATCATTGAATGCCGGATTCAAGGTGAGTAATAGCCCAAAGACCTTGTCTTGTTCTTTCCTTTCGTTTAGCACCTTTGGATCAACCGAGCTTGGTCTCAACATTTCAAGCTCGGCCCAAAGGGACCTATATTTCCCAAAGTGCTTGGTAAATTCCATATCCTCTTGGTGAAGATTATTGATGGCTTTCTTCACTTCATACACCCGAGATAGGTTAGACACGTTTCCATAAACGTTCTTCAATGTTTCCCATAGCTCCTCCGCCGTTTCACAATAGGAATACGCCTCAAGAATGGAGGATTCAAGACCATTTTGAAGAATGGCCAACACGGTTTGGTCCTCTTGGAACCACTTTGCTTCTCTCTTCTTTTCGGAATCTCCATCGTCTTCTTCTCCGGATGAATCATACACCGGTTTGGATGAAGTTTCAATGTGGCTCCACAACCCTCGGCCACATAGAGCTATCTTCGTGGTTCTTGACCACAATAAGTAGTTATCTCCCTTGAGAGTAACCGGAACCACCAATGGTTTAGAATTATCTAAAGAACTCATCTTTTCTTATGAAAGTTTGAAACTTTTAGAAATGATTTGGGATTGATATGTATATTAAATCAAGCGCATAAAGAGAATGGAAATCTCTATATAACGATTTGATCTAACTAATTAAAGATAAATCCACAAATCGAAAAGGTTGATGAAAGAATGAGATTTGAAGAATGAGATTATGAGAGTAATGAGGTCACAAAGATCAAAATTGCTCTGATGCCATGTTAGATTTTAGGACTTAGATTGAGAGAATAAGAGATTGAGAGAATTGGGAAGAATAGAGAGAAAGAGTATGAACTTGAAAAATTATTCCATTCAAGATTAATGCACAAGGTTCATACAACAAGGTTTAAATAGAAAACAGTTTCTGGCCTCCGTGTCGATCGACACAACATAGGTGTGTCGATCGACACTACACTCCAACGGCTAATTCCTCAACGGTCGAATCTCTAACGGTCGGATCTCCAACGGTCAGATATCTAACGGTCAGATTCAACCCCTGGGGCTAGTGTCGATCGACACTACTCCTTGGTGTTGATCGACGCCTTCGTTACGCGATGCTCAAGATTTGGCAGAGACTTCCATGTCGATCGACACTCAGACCTGTCGATCGACATGCTTGCGGCAGAGACTTTCCTGTCGATCGACGCTCCTCTCTGTCGATCGACAGGCTTGCTGATTTCCTTTCCCTTAGCACATTTTGATGGTGCCAAGGTCAATATAATTTGCTCTTGGGTTCCCCGGGTTGTCGATCCACCAACTTGGCTTGAGTTCCGGATGAAGGAGCCAACAAGTCTCCTTGGTATGTCTTCCCTTACAATGTTCACACCTTGCCTTTGAGCCCGGCCGATTGTAACCATAGCCTCCTTTGTTCCCACGATTATCGAATCGGTTGAAAACCCCCTTGTTAGCCGTTGGAAGCTCCCCCTTACCACCAAATAGTCCGTGAGTCCCTTGCTCCCTTTGGATTTGAGAACACACATCGTCCATACTTGGTAGCTTCTCCGACCTTAGAATGTGTTTGATGAGATCGTTGTAAGTCGGATTCAAAGTGAGGAGCAACCCGAAGACCTTGTCTTGTTCTTTCCTCTCATTCAACACCTTAGGGTCAATGGAACTTGGTCTCAACATGTCAAGTTCCGATCATAAAGATTGATACTTTCCCAAGTGCTTCTTGAACTCCATATCTTCTTGATGGAGATTGTTGATAGCCTTCTTTACTTCGAACACACGCGCCAAGTTCGATTCATTTCCATACACATTCTTCAATGTATCCCAAAGCTCAAAAGCCGTCTCGTAATAAGAATATGCCTCAAGAATGGAGGCCTCAAGACCATTTTGAAGAATGGCCAACACGGTTTGGTCCTCTTGAAACCACTTTGCTTCTTCTCTATCCTTTGCTTTTGCTTTTCTTCCTTTTGTGAAATCTTCATCTTCTCCTTCGGATGAATCATACACCGGTTTGGATGAAGTATCGATGTGGCTCCACAATCCTCAGCCACATATAGCGGTTTTCGTGGTTCTTGACCACAACAAGTAGTTCTCTCCTTTGAGAGTCACCGGAAGCACCAACGGTTTCGAGTTATCTAAAGAACTCATCTTTTCTTTTGAAAGAATGAAACTTTTCTAAATGATTTGGGATTGATATGTATGTTAAATCAAGCGCATAAAGAGAATGAAAGTCTCAATATAACGATTTGATCTAACTAATTAAAAACAAATCCACAAATCTAAGAGATTATTGAAAGAGTGAGATTTTGAGAGAATTGAGGTTACAAAGATCAAACTTGCTCTGATACCATGTAAGATTTTAGGACTTAGATTGAGAGAATAAGAGATTGAGAGAATTGGGAAGAATAGAGAAAGAGAGTATGAACTTGAAAATTTTCATTCAAGATAAGATACAAGGTTCATACAACAAGGTTTATATAGAAAAACAATTCTGGCCTTTCGTGTCGATCGACACAACATAAGTGTGTCGATCGACACTACACTCCAACGGTCAAATCTTCAACAGTCGAATCTCCAACGGTCGGATCTCCAACGGTCAGATATCCAACGGTCAGATTTCAAACCCTGGGACTCATGTCAATCGACACTACTCCTTGGTGTCGATCGACGCCTTCGTTCCGCGATTCTCCAATTTCGGCAGAGACCTACCTGTCGATCGACACTAATCCCTGTCGATCGACAGGCATGTTTATTTCCTTTCCCTTAGCACATTTTGATGGTGCCAAGGTCAATACCAAGGTCCTTGAGGATGTCTCTCCATATGAGGTACTCACTAAAGAAAAACCCTTCCTTAATCACTTGAGAGTATTTGGGTGTGTTTGTTTTGTGTTGGTGCCTAGGGAATTAAGGGACAAGCTAGAAGCAAAGAGCACAAGATGTTAGATTTTAGGGTTCATAAGGTGTTCATAAACAAAGATCCAACCTTTAGAGAGATTGAATCCAAAGAAAAGCTCAAATGAGCAAAGAGATTAAAGAAGAGTTTCGAACAGATCCATGAGACAGATTATGAGAGATTAAGAGAGATTAAGATATATTAGGAGAGATTAAACATAAGTGGGTTTGATTCAAATGAATCTCACCCTAAACCCCATAAACTCCTAATATCTACATTTGGAATACTATGAAATGAACAAGAGAGAAAGAGTGAATCTGATTTTCTTTATTACTTAGTTAATCTTTACAAATGATGGAAATACATATATATAAAGAGGAAAGTAAGATCAGATCCTAATGTGAACGTTGGAGAGGGGAGGGAAAGGATAAGATGTGGACATAAAGCAATTCTTGTCTTCTTTCATAAAGCAACCTTATCCTCTCTTTTGAATCAGATCATGGTCCCCCCTTATCCTTAACCAAAACCGGGACCACAAGGACTGAACTGATCCGCGCCTCGGATCGTCTTCGATGCGCGTCTCCGGAACTGATGCGCGTCTCCGTCTTGCATGTCCATGATGCGGAACATGACCGTTCCGCATTATTCCCGTATTTACCAAGTTACCAAAGTTACCCAATTATTGATTTCACCATGGTAACTCTTTATTCACCATTAGTAACTTAAGGAAAGATTAATCCTTAAGTACTCTCCTTGATTAACACAAGATGCATATTCCTCGGTTATTCAACAACGCAAAAAGGGTATAAGTGTTATGATCCGAGTTCAAGAAAAACCTTTGTCTCTAGAGATGTGAAGTTCATAGAGGAACAAGGGTTTTATGGAGTTAAAGACCGAGGAGACTTGAGTGATCTTGCAACACCGTCGGACCTTGGCTCTAATTTACGATTCCTTCTTCAAAATCTTGGGAATCATGAGCCAAGAGACAAAGTTGGAAACCAAGAAAACCCTTCACTAGATCAAGAGGAAATCATTCAAGAGATGGGTCAAGAAGAAGAGGTCCAAGAACCGATTCAAGATGAAGCCGATCATGATGAGGTTCCGGTTGAGTTAGAACAAGAACAAGTGATTGATGAGGATGGAACTCCGGAGGAAGAAGTTCAAGAACAAGACCAATGGATTATTGAAGAAGAAACTCCGGAGGAAGAAGTTCAAGAACCGGTTTTGCGTAGAAGTACACGACTCAAGAAGGATCCCTCTCAATGGAAAGAGAGCCGGGTCTACTTCAACAATGAAGCCGTAGCTCATCCAATTCAAGCAGTGTGTTCGCTCGCCCTTCTAGCTTCTTCTCATAGGGCGTTTGTGACAAAGATGTTGGAATTTGAGTGAGTTTGGCTCACCAAAGATAGAATCCAACCGAATGAAGTGGTTGAATCCACAAGAATGCTCAAGAGAGCTTTGAGAGAGTAAACATAATTGAGAAGAGATTTGAGAGAGATTAAGAAAGATTATAATAAGGGATTTAGAACAGATTAGAAGAGATTAGGAGTGATTAAGAAGAAGAGATAAACATAAATGGGTTTGATTCAAATGAATCTCACCCTAAACACAGTTAACTCCTAATCTCTACATCTTGAATATATGAACTTGTAATCTGGTTTTATTATGAAGAACAAGTTAAGGATTACAATGAAAGAGATGCAAATATATAAAGGAAAGTCTTTTGGATCAGATTACAAAATCTGAACGTTGGAGATGAGGGGAAAGAGGATAAGATAAGGACATAAAGCATTTCTTGGCTTGTAGTGATAAAGCAAAGAGTCCCTTGCTTTTATTTGAATCAGCCAAGACCTTATCCACAACCGGGACCACACGGACGCATCTCGGGCTGAACTTATCCGCGTCTTCGCTTCCCGTGTCTCGACGCCATAGTACCGCGGGTCGAGTGGCGTCGATGCCGCTCGTACTGATCCGCGTATCTCTTGTCCCACGCCTCGATAATTCCTTCCCGCGGGTCAAGTTACCAAAGTTACCCGAGTTCAATTCTCCTTCGATAACTCTTTTATTCACTTTAGTAACTTAAGGAAAGATTAATCCTTAAGTACTCTCCTTGATTAACACTCCCCCTCAAGTCCAAACACAACAAAGTGAAGTGTGGACTTGGAGATACAAGGAGAGGCCTCATTAAAACCTTAGTAGATAAAACCCATTGGGATAAAACTCTACTAAGGAAAAAGAGTACCAACTCAATGATCTTTAGGGGAATTCAATCAAGGTCTTGTTCTTCTTGAGCTACGGTCCTCGGCTTCTCTTCTCTTGCCTCGGCCTCGCCCTCTTTCTTCATGCTTCCTCTCTAATACTCCCCCTCAACCTTAGGCGTCGTGAACACAAAGGCTAAGGTTGAAACCGCCGGTCTTGATGCTTCCTCTTCGTCTCACGATCATTAGCCAACTCCATTCTTCTCCTCCTTGAACCTTAACATAATTCAAACAAGAGAAAGCTTAAAGTATACACCAATGAACCAAGCAAGCAATCAATGAACCAACAAGTTTATAATTGAACAAATTTAAAAGATTAAGAGTTTAGAGAGTAGCCTTTTTAGTTTGATGGTGTGGTTGATTCTTTAATCTTCACTTGCTTTCAACACCTCACTAAGCATTTGGATCCTTGAGCTATATGCCTTTAACCTCGTGAGTCCTCCTCCATTCACACAAAGCACTAGTGTGACTTGGACCGCCTTTCACATCATCCCATCACACCCTTTGAATCATTCAACCCTAAGCTTCAATCTTCTTCTCACGGTTTCCTCTTGCTCCTTTCGGTTACCACAACCAAGCACCATTTCTTCTCTTTCGTCGCTTCTTGAATTCCAAGCCTATGTAACCTTCCTTAATGCCAAGCCTAATACCCTCCGAAGCATTTCAATCTCTTATTAGCTCCCGAAAAACCTCAAAACATTGGCTTGATCAACCCTTCTTCACCATTCACGGCTCCTTTGGCGGCATTTTTGAATGACTTCAAGATTGACCTTCTAAGGCTAGTTACATCTTCTTGGGTAGCTTGAGTGTGCACCGGTTTCATAGCTCAATCAAACAAGAACCGCTACAAAATCATACCAAAAACACAACACCAAGCAATCCAACCATTCCCATCAATGTTTCCCATCCAATCAATGTTACCAAACACCAATCTCTTCACAATGTTCTTCACCACAAAAATGGACCTTAAGTGCTCCATCATAATCAACCCGAGAGAGTAAGGATCGAGAGTAACCATGCTTCACACTTAAGGCGAGTTTCGATCAAGAGAGCATTACTTGGACCGATAGGATTCTCACACAAGAGTTCTCAATCATAAACCGAGAGTAACCACTAGCTTTTAAGGGATTTGGGTGAGTGTTTAATTAGTGTTTAGGCTATGTTCCAAACTGTTTGAGAATAGAGAACTAAAGAGTATAGAGATTATAAAGAGTATAAAGAGTAGAGAGTTTAATAGAGTATATAAAGATTTTGAAGATTAAGAAAGGGGTAGATTAAGAAATGTTCTCTATTCTCATGAATGGTTTCTCTTTGGATAGATCATGGATTCATTCTTTTATCAATTCACCAAGAGAGTAAGGATAGGAAATAACCCAAACAAGCTTCCATTGGTTTGAATGACATTTGGCCGAATGCTTCTCCTCTCCAATGGTCTCCATTTGACAATCTCCACTTGCATTCTATTCCCCTTCTCTAGCAAACCAATCAATCCTTCCTTCATCTAACCTCACCACAAAGGCTTCTTGAGAGTAAACCATCCTTGAGCTTCATGGGAGAGGGAAAGCTCCAATCTTTAATGGTATTCTTCCCTTTTAATCCCACTTACTTCACACTAATGACCAAGCTCCACACTTGGATTTTTCACAAGCAAGCATCTCAATCTCTTGTAGCTTACTTGAATCAACGAACCGGCTCCATGGTGAGAGTGCTCAAGATCCCATGAGTTCTTCTCTCATTTTCCCACTGGTTTGAACCGGACAACAACGAGCTCTAGAGGTGGGAGATCTCTACCATTCACCTTCATCTTCGAGCTTCTTCAATGGAACGGGCTTCCTTCTTTTTCTTTGGAGAGCTTCCAAGCATCTCCTTCATTAATGAAAAGCTTTGAGCTTTATTCTTCAATCTTCATGAAAGCTTCGGGCTTTCACGTCCTCAACCTACGAGCTCGGTTCTAGCGTTCTCCGAGCAATAGAACGAGCTTCCACACAAAGAGATTTCACACAATCAAAGAGAACCAAAGAAGAGATCTTTTCAAAGCATCTCTTCAACACAAGCACAGCGGAATCATTAAGAATGTGTGTTAGATTAAGCGCATAAGGAGAATGGAAACCTCCTTATAACGATTCAATCTAACAACCCAAGAGCTTATGCTCTGATACCATGTTGGAATTTGAGTGAGTTTGGCTCACCAAAGATAGAATCCAACCGAATGAAGTGGTTGAATCCACAAGAATGCTCAAGAGAGCTTTGAGAGAGTAAACAGAATTGAGAAGAGATTTGAGAGAGATTAAGACAGATTATAATAAGGGATTTAGAACAGATTAGAAGAGATTAGGAGTGATTAAGAAGAAGAGATAAACATAAATGGGTTTGATTCAAATGAATCTCACCCTAAACACAGTTAACTCCTAATCTCTACATCTTGAATATATGAACTTGTAATCTGGTTTTATTATGAAGAACAAGTTAAGGATTACAATGAAAGAGATGCAAATATATAAAGGAAAGTCTTTTGGATCAGATTACAAAATCTGAACGTTGGAGATGAGGGGAAAGAGGATAAGATAAGGACATAAAGCATTTCTTGGCTTGTAGTGATAAAGCAAAGAGTCCCTTGCTTTTATTTGAATCAGCCAAGACCTTATCCACAACCGGGACCACACGGACGCATCTCGGGCTGAACTTATCCGCGTCTTCGCTTCCCGTGTCTCGACGCCATAGTACCGCGGGTCGAGTGGCGTCGATGCCGCTCGTACTGATCCGCGTATCTCTTGTCCCACGCCTCGATAATTCCTTCCCGCGGGTCAAGTTACCAAAGTTACCCGAGTTCAATTCTCCTTCGATAACTCTTTTATTCACTTTAGTAACTTAAGGAAAGATTAATCCTTAAGTACTCTCCTTGATTAACACTCCCCCTCAAGTCCAAACACAACAAAGTGAAGTGTGGACTTGGAGATACAAGGAGAGGCCTCATTAAAACCTTAGTAGATAAAACCCATTGGGATAAAACTCTACTAAGGAAAAAGAGTACCAACTCAATGATCTTTAGGGGAATTCAATCAAGGTCTTGTTCTTCTTGAGCTACGGTCCTCGGCTTCTCTTCTCTTGCCTCGGCCTCGCCCTCTTTCTTCATGCTTCCTCTCTAATACTCCCCCTCAACCTTAGGCGTCGTGAACACAAAGGCTAAGGTTGAAACCGCCGGTCTTGATGCTTCCTCTTCGTCTCACGATCATTAGCCAACTCCATTCTTCTCCTCCTTGAACCTTAACATAATTCAAACAAGAGAAAGCTTAAAGTATACACCAATGAACCAAGCAAGCAATCAATGAACCAACAAGTTTATAATTGAACAAATTTAAAAGATTAAGAGTTTAGAGAGTAGCCTTTTTAGTTTGATGGTGTGGTTGATTCTTTAATCTTCACTTGCTTTCAACACCTCACTAAGCATTTGGATCCTTGAGCTATATGCCTTCAACCTCGTGAGTCCTCCTCCATTCACACAAAGCACTAGTGTGACTTGGACCGCCTTTCACATCATCCCATCACACCCTTTGAATCATTCAACCCTAAGCTTCAATCTTCTTCTCACGGTTTCCTCTTGCTCCTTTCGGTTACCACAACCAAGCACCATTTCTTCTCTTTCGTCGCTTCTTGAATTCCAAGCCTATGTAACCTTCCTTAATGCCAAGCCTAATACCCTCCGAAGCATTTCAATCTCTTATTAGCTCCCGAAAAACCTCAAAACATTGGCTTGATCAACCCTTCTTCACCATTCACGGCTCCTTTGGCGGCATTTTTGAATGACTTCAAGATTGACCTTCTAAGGCTAGTTACATCTTCTTGGGTAGCTTGAGTGTGCACCGGTTTCATAGCTCAATCAAACAAGAACCGCTACAAAATCATACCAAAAACACAACACCAAGCAATCCAACCATTCCCATCAATGTTTCCCATCCAATCAATGTTACCAAACACCAATCTCTTCACAATGTTCTTCACCACAAAAATGGACCTTAAGTGCTCCATCATAATCAACCCGAGAGAGTAAGGATCGAGAGTAACCATGCTTCACACTTAAGGCGAGTTTCGATCAAGAGAGCATTACTTGGACCGATAGGATTCTCACACAAGAGTTCTCAATCATAAACCGAGAGTAACCACTAGCTTTTAAGGGATTTGGGTGAGTGTTTAATTAGTGTTTAGGCTATGTTCCAAACTGTTTGAGAATAGAGAACTAAAGAGTATAGAGATTATAAAGAGTATAAAGAGTAGAGAGTTTAATAGAGTATATAAAGATTTTGAAGATTAAGAAAGGGGTAGATTAAGAAATGTTCTCTATTCTCATGAATGGTTTCTCTTTGGATAGATCATGGATTCATTCTTTTATCAATTCACCAAGAGAGTAAGGATAGGAAATAACCCAAACAAGCTTCCATTGGTTTGAATGACATTTGGCCGAATGCTTCTCCTCTCCAATGGTCTCCATTTGACAATCTCCACTTGCATTCTATTCCCCTTCTCTAGCAAACCAATCAATCCTTCCTTCATCTAACCTCACCACAAAGGCTTCTTGAGAGTAAACCATCCTTGAGCTTCATGGGAGAGGGAAAGCTCCAATCTTTAATGGTATTCTTCCCTTTTAATCCCACTTACTTCACACTAATGACCAAGCTCCACACTTGGATTTTTCACAAGCAAGCATCTCAATCTCTTGTAGCTTACTTGAATCAACGAACCGGCTCCATGGTGAGAGTGCTCAAGATCCCATGAGTTCTTCTCTCATTTTCCCACTGGTTTGAACCGGACAACAACGAGCTCTAGAGGTGGGAGATCTCTACCATTCACCTTCATCTTCGAGCTTCTTCAATGGAACGGGCTTCCTTCTTTTTCTTTGGAGAGCTTCCAAGCATCTCCTTCATTAATGAAAAGCTTTGAGCTTTATTCTTCAATCTTCATGAAAGCTTCGGGCTTTCACGTCCTCAACCTACGAGCTCGGTTCTAGCGTTCTCCGAGCAATAGAACGAGCTTCCACACAAAGAGATTTCACACAATCAAAGAGAACCAAAGAAGAGATCTTTTCAAAGCATCTCTTCAACACAAGCACAGCGGAATCATTAAGAATGTGTGTTAGATTAAGCGCATAAGGAGAATGGAAACCTCCTTATAACGATTCAATCTAACAACCCAAGAGCTTATGCTCTGATACCATGTTGGAATTTGAGTGAGTTTGGCTCACCAAAGATAGAATCCAACCGAATGAAGTGGTTGAATCCACAAGAATGCTCAAGAGAGCTTTGAGAGAGTAAACAGAATTGAGAAGAGATTTGAGAGAGATTAAGACAGATTATAATAAGGGATTTAGAACAGATTAGAAGAGATTAGGAGTGATTAAGAAGAAGAGATAAACATAAATGGGTTTGATTCAAATGAATCTCACCCTAAACACAGTTAACTCCTAATCTCTACATCTTGAATATATGAACTTGTAATCTGGTTTTATTATGAAGAACAAGTTAAGGATTACAATGAAAGAGATGCAAATATATAAAGGAAAGTCTTTTGGATCAGATTACAAAATCTGAACGTTGGAGATGAGGGGAAAGAGGATAAGATAAGGACATAAAGCATTTCTTGGCTTGTAGTGATAAAGCAAAGAGTCCCTTGCTTTTATTTGAATCAGCCAAGACCTTATCCACAACCGGGACCACACGGACGCATCTCGGGCTGAACTTATCCGCGTCTTCGCTTCCCGTGTCTCGACGCCATAGTACCGCGGGTCGAGTGGCGTCGATGCCGCTCGTACTGATCCGCGTATCTCTTGTCCCACGCCTCGATAATTCCTTCCCGCGGGTCAAGTTACCAAAGTTACCCGAGTTCAATTCTCCTTCGATAACTCTTTTATTCACTTTAGTAACTTAAGGAAAGATTAATCCTTAAGTACTCTCCTTGATTAACAAAAGATAGATGAGTATACAATCCCTAAGACATTTGAGGAAGCTATGGAAGATGAGCATTGGGTAGAGGCAGTAGATGATGAGGTTGGAGCTATGGTTAAGAATCATACTTGGGATGAAGCCGATCTTCCCGAAGGCAAGAGGACCGTGAGCTCAAAATGGGTCTTCACGATCAAGTACTTGAGTAATGGAGATCTTGAGAGGTATAAGGCTCGGTTGGTGGCTAGAGGATTTACTCAAACATATGGGGATGATTACACGGATACATTTGCTCCGGTTGCAAAGCTTAACACGGTGAGAGTTATGTTCTCTTTGGCGGCAAACTTAGATTGGGATCTATGGCAAATAGACGTGAAAAATGCTTTCTTACAAGGTGATCTCGAGGAGGAAGTATATATGACACCACCACCCTGGCTTGAGACTTCTATAGCTTCCGGAAAGGTTCTTAAGCTCAACAAGGCCATCTACGGATTAAAACAATCACCTAGAGCTTGGTACAAGAAACTTAGCTCAACACTCAAGGAAAGAGGATTCAAGAAATGTGAGCTAAACCACACCCTTTTCACACTTCGAGGGCCGAATGGGATAGTTGTTGTGTTGATCTATGTGGATGATATGATCATTTCCGGGAGTGATAAGAAAGGGATTCAAGATACAAAGGACTTCCTCAACTCGATGTTTGAAATGAAAGACCTCGGATGATGAGGATATCAATTCATCATCAGCCAAGGAGAACGGAACATGGAGTCATGAAGAGGAGAGCATGAAGTTGAAGAGAGCTAAGGAGACTTGCGGCCCAAGTCTAGCTCAAATGAAGACTAAGATCAAACATCCCAGCTCAACCAACACTTGGAGATCATACTCAACTCATTCAGAGTCAGCCAAAAAGAAGAATCAGCCAAAACGGAGTTCATATGAAGAAGTTATTAAAGATACAATTTGGCAGCTCTTCAATGGACGCGATGGAGACATACAATCATGTAAGAATTGTAAGAGATTTAGAGTAAGATTGAGTGAAGAGTAGTGAAGATTGAGAGAGTAAGAGTTTATGTAGCCATAGAGAGAAAAGAGTATGAACTTTGAAAGATTTTCTTATTATTCAAAGATAATGTTACAAAGAGAAGAAATACATATATATATATGAAAAGAGAGGATCAGAACGTTGGGAAGAAGATAAGATTTGGGACCACAATGTTTCTAGATAAGATTTGGGACCACATTCAAAATCTGGGTCGAGTGTCGATCGACACGGGCCTTCCTGGTCCCTCGTTCCGCATCTTCCCATTCGTGTCGATCGACACTACACCTTAGTGTCGATCGACACACACTCTTCTGATCAAATATTTCCAGAGACATGAGTGTCGATCGACAGAGACTAGTGTCGATCGACACTCTTATTCATTTTCTTTCCCTTAGCACATTTTGATGGTACTAAGGTCAATACTCCCCCAAGTCTTAGCAAAGAAAACCACGTGGGACAAAACTTCGCTAAGGGAAAAAGAGTATGATGATTGCAAGTAAGGGGTTCTCCTCATGGATGTGTGAGATCCACAAGCCCAAGTCTGCCCAAGATGTTGTTGCAAACTTTGAGACTTGCGGATTTGGTGAAAACATCCGCTAGTTGATCTTCACTTCTTGTAAAGCAAGGTAACGTCCATCCTTGCTCTATCTTCTCTCGAACCTTGTGACAGTCGATCTCAATGTGCTTCGTCCTTTCATGGAATACCGAGTTCGTAGCAATGTGAATTGCGGCTTGATTATCACAATGCATTATCATCGGCTTTTCCGTCTCAATTCCCAAGTGAGCCAAGATTCCTCTTAACCAAGTAAGCTCATTTGTCAACTTCTTCATGGCCCTATACTCGGCTTCCGCACTAGAGCATGAGACTTCCTTTTGCTTCTTTGTCCTCCAAGTAACTAAGTTCCCACCGATGAAAGTGCAATACCCGGTTGTAGATCTTCTATCATTCCGATCCCCGGCCCAATCCGCATCATAATAGCCAACCACATCAGAGCTCTCATTCTTTCCCATCCAAACTCCAAGACCCGGACTCTCTTTCAAGTATCTAAGGATCCTCTCAACCATATGCCAATGGTAAACCATTGGTTCCTTCATATGTTGACTAATTTGATTCACCGCAAAGCTTATATCCGGTCTCGTAAGAGTTAGGTAGATCAATTTGCCCACAAGTCTTCGATATCGGAATGGATCCTCATACGGCTCATTGTCCTTCTCCCCCTTTCGAATGCCTTTGTAACCATCTTCCAAAGGGGTCTTAGCCGGTTTAGCTCCAAGTTTCCTGGTCTCCTTCAATAAATCCATAGTATATTTCCTTTGAGAGATGTGTAATCCATTCTTGAACCGACACACTTCAATCCCAAGAAAATACTTCAACTCTCCAAGATCTTTCATTTCAAACACCGATCGAAGATAGTCCTTAATGACCTTAGGACTCACATTGGGACTAAGGGAAATAAAGAATAAAGAAAGGTGAAGAAATTCGGGTCGGAAATGTAAAACCGCGGATCGGCTCACTCGGAACGTGGGACGTTGAAATCTGACCCGCGGTACGAGTGGCATCGACGCCAGGCGCGGATCAGTACGCGGAAAGGATCGGGGCCAGACGATACGCGGATCAGCACGCGGCATAGAGCTTCTGTCGATCCGCGGAACGAGTGGCATCGAGGGAAGACCGAGTCACGGGACGGACGCAGCAACGGGTCGTGTGAAGCGGGTCGGATCTTCACGCGGGTATTTGGATAAACACGCGGATCCACCCGCGTGTTATCCCGAAACGCTGTCGTTTCACCCGTCCTGATGCATAAGGACGCGGACAGTCCTGGTACGTGGTGACGCGTTCCGCTCTCGTCCCGCGGTACGACAGCCCGTACGCCAGTCCGGTTCACGCCACACCAAACCTTATCCGACCGTTTTAAATCCTTTTTCTCATGACCTATTGTTTCTTTTCTATAAATAGGCTGTTCTAATGATGATGTAAGTCTCTCTTGGGAAAAATAAATAAAAAGTTTACTCTTTACTCTTCATGGTTACATAAATCTCTCTTACTCTTCATTACTCTTCATTTCTCCACTCTTCTCTCAATCTTACTCTTATTCTTCACACAATTCTTACATGGTATCAGAGCAAGTGCTCTTGGGATTCTCAAACGTGTTAGGTTGAATCGGTATAAGAAAGTTTTGATCTTTCTTATGCGCTTAACCTAACCTACATCATCCTTTTTTTTTTCGTGTTGAAGATTTCTTAAAAGCTCAAAGCTTTCTTCTTTAATCTCGTAAAAGCTCAAAGCTTTCTCCTTTAATCTCTCAAAAGCTCAAAGCTTTCATAATCTAAAGCTTAAAGCTTTCATCTTTGAACCGGTGTTACTAAAAGCTCAAAGCTTTTCTCTTTGTTTATCTAAAGCTCGAAGCTTTGACCGATCCTACCAAAAGCTGGAAGCTTTTCTCTAATTTCTAAGATCTACACCAACAAAATGATGAACACTCTCGAGACATCCAAGCCGCTTGTTGTTCCGGTGGTTCTTAAAGGAAGGAACTATCTACTTTGGTCGCGAACTACTAAGACAGCCTTGTGTGGACGAGGCTTGTGGAGTCACATTGATTTATCCCTTAGAGAAGCCACCTACGACCCTTCGTCGGACGAGGAAGATGAGGAGAAGACTAGATTGGCGGCGGCCAAGTGGTTTCAAGAAGACCAAACCGTTCTCGCAATTCTTCAAAATGGTTCGGAAGCATCGATCCTTGAGGCTTACTCCTATTGTGAAAAGGCAAGTGAGTTATGGGAAACTCTCAAGAATGTCTATGGTAATATCTCAAACCTTACTAGGGTTTTTGAGGTTAAAAAAGCTCTCAACGAGCTTAGTCAAGAGGATATGGAGTTTACCAAGCACCTTGGAAGATATCGATCTCTATGGGCCGAGCTAGAGATGTTAAGGCCAAGTACCATGGATTCGGTTGTGCTTAATGAACGTCGGGAGCAAGACAAGGTCTTTGGCCTTCTCCTCACCTTGAATCCGGTGTATAATGACCTTATCAAGCATATCCTCCGCTCCGATGTGTTACCAAGCCTTGATGACATATGTTCTCAAATCCAAAGGGAGCAAGGATCACAAGGACTATTTGGAGGAAAGGGGGAGCTTCATTTGGCGAATCAAGGAGCCTTTAACCGTTATGACAACCGGAAGAATGGTGGTACAAGCCGATATCGTAATCCACATCTCAAATGTGATCATTGTAAGAAGGAAGGTCATACCAAGGATAAGTGTTGGATACTCCATCCTCACCTCATGACGCCGAGAGGAACCAACCCGAACTACAACAACTACAAAGGATCAAGGGCGAATGGAGTGTGGGTCAAGCAAGATCAAGGAGGAACCGGGTCGTCTAAGCAAGAAGAAGAGGCTAATCAAGCCGACTATGTGAGGAAATCGGACTTGGAATCGCTCATCAAGTCCATTGCTTCACTTAAGGAATCCGGTAAAACTTTCTATACCCGTAAGCCTAATACTTCTCTTGTGGTTGATTCGGGAGCATCTCATCATATGATTAGTAACTTGAACTTGCTTGATAAACTTGAACCATCTAGAGGAAATGTGATGATTGCTAATGGTGATAATATACCTATTAAAGGAGTTGGGAACTTGAATCTATTTAATAAAAACTCTAAAGCGTTTTACATGCCAAATTTCGAATCAAACTTGCTTTCGGTTAAAAAGATGACTAGTGATTTGAATTGTTATGCAATCTTTGGTCCTAATGACTTCCATTTTCAGGATATTGAATCCGGAAAAGTGATAGGAGGTGGTGGTACCAAGGATGATCTCTATGTCTTAGAAGATTTATCACCAAGCTCATCTAGTGTTTTTCAATTTCAAACTTGTTTAGGAAAAGCAAATAATGCAATTTGGCATGCTAGAGTAGGACATCCCCATTCTCGGGCTCTTGAAATAATGCTCCCAAATGTTGTCTTTAATCATTTATCTTGTGAATCTTGTATTCTCGGAAAACATTGCAAATCGGTTTTTACTAAGTCTTCTACCGTTTATGAGAATTGCTTTGATCTTGTGCATTCGGATGTTTGGACCTCACCTTGCTCATCTAGAGATAACAATAAATACTTTGTCACATTCATTGATGAAAAATCGAAATATACATGGCTTACTCTCTTACCATCTAAGGATAGAGTCTTTGATGCATTTGTGAATTTCCAAACCTATATTGCTAACCAAAAAAAAGGCCAAGATTAAGATATTTAGAACAGATAATGGTGGTGAATACATGAGCAACCGATTTAAAGAACACCTATCTAAGCTTGGCATTTTGCATCAAACGACTTGTCCATACACTCCGCAACAAAACAGATCGGTTCAGACTGCTCCACTCCAAGATCTTTCAAGAGACTTTTAAGCCACATTAGTTCACCCGTGATGTTTGCCATTGCTCTATACTCAGCCTCTGCACTTGACCTTGAGACCACTTTCTGTTTCTTACTCTTCCAAGTTACTAAGTTTCCACCAACAAAGGTACAATAGCCTGTTGTACTCTTTCTATCAAGCTTGTCACCAGCCCAATCTGCATCACAATAGCCAACTATTTTTGTGTTCGCATTGCGACCCATCCACACTCCTTTTCCTGGTGTACCCTTGATATATCTTAGAATCCTCTCAACCATTTTCCAATGATGAGTTGTAGGTGCTTGCATATGTTGGCTCACTTGATTAACGGCAAAGCAAATATTTGGTCTAGTAATAGTCAAATAGATCAACTTACCAACCATTCTTTGATATTGCTTTACATTCGCAGTTATCTCCCCCTCAGGTTCATCCTTATAGTTTTCTTCAATAGGAGTCTTAGCTTGTTTGCAGCCTAGCTTTCCCGTTTCAGACAAAAGATCCAAAGCATACTTCCTTTGGGACAGAAATAATTCATCATCCATCCTGCAAACTTCAATACCAAGGAAGTATTTGAGTTCTCCCAAGTCTTTGATGTCAAACGTCCGCTTGAGAAGGTCTTTAGTCCGCTTAACACCATCACAATCATCACCAGTAATGATTATATCATCGACATATATGAGAACTACAACCATACCTTTTTCCCCCTTCGTTGTGAACAATGTATGATCAGCTTCTGATCTTTTAAAACCATCTTCCAAAAGGCAGCGACTTAGTTTCTCATACCAGGCCCTTGGTGACTGTTTAAGACCATAGATTGCTTTCTTTAGTTTACACACTTGATTCCCCTGACTAAACCCTTCTGGGGCCACCATATACACTTCCTCTTGTAAGTTTCCTTGAAGAAAAGCATTCTTGACATCCATTTGCCAAAGATCCCAAGAGAGATTGGTAGCAATGGATAAAAGAACTCTCACGGTATGGAGCTTGGCAACTGGAGCAAACGTTTCTGTATAGTCCACTCCATACTTTTGTGTATATCCCTTAGCAACTAGCCTTGCTTTATACCTCTCTACCTCTCCAGAACTCGTGTATTTAATGGTATATACCCATCTGCAACCAACAATCTTCTTCTTGTTCGGTTTCTTAACCAACTCCCATGTCTCATTTTCCATCATAGACTCAATCTCTTCTACCATAGCCTTGACCCAAACCTCACTTAGACATGCTTCTTCATAGCAAGTTGGGACTTTGTGTAGGTCAAACTTAGATAAAAAGGATTGATGCTTACTCGGAAGTGAAGCAATCGAGCAATAACCTTGAATTGGATGAGCAACAGCCTGAGAATTGTAGTAAACTCTTGTCTTCTTCCAATGCTCAGGACCATGTCTTACTCTTCCACTTCGTCTTAAAGGTAGAACCACCTCTGTTTCAACCTGAACAACTTCTGTTTCATCTTCTGATTCAACCTTAGGTTCTGTTTCTTCAGAACAATCTTGTAAATGTTCCCCCTCTCTACTACCTTCACCTGATTCAAGAGATACTTCTTTCTCCTTAGTATCACTCTTATCTTCATCAGTTACGGCCTCATTTTCTCCACCATCATCAGTTCGTATGTGTTGATCACTTTCTCCACTTAGTATTGGAGACTCTCTTGCACCAGCCAGAGTAGTTAACCCATCTACCAAGGTTCGTAATACAGATGCTCTATCTATAGACGAGCTGAGATCTCTTAAACTGTCCCAATCCTTGTTCTCAAAGAAGCCATTCTCTTCATCAAATTTGACTTCTCTAGATACATACATCCGCTTGGCTTCAGGGTTGTAGCATTTGTAACCTTTCTGAGTAGTAGAATAACCAATGAACATGCATCTGATGCTCTTTGGCTCAAGCTTGTTTCTCAGACCATCTGGTATAAAGACATAGCAAACACAACCAAAGACTTTGAGATGATCAATGACCGGTTTTGCTTTGTTAAGTACCTCATATGGAGACAAGTCCTTCAGTTGTTTGCTTGGCAATCTGTTGATGAGATAACACGCTGTCATCACAGCATCTCCCCAAAAACTCTTTGTGACTCCCTTATCAAACATCATTGTTCTAGTTACTTCCATCAAGTGTCTATTCTTGCGTTCAGCAACTCCATTTTGCTGAGGGGTATACGCACAAGAAGTCTGATGAATTATCCCATGGCTGCTCACAAATTCTTTAAACTGATTGCTTGTGTATTCTCCACCGTTGTCACTTCTCAATATTTTGATCTTCTTCTTGTATTGAGTTTCCACATATTTGTAAAAATTTGTGAATGCTTCAAGAACATGGCTTTTAGAAGGCAGAAGAGTGACCCATGTATACTTGCTTTTCTCATCAATAAAAGAAACGAAGTACTTATATTGATCCTTAGAAATACACGGAGCAGTCCATACATCAGTGTGAACTAATTCAAAGCACTCATTATACACAGTAGATGAGTCTTGATACACGGTCCTACACTTTTTTCCCAAAATACAAGCTTCACACCCTTGATCAGCTTGAGTCAGATTTGGCAACACGATCTTCATAACCTTGGAGTGAGGATGACCGAGGCGAGCGTGCCATACTGAGCTATTAATCCGAGAGCTCAAAGCAGAGTGAGCTTCTATAACTGGTTGCTTGTTGTTCAAAACATCCAAAAAATAGAGACCATCTTTGGAGCAACCTTCTCCAATGGTCTTTCCCGACTTAATGTCCTGAAACCATAAATCATCAGGACTAAACACAGCCAAGCAATCCAAATCCTTAGTTGCCTTTCCAACAGACAACAAATTGTTAGCAAAGTCGGGCATAAACAAAGCCTTAGTACTTTTACTAAACAATTCTACATCTCCAATTCCTTTAATCTCAATATCATGTCCATTTGCAATTGTAACCCTCCCCTCATGAGGCTTAACATTGGACAATAGTTCCTTATCACAAAACATATGATGAGAAGCCCCTGAATCAACAATCACAGGTTTAAGAATCATAGAGGCAAGGGAACTCTTACCGGATTGAGAAAGCTTGGCAATGCTCCTCATGAGAGCATCCAAGTCAGATTTCCTTACAACATCATCATTACTGGTAGAAGCAACTCCAGCAACTCCCTTTGATGTTTGACCTTTCTCCTTCATGTTCTTTGGCATCAAATGAGGATGGAGAGTCCAGCATTTGTCTTTGTTGTGGCCCTTCTTTTGGCAATGTTCACACCGAATGTTCCACTTCTCAGCTTGATAATCACCTTTGCTCGCTACATTAACAACTTCAACCGCTTCTCTACCCTTACTCATATGGGCAGTCTCACTTGTCCCTTTGAAGAGGCCTCTTGATCCTTCCTCTTTCTGGACCATCATACACACCTGGTTTAAGGTAGGAAGCTTATCAAACCTTAAAATGTGGTAAATAAGCCCTTGGTAGGACTTATTCAGCGTGAGAAGCAAGCCAAATACTTGGTCTTGTTCACGCCTCTCATTCATCTCTCTAGCGTCAAGAGTAGGTGGCCTCAGCATCTCTAGCTCTGCCCATAATCCTCTGTAATCGCCAAAGAGATCCTTGAACTCCCTCTCTTCTTGTTGGAGATCGCTTAGTGCCTTCTTAACCTCAAACATCCTGCTGAGATTAGATGTGTTTCCATAAACACCTTCAAGAGTTTCCCACAACTCCTTTGCCGTCTCTACATAAGAGTAAGAGGCAAGAATAGATTGCTCCAATGAGCTCTGAAGAACATTGTTAGATTTTGGGTTCATAAGGTGTTCATAAACAAAAGATCCAACCTTTACAATGGTTGAATCATCACAAGAACAGATTATTGTAGAAAGAGTGTTTAAGAGTGTTTAAGAAGAGATTTGTATATAAAGAACTAATAAACACTCAAGAACTACATTGTTAAGACTGATTTGAGAGATATAAAGATGAAGAGCAAAATCAGAATGAAGCAAGCTTTAGATATGAATTTATTATACTTGCTTAAAGATTACAAATGAAAGAGATAACATATTTATAGAGTAAAAGCAACATTTGGATCAGATCTAAATAATATGAACGTTGGAAATAAAGCATAAAGCAAATGTGCTTTATGAAGAGATAAGGTTATAAAGCAAAGTTTGTTTTCTAGCTTAAAGTAACCTTATCCTCTCTTATTCAAATCAGAACCACGTGGTCCCCTCTTTCCCAATATTCAAATGCTTTCGGCACCACGAAGGAACGCGCGTCTTCGGGGCTGAACTGATCCGCATGTTTGCCTCGATGCCGTAGTACCGCGGGTCGAGCATCCATCCGTCCCGCGCCTCGATCATCCTTCCCGCGGGTCAAGTCTTTCCCGCGTACCGTTCCGCGAGTCTTCTCATGCGGCCTAGCTTAACCAAGTCATGATTTCACTAGACCGCCACAAGACCGCCCTAGACCGTTACTCCATTGATGCGGTCTAGCTTTTCTTTGATGCGGCCTAGACTCTCTTTGGTGCGTCTTCGACTCTCTTTGGTGCGGCCTAGCTTTTCCAAGGCATGACCGCACTAGACCATCATTTACCAAGTCTCGGACACACTCTAGTAACTTAAGAGATGTTTATCACTCTTAAGTACTCTCTTTGATTAACACTCCCCCTCAAGTTCATACGCAACAATGTGAAGGATGAACTTGGAGAACAAGGAGAGGCCTCATTAAAACCTTAGTAGATAAAACCCATTGGGATAAAACTCTACTAAGGAAAAAGAGTACCAACTCAATGATCTTTAGGGAAATTCAATCAAGGTCTTGTTCTTCTTGAGCTTCGGTCCTCGGCTTCTCTTCTCTTGCCTCGGTCTTGCTCTTCTTCTTCATGCTTCCTCTCTAATACTCCCCCTCAACCTTAGTCGTCGTGAACACAAAGACTAAGGTTGAAAATCGCCGATCTTGATGCTTCCTCTTCGTCTCACGATTATTGGCTTACTCCATTCTTCTTCTCCTTGAACCTTAACATAATTCAAACTATAGAAAGCTTAAAGTATACACCAATGAACCAAGCAAGCAATCAAAGAACCAAATAATTATAATTGAACATATTTAAAAGATTAAGAGTTTAGAGAGTAGCCTTTTCATTTCGGTGGTGTGGTTGATCCTTTGATCTTCACTTGCTTTCCACACCAATCTAAAACGACTCGGACCATCTTCTTCTTGATCCAAGTGGTGGAGCTTTTCGGTTCCTTGTGCTTCATGCCATACAACCTTGTGAGTCCTCCTCCATTCACACCAAAACGCCAAAGGACTTTTGGATTCATCGTGATTTTAAATGCTTCTTGCATCCCACGGTTCTCTTCCTTTTGGTCGGGTGGAGCTTCGGGTTCCTTGAGCTATACGCCTTCAACCTCATGAGTCCTCCTCCATTCACGCAAAACACTAGTGTGACTTGGACCGCCTTTCACTTCTCTCATCATACCCTTTGAGTCATTCCACCCTAAGCTCCAATCTTCTTCTCACGGTTTCCTCTTGCTCCTTTCGATTACCACAACCAAGCGCCATTTCTTCTCTTTCGTCGCTTCTTGGATTCCAAGCCTATGTAACCTTCCTCAACGCCAAGCCTAATCACCATCCGAAGCATCTCAATCTCTTTTAGCTTCCGCAACAACGTCAAAACATTGGCTTGATCAACCCTTCTTCACCATTCACGGCTACTTTGGCTCTTTTGGAATGACTTCAAGATTGACCTTCAAAGGCTAGTTACATCTTCTTGGGTAGCTTGAGTGTCTATCGGTTCCATAGCTCAATCAAACAAGAACCGCTACAAAAACATACCAAAAACACAACACCAAGCAATCCAACCATTCCCATCAATGTTTCCCATCCAATCAATGTTATCAACACCAATCTTTTCACAATGTTTTCATCACAAGAATGGACCTTAAGTGCTCATTCATAATCAACCCGAGAGAATAATGATCGAGAGTAACCATGCTTCACACTTAAGGCGAGTTTCGATCAAGAGAGCATTACTTGGACCGATAGGATATTCACACAAGAGTTCTCAACATAAACCAAGAGTAACCAAGACCTTTTAAGGGATTTGGGCGAGTGTTTAAATGGTGTTTAGGCTAGGTTCCAAACTGTTTGAGAATAGAGAACTAAAGAGTGTTAGAATTTAGGGTTCATAAGGTGTTCATACACAAAGATCCAACCTTTACTATGGTTGAATCAACAAGAAAAGCTCAAATGAGCAAAGAGATTTAGACAGAGTTTTGGACAGATTTGAAGAGAGATTTAGAGTAGATTAGAAGAGATTTGAGTAAAGATATAGCATGGGTTCAATCCAAATGGATATCACCCTAAACACTAATCTCTCCTAATATCTACATTTGGAATACTTTGATATGAACAAGAGAGAAAGAGTAAGAGATGAATCTGATTTTTATTATTCAAGAATGAGTTAACAAGTTACTAAAGGGAATCCAAATATATAAAGGAAAGCTTTTATCTAATCACTCCAATATGACCGTTGCTTTATTAGATCAGATCATAAAGTAAAAGATAAAGCAAACATTGCTTTATGTGATGATAAGGTTTAGGATAAGGTTTTGCTTTTGGGACCACTTTATCATTTTGCCTCCAACATTCAAATGTGTTTTGGGACCACATTTGAACTGATCCGAGTGTCCCGCATCCCGCGTCATATCACTTCCCGCATATCGGGTCTTGACTGAACTGATCCGCGGTTTTACTTATCCGCGCCTCGAGTGTCTTGTACCGCGGGTCGAGATGCTCCTCGTACTAATCCGCATCTCGTACTGTCCCGCGACTTGATCAATCATACCAAAGTTACCCAAATATACTTTCACCTCGGTAACTTATTTATTCACCACTTTAGTAACTTAAGAGATGATACTTGATTAATCACTCTTAAGTACTCTCCTTGATTAACACTCCCCCTCAAGTTCATACACAACAAGGTGAAGTGTGAACTTGGAGATACAAGGAGAGGCCTCATTAAAACCTTAGTAGATAAAACCCATTGGGATAAAACTCTACTAAGGAAAAAGAGTACCAACTCAATGATCTAGGGAAATTCAATCAAGGTCTTGATCATTGTTGAGCTTCGGTCCTCGGCTTCTCTTCTCTTGCCTCGGCCTTGCTCTTCTCTTCATGCTTCCTCTCTAATACTCCCCCGCACTCTTAGCCGCCGTGAAGATTTGTGAACAAAGGCTAAGAGTGGAGTTCGGCCTCGTCTTTGGCCTTTTGAACCACACGGCCTTGATGGCTTCTTCAAAGACTCATGGCCAACTTCAATCTTCTCCCCCTTAAACCTTAGACAAGATTCAAAAAAGAAAAAGCTTAAAGTATACACCATTGAATCATATCATAAGCTAGCAATCAATGAACCAAATGATCTATAATTGAAAGATTAAAAAGGGTAAGAGTTTAGAGAGTAGCCTTTTTATTTGATGGTGTGGTTGATCCTTTGATCTTCACTTTCTTTCCACACCCCATTCGATTGATCCGGACCTTCATGATCCAAAGGTGGAGTTTTCGGTTCCTTGTGCCCAATTCAAGAGCCATACAACCTCGTGAGTCCTCCTCCATTCACGCAAAGACGCCAAAGGACTTTTGGATTCATCGTGATTTTAAATGCTTCTTGCATCCCACGGTTCTCTTCCCTTTGGTCGGGTGAAGCTTCGGGTTCCTTGAGCGATACGCCGTCAACCACATGAGTCCTCCTCCATTCACGCAAAACACTAGTGTGACTTGGACCGCCTTACACACCATCTCATCACACCCTTTGAATCATTCCACCCTAAGCTTCAATCTTCTTTTCACGGTTTCCTCTTGTTTCCTTCGGTTACCACAACCAAGCACCATTTCTTCTCTTTCGTCGCTTCTTGAATTCCAAGCCTATGTAACCTTCCTCAACGCCAAGCCTAATCACCATCCGAAGCATCTCAATCTCCTATAGCTTCCGGAAAAACGTCAAAACATTGGCTTGATCAACCCTTCTTCACCACTCACGGCTCCTTTGGCTCTTTTGGAATGACTTCAAGATTGACCTTCAAAGGCTAGTTACATCTTCTTGGGTAGCTTGAGTGTCCATCGGTTCCATAGCTCAATCAAACAAGAACCGCTATAAAAACATACCAAAAACACAACACCAAGCAATCCAACCATTCCCATCAATGTTTCCCATCCAATCAATGTTACCAAACACCAATCTCTTCACAATGTTTTTCACAACAAGAATGGACCTTAAGTGCTCATTCATAATCAACCCGAGAGAATAGGGATCGAGAGTAACCATGCTTCACACTTAAGACGAGTTCCGATCAAGAGAGCATTACTTGGACCGATAGGATTCTCACACAAGAGTTCTCAACATAAACCGAGAGTAACCACTAGCTTTTAAGGGATTTGGGTGAGTGTTTAATTAGTGTTTAGGCTAAGTGTTTAGGCTTGATTCCAAACTGGTTGAGAATAGAGAACTAAAGAGTATAGAGATTATAAAGAGTATAAAGAGTAGAGAGTTTCATAGAGTATATAAAGATTTTGAAGATTAAGAAAGGGGTAGATTAAGAAATGTTCTCTATTCTCATGAATGGTTTCTCTTTGGATAGATCATGGATTCATCTTATATCAATTCACCAAGAGAGTAAGGATAGGAAATAACCCAAATCAAGCTTCCATTGGTTTGAATGACACCGGCCGAATGCTTCTCCTCTCCAATGGTCTCCATTTGACAATCTCCACTTGCATTCTATTCCCCTTCTCTAGCAAACCAATCAATCCTTCCTTCATCTAACCTCACCAACAAAGGCTTCTTGAGAGTAAACCATCTTTGAGGTTCATGGGAGAGGGAAAGCTCCAATCTTTAATGGTTTTCTTCCCTTGAAAAACCCATTTGCTTCACACTAGCGACCAAGCTCCAAACACACTTGGATTTTTCACAAGCAAGCATCTCAATCTCTTGTAGCTTACTTGAATCAAATAACCGGCTCCATGGTGAGAGTGCTCAAGATCCCATGAGTTCTTCTCTCATTTTCCCACTGGTTTGAACCGGACAACAACGAGCTCTAGAGGTGGGAGATCTCTACCACCTTCTTCTTGTGAGCTTCTTCTTCAAAGGGACGACCTTTAGCACCGTGGATTGAGACGTCTTCAACCAGCGAGCTTCTTCTTCGCCCTTCTTCTTCTTTTCACCGAGAAAGCTTCGAGCTTTCTTCTTCTTCTTTCTCTACAGCTCAGACCTAGCTTTCTCCGAGCAATAGATCTGAGTTTCAACATCAAACATCAACCAAAGAATAACCAAAGAAGAGATCTTTTCAAAGCATCTCTTCCACACAAGCACAGCGGAATCATTAAGAATGTGTGTTAGATTAAGCGCATACGGAGAATGGAAACCTCCTTATAACGATTCAATCTAACATCCCAAGAGCTTATGCTCTGATACCATGTTAGAATTTAGGGTTCATAAGGTGTTCATACACAAAGATCCAACCTTTACTATGGTTGAATCAACAAGAAAAGCTCAAATGAGCAAAGAGATTTAGACAGAGTTTTGGACAGATTTGAAGAGAGATTTAGAGTAGATTAGAAGAGATTTGAGTAAAGATATAGCATGGGTTCAATCCAAATGGATATCACCCTAAACACTAATCTCTCCTAATATCTACATTTGGAATACTTTGATATGAACAAGAGAGAAAGAGTAAGAGATGAATCTGATTTTTATTATTCAAGAATGAGTTAACAAGTTACAAAAGGGAATCCAAATATATAAAGGAAAGCTTTTATCTAATCACTCCAATATGACCGTTGCTTTATTAGATCAGATCATAAAGTAAAAGATAAAGCAAACATTGCTTTATGTGATGATAAGGTTTAGGATAAGGTTTTGCTTTTGGGACCACTTTATCATTTTGCCTCCAACATTCAAATGTGTTTTGGGACCACATTTGAACTGATCCGAGTGTCCCGCATCCCGCGTCATATCACTTCCCGCATATCGGGTCTTGACTGAACTGATCCGCGGTTTTACTTATCCGCGCCTCGAGTGTCTTGTACCGCGGGTCGAGATGCTCCTCGTACTAATCCGCATCTCGTACTGTCCCGCGACTTGATCAATCATACCAAAGTTACCCAAATATACTTTCACCTCGGTAACTTATTTATTCACCACTTTAGTAACTTAAGAGATGATACTTGATTAATCACTCTTAAGTACTCTCCTTGATTAACAAAGAGTATAGATATTATAGAGATTTGTAAAGATTATAGAGAATATAAGAGAATAAAAAGATTTTGAAGAATAAGAAAGGGGTAGATTAAGAAATGTTCTCTATTCTCATGAATGGTTTCTCTTTGGATAGATCATGGATTAATCTTATATCAATTCACCAAGAGAGTAAGGATAGGAAATAACCCAAATCAAGCTTCCATTGGTTTGAATGACATTTGGCCGAATGCTTCTCCTCTCCAATGGTCTCCATTTGACAATCTCCACTTGCATTCTATTCCCCATCTCTAGCAAACCAATCAATCCTTCCTTCATCTAACCTCACCATCAATGGCTTCTTGAGAGTAAACCATTCTTGAGCTTCATGGGAAAGGAAAGCTCCAATCTTTAATGGTTTTCTTCCCTTGAATCCCATTTGCTTCACACTAATGACCAAGCTCCACACTTGGGTTTTCTTCAAGAGTTTCACAAGCAAGCTTCTCCTAGCTTACTTGGACCAAGATCCGGCCTTCTCTTATACCGGACCCAATGCTTTTGAGCTCCTTAGGTGGCAATCCCATCACCTTCTTCTTTGAGCTTCTTCTTCAATGGAACGGGACTTGCTCATCGGATTGGGTCGACTTTCAAGCCGTGAGTTTCTTCACCGTTCTCTTCTTATTCATGAAAGCTTCGGGCTTTCACGTCTTCTTCAATGGAAAGCTTTGAGCTTTCTTCATCTTCTTCTTCCATGGGAAAGCCTTGAGCTTTCTTCCTCATTTCTTCATGAAAGCATCGGGCTTTCACATCTTCAATCTTCAATGAACAGCTTCAAGCTTCCTCCATCTTCTTTCTTCAATCCCGGATCTAGCTTTCTCCGAGCAATAGATCCGAGTCTTCATCAACACAACCAAAGAAGAGATCCATCTCTTCCATACAAGCACAGCGGAAACAACACATAATATTGGTTAGGTTAAGCGCATAAGGAAGATTGACACATCCTTATAACGATTCAACCTAACACTTTTAAGAATCCCAAGAGCTTATGCTCTGATACCATGTTAGATTTTGGGTTCATAAGGTGTTCATAAACAAAAGATCCAACCTTTACAATGGTTGAATCATCACAAGAACAGATTATTGTAGAAAGAGTGTTTAAGAGTGTTTAAGAAGAGATTTGTATATAAAGAACTAATAAACACTCAAGAACTACATTGTTAAGACTGATTTGAGAGATATAAAGATGAAGAGCAAAATCAGAATGAAGCAAGCTTTAGATATGAATTTATTATACTTGCTTAAAGATTACAAATGAAAGAGATAACATATTTATAGAGTAAAAGCAACATTTGGATCAGATCTAAATAATATGAACGTTGGAAATAAAGCATAAAGCAAATGTGCTTTATGAAGAGATAAGGTTATAAAGCAAAGTTTGTTTTCTAGCTTAAAGTAACCTTATCCTCTCTTATTCAAATCAGAACCACGTGGTCCCCTCTTTCCCAATATTCAAATGCTTTCGGCACCACGAAGGAACGCGCGTCTTCGGGGCTGAACTGATCCGCATGTTTGCCTCGATGCCGTAGTACCGCGGGTCGAGCATCCATCCGTCCCGCGCCTCGATCATCCTTCCCGCGGGTCAAGTCTTTCCCGCGTACCGTTCCGCGAGTCTTCTCATGCGGCCTAGCTTAACCAAGTCATGATTTCACTAGACCGCCACAAGACCGCCCTAGACCGTTACTCCATTGATGCGGTCTAGCTTTTCTTTGATGCGGCCTAGACTCTCTTTGGTGCGTCCTCGACTCTCTTTGGTGCGGCCTAGCTTTTTCAAGGCATGACCGCACTAGACCATCATTTACCAAGTCTCGGACACACTCTAGTAACTTAAGAGATGTTTATCACTCTTAAGTACTCTCCTTGATTAACAAACAGCCAAGACGAGCTGATCTTCTTGGATCCACTTCGAATCCACCACTCCTCCACCGGTTTTAGCTGGAGGTGAGCTAAAGATCTCACCGGTTGCTGCTTCACTATCTTCATCTTGATTCACAAAACAATGCTCCCAAAGACCACGGCTTCTCAGAGCCGTCTTTGTGGTTCTAGACCACAAGAGATAGTTGCTCCCTTTAAGAACAACAGGTAGAATGATATGCTTCTGATTCCCCATTAATATCTTCTTCACACAAACAGAGAATACAAATGAAGAGCTTTGCGGAAATAGGTTCTCAAGAGCTTTGATGCTCTGCTACCATGTAGATTTTCAAGTAATCAAGCTAAGGAACAAGAAGGTTTAGACTTGATTACACAAGATCTTAGTATAGGAAAAAGAGAATGATTTTAGTTGTAAGAACAAGAGCTTTAGATCTGATTATTCTTGTGTATATTACGTGTGTCTTCTTGTGTTGCACAAGAAAGGTTTATATACATCTTAATCCCTTAAACAAGTGGGATGAAAATATCTAGATATTATCTAGCTAAAGACAAGAGATTACTTCAAGAGGAAGAAAGCTCTTAACAAATATCTAAAGTAACTTTATCTAAATTAATTTTAATTAAAGTAACTTTAAATCTCTTACTTATCTTGTTGCTTCATTTCAACAATCGATGCCAAGGACGCGGATCAGTACACGACCCGCGTGTTTATCCGTTAACCCGGGTCGGGTATTCGGATAAACACGCAGATCCTAGAAACTGATCTGATCCGTGTGTTCGCATCAGTACGTGCCTTCCTCGATGCTCCTTTGATCCACGGGACGACTGGCATCGATGCCAGTCCGACCCGCGGTACATGGCCGGGACAGATTTTTCCCAACTTCCGTTTTGGCCATTTCTTCATGCGGCCTTCTCTTCTAATCATGCGGCCTGACTTCCTTGATCCTTAAATGGCCTAGAACACCACCTTTCATGTCTTGAACGCCTCTTGACCTTCCTTTCCCAAAGTGACCTGAATATGGCTAAGTCTTGGGTACTTTGGGATCTTCTCTTGAACACCTTTGTGTTCTCCTTGTTTAACACTCCCCTGCATTAATACGCAGTAACACGAAGTATTAACTTGGAGACACAAGGAGAGACCTCATTAAAACCTTAGTGGGAAAACCCTTTGGGACAAAACCACACTAAGGAAAAAGAGTATCTACTCCAAGGTCTTAAGGGTTTTAAACCAAGGTCTTGAGCTTCACCTCGGCTCCTCTTTATTCCGCCTCGGTCTTGCTCTTCTTCTTTGAGCTTCGGCCTCAACTTATCCGTGATAGCTTCGGCCTTGCTCTTCTTCTTTGAGCTTCTTTCTTTAATACTCCCCCGCACTCTTAGCCGTTGTGAAGACTCTTGTGAACAGAGGCTAAGAGTGGAGCTTGGCATCGCCTTTTGCTCTTCGAGTTCCGGATCAGTCTTCGGTCTTATTGCTCCCTTTGATTCTTCTTCTTAACTCCGGTTTCTCTTATGGTTTCCTCATCTACTTTCCTTCATTTGCACCTTTGATCAGGAGGTTTAAACAAAAGAAAACATTAGAGATGTTCCATAACTTAAAACCATCAATTAAGAGATATAATGTGTAATAGCAATAGATTTTAAATTGAGAAATGATTGATCCATAAATGGGAGTTTAGAAATGGCCCTTTTTCTTGAAGTTTCGGATCGATGGTCGGTCTTATTGCTTCTCGAAAACTTCTCTCTTTGAGGCTCTCATGCAAGACTTTGAGGCTCTCATTTGCTCCTTTGAGGCTCTTATGGTCTCCTTTATCTTTCAATGAAAGATAGAGCTGAAAAGAGTAGCGGTTGTTCCATAAGGAATATCAAAGGAAAAACAATAGCCAAATGAGGAATATCAAATCTCATGAGGAATATCAAAGATTAGAGAGTTTAGAGATAGCCTTTTTCATAATGTTACGGTTTGGAGACATGGAATTTCGATTCCTTTGATTAGTCTTCTCCCCCGTACACCAAACTTCACCAATCCGATTACTTCTTAACATTTCTTCTTGAATTTCACCTTGCATTTACACAATAAACGAATTGGATTAGCCACATTCAAATAATTAAGTTTAAAATCATAAAAACATTCAAATTTCATCATGATTTTAAACTTTTAATTCTCAAATTCGTTTATTGGTTCCAAATTTGCAAGCTTATCATTTTTCAAGAATTTAAACTCCTTTAATCAACCGGTTTTACTCTAAACCGGAATTCAAAATTCAAAATTCAAATAAAACCAAAAAGGGAGGGAAAATTTAGAACTCCCTCTTTCTTCCAATTCGGATTGGAAGTATGAACACCATTGAAGCTTGATAGCTTCTTGAATATCTTGGGAATGGATTCATCGTGATTTTAAATGCTCAAAGGCATCCCACGGTTCTCTCCCACATGGTAAACACAAGGGCCTTTTGGATTCATCGTGATTTTAAATGCTTCCATGCATCCCACGGATCTCTTCCCACTTGTGTTACCTAACAATTTAAAACATTGTAACCAAAGATTAGTAACCAAAGATTAGTAACTAAAGATCTGAGTAACGGAGAGTGTAAGTAACCGAGAGAGTGAGAGAGTGAGGGATTGAGAGAGTAAGTAACCAAGAGTAAGAGTAACCAAGAAAAAGCTTTGAGCTTTTAGTAACCAAGAAAAAGCTTTAAGCTTTTGAATTTAAGAGAAAAAAAGCATCCATGCTTTTGAATTTTAAAGAAAGCTTTAAGCTTTAGAATTTTGAAAAGCTACAAGCTTTTGAATTTAAGAAAGCTACAAGCTTTAGAGATTTTGAGAAAGCTAAAAGCTTTAGAGATTAAGGGAAAGCTACAAGCTTTAAGATTAACAAGAAATTGTAACCAAAAATTCGAAACAAACTTAAACATTTTACTTTCGAAACAAACTTTAAATTTTTTTTTTTTTTTTTTTTTTTTTTAAACCTGAATCTTTAAACAAACATTTGCAGCGGAATCTAACAAGAATTTGTGTTGGGTTAAGCACATGAGATAGACTGATTACCCCTCATACTGATTCAACCCAACTCACCAAAGAAATCAACATTTTCGAACTTTTGAAGAATAAAAGAAAAACCGAATCTCCAAATCTCTAACCCCAAGAGCTTATGCTCTGATACCATGTTGGAATTTGATGAGTCTAAGCTCATCTTATGATTAACAAACACCTAAAGGTGTTAAAGAAAGAATCCACACAAACCGGTTTATACAAAACCGAGTATTACATTTGTGGAGAGATTTGGAGTTTGAATAAGAAAGATTAAGGAATCATAGACCAAACAATATGGGTTCAATCCAACCGAAAATCACCCTAAAAGCAATGTCTATCCTTACTCTACATTGAAAATACTAAGAAAAGCTTAAGTAAAGAAAGAAAAGAAATAAAATAAGAACTAAAGATTTTCTCTTCTTTTATTGATAAAATGATACTTGGATGATTACAAATGAATCTTACAACCTCTATTTATAGAGGAAAAATCAGATCTAAAGAAATAAAGGAAAAAGTAAAATGTTGACCAGATTTGAATCTGGTCAACTGTCCCAACGGTCTGATGCCGTACGGTCTGGCATCAGGAGAAATGGATCCGCGGGTCAAGCAGGATCACGCGGCATCGGGACTCAGGTTCTTCGGACGTGGGACGGAGATCAGGACGAGTAGCATCGAGCTTCAGGATGCGGATCATCGATGCCAAGGACGCGGATCAGTACACGACCCGCGTGTTTATCCGATAACCCGGGTCGGGTATTCGGATAAACACGCGGATCCTAGAAACTGATCTGATCTGTGTGTTCGCATCAGTACGTGCCTTCCTCGATCCTCCTTCGATCCGCGGGACGACTGGCATCGATGCCAGTCCGACCCGCGGTACGTGGCCGGGACAGATTTTTCCCAACTTCTGTTTTGGCCATTTCTTCATGCGGCCTTCTCTTCTAATCATGCGGCCTGACTTCCTTGATCCTTAAATGGCCTAGAACACCACCTTTCATGTCTTGAACGCCTCTTGACCTTCCTATTAGAGAGGAAGCATGAAGAAAGAGGGCGAGGGCGAGGCCGAGGCAAGAGAAGAGAAGCCGAGGACTGAAGCTCAAGAAGAACAAGACCTTGATTGAATTTCCCTAAAGATCATTGAGATTGGTACTCTTTTTCCTTAGTAGAGTTTTATCCCAATGGATTTTATCTACTAAGGTTTTAATGAGGCCTCTCCTTGTATCTCCAAGTCCACACTTCACTTTGTTGTGTTTGGACTTGAGGGGGAGTGTTAATCAAGGAGAGTACGTAAGGATTAATCTTTCCTTAAGTTACTAATGGTGAATAAAGAGTTACCATGGTGAAATCAATAATTGGGTAACTTTGGTAACTTGGTAAATACGGGAATAATGCGGAACAGTCATGTTCCGCATCATGGACATGCAAGACGGAGACGCGCGTCAGTTCCGGAGACGCGCATCGAAGACGATCCGAGGCGCGGATCAATTCAGTCCTTGTGGTCCCGGTTTTGGTTAAGGATAAGGGGGGACCATGATCTGATTCAAAAGAGAGGATAAGGTTGCTTTATGAAAGAAGACAAGAATTGCTTTATGTCCACATCTTATCCTTTCCCTCCCCTCTCCAACGTTCACATTAGGATCTGATCTTACTTTCCTCTTTATATATATGTATTTCCATCATTTGTAAAGATTAACTAAGTAATAAAGAAAATCAGATTCACTCCTTTCTCTCTTGTTCATTTCATAGTATTCCAAATGTAGAGATTAGGAGTTTATGGGGTTTAGGGTGAGATTCATTTGAATCAAACCCACTTATGTTTAATCTCTCCTAATATATCCTAATCTCTCTTAATCTCTCATAATCTGTCTCATGAATCTGTTCGAAACTCTTCTTTAATCTCTTTGCTCATTTGAGCTTTTCTTTGGATTCAATCTCTCTAAAGGTTGGATCTTTGTTTATGAACACCTTATGAACCCTAAAATCTAACACTTCCTTTCCCAAAGTGACCCGAATATGGCTAAGTCTTGGGTACTTTGGGATCTTCTCTTGAACACCTTTGTGTTCTCCTTGTTTAACAATTGGTGGAAACTTGGTGACTTGGAGAACTAAGAAGCAAAAGTCGGTCTCATGTTCAAGTGCGGAAGCCGAGTATAGAGCGATGAAGAAGTTAACAAATGAGCTAACATGGTTGAGAGGCATCTTAGCTTACATGGGGATTGAGACCACCAAGCCGATGGTGATGCATTGTGACAACCAAGCCGCAATTCACATAGCTACCAACTCGGTGTTCTACGAACGGACGAAGCACATCGAGATCGATTGTCACAAGGTTCGTGAGAAGATTGAACAAGGATGGACACTTCTGTGTTTTACAAGGAGTGAGGACCAAGTGGCGGATATCTTCACCAAAGCCGCGAGTCTCAAGGTTTGCAATCATCTCTTTAGCAAGCTTGGACTCGTGGATCTCACTCGTCCATGAGAAGACCCCTAACTTGCAATCATCACACTCTTTTTCCCTTAGCAAAGTTTTGTCCTACGTGGTTTTCTTTGTTAAGGTTTTTAATAAGGTGATGGTTGCGGGTTTCCAAGTTAAGCATAATTCTTATGTTTAACTTGAGGGGGAGTATTGACCTTGGCACCATCAAAATGTGCTAAGGGAAAGGGAATAAACAAGAGTGTCGATCGACAGGGAGGTGTGTCGAGGAGAAACGAGGAACGAAGGCGTCGATCGACACGAAGGAGTCGTGTCGATCGACACGAGTACCAGAGTTTGAATTCGACCGTTGCGATTCGACCGTTGCGATCCAACCGTTGAGATATGACCGTTGGAGAATCGTGTCGATCGACACACTTATGTAGTGTCGATCGACACGAAGACCAGAATTGTTTTTCTATTTAAACCTTGTTGTATGAACCTTGTGTAAGAATTTGATGAGCAAATGCTCACATAAACAAAAGATTCATCCTTTAAGAAGGAATGAACCAAAGAAATGCTCAAGAGAGCCTTAGATTTAGTGTGATATAAATCAGAGAATAAGAAGAGATTATGGAGAGATTTGAGTAAATTTAGAAGAGAGATTAAGAGAGATTCAAGACAGATTATATGAAGAAAGGAGTGGGTTCAATCCAAATGGATATCACCCTAAACACCAATCTCTCCTAATATCTACATTGATAATAATCTGATTTTGGATAAAGGAAAAGAGAGAAAGATATGAACTTGAAACATATTTCTTTTTTTATTATCAAGTTAATGTTTACAAGAAGAGAATACAAAATATATATAGGGAAAGATTATTGAGGATCAGATCCAAAATCATCCTTATCACCGTTGGTCATGATAATGACATAAAGCACATTTTGGCTTTACATGATAAAGCACATCTTATCCTCTTTTCCTTTGTTATGGATCAGAACGTGGTCCCTCCATCTCTTTTACTCGGGACCGTAAGATACCGCAACTGATCCGCGCTTCGGAAGAATCCTTCCCGCGCCTCGAGCTTCCTTGATTCCAATCCGTTCCGCGGGTCGAGCATCCGTCCCGCGTCTCGGTCCCTCTTCATCAAAGTTACCCGAACATATATTTTCTCCACGGTAACTATTTATTCACCATTAGTAACTTAAGGTAAGATTAATTCCTTAAGTACTCTCCTTGATTAACACTCCCCCTCAAGTCCAAACACAACAAAGTGAAGTGTGGACTTGGTGATGCGATCTCCCTAGGACAACTCCGAAGGAAAGGCTGTGAATGAGGCAAGATGGTGAATGAATGCGTGAAGATGATGATTTGATAAGGGCAGCGGCTGTATATAGGGATGTAGATGGACTTGAACGTGATGATGATGTGGAGAATGGCAGCGTATGAAGGTTGTGATGGTGGCGTGAATAATAGGAGATGAATGATAAATGATAGAAGATCTCTTGGTAAGCTTAAGCTTGATAAGAGAATCAAATAGAAGAGTTTCTCGATCACAACGTGTATGAGAATCTCGGATTCAATGAACAATACTCAAGAATCAGGTTGAGGGAAGAAACAATCGATACTGGTTTTTTTCATAAAGTTCTTCGCTGAAAAAAAACAAAGGAGGCGTCACTTGGGTTTTATAATCAACCCTAGAGACATGAAACCCAAACAACAAAGCGTTCCAAAATAAACAACAAAGCGTCTAAAATTTAAACAAAACAGCGAGGCGTCCCAACCCTAAGGTTCCTAATCGGTGCACCTCTAAAATACTAAGTACCAGCCATAGTGACTTGTACATAATTACCCAATAGCAATGAATTCTAAGTAACTCGACGTAGTGATTCATCTGCCTCATTAAAAACCATGCCGAGAAAACCCATTGGGACAAAACTCAACATGGGAAAAAGAGTACAGACTCCTCACCTTAAGTCACTTAGTCATCATTACCGGGTGTAGTCTTCAACGTGGAGATATTAAAGACTTGAATCTTCGATAAGCTGAGTGATCCTTCTGCTATGAGTGAATGAGCTTCCTTGGCCATCTCCTTAGCTCTAGAACGAGTGATCCGTCCTACTAGCTCCGGTTCCTCCTCAGCTTCTGATTCCTCAGCATCCTTGCTATCCATGATCATATCACTTGGAGATACAAGGAGAGGCCTCATTAAAACCTTAGTAGATAAAACCCATTGGGATAAAATTCTACTAAGGAAAAAGAGTACCAACTCAATGATCTAGGGGAATTCAATCAAGGTCTTGATCTTCTTTGCGAGCTTCGGTCCTCGGCTTCTCTTCTCTTGCCTCGGCCTTGCTCTTCTCTTCATGCTTCCTCTCTAATACTCCCCCTCAAGCTTAGTCATCGGGACGCCTTAAGGACCAAAGGCTAAGCTTGCACCACGCAATGATCTTGCCTCGGTTTGATTTGAATTCGGCGCCACTTCTCATTCCTTTAGCCCTTTTGATTTCTCCTCCTATGAATCCTTTCCTTCTTTGAGGCTCTCATGGTCTCCTTTACCCTTCAATAAGTGATAAAGAAGAAAAGATTAAGTATTTGCCATGAGGAATATCAAAGGAATATCAACAAAGTAAAGAACTCATAAATGAAACTAGAACTAAGGTAATGAAATAAATTGAAATGAGAGTAGAGTTTAGAGAGTAGCCCTTTTTATTTTGGATGATGTGGTTGGATCCTTTGATCTCCTTATACTTCACACCTCCTTTGAATCGAATCTTCATAATCCATTTTTGGTGGAGCTTTCGGTTCCTTGTGCATTTAGCCATATAACCACGTGAGTTCTCCTCCATTCACTCCAAAACGCCAAAGGAATTTTGGATTCATCGTGATTTTAAATGCTTCATGCATCCCACGGTTCTCTTTCCTTTGGTCGGGTGGAGCTTCAGGTTCCTTGAGCTATACGCCTTCAACCTGTTAACCTTAGGGCTTAAATAGAACTAAGGGAATAAAGGTCTGAGGCTGGTTACACGAGAAGGTGTTGCGGATCAGTCCGGATGATTCAATAAGCACCGGATGGTTCCATTTGAATCAGAACCACAAGGGAGTAACGGTCATGAGCTGTTGAGATATTATTTACCTCTTTTGGTAAATGCTATGATGAGTCATCAAGGGAATAATCAGAGAAGGAGTATACAGGCTGGAGCAGTCCTCACCTTATCCTAATTGTACTATGCTTTAGTAGGATCAGTCCAAATGTCCTTTGCTTTTATAAACCTTATCCTTATGTAACGGTCTGATCAGAGGCTCCATATAATCTTGTAATCTGCTCAGTTGTAACTTTATCTTGAATAATGAAAAGATTTCAAGTTCTTACTCTCTCTTAATCTATTCTCTAATCCTCCCTAATCTCTCTCTAAATCTGTTCATACACTCTACAAATTATTCTTACATGGTATCAGAGCGGTTGATTCCGTGACTATACTTGTGTTTTTCTTCATTAAATCTCCATCAAATCTCTTTCATAATCTTGTTGGAATTTGATGAGTCTAAGCTCATCTTATGATCAACAAACACCTAAAGGTGTTAAAGAAAGAATCCACACAAACCGGTTTATACAAAACCGAGTATTACATGTGTGGAGAGATTTGGAGTTTGAATAAGAAAGATTAAGGAATCATAGACCAAATAATATGGGTTCAATCCAAATGGATATCACCCTAAAAACAATGTCTATCCTTAATCTACATTGAAAAATACTAAGAAAAGCTTAAGTAAAGAAAGAAAAGAAATAAAATAAGAACAAAAGATTTTCTCTTCTTTTATTGATAAAATGATACTTGGATGATTACAAATGAATCTTACAACCTCTATTTATAGAGGAAAAATCAGATCTAAAGAAATAAAGGAAAAAGTAAAATGTTGACCAGATTTGAATCTGGTCAACTGTCCCAACGGTCTGATGCTGTACGGTCTGGCATCAGGAGAAATGGATCCGCGGGTCGAGCAGGATCACGCGGCATCGGGACTCAGTTTCTTCGGACGCGGGACGGAGATCAGGACGAGTAGCATCGAGCTTCAGGATGCGGATCATCGATGCCAAAGACGCGGATCAGTACACGACCCGCGTGTTTATCCGTTAACCCGGGTCGGGTATTCGGATAAACACGCGGATCCTAGAAACTGATCTGATCCGCGTGTTCGCATCAGTACGTGCCTTCCTCGATGCTCCTGCGATCCGCGGGACGACTGGCATCGATGCCAGTCCGACCCGCGGTACATGGCCGGGACAGATTTTTCCCAACTTCTGTTTTGGCCATTTCTTCATGCGGCCTTCTCTTCTAATCATGTGGCCTGACTTACTTGATCCCTAAATGGCCTAGATCACCACCTTTCATGTCTTGAACGCCTCTTGACCTTCCTTTCCCAAAGTGACCCGAATATGGCTAAGTCTTGGGTACTTTGGGATCTTCTCTTGAACACCTTTGTGTTCTCCTTGTTTAACACTCCCCCGCAAGTTAATACGCAGTAGAATGAAGTATTAACTTGGAGACACAAGGAGTGTTAGAATAAATCTTAGAGTGTATGAACAGATTAGAGAGAGATTAGGGAGGATTAGAGAATAGATTAAGAGAGAGTAAGAACTTGAAATATATTCATTATTCAAGATAAGGTTACAAATGAGCAGATTACAAGACTATATAGAGTCTATAATCAGACCGTTGCATAAAGATAAGATTTCTAAAAGCAAAGGACATTTGGACTGATCCTACTAAAGCATAGTACAATTAGGATAAGGTAAGGACTGATCCAGCCTGTGCACTCTGATCTGATTATTCCCTTGATGACTCATCATAGTATTTACCAAAAGAGGTAAATAATATCTCAACAGTTCATGACCGTTACTCCCTCGTGATTCTGATTCAAATGGAACCACTCGGCGCTTATTGAATCATCCGGACTGATCCGCAAGACCAGCCTCGGTCCTTTATTCCCTTAGTGCCATTTAAGCCCTAAGGTTAACACTCCCCCTCAAGTTAAACATAAAGGTTTTATGTTTAACTTGGAAACTCACAACCATCACCTCATTAAAAACCTTAGCAAAGAAAACCACGTGGGACAAAACTTTGCTAAGGGAAAAAGAGTGTGATGATTGCAAGTAAGGGGCTTAGACTACGGATGAGTAAGGTCCACAAGCCCTAGTTTGCTATGGATATGATTGCAAACCTTGAGACTCGCAGCCTTAGTGAATGTATCCGCCAATTGATCGTTCGTTCTAGTGTAGCAAGGCAAAGTCCATCCTTGCTCAATCTTCTCCCGAACCTTATGACAATCGATCTCAATGTGCTTTGTTCTTTCATGGAAGACCGAGTTAGTTGCAATGTGTATTGCCGCTTGGTTGTCACAATGCATCACCATAGGATCGGTTGACTCAATTCCCATATGAGCTAGAATGCCTCTCAACCATGTAAGCTCATTTGTCAACTTCTTCATTGCTCTATATTCCGCTTCTGCACTTGAACAAGAGACTCCCTTTTGCTTCTTAGTCCTCCAAGTAACCAAGTTACCACCAACAAACGTACAATACCCCGTTGTAGATCTTCTATCACTCCTATCTCCAGCCCAATCCGCATCACAATAACCAACTGTTTCGGTATTCTCATTTCTCCCCATCCATACTCCTTGGCCCGGACTGTCCTTAAGATATCTCAGAATCCTCTCAACCATCTTCCAATGATACACCTTTGGCTCTTGCATATGTTGACTTACTTGATTCACCGCAAAGCAAATATCCGGTCTAGTGAGAGTCAAATAAATCAGTTTCCCAAAAAGTCTCCTATATCTTGTCGGATCCTCATACTTCTCATCTTCTTGCTCCCCCTTTCGATCGGCCTTGTAACCCTCTTCAAGTGGTGTCTTTGCTGGTTTGGAGCCAAGTTTTCCCGTTTCTGCCAACAAACCGTTTGTGAACCTATAAACTTCAATCCCAAGAAAGTATTTCAACTCTCCCAAGTCTTTAATCTCAAACACAGACTTGAGGAACTCCTTTGTCTCTTGAATTCCCTTCTTATCATTCCCGGAGATGATCATATCATCGACATATATCAAAACCACAACTATTCCTTGAGGTCCTTGAAGGGTGAAGAGTGTATGGTCCAGCTCACATTTCTTGAATCCTCTTTCTTTCAATGTACCACTCAATTTCTTATACCATGCCCTTGGTGATTGCTTCAATCCATAGATAGCCTTTCTTAACCGTAGAACTTTCCCGGGAGCAATGGAATTCTCAAGGCCTGGAGGTGGTGTCATATACACTTCTTCTTCTAGATCACCTTGAAGAAATGCATTCTTGACATCCATTTGCCACAACTCCCAATCAAGATTAACCGCTAACGAGAAGACAACCCGAACTGTATGCAACTTAGCTACCGGAGCAAACGTATCCGTGTAATCATCTCCATAAGTTTGGGTGAATCCTCTAGCAACTAGCCTTGCCTTGTATCGTTCTAGATCTCCATTACTCAAATATTTGATAGTAAAAACCCATTTGGAGCTCACTGCCTTCTTACCGAAGGGAAGATCCGCTTCATCCCACGTATGATTCTTCACCATTGCTCCTACTTCATCATTAACAGCTCCAACCCAGTTCTCATCCTCCATGGCTTCCTCATAGGTTTTCGGAATGGTATGCTCGTCTATCTTGGTGAGGAAGGCTCGGTGAGAAGAGGGTAAGAGGGCGAGAGAACACACAGCTTGAATCGGATGAGCAACAGCTTGATAGTTATAATAAACTCTACTCTCTTTCCATTGAGAGGGGTCTTTCCTGAGTCTTGTACTCCTTCTAAGGACAGGAACATTCGGTTCTTCAACAATCGGATCACTAGATTCTATCTCATCAACATTCTCAACAATAGCATCATTTTCAACTAGACCACTTGTGTTCCCACCTTGAACACTCTCTGAATCAGTGCTTTCTTGAACAGCAACAGCATCCGGTGACTCTTCTTGACTGCTCCCATCTTCCTGATCACTTGGACTTGGAACGCTTGTCTCTGGAGCCGGCTCAGGCTGAACTGATGATGGGGCAGTTTGAGACATTGGAGCCGGAGGATTACCTAGATGATCTAGAAGGAACCTCAAGTTTGCATTATAATCAGTGGGACGTGCAAACTCCTTCAAATCATCTTTATCATCAGTTCCAAAGTAACTCTTATCTTCTAAGAACTTCACATCCTTGGACACAAGTGTTCTCCTTGAACTCGGATCATAACACTTGTATCCCTTTTGAGTAGTTGAGTATCCAACAAACATACACCTTTTGCTTTTCTCATCTAACTTGGTTCGCAATTCCCTGGGTACTAAAACAAAACAAACACACCCAAAGACTCTTAGATGTTCAATAAAAGGTTTGGTTTTGTTAAGTACCTCAAATGGTGAGATGTCTTGGAGAATTTTGGTAGGTGTCCGGTTAATTAAGTAGCACGCTGTCATAACCGCATCACTCCAAAATCTCTTGGGGACATTCATATGAAACATCATTGCTCTAGAAACCTCCATCAAATGTCGATTCTTTCTCTCGGCCACCCCATTCTGTTGTGGTGTATACGGACAACTCGTTTGATGAAGGATTCCAAGTGATGAGAGGTGTTCTTTAAACCGGTTGCTAGTATACTCCCCTCCATTATCTGTTCTAAGAATTTTAATCTTGGCATTGTAATGGTTAGCAACATAAGCTTGAAAGTTCACAAATGCCTCAAGAACACGATCTTTAGATGGTAACAATGTAATCCATGTATATTTTGATCTTTCATCTATAAAAGTGACAAAGTATTTGTTATTTTCTTTAGAAATGCATGGTGAAGTCCAAACATCAGAATGAACCAACTCAAAACAATTTTCATAGATAGTAGTAGATTTTGGAAAAACAGATTTGCAATGTTTACCAAGAATACATGATTCACAACTCAAGTGATCAAAATAAACATTTGGTAGCATTATTTCAAAAGCTCGAGAATGGGGATGACCTAATCTAGCATGCCAAATCGCATTATTAGCAACACTTAAACAAGATTTTAAAGAAAAACTAGAGGAGCTCGGTGATAAATCTTCAAGAACATATAGATCATCTTTAGTACCACCTTCTCCGATTATCTTTCCGGACTTAATATCCTGAAAATGAACATCATTAGGACCAAAGATTGCATAACAATCCAAATCTTTAGTTGCTTTCTTAACCGAGAGTAAGTTTGATGTAAAATTCGGTATATAGAAAGCTTTAGATTCTTTATCAAATATTTTCAATGTTCCAATTCCTTTTATAGGGATATTATCTCCATTAGCAATTTCAACATGACCATTAGTTGTTTCAACATTTTTAAGCATGTTCAAATTGTTAATCATGTGATGAGATGCTCCCGAATCAACCACTAATGAATTCCTACTAAGAGAGTGTGTGAAGAAAGTTTTACCAGATTGGTTTTGGGAAGCAAAGGCCTTGATCAGTGCTTCCAAATCAGACTTACGAACGTAATCTCCATGATTGGCTGTGTCTCCGTTCTTAGACGTCCCAGGACGTTCTTGATTGCTTGTCCATTCTGATTCTGGCTTGGCCGAGGCGTGATTTGCTTTGGAGTTGCTTGGATAGTCAATCCACCAGCTTGGCTTGAGATGTGGATGCAAAATCCAGCACTTCTCTTTGACATGGCCCCGAGCCTTGCAATGATCACATCGAGTGTTAGCTCCAGGCTTGTTATAGCCTCCATTGTTTCCTTTGTTCCCACGGTTGCCATGCCTATTGTACACACCCTTATTAGCAGTGAGGAGCTCTCCTTTCCCACCAAATAATCCTAGAGATCCTTGCTCACGCTGAATCTGAGCACACACCTCATCTAGACTAGGAAGTTTCTCTGATCTAAGGATGTGTTTTGTGAGATCGTTGAACACCGGGTTTAAAGTCAGCAACAACCCAAACACCTTATCCTGTTCCTTCCTCTCATTGAGCACCTTTGGATCAATAGAACTTGGACGCAGCATCTCAAGTTCAGCCCATAAAGATCTATACTTTCCAAGATGTTTGGTAAATTCCATATCTTCTTGATGAAGGCTGTTTATTGCTTTCTTTACCTCATACACACGAGCAAGGTTAGACTCATTACCATAGACGTTCTTCAACGTATCCCAAAGCTCAGCAGCCGTCTCACAGTAAGAGTAAGCCTCAAGTATAGCCTGATCGAGACCATTCTGGATGATAGCCAATACCGTCTGATCTTCTTGGAACCATTTAGCTTCCCTCTCTTGCTTCTCTTGCTCAGATTCTCCAGCACTTCCTTCGGAGATCAACGAGATATCAATGTGATTCCACAGCCCTCTACCACATAGGGCTATCTTAGTTGTTCTAGACCATAACAAATAATTTTCCCCTTTGAGTATAACAGGAACCACCAAAGGTTTAGAGGAATCTATAGAGCTCATCCTCAAATAACTGATTTTGAAAGAAAACTTTACTGATTTTAATGAAAGCTAAGAGCTTTAATGATTTTCAGAAGATTTTAAAGAGAAAGGATAAAACTTTAGAGAAGGAACTCACAAACACTAGAACCGAATGTTATGAAGAGATTTTGATGAAGATTTGAGGAGAAAAGAAACGAGTATAGTCACAGAATCATTTGCTCTGATACCATGTTAAAATAAATCTTAGAGTGTATGAACAGATTAGAGAGAGATTAGGGAGGATTAGAGAATAGATTAAGAGAGAGTAAGAACTTGAAATATATTCATTATTCAAGATAAGGTTACAAATGAGCAGATTACAAGACTATATAGAGTCTATAATCAGACCGTTGCATAAAGATAAGATTTCTAAAAGCAAAGGACATTTGGACTGATCCTACTAAAGCATAGTACAATTAGGATAAGGTAAGGACTGATCCAGCCTGTGCACTCTGATCTGATTATTCCCTTGATGACTCATCATAGTATTTACCAAAAGAGGTAAATAATATCTCAACAGTTCATGACCGTTACTCCCTCGTGATTCTGATTCAAATGGAACCACTCGGCGCTTATTGAATCATCCGGACTGATCCGCAAGACCAGCCTCGGTCCTTTATTCCCTTAGTGCCATTTAAGCCCTAAGGTTAACAAGGAGAGACCTCATTAAAACCTTAGTGGGAAAACCCTTTGGGACAAAACCACACTAAGGAAAAAAAGTATCTACTCCAAGGTCTTAAGGGTTTTAAACCAAGGTCTTGAGCTTCACCTCGGCTCCTCTTTGTTCTGCCTCGGCTTGCTCCTCTTCTTTGAGCTTCGGCCTCAACTTATCCGTGATAGCTTCTGCCTTACTCTTCTTCTTTGGCCTTCTTTCTTTAATACTCCCCCGCACTCTTAGCCGTCGTGAAAACTTGTGAACAGAGGCTAAGAGTGGAGCTTGGCATCACCTTTTACTCTTCGATTCCCGGATCAATCTTCGGTCTTATTGCTCCTTTTGATTCTTCTTCTTAACTCCGGTTTCTCCTCATGGTTTCCTCATCATTTTTCTTTTATTTGCACCTTTGATCAGGAGGTTTAAACAAAAGAAAACATTAGAGATGTTTCCATAACTCAAAACCATAAATTAAGAGATAATATATAATAGCAATAGATTTTAATATTGAGAAATGATTGATCCATAAATGGGAGTTTAGAAATGGCCCTTTTTCTTGAAGTTTCGGATCGATGGTCGGTCTTATTGCTTCTCGAAAACTTCTCTCTTTGAGGCTCTCATGCAAGACTTTGAGGCTCTCATTTTGGCTCTTTTGAGGCTCTTATGGTCTCCATTATCTTTCAATGAAAGATAGAGCTGAAAAGAGTAGCGGTTGTTCCATAAGGAATATCAAAGGAAAATACAAATAACCATATGAAGAATATCAAACATCTTTGCTTTGAGGCTCTCATGGGTCCCTTTGAGGCTCTTATGATCTCATAAGGAATATCAAAGGAAAAACAATAGCCAAATGAGGAATATCAAATCTCATGAGGAATATCAAAGATTTAGAGAGTTTAGAGATAGCCTTTTTCATTATTTTTACGGTTTGGAGACATGGAACTTCGATTCCTTTGATTAGTCTTCTCCCCCGTACACCAAACTTCACCAATCCGATTACTTCTTAACATTTCTTCTTGATTTTCACCTTGCATTTACACAATAAACGAATTGGATTAGCCACATTCAAATAATTAAGTTTAAAATCATAAAAACATTCAAATTTCATCATGATTTTAAACTTTTAATCTTCAATTTATTTAAAGGTTCCAAATTTGCAAGCATATCATTTTTCAAGAGATTAATCTTTCCTTAACCAACCGGTTTTTTTTACTAAACCGGGATTCAAAATTCAAATTTCAAATAAAATAAAATGAAGGGAAAATTTAGAACTCCCTCCTTCTTCCAATTCGGATTGGAAGTGTGAACACTTTTGAAGCTTCTTAGCTCCTTGAAGAATTTTGTAACTTCTTGAGTGGTTTCCTCTTGAACCCCCAAATCATCAACATTTTGATGAACAAATTTGGGCTTGGATTCAACGTGATTTTAAATGCTCAAAGGCATCCCACGGTTCTCTCCCACATGGTAAACACAAGGGCCTTTTGGATTCATCGTGATTTTAAATGCTTCCATGCATCCCACGGATCTCTTCAAACTTGTGTTACCTAACAATTTAAAACATTGTAACCAAAGATTGAGTAACCGAGAGAATGAGAGAATAAGTAACCGAGAGATTTAGAGAATAAGTAACCGAGAGAATGAGAGAGTGAGAGATTGAGAGAGTAAGAGAGAGTGAGAGAGTAAGTAACCAAGAGTAAGAGTAACCAAGAAAAAGCTTTAAGCTTTTGAATTTAAGAGAAAAGAAAGCATCCATGCTTTTGAATTTTAAAGAAAGCTTTAAGCCTTAGAATTTTGAAAAGCTACAAGCTTTTGAATTTAAGAAAGCTACAAGCTTTAGAGATTTTGAGAAAGCTAAAAGCTTTAGAGATTAAGGGAAAGCTACAAGCTTTAAGATTAACAAGAAATTGTAACCAAAAAGAAGAGGTTATGCTCTGATACTATGTTGGAATTTGATGAGTCTAAGCTCATCTTATGATCAACAAACACCTAAAGGTGTTAAAGAAAGAATCCACACAAACCGGTTTATACAAAACCGAGTATTACATGTGTGGAGAGATTTGGAGTTTGAATAAGAAAGATTAAGGAATCATAGACCAAACAATATGGGTTCAATCCAACCGGAAATCACCCTAAAAGCAATGTCTATCCTTACTCTACATTGAAAATACTAAGAAAAGCTTAAGTAAAGAAAGAAAAGAAATAAAATAAGAACTAAAGATTTTCTCTTCTTTTATTGATAAAATGATACTTGGATGATTACAAATGAATCTTACAACCTCTATTTATAGAGGAAAAATCAGATCTAAAGAAATAAAGGAAAAAGTAAAATGTTGACCAGATTTGAATCTGGTCAACTGTCCCAACGGTCTGATGCCGTACGGTCTGGCATCAGGAGAAATGGATCCGCGGGTCGAGCAGGATCACGCGGCATCGGGACTCAGGTTCTTCGGACGCGGGACAGAGATCAGGACGAGTAGTATCGAGCTTCAGGATGCGGATCATCGATGCCAAGGACGCGGATCAGTACACGACCCGCGTGTTTATCCGATAACCCGGGTCGGGTATTCGGATAAACACGCGGATCCTAGAAACTGATCTGATCCGTGTGTTCGCATTAGTACGTGCCTTCCTCGATCCTCCTTCGATCCGCGGGACGACTGGCATCGATGCCAGTCCGACCCGCGGTACGTGGCCGGGACAGATTTTTCCCAACTTCTGTTTTGGCCATTTCTTCATGCGGCCTTCTCTTCTAATCATGCGGCCTGACTTCCTTGATCCTTAAATGGCCTAGAACACCACCTTTCATGTCTTGAACGCCTCTTGACCTTCCTATTAGAGAGGAAGCATGAAGAAAGAGGGCGAGGCCGAGGCAAGAGAAGAGAAGCCGAGGACTGAAGCTCAAGAAGAACAAGACCTTGATTGAAGAACAAGACCTTATCCTTATGTAACGGTCTGATCAGAGGCTCCATATAATCTTGTAATCTGCTCAGTTGTAACTTTATCTTGAATAATGAAAAGATTTCAAGTTCTTACTCTCTCTTAATCTATTCTCTAATCCTCCCTAATCTCTCTCTAAATCTGTTCATACACTCTACAAATTATTCTGACATGGTATCAGAGCGGTTGATTCTGTGACTATACTTGTGTTTTTCTTCATTAAATCTCCATCAAATCTCTTTCATAATCTTGTTGGAATTTGATGAGTCTAAGCTCATCTTATGATCAACAAACACCTAAAGGTGTTAAAGAAAGAATCCACACAAACCGGTTTATACAAAACCGAGTATTACATGTGTGGAGAGATTTGGAGTTTGAATAAGAAAGATTAAGGAATCATAGACCAAATAATATGGGTTCAATCCAAATGGATATCACCCTAAAAACAATGTCTATCCTTAATCTACATTGAAAACTACTAAGAAAAGCTTAAGTAAAGAAAGAAAAGAAATAAAATAAGAACAAAAGATTTTCTATTCTTTTATTGATAAAATGATACTTGGATGATTACAAATGAATCTTACAACCTCTATTTATAGAGGAAAAATCAGATCTAAAGAAATAAAGGAAAAAGTAAAATGTTGACCAGATTTGAATCTGGTCAACTGTCCCAACGGTCTGATGTTGTACGGTCTGGCATCAGGAGAAATGGATCCGCGGGTCGAGCAGGATCACGCGGCATCGGGACTCGGGTTCTTCGGACGCGGGACGGAGATCAGGACGAGTAGCATCGAGCTTCAGGATGCGGATCATCGATGCCAAGGACGCGGATCATACACGACCCGCGTGTTTATCCGATAACCCGGGTCGGGTATTTGGATAAACACGCGGATCCTAGAAACTGATCTGATCCGTGTGTTCGCATCAGTACGTGCCTTCCTCGATCCTCCTTCGATCAGCGGGACGACTGGCATCGATGCCAGTCCGACCCGCGGTACGTGGCCGGGACAGATTTTTCCCAACTTCTGTTTTGGCCATTTCTTCATGCGGCCTTCTCTTCTAATCATGTGGCCTGACTTACTTGATCCCTAAATGGCCTAGATCACCACCTTTCATGTCTTGAACGCCTCTTGACCTTCCTTTCCCAAAGTGACCCGAATATGGCTAAGTCTTGGGTACTTTGGGATTTTCTCTTGAACACCTTTGTGTTCTCCTTGTTTAACACCCCCCCGCAAGTTAATACGCAGTAGAATGAAGTATTAACTTGGAGACACAAGGAGAGACCTCATTAAAACCTTAGTGGGAAAACCCTTTGGGACAAAACCACACTAACGAAAAAGAGTATCTACTCCAAGGTCTTAAGGGTTTTAAACCAAGGTCTTGAGCTTCACCTCGGCTCCTCTTTGTTCTGCCTCGGCTTGCTCTTCTTCTTTGAGCTTCGGCCTCAACTTATCCGTGATAGCTTCGGCCTTGCTCTTCTTCTTTGGCCTTCTTTCTTTAATACTCCCCCGCACTCTTAGCCGTCGTGAAGACTTGTGAACAGAGGCTAAGAGTGGAGCTTGGCATCACCTTTTACTCTTCGATTCCCGGATCAATCTTCGGTCTTATTGCTCCTTTTGATTCTTCTTCTTAACTCCGGTTTCTCCTCATGGTTTCCTCATCATTTTTCTTTTATTTGCACCTTTGATCAGGAGGTTTAAACAAAAGAAAACATTAGAGATGTTTCCATAACTCAAAACCATAAATTAAGAGATAATATATAATAGCAATAGATTTTAATATTGAGAAATGATTGATCCATAAATGGGAGTTTAGAAATGGCCCTTTTTCTTGAAGTTTCGGATCGATGGTCGGTCTTATTGCTTCTCGAAAACTTCTCTCTTTGAGGCTCTCATGCAAGACTTTGAGGCTCTCATTTTGGCTCCTTTGAGGCTCTTATGGTCTCCTTTATCTTTCAATGAAAGATAGAGCTGAAAAGAGTAGCGGTTGTTCCATAAGGAATATCAAAGGAAAATACAAATAACCACATGAAGAATATCAAACATCTTTGCTTTGAGGCTCTCATGGGTCCCTTTGAGGCTCTTATGATCTCATAAGGAATATCAAAGGAAAAACAATAGCCAAATGAGGAATATCAAATCTCATGAGGAATATCAAAGATTTAGAGAGTTTAGAGATAGCCTTTTTCATTATTTTTACGGTTTGGAGACATGGAACTTCGATTCCTTTGATTAGTCTTCTCCCCCGTACACCAAACTTCACCAATCCGATTACTTCTTAACATTTCTTCTTGATTTTCATCTGCATTTACACAATAAACGAATTGGATTAGCCACATTCAAATAATTAAGTTTAAAATCATAAAAACATTCAAATTTCATCATGATTTTAAACTTTTAATCTTCAATTCATTTAAAGGTTCCAAATTTGCAAGCATATCATTTTTCAAGAGATTAATCTTTCCTTAACCAACTGGTTTTTTTTACTAAACCGGGATTCAAAATTCAAATTTCAAATAAAATAAAATGGAGGGAAAATTTAGAACTCCCTCCTTCTTCCAATTCGGATTGGAAGTGTGAACACTTTTGAAGCTTCTTAGCTCCTTGAAGAATTTTGTAACTTCTTGAGTGGTTTCCTCTTGAACCCCCAAATCATCAACATTTTGATGAACAAATTTGGGCTTGGATTCAACGTGATTTTAAATGCTCAAAGGCATCTCACGGTTCTCTCCCACATGGTAAACACAAGGGCCTTTTGGATTCATCGTGATTTTAAATGCTTCCATGCATCCCACGGATCTCTTCAAACTTGTGTTACCTAACAATTTAAAACATTGTAACCAAAGATTGAGTAACCGAGAGAATGAGAGAATAAGTAACCGAGAGATTTAGAGAATAAGTAACCGAGAGAATGAGAGAGTGAGAGATTGAGAGAGTAAGAGAGAGTGAGAGAGTAAGTAACCAAGAGTAAGAGTAACCAAGAAAAAGCTTTAAGCTTTTGAATTTAAGAGAAAAGAAAGCATCCATGCTTTTGAATTTTAAAGAAAGCTTTAAGCTTTAGAAATTTTGAGAAAGCTAAGAGCTTTAGAGATTAAGGGAAAGCTACAAGCTTTAAGAGAATTGAAAGAGAAAGCTTTGAGCTTTAGTAACCAAGGATTTGAAACCAAGATTTTTCAAAAACATTTTTCTTTTGAAAAACAACAAAATCCGGTTTTTCAAACAACAACTTTTAAACTTTTGAAATCAAAACTTTTGAAATCAAACTTTTCAAATTCACTAAAATTGATTCAAAGTTTTTCGAACACAAAGATTTTTCAAACATCATAAACAAAACCCGGTTTAACAAAAAGACACAAACTTTAAACTTTAAAATCAAAATTTTTTTTCAAATCATTTTAAATCATTTGCAGCGGATAAACTAATTCGAATTTGTGTTGGGTTAAGCGCATGAGAAAGATTGAAGCTTTCTCATACCGATTCAACCCAACTCACCAAAGAAATCAAAACTTTTTCTAACTTTTGAAAAATCAAAACAAAACCGAAACTCCAAACCTCTAACCCAAGAGCTTTTGCTCTGATACCATGTTGGAATTTGATGAGTCTAAGCTCATCTTATGATCAAAGAATCCACACAAACCGGTTTATACAAAACCGAGTATTACATGTGTGGAGAGATTTGGAGTTTGAATAAGAAAGATTAAGGAATCATAGACCAAATAATATGGGTTCAATCCAAATGGATATCACCCTAAAAACAATGTCTATCCTTAATCTACATTGAAAAATACTAAGAAAAGCTTAAGTAAAGAAAGAAAAGAAATTAAATAAGAACAAAAGATTTTCTCTTCTTTTATTGATAAAATGATACTTGGATGATTACAAATGAATCTTACAACCTCTATTTATAGAGGAAAAATCAGATCTAAAGAAATAAAGGAAAAAGTAAAATGTTGACCAGATTTGAATCTGGTCAACTGTCCCAACGGTCTGATGTCGTACGGTCTGGCATCAGGAGAAATGGATCCGCGGGTCGAGCAGGATCACGCGGCATCGGGACTCAGGTTCTTCGGACGCGGGACAGAGATCAGGACGAGTAGCATCGAGCTTCAGGATGCGGATCATCGATGCCAAGGACGCGGATCAGTACACGACCCGCGTGTTTATCCGTTAAACCGGGTCGGGTATTCGGATAAACACGCGGATCCTAGAAACTGATCTGATCTGCGTGTTCGCATCAGTACGTGCCTTCCTCAATGCTCCTGCGATCCGCGGGACGACTGGCATCGATGCCAGTCCGACCCGCGGTACATGGCCTGGACAGATTTTTCCCAACTTCTGTTTTGGCCATTTCTTCATGCGGCCTTCTCTTGTAATCATGTGGCCTGACTTCCTTGATCCTTAAATGGCCTAGATCACCATCTTTCATGTCTTGAACGCCTCTTGACCTTACTTTCCCAAAGTGACCCGAATATGGCTATTTTGGGATCTTCTCTTGAACACCTTTGTGTTCTCCTTGTTTAACAAATCTCTGGTTCTAGTGTACGAGAGCTTTTCTTCATCAAAAGTTCTATCTTTATCAACCAAAATCTTCTCAAAAATCAGTAAAGCTTATAGCTTTCATCAAAATCTCTTCATAACATTTGGTCTTGTGTTCGTGAGTTCCATCTCCTAAAAAGTTTCATTTTTCTCCTTTTAAAACCTTCTCAAAATCTTTAAAGCTCTTAGCTTTCATTAAAAATCAGTAAAGCTTTCTTTCAAAATCAGTTGTTGGAGGATGAGTTCTATGGATTCCTCTAAACCTTTGGTGGTTCCTATTATACTCAAAGGGGAAAATTATTTGTTATGGTCTAGAACAACTAAGATAGCTCTATGTGGTAGAAGGCTGTGGAATCACATTGATATCTCGTTGATCTCCGAAGGAAGTGCTGGAGAATCTGAGCAAGAGAAGCAAGAGAGGGAAGCTAAATGGTTTCAAGAAGATCAGACGGTATTGGCTATCATCCAGAATGGTCTCGATCAGGCTATACTTGAGGCTTACTCTTACTGTGAGACGGCGGCTGAGCTTTGGGATACGTTGAAGAACGTCTATGGTAATGAGTCTAACCTTGCTCGTGTGTATGAGGTAAAGAAAGCAATAAACAGCCTTCATCAAGATGATATGGAATTTACCAAACACCTTGGAAAGTATAGATCTCTATGGGCTGAACTTGAGATGCTGCGTCCAAGTTCTATTGATCCAAAGGTGCTCAATGAGAGGAAGGAACATGATAAGGTGTTTGGGTTGTTGCTGACTTTGAACCCGGTGTTCAACGACCTCACAAAACACATCCTTAGATCAGAGAAACTTCCGAGTCTAGATGAGGTGTGTGCTCAGATTCAGCGTGAACAAGGATCTCTAGGATTATTTGGTGGGAAAGGAGAGCTCCTCACTGCGAATAAGGGTGTGTACAATAGGCATGACAACCGTGGGAACAAAGGAAACAATGGAAGCTATAACAAGCCCGGAGCTAACACTCGATGTGACCATTGCAAGGCTCCGGGCCATGTCAAAGAGAAGTGCTGGATTTTGCATCCTCATCTCAAGCCAAGCTGGTGGATTGACTATCCAAGCAACTCCAAAGCGAATCACGCCTCGGCCAAGTCAGATTCCGAACGGTCAAGCAATCAAGAACGTCCCGGGACGTCCAAGAACGGAGATGCTGCCAATCATGGAGATTATGTTCGTAAGTCTGATTTGGAAGCACTGATCAAGGCCTTTACTTCCCAAAACCAATCTGGTAAAACTTTCTTCACACACTCTCCTAGTAGGAATTCATTAGTGGTTGATTCGGGAGCATCTCATCACATGATTAACAATTTGAACATGCTTAAAAATGTTGAAACAACTAATGGTCATGTTGAAATTGCTAATGGAGATAATATCCCTATAAAAGGAATTGGAACTTTGAAAATATTTGATAAAGAATCTAAAGCTTTCTATATACCGAATTTTACATCAAACTTACTCTCGGTTAAGAAAGCAACTAAAGATTTGGATTGTTATGCAATCTTTGGTCCTAATGATGTTCATTTTCAGGATATTAAATCCGAAAAGATAATCGGAAAAGGTGGTACCAAAGATGATCTATATATTCTTGAAGATTTATCACCTAGCTCCTCTAGCTCTTTCTCTTTGAAATCTTGTTTAAGTGTTGCTAATAATGCGATTTGGCATGCTAGATTAGGTCATCCTCATTCTCGAGCTTTTGAAATAATGCTACCAAATGTTTATTTTGATCACTTGAGTTGTGAATCATGTATTCTTGGTAAACATTGCAAATCTGTTTTTCCAAAATCTACAACTATCTATGAAAATTGTTTTGAGTTGGTTCATTCTGATGTTTGGACTTCACCATGCATTTCTAAAGATAATAACAAATATTTTGTCACATTTATAGATGAAAAATCAAAATATACATGGATTACATTGTTACCATCTAAAGATTGTGTTCTTGAGGCATTTGTGAACTTTCAAGCTTATGTTGCTAACCATTACAATGCCAAGATTAAAATTCTTAGAACAGATAATGGAGGAGAGTATAATAGCAACCGGTTTAAAGAACACCTCTCATCACTTGGAATCCTTCATCAAACAAGTTGTCCATATACACCACAACAAAATGGAGTGGCCGAGCGAAAGAATCGACACTTGATGGAGGTTTCTAGAGCAATGATGTTTCATATGAATGTCCCTGTTAAACAAGGAGAACACAAAGGTGTTCAAGAGAAGATCCCAAAGTGCCCAAGACTTAGCCATATTCGGGTCACTTTGGGTAAGGAAGGTCAAGAAGCGTTCAAGGCTTGGAAAATGGTGTTCTAGGCCATTCAAGTGAAGAAGGAGTGAGACCGCATGAGGAACGAAGAAGGTCGCACGAGAAAATGGCAAAAACGGTGAAAAATGGAAGTTGGGAAATTTGGTCCCGACCATGTACCGCGGGTCGGACCTGGCATCGGTGCCACTCGACCCGCGGATCGATGAGGCATCGAGGAAGCCCGTACTGATGCGTGTTCGGACGGACACACGCGGATCAGAAGGAAAAATAGGATCCGTGTGTTTATCCGAATACCCGGGTCGGGTAAACGGATAAACACGCGGGTCATGTCCTGATCCGCGTGTTGGCATCGAGTGTTCCTCGTCCCGTGACTCGATGCCACACGTACTGATCTCCGTCCCGCGTCATGATGCCGAGTCCCCGATGCCGCGTGTCTTCCCTCGACCCGCGGATCCATTTCCCTTGACGCCAGTACGCGACCCAGTCCGTACAGAGGACCGTTGGAGACAGTTGACCAGATTCAAATCTGGTCAACATTTTACTTTTTCTCCTTTATTTTGAATCTGATTTTTCCTTTATAAATATGAGTTGTTAGACTCATTTGTAATGAATCCAAGGATCATTTTATCAATAAAAGAAGAGAAAATCTTTAGTTCTTATTTTATTTCTTTTCTTTCTTTACTTAAGCTTTTCTTAGTATTTTCAATGTAGATTAAGGATAGACATTGCTTTTAGGGTGATATCCATTTGGATTGAACCCATATTATTTGGTCTATGATTCCTTAATCTTTCTTATTCAAACTCCAAATCTCTCCACACATGTAATACTCGGTTTTGTATAAACCGGTTTGTGTGGATTCTTTCTTTAACACCTTTAGGTGTTTGTTGATCATAAGATGAGCTTAGACTCATCAAATTCCAACATGGTATCAGAGCATAAGCTCTTGGGTTGGAGATTTGGAGATTCGGTTTTGATTTTCAAAAGTTCTAAAATTTTGATTTCTTTGGTGAGTTGGGTTGAATCGGTATGAGGAGGTAATCAATCTATCTCACGCGCTTAACCCAACACAAATTCATATTAGATTCAGTTGAAAAATGTTTTGATGTTAAAGATTCGGTTTTCATTTTTCAAAAGTTAGAAAATTTTTGATTTCTTTGGTGAGTTGGATTAAATCGTTATAAGGATGTTTCAATCTTCCTTATGCGCTTAACCCAACATAAATTCTTGTAGATTTCCGCTGCTAGTATTTGAAATGATTGAAAAATTGTGATTTCAAAAGTTTGAAGTTTTTGTTTTTTTAAAACCGGATTTTGTTTATTTTAAAGAAAAGTGTTTTGAAAATCTTTGTGTTCGAAAATCTTTGAAGAAATCCTAGTGAATTTGAAAAGTTGATTTCAAAAGTTTTGAAATTTTTGGTTACCAAAAGTGTTGATTTTTCAAAACGTTTTAAAGAAATTATGTTTGAAAACTCTTGGTTTCAAATCCTTGGTTCTCTAAAGCTCAAAGCTTTCTCAAAATTCTAAAGCTCAAAGCTTTCATAAATTCTTTAAAGCTCTAAGCTTTCTCAAATTCTAAAGCTCAAAGCTTTCATAAATTCTCTAAAGCTCAAAGCTTTCCCAAATTCTAAAGCTCAAAGCTTTCATAAATTCTCTAAAAGCTCAAAGCTTTCTTTGGTTACTAAATCTCTCTTACTCTTGGTTACTAAATCTTTGGTTACTCACTCTCTCACTCTCTCTTACTCTCTCAATCTCTCACTCTCTCACTCTCTCGGTTACTTACACTCTCGGTTACTATAATCTTTGGATACAAAATTCTAAAGCTTGGAAGCTTTCTTCAAATTCAAAAGCTTGAAGCTTTTTCTTGGTTACTAATTTTGGTTACTATTGTTTAAATTGTTAGGTAACACAAGTGGGAAGAGATCCGTGGGATGCATTGAAGCATTTAAAATCACGATGAATCCAAAAGGCCCTTGTGTTTACCGTGTGGGAGAGAACCGTGGGATGCCTTGGAGCATTTAAAATCACGTTGAATCCATTCCCAAGTTATTCAAGAAGCTAGGAAGCTTCAATGGTGTTCATACTTCCAATCCGAATTGGAAGAAAGAGGGAGTTCTAAATTTTCCCTCCATTTTTTATTTTTTATTTTATTTGAATTTTGAATTTTGAAATTCCGGTTTAAAAGTGAAAAACCGGTTGTTAAAGAATTTTAATCTCTTGAAAATGATATGCTTGCAAATTTGGAACCTTTAAACGAATTGAAGATTAAAAGTTTAAAATCATGGTGAAATTGAATGGTTTTATGATTTTTAAACTTAATTATTTGAATGTGGCTAATTCAATTCGTTTATTGTGTAAATGCAAGGTGAAAATTCAAGAAGTAATTGGATCGGTGAAGTTTGGTGTACGGGGGAGAAGACTGAGCAAAGGAATCGAAATTCCATGTCTCCAAACCGTAAAAATGATGAAAAAGACTATCTCTAAACTCTCTTAATCTTTGATATTCCTCATGAGATTTGATATTCCTCACTTGGCTATTGTTTTCCCTTTGATATTCCTTATGAGATCATAAGAGCCTCAAAGGGACCCATGAGAGCCTCAAAGCAAAGATCTTTGATATTCCTCATGTGGTTATTTGTATTTTCCTTTGATATTCCTTATGGAACAACCGCTACTCTTTTCAGCTCTATCTTTCTTTAAAAGATAAAGGAGACCATAAGAGCCTCAAAGGAGCCAAATGAGAGCCTCAAAGTCTAGCATGAGAGCCTCAAAGAGAGAAGTTTTCCGAGAAGCAATGAGACCACCAACCGATCCAAAACTTCAAAAGAAAAGGGTCATTTCTAAACTCCCATTTAATGGATCAATCTCTTCTCATTTTAAAATTTATTGCGATTTTACATTATATCTCTTAATTATTGGTTTTGAGTTATGGAAACATCTCTAATGTTTTCTTTTGTTTAAACCTCCTGATCAAAGGTGAAAATGAAAGAAGAATAATGAGGAAACCATGAGGAGAAACCGGAGTTAAGAAGAAAAATCAAAAGGAGCAATAAGGCCGAAGATTGATCCGAGACTCCAAAAGCAAAAGACGTTGCCAAACTCCACTCTTAGCCTCTGTTTCACGGTGTTTCACGGCGGCTAAGCGTGCGGGGGAGTATTAAAGAAAGAAGCCCAAAGAAAAAGAGCAAGGCCGAAGCTATCACGGATAAGATGAAGGCCGAAGCTCAAAGAAGAAGAGCAAGACCGAGGCGGAACAAAGAGGAGCCGAGGTGAAGCTCAAAACCTTGGTTTAAAACCCTTAAGACCTTGGAGTAGATACTCTTTTTCCTTAGTATGGTTTTGTCCCAAAGGGTTTTCCCACTAAGGTTTTAGTGAGGTCTATCCTTGTGTCTCCAAGTTAATACTTCGTGATACTGCGTATTAACTTGCGGGGGAGTGTTAAACAAGGAGAACACAAAGGTGTTCAAGAGAAGATCCCAAAGTGCCCAAGACTTAGCCATATTCGGGTCACTTTGGGTAAGGAAGGTCAAGAAGCGTTCAAGGCTTGGAAAATGGTGTTCTAGGCCATTCAAGTGAAGAAGGAGTGAGACCGCATGAGGAACAAAGAAGGTCGCACGAGAAAATTGCAAAAACAGTGAAAAATGGAAGTTGGGAAATTTGGTCCCGACCATGTACCGCGGGTCGGACCTGGCATCGGTGCCACTCGACCCGCGGATCGATGAGGCATCGAGGAAGCCCGTACTGATGCGTGTTCGGACGGACACACGCGGATCAGAAGGAAAAATAGGATCCGCATGTTTATCCGAATACCCGGGTCGGGTAAACGGATAAACACGCGGGTCATGTCCTGATCCGCGTGTTGGCATCGAGTGTTCCTCGTCCCGCGACTCGATGCCACACGTACTGATCTCCGTCCCGCGTCCTGATGCCGAGTCCCCGATGCCGCGTGTCTTCCCTCGACCCGCGGATCCATTTCCCTTGACGCCAGTACGCGACCCAGTCCGTACAGAGGACCGTTGGAGACAGTTGACCAGATTCAAATCTGGTCAACATTTTACTTTTTCTCCTTTATTTTGAATCTGATTTTTCCTCTATAAATATGAGTTGTTAGACTCATTTGTAATGAATCCAAGGATCATTTTATCAATAAAAGAAGAGAAAATCTTTAGTTCTTATTTTATTTCTTTTCTTTTTTTACTTAAGCTTTTCTTAGTATTTTCAATGTAGATTAAGGATAGACATTGCTTTTAGGGTGATATCCATTTGGATTGAACCCATATTATTTGGTCTATGATTCTTTAATCTTTCTTATTCAAACTCCAAATCTCTCCACACATGTAATACTCGGTTTTGTATAAACCAGTTTGTGTGGATTCTTTCTTTAACACCTTTAGGTGTTTGTTGGTCATAAGATGAGCTTAGACTCATCAAATTCCAACAGTCCCCAAGAGATTTTGGAGTGATGCGGTTATGACAGCGTGCTACTTAATTAACCGGATACCTACCAAAATTCTCCACGACATTTCACCATTTGAGGTACTTAACAAAACCAAACCTTTTATTGAACATCTAAGAGTCTTTGGGTGTGTTTGTTTTGTTTTAGTACCCAGGGAATTGCGAACCAAGTTAGATGAGAAGAGCACGAGGTGTATGTTTGTTGGCTACTCTACTACTCAAAAGGGATACAAGTGTTATGATCCGAGTTCAAGGAGAACACTTGTGTCCAAGGATGTGAAGTTCTTAGAAGACAAGAGTTACTTTGGAATGGCTGATAAAGATGATTTGAAGGAGTTTGCGAGTTCCACTGATTATAATGCAAACTTGAGGTTCCTTCTAGATCATCTAGGTAATCCCCCGGCTCCAAGGCCTCAAACTGTTCCACCATTTGCTCTACCCGAGCTGGTGCCAGAGACAAGCGTTCCAAGTGATCAAGAAGATGGAGCAAGTAATGCAGAGTTACTGGGTGCTGTTCAAGAGAGCACTGATTCAGAGAATGTTCAAGATGGGAACACAAGTGGTCTAGTTGAAAATGAGGTTATAGTTGAGAATGTTGATGAGAACGTTGATGAGATAGAATCTAGTGATCAGATTGTTGATGAACCGAGTGTTCCAGTTCTTAGAAGGAGTACAAGAATCAGGAAAGACCCCTCTCAATGGAAAGAGAGTAGAGTCTATTATAACTATCAAGCTGTTGCTCATCCGATTCAAGCTGTGTGTTCTCTCGCCCTCTTACCCTCTTCTCACCAAGCCTTCCTCACCAAGATAGACGAGCATACCATTCCGAAAATCTATGAGGAAGCTATGGAGGATGAGAACTGGGTTGGAGCTGTTGATGATGAAGTAGGAGCAATGGTGAAGAATCATACGTGGGATGAAGCGGATCTTCCCTTCGGTAAGAAGGCAGTGAGCTCTAAATGGGTTTTTACTATCAAGTATTTGAGTAATGGAGATCTAGAACAATACAAGGCAAGGCTAGTTGCTAGAGGATTCACCCAAACTTATGGAGATGATTACACGGATACGTTTGCTCCGGTAGCTAAGTTGCATACAGTTCGGGTTGTCTTCTCGTTAGCGGTAAATCTCGATTGGGAGTTGTGGCAAATGGATGTCAAGAATGCATTTCTTCAAGGTGATCTAGAAGAAGAAGTGTATATGACCCCACCTCCAGGCCTTGAGAATTCCATTGCTCCCGGGAAAGTTCTACGGTTAAGAAAGGCTATTTATGGATTGAAGCAATCACCAAGGGCATGGTATAAGAAATTGAGTGGTACATTGAAAGAAAGAGGATTCAAGAAATATGAGCTGGACCATACACTCTTCACCCTTCAAGGACCTCAAGGAATAGTTGTGGTTTTGATATATGTCGATGATATGATCATCTCCGGGAATGATAAGAAGGGGATTCAAGAGACAAAGGAGTTCCTCAAATCTGTGTTTGAGATTAAAGACTTGGGAGAGTTGAAGTACTTTCTTGGGATTGAAGTGTGTAGGTTCACAAACGGTTTGCATATCTCCCAAAGAAAGTATACTCTTGATTTGTTGGCAGAAACGGGAAAACTTGGCTCCAAACCAGCAAAGACACCACTTGAAGAGGGTTACAAGGCTGATCGAAAGGGGGAGCAAGACGATGAGAAGTATGAGGATCCGACAAGATATAGGAGACTTGTTGGGAAATTGATTTATTTCACTCTCACTAGACCGGATATTTGCTTTGCGGTGAATCAAGTAAGTCAACATATGCAAGAGCCAAAGGTGTATCATTGGAAAATGGTTGAGAGGATTCTGAGATATCTTAAGGACAGTCCGGGCCAAGGAGTATGGATGGGGAGAAATGAGAATACCGAAACAGTTGGTTATTGTGATGCGGATTGGGCTGGAGATAGGAGTGATAGAAGATCTACAACGGGATATTGTACGTTTGTTGGTGGTAACTTGGTTACTTGGAGGACTAAGAAGCAAAAGGGAGTCTCTTGTTCAAGTGCAGAAGCGGAATATAGAGCAATGAAGAAGTTGACAAATGAGCTTACATGGTTGAGAGGCATTCTAGCTCATATGGGAATTGAGTCAACCGATCCTATGGTGATGCATTGTGACAACCAAGCGGCAATACACATTGCAACTAACTCGGTCTTCCACGAAAGAACAAAGCACATTGAGATCGATTGTCATAAGGTTCGGGAGAAGATTGAGCAAGGATGGACTTTGCCATGCTACACTAGAACGGAGGATCAATTGGCGGATATATTCACTAAGGCTGCGAGTCTCAAGGTTTGCAATCATATCCATAGCAAACTAGGGCTTGTGGACCTTACTCATCCGCAGTCTAATCCCCTTACTTGCAATCATCACACTCTTTTTCCCTTAGCAAAGTTTTGTCCCACGTGGTTTTCTTTGCTAAGGTTTTTAATGAGGTGATGGTTGTGAGTTTCCAAGTTGAACATAAATCCTTTATGTTTAACTTGAGGGGGAGTGTTAACCTTAGGGCTTAAATAGAACTAAGGGAATAAAGGTCCGAGGCTGGTTACACGAGAAGGTGTTGCGGATCAGTCCGGATGATTCAATAAGCACCGGATGGTTCCATTTGAATCAGAACCACAAGGGAGTAACGGTCATGAGCTGTTGAGATATTATTTACCTCTTTTGGTAAATACTATGATGAGTCAACAAGGGAATAATCAGAGAAGGAGTATACAGGCTGGATCAGTCCTCACCTTATGATCAACAAACACCTAAAGGTGTTAAAGAAAGAATCCACACAAACCGGTTTATACAAAACCGAGTATTACATGTGTGGAAAGATTTGGAGTTTGAATAAGAAAGATTAAGGAATCATAGACCAAACAATATGGGTTCAATCCAACCGGAAATCACCCTAAAAGCAATGTCTATCCTTACTCTACATTGAAAATACTAAGAAAAGCTTAAGTAAAGAAAGAAAAGAAATAAAATAAGAACTAAAGATTTTCTCTTCTTTTATTGATAAAATGATACTTGGATGATTACAAATGAATCTTACAACCTCTATTTATAGAGGAAAAATCAGATCTAAAGAAATAAAGGAAAAAGTAAAATGTTGACCAGATTTGAATCTGGTCAACTGTCCCAACGGTCTGATGCCGTACGGTCTGGCATCAAGAGAAATGGATCCGCGGGTCGAGCAGGATCACGCGGCATCGGGACTCAGGTTCTTCAGACGCGGGACAGAGATCAGGACGAGTAGCATCGAGCTTCAGGACGCGGGTCATCGATGCCAAGGACGCGGATCAGTACACGACCCGCGTGTTTATCCGTTAACCCGGGTCGGGTATTCGGATAAACACGCAGATCCTAGAAAGTGATCTGATCCGCGTGTTCGCATTAGTACGTGCCTTCCTCGATGCTTCTTCGATCCGCGGGACGACTGGCATCGATGCCAGTCCGACCCGTGGTACAGGGCCGGGACAGATTTTTCCCAACTTCCGTTTTGGCCATTTCTTCATGCGGCCTTCTCTTCTAATCATGCGGCCTGATTTCCTTGATCCTTAAATGGCCTAGAACACCACCTTTCATGTCTTGAACGCCTCTTGACCTTCCTTTCCCAAAGTGACCCGAATATGGCTAAGTCTTGGGTACTTTGGGATCTTCTCTTGAACACCTTTGTGTTCTCCTTGTTTAACAACCTCATGAGTCCTCCTCCATTCACGCAAAACACTAGTGTGACTTGGACCACCTTTCACTTCTTCTCATCACACCCTTTGAATCATTCCATCCTAAGCTTCAATCTTCTTCTCACGGTTTTCTCTTGCTTCCTTCGGTTACCACACCAAGCACCATTTCTTCTCTTTCATCGCTTCTTGGATTCCAAGCCTATGTAACCTTCCTCAACGCCAAGCCTAATCACCATCCGAAGCATCTCAATCTCTTTTAGCTTCCGGAACAACGTCAAAACATTGGCTTGATCAACCCTTCTTCACCATTCACGGCTACTTTGGCTCTTTTGGAATGACTTCAAGATTGACCTTCAAAGGCTAGTTACATCTTCTTGGGTAGCTTGAGTGTCCATCGGTTCCATAGCTCAATCAAACAAGAACCGCTACAAAAACATACCAAAAACACAACACCAAGCAATCCAACCATTCCCATCAATGTTTCCCATCCAATCAATGTTATCAACACCAATCTTTTCACAATGTTTTCATCACATGAATGGACCTTAAGTGCTCATTCATGATCAACCCGAGAGAATAAGGATCGAGAGTAACCATGCTTCACACTTAAGGCGAGTTTCGATCAAGAGAGCATTACTTGGACCGATAGGATTCTCACACAAGAGTTCTCAACATAAACCAAGAGTAAGCAAGAGCTTTTAAGGGATTTAGGTGAGTGTTTAAATAGTGTTTAGGCTAAGTTCCAAACTGTTTGAGAGTAGAGAACTAAAGAGTATAGAGATTATAAAGAGTATAAAGATTTAGGGAGATTAATAGAGTATATAAAGATTTTGAAGATTAAGAAAGGGTTAGATTAAGAAATGTTCTCTATTCTCATGAATGGTTTCTCTTTGGATAGATCATGGATTCATTCTTTTATCAATTCACCAAGAGAGTAAGGATAGGAAATAACCCAAATCAAGCTTGTTAGATTTAGGGTTCATAACATGTTCATAAACAAAGATTAAGAAAGATCCAACCATTAACAAGGTTGAATCAAGAGAATAGCTCAAATGAGCACAAAAGAGTTTCGGACAGATTCAAAGAGTTTGGAACAGATTATGAGAGATTTAGAAAGAGATTAAGAAAGAGATTATAAGGGATTTATGAAAGATTAAACATAATATGGGTTCAATCCTAATGGATATCACCCTAAATACATAAAACCCTAATCTCTACATTGTGATAATCTGATTTGAATAAGGGATAAAAGATAAACTCAGATTTCTTTATTCAATATTGAGTTTATGTGTTACAAAGGATTGGATTACATATTTATAAAGAGAAATGGGATCAGATCTGCATTTGAACGTTGGAGAGGATAAGGTGAGTCAAAAGCAACTCTTGGACTATAGCATAAAGCAAATCTTGTGGTCCTCACTCATCCAATGGTCTGATTTGAATTGGGACCACTTTGAATGATCCAATGGTCTGATTTGAATGGAACGCTTCTCCTTACGCGGGTAAACTGATCCGCGTCTCGATGGGTTACATCCTGTGGAACTGCGTCTCGGGTCCTCCTCCGATCCGCGCCTTGAGAATTCCTTCCCGCGGGTCGAGTGCTTCCCGCGTATACATTCTTTTCTTTGGGTCAAGTTACCAAAGTTACCCGAATGTTATTTTCCTTCGGTAACTCTTTTATTAGTAACTTGAGGAAAGATAATCCTTAAGTACTCTCCTTGATTAACACTCCCCCTCAAGTCCAAACACAACAAAGTGAAGTGTGGACTTGGAGATACAAGGAGAGGCCTCATTAAAACCTTAGTAGATAAAACCCAATGGGATAAAACTCTACTAAGGAAAAAGAGTACCAACTCAATGATCTTTAGGGAAATTCAATCAAGGTCTTGTTCTTCTTGAGCTTTGGTCCTCGGCTTCTCTTCTCTTGCCTCGGCCTCGCCCTCTTTCTTCATGCTTCCTCTCTAATACTCCCCCTCAACCTTAGGCGTCGTGAACACAAAGGCTAAGGTTGAAACCGCCGGTCTTGATGCTTCCTCTTCGTCTCACGATCATCGGCTTACTCCATTCTTCTTCTCCTTGAACCTTAAGATAATTCAAACAAGAGAAAGCTTAAAGTATACACCAATGAACCAAGCAAGCAATCAAAAAACCAAACGATTATAATTGAACAAATTCAAAGAGTAAGAGTTTTAGAGAGTAGCCTTTTCATTTCGGTGGTGTGGGTGATCCTTTAATCTTCACTTCATTCCACACCTCTTTAAACAACTCGGATCCTCATCTTCGTGATCCAAGTGGTGGAGCTTTTTGGTTCCTTGTGCTTCATGCCATACAACCTATTGACCTTGGCACCATCAAAATGTGCTAAGGGAAAAGAATAAGCAAGAGTGTCGATCGACAGAGGTGAGTGTCGATCGACACTCACCTCTCTGGAAAAACTGGAGGTGCGGAACGAAGGCGTCGATCGACACCAAGGAGTGGTGTCGATGGACACGAGTCCCAGAGTTTGAATCCAACCGTTGGAGATCCGACCGTTGGAGAATCCGACCGTTGCTATCCAACCGTTGAGATATGACCGTTGGAGAGGCGTGTCGATCGACACACTTATTTAGTGTCGATCGACACGGAGGCCAGAATTGTTTTATATATAAATCTTGTTGTATGAACCTTGCACATTTATCTTGAATGGAATAATTTTTCAAGTTCATACTCTTTCTCTCTATTCTTCCCAATTCTCTCAATCTCTTATTCTCTCAATCTAAGTCCTAAAATCTAACATGGTATCAGAGCGATTTTGATCTTTGTGACCTCATTACTCTCATAATCTCATTCTTCAAATCTCATTCTTTCATTAACCTTTTTCGATTTGTGGATTTACCTTTAACTAGTTAGATCAAATCGTTATATAGAGATTTCCATTCTCTTTATGCGCTTGATTTAACATACATATCAATCCTAAATCATTTCTAAAAGTTTCAAACTTTCATAAGAAAAGATGAGTTCTTTAGATAATTCTAAACCATTGGTGGTTCCGGTTACTCTCAAGGGAGATAACTACTTATTGTGGTCAAGAACCACGAAGATATCTCTATGTGGCCGAGGGTTGTGGAGCCACATTGAAACTTCATCTAAACCGGTGTATGATTCATCCGGAGAAGAAGACGATGAAGATTCCGAAAAGAAGAGAGAAGCAAAGTGGTTCCAAGAGGACCAAAGCGTGTTGGCCATTCTTCAAAATGGTCTTGAATCCTCCATTCTTGAGGCGTATTCCTATTGTGAAACGACGGAGGAGCTATGGGAAACATTGAAGAACGTTTATGGAAACGTGTCTAACCTTTCTCGGGTTTATGAAGTGAAGAAAGCCATCAATAATCTTCATCAAGAGGATATGGAATTTACCAAGCACTTTGGTAAATATAGGTCTCTTTGGGCCGAGCTTGAAATGTTGAGACCAAGCTCCATTGATCCAAAGGTGCTAAACGAAAGGAAAGAACAATCAGCCGGGCTCTAAGGCAAGGTGTGAACATTGCAAGGGAAGACACACCAAGGAGACTTGTTGGCTTCTTCATCCGGAGCTCAAGCCGAGTTGGTGGATCGACTACCCGAAGAACCCAAGAGCTAACTACACCACGGCCAAGCCCGACCAAGTTCCAACCGGATCATCTAAGCAAGGTGAGGAGGCCAACCAAGGAGATTATGTGAGAAAATCCGACTTGGAGGCACTCATCAAAGCCCTTACCATACAAAAGGAATCCGGTAAAACTTACTTTACCCATACTCCTAGTAGTTCCCTAGTAGTTGATTCGGGAGCTTCCCATCACATGATTAGTAACTCTAGGATGCTTGAGAATATTGAGTCAACTAATGGAAATGTGATGATTGCTAATGGTGATAATATACCTATAAGAGGAATTGGAACTTTAAAAGTCTTTGATAAAGATTCTAAAGCCTTTTATATGCCGACATTTACTTCTAATTTACTTTCGGTAAAAAGAGCTACTAAAGATTTGAATTGTTATGCAATATTTGGTCCTAATGATGTTCATTTTCAGGATATTGATTCCGGAAAGATTATTGGACAGGGTGGAACCAAAGATGATCTCTATGTTATTGAAGATTTTTCACCTAGTTCTTTTTCGGTCAAATCTTGTTTAGGAGTGGCTAATAATGCTATTTGGCATGCTAGATTAGGTCATCCTCATTCTAGAGCTTTTGAATTAATGTTACGAAATGTTTACTTTGATCATAAGAGTTGTGAATCTTGTATTCTTGGTAAACATTGTAAAACGGTTTTCCCGAATTCTACTACTACTTATGAGAAATGTTTTGATTTAGTTCATTCGGATGTTTGGACCTCACCATGCTTATCTAGGGATAATAACAAGTATTTCGTAACATTTATAGATGAAAAATCAAAATATACTTGGATCACCCTATTACCATCAAAAGATCGTGTTCTTGAGGCATTCATAAACTTTCAAACTTATGTTACTAACCAATTCAATGCCAAGATTAAAATTTTTAGAACAGATAATGGAGGAGAGTATACAAGCCATCGATTCAAAGAACACCTCTCTAAGCATGGCATCTTGCATCAAACGAGTTGTCCATACACTCCTCAACAAAATGGAGTGGCCGAACGGAAGAATCGTCACTTGATGGAAGTGTCTCGTGCCATGATGTTTCACATGAACGTGCCTAAAAGGTTTTGGGGGGATGCGGTCATGACGGTGTGTTTGTTTGAGGTACTTAATAATACTAAACCTTTTATTGAACATCTAAGGGGTTTTGGGTGTGTTTGTTTTGTCTTAGTTCCCGGTGAATTGCGGACAAAGCTAGATGCAAAGAGCACAAGGTGTATGTTCATTGGATATTCCACTACCCAAAAGGGATACAAATGTTATGATCCAAGTTCGAGAAGAACATTTGTATCCAAGAATGTGAAGTTTATGGAGGAAAAGAGCTACTATAGTACCGAAGAGAAGGATGAACTAAGGGAATTTGCAAGCTCTACGGACTACAATGCTAATTTAAGGTTCCTCCTTCAACATCTTGACAACCCGGAAGCACCAAAGGCTAGAAACGATGAAGCTCCTCTGGTCCAAGAGGAGACTATCCAAGAGACCAATGATGAGAGTGTTCCCAATGATCAAGAGGAGACGGTTAGTAATGATGAGACCTCCGGTGCTCAAGAAAGTCAAGGAGCGGTGATTGGTCATGATGAACTCCCCGATGCTCAAGCTCACGACCATGATGACTCGAGAGTTGAAGAAGAACCAAGCGAACCGGTTCTTAGGAGAAGCACACGATTAAGGAAGGACCCTTCCACATGGAAAGAGAATAGAGTCTACTACAACAACCAAGCCGTTGCTCATCCTATTCAAGCGGTTTGTTCGCTCGCCCTTTTACCTTCCTCTCATCAAGCCTTCCTTGTGAAAATAGATGAACATTCGATTCCGAAGACATATGACGAGGCAATGGAAGAGGATCATTGGGTTGAAGCGGTTAATGATGAGGTTGGGGCTATGATTAAGAACCACACGTGGGATGAGGCCGATCTTCTGTTTGGGAAAAGAGCGGTTAGCTCTAAATGGGTCTTCACTCTTAAGTTCTTGAGCAATGGGGACTTGGAACGACACAAGGCGCGGTTAGTGGCGAGAGGATTTACACAAACCTATGGAGATGATTATACGGACACATTTGCTCCGGTGGCTAAGCTACACACGGTACTGATGCGGACATCGACCGTACCATTCAAACGAATGAACCACATCCTGTACCAGAAGTTAGAGAAGGTCCCATGACACGTTCAAAGTCTAAACAGTTGAGAAAGAGGTTTAACTTAGCTGTACAAGACATTGTGAACTCATTAGAGCTAGGAGACGCAAACTGCCCCAAAAGAGACTTTGTAGCTGAAGAAGAGCTTGCTGAAGCTTTCAACCAAATGAGCCTTGATCAAAATACCTCCCAAGGTATAAAATCTTATGTATCAGGTCAAGGGGCCCTTAGAAGTCAAGAGAAGACCTCGGAGCAGCAGGAAACGTTTGAGACAAGTTTCACCTCCGACAGTGATCAAGAGAGTCAAGACCAAGATCAAGATGTCGAGGACTTCATAAAGCTTCAAGAGACTGAAAATACTACTCAAGTGGGACTCCATGAAGATTTATACACCAAGAAAACAGCAAGCAACCAAGTTGAACAAGAAATGAATCAAGGAGCACCAATTAAGCTTAAACTGAATCCAGGTAAGTTTTATTCAATTTATACTATCTTTGCAGGTCCTAACAGCCCCACCAATGGCTAGCTATCATCAAAAACGTCCAAAGAACTCAAGTTGAAGTCTGCACCATAGTTTCCTTTTTTGGTTTAATGAATTTTGCTTAAAACTCTGAGTTTTGTGTTTTTCCTTTGTTTTCTGTTTTGCTTTGTGTTTTATTTCGTTTTTGCTTTATTTGGGCCTTAGGGCTAGCTGATGGACTCTATATAAAGTCCCCCTGCAGCTGTGTAACCTTTTTTACCTTTGATTATCAATAAAGACGCCGTATTTCTTCTCCTTGAGTGTTCTTGAGAGAAAACCCTTTGTTCTTTGTCTTGTGTGTGAGATTCACCAAGGCTGAGTTCCTGTGCTGTATCAGAGCTTAATCACAACTCTGTGGTGCACTTCAAAGCATCAACACTTCCCTGCCTTTGATCCCACACGAGAGAAGCGATCGCCATCGTGTCAGATCCTCATCATCAACCATATCTCTTTCACAAAAGAGTGCGAACGCCATTTTGTGAAGCCATTCATCTGATCCCTTGTAGGACTCACCACTGAGTCGTGTATCAGGTACGGGTTGTATTCTCTTTGGCGATCAATTTGGATTGGGAGTTGTGGCAAATGGATGTGAAGAATGCTTTCCTTCAAGGAGATCTTGAAGAAGAGGTGTACATGACTCCACCGCCCGGCCTAGAGAACACCATTGCTCCCGGAAAGGTTCTTCGGCTAAGGAAAGCCATCTATGGTCTTAAATAATCCCCAAGGGCATGGTACAAGAAGCTAAGTTCGACTCTCAAGGAAAAAGGTTTCAAGAAGTGTGAATTGGATCACACTCTATTCACGCTTCAAGGCCCGAATGGAATGTTGGTTGTCTTGATCTACGTGGATGATATGATCATCTCCGGTGATGATAAACAAGGGATTCAAGACACTAAGGATTTCTTAAAATCGGTCTTCGAAATTAAGGATCTCGGCGAGTTGAAATACTTCCTTGGGATCGAAGTATGTAGATTCACAAATGGATTGCACATCTCCCAGAGGAAGTATACTTTGGATTTGCTCAAGGAAACCGGGAAGCTTGCCTCGAAGCCGGCTAAGACACCGCTTGAGGAAGGATACAAGGCCGATCGAAAGGGGGAGCAAGAAGATGAAATGTATGAGGATCCATCTCAATATAGAAGACTTGTTGGGAAATTGATTTATCTTACCCTAACAAGGCCGGATCTTTGCTTTGCGGTCAACCAAGTAAGTCAACATATGAAGGAGCCAAAGGTGTTTCATTGGAAAATGGTGGATCGAATACTTCGGTACCTTAAAGGGAGTGTTGGCCAAGGCATTTGGATGGGAAGAAATGAAAACACCGAAGTTGTTGGGTATTGTGATGCGGATTGGGCCGGAGATCGAAACGATAGAAGATCCACAACCGGCTATGCAACATTCATTGGTGGAAACTTGGTGACTTGGAGAACTAAGAAGCAAAAGTCGGTCTCATGTTCAAGTGCGGAAGCCGAGTATAGAGCGATGAAGAAATTAACAAATGAGCTAACATGGTTGAGAGGCATCTTAGCTCACATGGGGATTGAGATCACTAAGCCGATGGTGATGCATTGCGACAACCAAGCCGCAATTCACATAGCTACCAACTCGGTGTTCCACGAACGGACGAAGCACATCGAGATCGATTGTCACAAGGTTCGTGAGAAGATTGAACAAGGATGGACACTTCCGTGTTTTACAAGGAGCGAGGACCAAGTGGCGGATATCTTCACCAAAGCTGCGAGTCTCAAGGTTTGCAACCGTCTCTTTAGCAAGCTTGGACTCGTGGATCTCACTCATCCATGAGAAGACCCTAACTTGCAATCATCACACTCTTTTTCCCTTAGCAAAGTTTTGTCCCACGTGGTTTTCTTTGTTAAGGTTTTTAATGAGGTGATGGTTGCGGGTTTCCAAGTTAAGCATAATTCCTTATGTTTAACTTGAGGGGGAGTATTGACCTTGGCACCATCAAAATGTGCTAAGGGAAAAGAATAAGCAAGAGTGTCGATCGACAGAGGTGAGTGTCGATCGACACTCACCTCTCTGGAAAAACTGGAGGTGCGGAACGAAGGCGTCGATCGACACCAAGGATGGTGTCGATCGACACGAGTCCCAGAGTTTGAATCCGACCGTTGGAGATCCGACCGTTGGAGAATCCGACCGTTGCTATCCAACCGTTGAGATATGACCGTTGGAGAGGCGTGTCGATCGACACACTTATTTAGTGTCGATCGACACGGAGGCCAGAATTGTTTTCTATATAAATCTTGTTGTATGAACCTTGCACATTTATCTTGAATGGAATAATTTTTCAAGTTCATACTCTTTCTCTCTATTCTTCCCAATTCTCTCAATCTCTTATTCTCTCAATCTAAGTCCTAAAATCTAACACAACCTTGTGAGTCCTCCTCCATTCACACAACTTCAACTTTTCCAATTCATTCTTTGATGATCACTCCTTGAAAGCATGATCATTTATCCACTAGTGTTACTTGGAACCGCCATTCTTCTTCACATAAACCGTTTAAACTCTTCAAACCGAAGCATTTTCAACTTCTAATAGCTTTGGATCCATTAAACTCCAAATGTCTTCTCTATCTTGGCCTCCTCCGTGTTCCCTCCGGTTTCATTCATAATTAATAACCATTCCATTTCTCCCCCTTAGCTCCTTGACATCCCAAGTCTATGCAACCTTCCTTTACGCAATGGCTTGTCTTTGGAATGGCTCTTCGATTAGACAGCTACAAGTTCGGATTTTCCCTTTCGGGCTCGTCGATTATGTACCAACAGTTCGGATTTTCCCTTCCAAATCCTCCATGCTTGTGGATCTCCAAAGGTTGGAAATTTACTCCTTGACCTATCAAGGAACCACCTTCTTTTGGATCTCCAAAAAAAAAACTAGTTGCATCTCCTTGGACTCCTTGGGTGTGCATCATCGGTTCCATATTCAAACAAGGACCGCTACAAAACAAGGCACAAGCACAACTCCAAGCATTCTAGCCATTCCCATCAATGTTACCACTCAATGTTACCAACACCAAATTTTCTCAATGTTATCAACACCAACCATCAATGTTACAAGAATGGACCTTAGATGCTCAAACCTCATCACCATATAGAATAAGGGTCCGGTGATAAGTTTCACACATAAGGCGAGCTTTGATCAAGAGAAACGTTTCTTTTACCGAAGGGATCTCACACCACAAGAGAATTCAAACCAAGAGTAATTCAGCACACAAGTGTTAGATTTTAGGACTTAGATTGAGAGAATAAGAGATTGAGAGAATTGGGAAGAATAGAGAGAAAGAGTATGAACTTGAAAAATTATTCCATTCAAGATAAATGTGCAAGGTTCATACAACAAGATTTATATAGAAAACAGTTCTGGCCTCCGTGTCGATCGACACTAAATAAGTATGTCGATCGACACGCCTCTCCAACGGTCATATCTCAACGGTTGGATAGCAACGGTCGGATTCTCCAACGGTCGGATCTCCAACGGTCGGATTCAAACTCTGGGACTCGTGTCGATCGACACCACTCCTTGGTGTCGATCGACGCCTTCGTTCCGCACCTCCAGTTTTTCCAGAGAGGTGAGTGTCGATCGACACTCACCTCTGTCGATCGACACTCTTGCTTATTCTTTTCCCTTAGCACATTTTGATGGTGCCAAGGTCAATACTCCCCCTCAAGTTAAACATAAGGAATTATGCTTAACTTGGAAACCCGCAACCATCACCTCATTAAAAACCTTAACAAAGAAAACAACGTGGGACAAAACTTTGCTAAGGGAAAAAGAGTGTGATGATTGCAAGTTAGGGTCTTCTCATGGATGAGTGAGATCCACGAGTCCAAGCTTGCTAAAGAGACGGTTGCAAACCTTGAGACTCGCAGCTTTGGTGAAGATATCCGCCACTTGGTCCTCGCTCCTTGTAAAACACGGAAGTGTCCATCCTTGTTCAATTCGCCGAGAGCCTTAATTTCAAAGACCGATTTTAGGAAATCCTTAGTGTCTTGAATCCCTTGTTTATCATCACCGGAGATGATCATATCATCCACGTAGATCAAGACAACCACCATTCCATTCGGGCCTTGAAGCGTGAATAGAGTGTGATCCAATTCACACTTCTTGAAACCTTTTTCCTTGAGAGTCGAACTTAGCTTCTTGTACCAAGCCCTTGGGGATTGTTTAAGACCATAGATGGCTTTCCTTAGCCGAAGAACCTTTCCGGGAGCAATGGTGTTCTCTAGGCCGGGTGGTGGAGTCATGTACACCTCTTCTTCAAGATCTCCTTGAAGGAAAGCATTCTTCACATCCATTTGCCACAACTCCCAATCCAAATTGATCGCCAAAGAGAATACAACCCGTACCGTGTGTAGCTTAGCCACCGGAGGAAATGTGTCTGTATAATCATCTCCATAGGTTTGTGTAAATCCTCTCGCCACTAACCGCGCCTTGTGTCGTTCCAAGTCCCCATTGCTCAAGAACTTAAGAGTGAAGACCCATTTAGAGCTAACCGCTCTTTTCCCAAACGGAAGATCGGCCTCATCCCACGTGTGGTTCTTAATCATAGCCCCAACCTCATCATTAACCGCTTCAACCCAATGATCCTCTTCCATTGCCTCGTCATATGTCTTCGGAATCGAATGTTCATCTATTTTCACAAGGAAGGCTTGATGAGAGGAAGGTAAAAGGGCGAGCGAACAAACCGCTTGAATAGGATGAGCAACGGCTTGGTTGTTGTAGTAGACTCTATTCTCTTTCCATGTGGAAGGGTCCTTCCTTAATCTTGTGCTTCTCCTAAGAACCGGTTCGCATGGTTCTTCTTCAACTCTCGAGTCATCGTGGTCGTGTGCTTGAGCATCGGGGAGTTCATCATGACCAATCACCGCTCCTTGACTTTCTTGAGCACCGGAGGTCTCATCATTACTAACCGTCTCCTCTTGATCATTGGGAACACTCTCATAATTGGTCTCTTGGATAGTCTCCTCTTGGACCGGAGGAGCTTCACCGTTTCTAGCCTTTGGTGCTTCCGGGTTGTCAAGATGTTGAAGGAGGAACCTTAAATTAGCATTGTAGTCCGTAGAGCTTGCAAATTCCCTTAGTTCATCCTTCTCTTCGGTACTATAGTAGCTCTTTTCCTCCATAAACTTCACATCCTTGGATACAAATGTTCTTCTCGAACTTGGATCATAACATTTGTATCCCTTTTGGGTAGTGGAATATCCAATGAACATACACCTTGTGCTCTTTGCATCTAGCTTTGTCCGCAATTCACCGGGAACTAAGACAAAACAAACACACCCAAAAACCCTTAGATGTTCAATAAAAGGTTTAGTATTATTAAGTACCTCAAACGGAGAGATATCCGAGAGAATTTTGGTTGGTATTCGGTTGATCAAATAGCACGCCATCATGACCGCATCACCCCAAAATCTCTTAGGTACATTCATGTGGAACATCATGGCACGAGACACCTCCATCAAGTGACGATTCTTCCGTTCGGCCACGCCATTTTGTTGAGGAGTGTATGGACAACTTGTTTGATGCAAAATGCCATGCTTAGATAGATGTTCTTTGAAGCGATGGCTTGTATATTCTCCTCCATTATCTGTTCTAAAGATTTTGATCTTGGCATTGAATTGGTTAGTAACATAAGTTTGAAAATTTATGAATGCATCAAGAACATGATCTTTTGATGGTAATAGGGTGATCCAAGTATATTTTGATTTTTCATCTATAAATGTTACGAAATACTTGTTATTATCCCTAGATAAGCATGGTGAGGTCCAAACATCCGAATGAACTAAATCAAAACATTTCTCATAAGTAGTAGTAGAATTCGGGAAAACCGTTTTACAATGTTTACCAAGAATACAAGATTCACAACTCTTATGATCAAAGTAAACATTTGGTAACATTAATTCAAAAGCTCTAGAATGAGGATGACCTAATCTAGCATGCCAAATAGCATTATTAGCCACTCCTAAACAAGATTTGACCGAAAAAGAACTAGGTGAAAAATCTTCAATAACATAGAGATTATCTTTGGTTCCACCCTCTCCAATAATCTTTCCGGAATCAATATCCTGAAAATGAACATCATTAGGACCAAATATTGCATAACAATTCAAATCTTTAGTAGCTCTTTTTACCGAAAGTAAATTAGAAGTAAAAGTCGGCATATAAAAGGCTTTAGAATCTTTATCAAAGACTTTTAAAGTTCCAATTCCTCTTATAGGTATATTATCACCATTAGCAATTATCACATTTCCATTAGTTGACTCAATATTCTCAAGCATCCTAGAGTTACTAATCATGTGATGGGAAGCTCCCGAATCAACTACTAGGGAGCTACTAGGAGTATGGGTAAAGTAAGTTTTACCGGATTCCTTTTGTATGGTAAGAGCTTTGATGAGTGCCTCCAAGTCGGATTTTCTCACATAATCTCCTTGGTTGGCCTCCTCACCTTGCTTAGCTAATCCGGTTGGAACTTGGTCGGGCTTTGCCGTGGTGTAGTTAGCTCTTGGGTTCTTCGGGTAGTCGATCCACCCACCAACTCGGCTTGAGCTCCGGATGAAGAAGCCAACAAGTCTCCTTGGTGTGTCTTCCCTTGCAATGTTCACACCTTGCCTTAGAGCCCGGCCGATTGTTACCATAGCTCCCTTTGTTTCCACGATTATCGAATCGGTTGTAAAACCCCTTGTTAGCCGTTGGAAGCTCCCCCTTACTATCAAAGAGTCCTTGGGAACCTTGTTCTCTTTGAATTTGTGAGCACACATCTTCAAGACTTGGGAGCTTCTCCGACCTTAGGATGTGCTTGATGAGATCATTGAATGCCGGATTCAAGGTGAGTAATAGCCCAAAGACCTTGTCTTGTTCTTTCCTTTCGTTTAGCACCTTTGGATCAATGGAACTTGGTCTCAACATTTCAAGCTCGGCCCAAAGAGACCTATATTTACCAAAGTGCTTGGTAAATTCCATATCCTCTTGATGAAGATTATTGATGGCTTTCTTCACTTCATAAACCCGAGAAAGGTTAGACACGTTTCCATAAACGTTCTTCAATGTTTCCCATAGCTCCTCTGCCGTTTCACAATAGGAATACGCCTCAAGAATGGAGGATTCAAGACCATTTTGAAGAATGGCCAACACGCTTTGGTCCTCTTGGAACCACTTTGCTTCTCTCTTCTTTTCGGAATCTTCATCGTCTTCTTCTCCGGATGAATCATACACCGGTTTAGATGAAGTTTCAATGTGGCTCCACAACCCTCGGCCACATAGAGCTATCTTCGTGGTTCTTGACCACAATAAGTAGTTATCTCCCTTGAGAGTAACCGGAACCACCAATGGTTTAGAATTATCTAAAGAACTCATCTTTTCTTATGAAAGTTTGAAACTTTTAGAAATGATTTGGGATTGATATGTATGTTAAATCAAGCGCATAAAGAGAATGGAAATCTCTATATAACGATTTGATCTAACTAGTTAAAGGAAAATCCACAAATCGAAAAAGGTTAATGAAAGAATGAGATTTGAAGTATGAGATTATGAGAGTAATGAGGTCACAAAGATCAAAATCGCTCTGATACCATGTTAGATTTTAGGACTTAGATTGAGAGAATAAGAGATTGAGAGAATTGGGAAGAATAGAGAGAAAGAGTATGAACTTGAAAAATTATTCCATTCAAGATAAATGTGCAAGGTTCATACAACAAGATTTATATAGAAAACAGTTCTGGCCTCCGTGTCGATCGACACTAAATAAGTGTGTCGATCGACACGCCTCTCCAACGGTCATATCTCAACGGTTAGATAGCAACGGTCGGATTCTCCAACGGTCGGATCTCCAACGGTCGGATTCAAACTCTGGGACTCGTGTCGATCGACACCACTCCTTGGTGTCGATCGACGCCTTCGTTCCGCATCTCCAGTTTTTCCAGAGAGGTGAGTGTCGATCGACACTCACCTCTGTCGATCGACACTCTTGCTTATTCTTTTCCCTTAGCACATTTTGATGGTGCCAAGGTCAATAACAAGGATCCGGGTTAGTGTTTGGTTTGTGTTTAGGCTTTGGTTCCAAACTGTTTTTGAGAATAGAGAATTAGAGAATATAGAGAATATAAAGATTGAGAGATTTGAGAGATTTAAAAGAATAATAGAAAGATTTTGAGTATAAGAAAGGGGTAGATTTAAGAAATATTCTCTATTCTCATGAATGTGCTTCTCTTTAGCTAGATCATGGATTCATTTTGAATCGGTTCACCAAGAGAATAAGGATAGGAAATAACCCAAATAAGCATTCCAAGGTTTGAATCCCATTTGGCCGAATGATCTCCTCTCCAAGGGTCTCCATTTGAGAATCTCCAAATTTCATTCTTTTCCTCTTCCCTTGTAGACCTATTGATACACGACTCAGTGGTGAGTCCTACAAGGGATCAGATGAATGGCTTCACAAAATGGCGTTCGCACTCTTTTGTGAAAGAGATATGGTTGATGATGAGGATCTGACACGATGGCGATCGCTTCTCTCGTGTGGGATCAAAGGCAGGGAAGTGTTGATGCTTTGAAGTGCACCACAGAGTTGTGATTAAGCTCTGATACAGCACAGGAACTCAGCCTTGGTGAATCTCACACACAAGACAAAGAACAAAGGGTTTTCTCTCAAGAACACTCAAGGAGAAGAAATACGGCGTCTTTATTGATAATCAAAGGTAAAAAAAGGTTACACAGCTGCAGGGGGACTTTATATAGAGTCCATCAGCTAGCCCTAAGGCCCAAATAAAGCAAAAACGAAATAAAACACAAAGCAAAACAGAAAACAAAGGAAAAACACAAAACTCAGAGTTTTAAGCAAAATTCATTAAACCAAAAAAAGGAAACTATGGTGCAGACTTCAACTTGAGTTCTTTGGACGTTTTTGATGATAGCTAGCCATTGGTGGGGCTGTTAGGACTTGCAAAGATAGTATAAATTGAATAAAACTTACCTGGATTCAGTTTAAGCTTAATTGGTGCTCCTTGATTCATTTCTTGTTCAACTTGGTTGCTTGCTGTTTTCTTGGTGTATAAATCTTCATGGAGTCCCACTTGAGTAGTATTTTCAGTCTCTTGAAGCTTTATGAAGTCCTCGACATCTTGATCTTGGTCTTGACTCTCTTGATCACTGTCGGAGGTGAAACTTGTCTCAAACGTTTCCTGCTGCTCCGAGGTCTTCTCTTGACTTCTAAGGGCCCCTTGACCTGATACATAAGATTTTATACCTTGGGAGGTATTTTGATCAAGGCTCATTTGGTTGAAAGCTTCAGCAAGCTCTTCTTCAGCTACAAAGTCTCTTTTGGGGCAGTTTGCGTCTCCTAGCTCTAATGAGTTCACAATGTCTTGTACAGCTAAGTTAAACCTCTTTCTCAACTGTTTAGACTTTGAACGTGTCATGGGACCTTCTCTAACTTCTGGTACAGGATGTGGTTCATTCGTTTGAATGGTACGGTCGATGTCCGCATCATTCCCTCCCTCTTCAGAATGTTTTGTCCTCAAAACTGAATCTCCTGGATCATAAGCAGACAAGTCAGCTACATTAAATGTACGGGATATTTTAACCTCTTGTGGCAGCTCTAGACGGTAAGCGTTGTCGTTGATCTTCTCAAGGATCTTGAATGGTCCGTCGCCTCTTGGTGATAACTTGGAAGCTCTTTGTTCGGGAAATCTTTCTGGTCTCATGTGTAACCAAACCCAATCTCCTGGTTCAAATAGTACTTCTTTTCTTCCTCGATCAGCCTTGCGTTTATTCTCCGCATTCTTTTTCTCCAAATTCTCTTTTGCTTTGATGTGTAGCTTCTTGATGACCTCTCCACGGCTCAAACCATCTTGATTAACCTGTTCTGGCTGTGGCAAAGGTACAAGATCTATAGGAGACAATGGGTTAATTCCATAGACTATCTCAAAAGGAGATAGCTTGGTAGCTGAGTGAACAGATCGATTATAAGCAAACTCAATGAAAGGGATGCAATCAAGCCATGTTTTCATATTTTTCCCAAGAGTGGCTCTAAGTAAAGTTGAGAGAGTGCGGTTTACCACTTCGGTTTGACCATCTGTCTGAGGATGACAAGTTGTAGAAAACAGAAGTTTTGTTCCTAATTTTCTCCAAATGGTCCTCCAGAAATGACTTAGAAACTTGGGATCACGATCAGAGACTATAGTCCTTGGGATCCCATGGAGGCGCACAACTTCCTTGAAGTACAATTCTGCGGTTTGAGTGGCATCATTGGTCTTGTCACAAGGGATAAAATGAGCCATCTTAGAAAACCGATCCACCACAACAAATATAGAGTCTTTATGTCGAATCTTGGGCAGCCCTAAGACAAAGTCCATAGAAACATCTACCCAAGGGGCGTTAGGAATAGGCAAAGGTAAGTAAAGACCATGAGGATGTAACCTGGATTTGGCTTTGTGGCAAACAATGCAACGGCCACAGAATCTCTCGACGTCCTTCTTTAGATGAGGCCAAAAGAAATGCTCCATTACGATGGCCAAGGTCTTGTCTATGCCAAAATGACCCATCAAACCTCCTCCATGTGCCTCACTAAGTATCAATTCTCGCATAGAGCCTTGAGGAATGCACAACCTCTTGTCTTTAAACAGAAAACCATCTTGTAAGTAGAATGCCTTGTAAGCTCCTTGACCGTGTCCTTGGTAACATTCACTTAGCTCTGGATCATCTTTATAGAGTTCTTTAATGTGTTCAAAACCCATTACCTTAGCATCCATAGTGGCTATAAGGGCATACCTTCTTGATAGAGCATCAGCAATCACATTTTCCTTTCCTTTCTTGTACTTTATCACATATGGGAACGTCTCAATGAACTCCAGCCATTTGGCATGCCTTCTCTTAAGTGATGTCTGGCCCTTGAGATGTTTTAAAGTTTCATGGTCGGTGTGGATGATGAATTCCTTGGATAACAAGTAGTGCTGCCAAGTTTCAAGTGCTCGGACCAGTGCATACAACTCTTTGTCATAGGTTGGATAGTTTAAAGTGGCTCCATTAAGTTTCTCACTAAAGAAAGCGACAGGTCTCTTCCTTTGATGTAGAACAGCTCCAATTCCCAAACCGGAAGCATCACATTCTACTTCAAACATAACCTCAAAATCTGGTAAAGCCAAGACCGGTGCTTGTGTAAGTCTCTCCTTTAAAGTGTTGAAGGACTGTTCTTGAGCTTCTCCCCATGAGAATGGTACATTCTTCTTGATCACAGCAGTCATTGGCGCAGCCACCGTACTGAAATCTCTAACAAATCTCCTGTAGAAACTAGCTAACCCATGAAAACTTCGAACATGTCCTATTGTTGATGGAGTAGGCCACTCTCGTATTGCTTTAATTTTCTCCTCATCAACTTGCAGTCCCTGTTTACTCACTACAAAACCTAAGAACACACATTGGTCAGTACAAAATGTGCACTTCTTTAGGTTGGCATAAAGGCCCTCATTTCGAAGTGTTTTCAAGACTAACTCTAAATGCTTAATATGATCAGAATAACACTTACTGTAAATAAGTATGTCATCAAAGTAGACAACAACAAATTTACCAATAAAAGACCTTAGAACCTGGTTCATTAAGCGCATGAAAGTGCTTGGGGCATTGGACAGTCCGAATGGCATCACAAGCCACTCATAGAGACCTTGCTTGGTCTTGAAGGCTGTCTTCCATTCGTCACCCTCTCTCATTCTGACCTGGTGGTAGCCACTCTTTAAATCAACTTTGGAGAAGATGGTAGCTCCACTTAACTCATCTAACATGTCGTCTAGCCTTGGTATAGGGTGCCGGTACTTGATGGTGATGTTGTTGATGGCTCGGCAGTCGACACACATTCTCCACGTGCCATCTTTCTTAGGAACCAATAAGACAGGCACTGCACACGGACTAAGACTCTCTCTAATGTAGCCTTTCTCCATTAGATCACGTACTTGTTTTTCTAACTCTTTAGACTCCTCTGGATTCATTCTGTAAGCTGGTTTGTTAGGTAGCGGTGTTCCTGGTACGAGATGGATTTGGTGTTCTATTCCACAAATAGGAGGAAGCCCCGGTGGTATCTCCTCTGGAAACACATCCTTGTATTGATTCAAAACTGATTGGATCTCTGCGGGAAGCTCCACTTCTCCTAAACCTGTACTTAAACATTCTTTGAAAACCATTAGCAGCACAGTGCCTTTGGCACTCAAGGTTTTGCAAACATCATTAGCTCTCAAATAAAGACTAGAATTTCTTACCTCTTCTTCTTTGTTCATGTGTTTCTGTAGCTCATGAAATTCTGAAGGACTAAGAGGGGCAAGATTATACTTACGGTCCTTATGAGTGAAAGAATAGTGGTTTGTGCGCCCATTGTGAGTTGTAGCTCGATCAAACTGCCATGGTCTTCCCAGGAGAAGATGCCCGGCTTTCATAGGCACAACGTCACATATAATTTCATCTTGATACTTCCCCACACTGAATGGAACAGTTACTTGCTCATCAATCCTTAGCTCGGTATCATCATTAAGCCACCTTAGTTTGTATGGCCTTGGATGCTTGGTTGTTTGTAAACCTAACCTGTTTACCATGTACTTGCTAGCAACATTAGTACAAGATCCTCCATCTATAATCAGATTACATACCTTGTTCTTTATTGTGCATCGAGTGTGGAAAATGTTCTCCCTTTGAACTCTCTCCTCAGGGTTGACAATTACACTTAGCATCCGTCGAATCACAAGGAGCTCTCCTGTATCTGGATACTCCACATCCTCTCCAGAATCAGTTTGGTCTTCATCACGCTCATCTTGTGACTCATAGTCACCACTAGGTGTGATAATCATCACTCTTTGGTTCGGACACTCTCTGGCCATGTGCCCCCTACCTTGACATTTAAAACAAGTAATGTCACGTGAACGAGATTGACTAGCACTAGGAAACTTACCTACTTCAGGCTTAGAGTTTTTAGGTGTCTCGTTGTTCTTGTTCTTGAACCTAGTATCATTGGCTATGACTACAGCCTTGCCTCTGTCCATGTTTCGGTTGTTGTTTGCACTCCAAGATGTGTTGTTTCTGGTTCGATTGCTTAGAGATGCCTTGCGCTTGATTTGTTGTTCAGCTTGTACAGCTAGGTGTAGTAGTTCATGATGTCCACTGTACTGAGCTCTCTCCAGCTTCCATTGAATCTTTTCTTGTAATCCTTCTATAAATTGTGCCATGAGTGCTTCTTCGGATTCTTCTAACTCCAGTTGATTCATTAGCTTCTCAAACTCGTCAAAATATTCGTCTACGCTTCTGGTTCCCTGAGATAGCTTACGAAAACGTTTTTGTAAGTCTCTATGATAATAATCAGGGACATACCTAAGTCGTAGGAGGAATTTCATGTCACTCCATGTAGCTACTGGTCCAAATTGTTGTCTCCTTCTTTCAGCTATGTTTCTGTCCCACCATGAAAGTGCATTATCCGTGAGTTGAGCTGCTGCTACAGCCACCTTCTTACGTTCCCCGTAGCCATAGCACTCAAAGATGTGCTCTAGACGTCTCTCCCAATCCAAGTAGGCTTCGGGATTGGATTTTCCAGCAAAAGTAGGCGGTGTTAATTTCAGTTCGTTGTAAGTCTCACGAGGCTCTACTCGCCTAGCTTGGTTCATCCGCAAAGGGTCTTCTCTGCGTTGACGTTGCCGCCTTAATGGATCAGGTGGTATGTCATCAGCCTCCTCGTGTTGGTCGTCTCCCTCTTCTTGTATATTTCTCCTCGCTTGAACATTCCTCCCTTCAGCCCTGTCCTGAGGTTGCTCCAACTGTCCTACTCTGTCTCCAATTCCTCTTATCTCCTGCCTCATTTCAGTTAGCATTCGCAAGAGAGCAGCCTGTGGATCTCCATCTTGATCACCCATAATATTCTTCTAGTGCTTGAAGAACCTTGCAGAGACTCAACAAACAAATCAAAGATACCACAGAAAATATAACAAACTCACACAATTCAGATCAAAATAGCTTTCCCAAACAATTAAATGAATGCACCAATTCTTTAAGCAAACTAGATTAACCACACAGCAACTCCAAACAAACTCTTTTTATGATTTTCTTTTACAAAGGAACACAAAAGCAATAACAAAGCACTTAAACTGTAAGAATTATAGAGATTAAGAAAGAATTAAGGAGATTGATGGAGATTAAGAGAGATTAGTGAAAAGTAAAGAGAATATGATCTTGAAACATTTTTATTTCTTTTTCCATTCAAGATAAAGTTTACAATGATTGGGAACAACCCATAAATAGCAAAAACTAAGTTGGTCAAGATGACCGTTGGAAAATCTCATCAAAAAGGTGAAAAAGGGTGTCTCGGTCACTGCCCGATCCGCATGACCGAGTGGCGTCGAGGCCGTACGTCCCGCGGGTCCAGAATTGCGTCCAGGTTCCTTCCCGCGATACTGGATCGATGCGCGACCCGTTTACCCGGATAGGGTCCGCGCGTAAACCCGTTAACCCGTGCCGTGACCCGGAATCCTTCCTCGACGCCAGATCGATCCGCAGGCAGCTTTCCTCGATGCCGTCTCGTCCCGCGGATCCATTTGTCTCGTGCCAGACTGATCCGTCGATGCCCGATACCCAGACTGATCCGCGGCTGCCTTCTCCCGATGCTAACTCGACCCGCGGATCACTTTCTTGATGCCGATACGATCCGCGGGTTGATTTCTTCCCAACTTCTTATTTCCTTTTTATTCTCCTTAGTCCCAATGTGAGTCCTAAGGTTAATACTCCCCCTCAAGTTAAACATAAAGAATTTATGCTTAACTTGGAGGCTCACAACCATCACCTCATTAAAAACCTTATCAAAGAAAACCTCATGGGACAAAACTTTGGTAAGGGAAAAAGAGTGTGATGATTGCAAGCAAGAGGTCTTCTCATGGATGTGTGAGATCCACAAGTCCTAGTTTGCCTAAGATGTTGTTGCAAACTTTAAGACTTGCGGACTTGGTGAATATATCCGCTAGTTGGTCTTCACTTCTTGTAAAACAAGGTAGAGTCCATCCTTGTTCAATCTTCTCTCGAACCTTGTGGCAATCAACCTCAATGTGCTTCGTCCTCTCATGAAATACCGAGTTTGTAGCAATGTGAATTGCGGCTTGATTGTCACAATGCATTACCATCGGCTTATCCGTTTCGATTCCCAAGTGAGCTAAGATTCCTCTCAACCAAGTAAGCTCATTTGTCAACTTCTTCATGGCCCTATACTCGGCCTCCGCACTTGAGCATGAGACTTCTTTTTGTTTCTTAGTCCTCCAAGTGACCAAGTTTCCACCGATGAAAGTGCAATATCCGGTTGTAGATCTTCTATCATTTCTATCACCGGCCCAATCCGCATCACAATAACCAACCACATCGGAACTCTCATTCTTACCCATCCAAACTCCTAGACCCGGACTATCCTTCAAGTATCTAAGGATCCTCTCCACCATTTGCCAATGGTAAACCGTCGGTTTTTGCATATGTTGACTAACTTGATTTACCGCAAAGCTTATATCCGGTCTTGTGAGACACAAATAGATCAATTTTCCCACAAGCCGTCTATATCTTGATGGATCCTCGTATGGCTCATTCTCCTTCTCCCCCTTTCGATCGCCCTTATAACCATCTTCTAATGGGGTTTTAGCCGGCTTAGCTCCAAGCTTCCCGGTTTCCTTCAACAAATCCAAGGTGTACTTCCTTTGAGAAATATGCAAACCATTCTTGAACCGACACACCTCAATCCCAAGAAAGTATTTCACTTCGCCAAGGTCTTTCATTTCAAATACCGAATTGAGGAAGTCCTTTGTTTCTTGAATTCCTTGCTCATCACTTCCGGAGATGATCATATCATCCACATAGATCAAAACCACTACTATCCCATTAGGACCTTGAAGTGTGAAAAGTGTGTGGTCCAACTCACATTTCTTGAATCCTCTTTCTTTGAGTGTTGAACTAAGCTTCTTATACCAAGCTCTTGGTGATTGTTTCAATCCGTAGATGGCCTTGTTTAACTTGAGAACCTTTCCCGGTGCTATAGAGGTCTCAAGTCCGGGTGGTGGTGTCATATACACCTCTTCCTCAAGATCTCCTTGTAAGAAAGCATTCTTTACGTCCATTTGCCATAAATCCCAATCTAGGTTTGCCGCCAAAGAGAACACAACTCTCACCGTGTTGAGCTTTGCAACCGGAGCAAATGTATCCGTGTAGTCATCTCCATATGTTTGGGTGAACCCTCTAGCCACCAACCTTGCCTTATACCTCTCAAGATCTCCATTACTCAAGTATTTTATTGTGAAGACCCATTTGGAGCTCACAGTTCTCTTGCCTTCGGGAAGATCGGCTTCATCCCAAGTATGGTTCTTAACCATAGCTCCAACCTCATCATCTACCGCTTCTACCCAATTCTCATCTTCCATAGCTTCCTCAAATGTCTTAGGGATTGTATACTTATCTATCTTCGTCACAAACGCTCTATGAGAAGATGGTAAAAGGGCGAGCGAACACACCGCTTGGATTGGATGAGCTACGGCTTGGTTGTTGAAATACACACGGCTCTCTTTCCATTTAGAAGGGTCTTTTCTTACTCTTGTGCTTCTCCTCAAAACCGGTTCAACCACTTCTTCTTGAATTTCAACATCCGGAGCTTCTTCTTGAACTTGTCCTTGCTCAATCAAAACCTCTTCTTGACTAGCTTCCTCTTGAACCAAATCTTGAGCTTCCTCTTCTTGAACTGATGGATCCTTGTTGTTACTACTCATATTGTCTCTTGGCTCAGGATTCCCAAGATTTTGAAGAAGGAATCTTAAGTTTGAGCCAAGGTCCGACGGAGTAGCCAAATCACTCAATTCACCGCGATCTTTGACACTATAAAATCCTTGATTCTCAAGGAACTTCACATCTCTAGATACGACAGTCTTCCTTGAAACCGGATCGTAACACTTGTATCCCTTTTGTGTTGAGGAGTATCCAAGAAAGATGCATCTTGTGCTCTTTGGTTCTAGCTTGTCCCTTAGTTCCCTAGGTACAAAAACAAAGCAAACACACCCAAAGACTTTCAAATGATCGAGAAAGGGTTTAGTTTTATTGAGTACCTCAAATGGTGAGATGTCATCAAGAATCTTCGTGGGAGTGCGATTTATCAAGTAACAAGCGGTCATGACCGCATCTCCCCAAAAACTTCTTGGTACATTCATATGGAACATCATAGCTCTTGAAACCTCCATTAGGTGCCGATTCTTTCTTTCGGCAACACCATTTTGTTGAGGAGTGTAAGGACAAGTCGTTTGATGCACAATGCCGAGTCTAGCTAGGTGATCTTTGAATTTGTTGCTCATGTATTCACCACCATTATCTGTTCTAAAAATCTTAATCTTGGCATTGTAACTGTTAGCAATATAAGCTTGGAAATTCTCAAATGCATCAAGAACTCTATCTTTAGAGGGTAAAAGAGTAAGCCAAGTGTACTTTGATTTTTCATCTATGAATGTGACAAAGTATTTATTGTTATCTCTAGATGAGCAAGGTGAAGTCCAAACATCCGAATGCACAAGATCAAAGCAATTTTCATAGATTGTAGATGACTTAGTAAAAACGGTTTTGCAATGTTTTCCGAGAATACAAGATTCACAAGATAAATGATTAAAAACAACATTTGGAAGCATTATTTCAAGAGCCCGAGAATGGGGATGTCCTACTCTAGCATGCCATATCGCATTATTTGCTTTTCCTAAACAAGTTTGAAATTGAAAAACACTAGATGAGCTTGGTGATAAATCTTCTAAGACATAGAGATCATCCTTGGTGCCACCACCTCCTATCACTTTTCCGGATTTAATATCCTGAAAATGGAAGTCATTAGGACCAAAGATTGCATAACAATTCAAGTCACTAGTCATTCTTTTAACGGAAAGCAAATTCGATTCAAAATTTAGCATGTAAAAGGCTCTAGAGTTTCTATTAAATAGATTCAAGTTCCCAATTCCTTTGATAGGTATATTTTCACCATTTGCAATCGTCACATTTCCTCTAGAGGGTTCCAATTTTTCAAGCAAGTTCAAGTTACTAATCATATGATGAGATGCACCCGAATCAACCACAAGAGAGTTACTAGGTTTACGAGTGTAGAAAGTTTTACCGGACTCCTTGAGTGAAGCAATTGACTTGATAAGAGATTCCAAGTCGGACTTCCTCACGTAATCCCCTTGGACCGCATCGTCTCCTATCTTAATCGGTGTTGAGGGTTGGCTCCTTGGTTGGTCCACATGATCTTGCCTCGCCGAAGTATAATTGGCTTTTGAGTAGCCTCTTGAGTATCCCGGTCTTGGTGTCGGCCTAAGATGAGGATTAAGCAACCAACACTTCTCCTTTGAGTGACCCTCCTTCTTGCAATGTTCACACTTGAGATCCGGGTTAAAATGTTTGCCCTTATAGTTCCGGTTATCGTTGCGGTTGTAAGCTCCGGCATTGGCCATCGGAAGCTCCCCCTTACCGCCAAATAATCCATGAGTCCCTTGCTCCCTTTGAATTTGAGAACACACATCCTCCATGCTTGGTAGCTTTTCCGACCTTAGAATGTGTTTGATAAGGTCATTGTACGCCGGGTTTAGGGTGAGAAGCAACCCAAAGACCTTATCTTGCTTTTTCCTCTCATTCAACACACACGGATCAATGGAGCTTGGTCTCAACATGTCAAGTTCCGACCATAAAGACCGATACTTTCCCAAATGCTTAGTGAACTCCATGTCCTCTTGATGAAGATTGTTGATAGCTTTCTTCACTTCAAACACACGAGCCAAATTCGAGACATTTCCATATACATTCTTCAATGTCTCCCACAGTTCAAAGGCTGTCTCACAATAGGAATATGCTTCAAGGATGGATGGATCAATGCAATTTTGGAGTACCGCCAAGACCGTTTGGTCTTCTTGAAACCATTTTGCTTCTCTAGCTTTCTTGGCGGCTTCATCTTCTTTCTCCTTTTCCACCGATTCAGACTCAAAGATTGGTCTTAGTGAGAGATCAACATGCTCCCATAAACCTCTTCCACATAGAGCCGTTTTGGTCGTTCTAGACCACAACAAGTAATTTTCTCCTTTGAGAATCACCGGAACCACCAACGCCTTAGAACTCTCCGATGAATTCATCTTCCTCTTCGATTTTGTTACTTGGCCGAAAGAAACCTACAAAAGATTGAAGCTTCCAACCAACCAACAATGTTTTACACCGAAAGTTTCAAACTTTCAAAGACTTATCACTAATACCAACAATGAACCAAGAGTTTTTGTGATTTTGACGCGGATTTAAAACCTTTAGAACCGATTTGTGATTATCTTTTAGATGTTTGGTAAGGCAAGCGCATAAAGAGTATAGAGGAACTCAATATAACGATTTGACCTAGCAATTTAAAGAACACCTCACAAATCGGAGAGATTAAGAAGTTTGTAAGAGATTTAGTAGAGATTTAAAGACTCAAATGATCGAACACTCTCTGATACCATGTAAGAATTATAGAGATTAAGAAAGAATTAAGGAGATTGATGGAGATTAAGAGAGATTAGTGAAAAGTAAAGAGAATATGATCTTGAAACATTTTTATTTCTTTTTCCATTCAAGATAAAGTTTACAATGATTGGGAACAACCCATAAATAGCAAAAACTAAGTTGGTCAAGATGACCGTTGGAAAATCTCATCAAAAAGGTGAAAAAGGGTGTCTCGGTCACTGCCCGATCCGCATGACCGAGTGGCGTCGAGGCCGTACGTCCCGCGGGTCCAGAATTGCGTCCAGGTTCCTTCCCGCGGTACTGGATCGATGCGCGACCCGTTTACCCGGATAGGGTCCGCGCGTAAACCCGTTAACCCGTGCCGTGACCCGGAATCCTTCCTCGACGCCAGATCGATCCGCAGGCAGCTTTCCTCGATGCCGTCTCGTCCCGCGGATCCATTTGTCTCGTGCCAGACTGATCCGTCGATGCCCGATACCCAGACTGATCCGCGGCTGCCTTCTACCGATGCTAACTCGACCCGCGGATCACTTTCTTGATGCCGATACGATCCGCGGGTTGATTTCTTCCCAACTTCTTATTTCCTTTTTATTCTCCTTAGTCCCAATGTGAGTCCTAAGGTTAATATAAACAGCAAAGAAACACAATTGAAACAGTTTTTATGGGTTTTGGGATTTAAGGGAAACAACTAAATGAAACAAGCAAAACAGAAACAATCTAACAAGGCAACAAAACCAACTTTTTATTGGATTTTTCGTTTTTATGCAAACTGAACTATCAAAACAAACTAATAAGCAAATAAAAATGATGTTTAGGGTTTTTTTTTTATATTAAGAATCAAACTGCAGAAAATAAGCAAAACAAGATTGAATCAAATTCAAGCAGAAACAAAGCTAGAGATAGAGTGGATAGAAAACCAAAGGTAGGAACCTTTGGCTCTGATACCAGATGATACACGACTCAGTGGTGAGTCCTACAAGGGATCAGATGAATGGCTTCACAAAATGGCGTTCGCACTCTTTTGTGAAAGAGATATGGTTGATGATGAGGATCTGACACGATGGCGATCGCTTCTCTCGTGTGGGATCAAAGGCAGGGAAGTGTTGATGCTTTGAAGTGCACCACAGAGTTGTGATTAAGCTCTGATACAGCACAGGAACTCAGCCTTGGTGAATCTCACACACAAGACAAAGAACAAAGGGTTTTCTCTCAAGAACACTCAAGGAGAAGAAATACGGCGTCTTTATTGATAATCAAAGGTAAAAAAAGGTTACACAGCTGCAGGGGGACTTTATATAGAGTCCATCAGCTAGCCCTAAGGCCCAAATAAAGCAAAAACGAAATAAAACACAAAGCAAAACAGAAAACAAAGGAAAAACACAAAACTCAGAGTTTTAAGCAAAATTCATTAAACCAAAAAAAGGAAACTATGGTGCAGACTTCAACTTGAGTTCTTTGGACGTTTTTGATGATAGCTAGCCATTGGTGGGGCTGTTAGGACTTGCAAAGATAGTATAAATTGAATAAAACTTACCTGGATTCAGTTTAAGCTTAATTGGTGCTCCTTGATTCATTTCTTGTTCAACTTGGTTGCTTGCTGTTTTCTTGGTGTATAAATCTTCATGGAGTCCCACTTGAGTAGTATTTTCAGTCTCTTGAAGCTTTATGAAGTCCTCGACATCTTGATCTTGGTCTTGACTCTCTTGATCACTGTCGGAGGTGAAACTTGTCTCAAACGTTTCCTGCTGCTCCGAGGTCTTCTCTTGACTTCTAAGGGCCCCTTGACCTGATACATAAGATTTTATACCTTGGGAGGTATTTTGATCAAGGCTCATTTGGTTGAAAGCTTCAGCAAGCTCTTCTTCAGCTACAAAGTCTCTTTTGGGGCAGTTTGCGTCTCCTAGCTCTAATGAGTTCACAATGTCTTGTACAGCTAAGTTAAACCTCTTTCTCAACTGTTTAGACTTTGAACGTGTCATGGGACCTTCTCTAACTTCTGGTACAGGATGTGGTTCATTCGTTTGAATGGTACGGTCGATGTCCGCATCACCTATGATCCTTCCTTCATCTAACCGCACCAACATAGGCTTCTTGAGAGTAAACAACATCCTTGAGCTTCATGGGAGGGAAAGATCCAATCTTCAATGTTTTTCTTCCCTTGAATCCCATTTGCTTCACACTAGTGACCGAGTACCAAACTCACTCGGATTTCCACAAATAAGCATTTGCAAACTCATCTAGCTTATTTGGTCTTTAGATTTAGGCTCCAAAGGTTGGGACTTTCTTCTCCCTTTCACCTTCTTGATTGAACCATCTTCAAAACAGCTCCAAAGGTTGGAAATTTACTCCTTGACCCATCAAGGAACCACCTTCTTGTTTGAGCTTCATTTCATCAAAGGAATGAGCTTCGGCTTCATAGATTTGGACGTCTCCAAACCGTGAGCTTCTTCTTCCGTTTCTTCTTCTTTCTTCAACTAGAAAGCTTCAAGCTTTCTTCTTTTCTTCATTGGAGAGCTTCGGGCTTTCCTCTTCTTTCTTCAAACTCGGATCTAGCTTTCTCCGAGCAATAGATCCGAGTCTTCAACAACTCAAGCAGCGGAAACAACACATAATATTGGTTAGGTTAAGCGCATAAGGAAGATTGACACAACCTTATAACGATTCAGCCTAACACTTTAAGAACCGGATTCTCCAAATCAGAATCCCAAGAGACCCTGCTCTGATACCATGTTAGATTTAGGGTTCATAACATGTTCATAAACAAAGATTAAGAAAGATCCAACCATTAACAAGGTTGAATCAAGAGAATAGCTCAAATGAGCACAAAAGAGTTTCGGAAAGATTCAAAGAGTTTGGAACAGATTATGAGAGATTTAGAAAGAGATTAAGAAAGAGATTATAAGGGATTTATGAAAGATTAAACATAATATGGGTTCAATCGTAAAGGATATCACCCTAAATACATAAAACCCTAATCTCTACATTGTGATAATCTGATTTGAATAAGGGATAAAAGATAAACTCAGATTTCTTTATTCAATATTGAGTTTATGTGTTACAAAGGATTGGATTACATATTTATAAAGAGAAATGGGATCAGATCTGCATTTGAACGTTGGCCGAATGCTTCTCCTCTCCAATGGTCTCCATTTGACAATCTCCACTTGCATTCTATTCCCCTTCTCTAGCAAACCAATCAATCCTTCCTTCATCTAACCTCACCAACAAAGGCTTCTTGAGAGTAAACCATCCTTGAGCTTCATGGGAAAGGGAAAGACCCTATCTTTAATGGTTTTCTTCCCTAGACAAACCCATTTGCTTCACACTAATGACCAAGCTCCACACTTGGATTTTTCACAAGCAAGCATCTCAATCTCTTGTAGCTTACTTGAATCAACGAACCGGCTCCATGGTGAGAGTGCTCAAGATCCCATGAGTTCTTCTCTCATTTTTCCACTGGTTTGAACCGGACAACAACGAGCTCTAGAGGTGGGAGATCTCTACCATTCACCTTCATCTTCGAGTTTCTTCAATGGAACGGGCTTCTTCTCACGGGTAAGAATTTCTTTAACCCGTGAGGTGCTTCTCCATTCTCCTTCTTTTTCTTTGGAGAGCTTCCAAGCATCTCCTTCATTAATGAAAAGCTTTGAGCTTTCTTCTTCTTTGGAGAGCTTTGAGCATCTCCTTCTAGCAGCGGACAAGGGAAAGCTTTGAGCTTTCTTCTTCAATCTTCAAGGGAAAGCTTCAAGCTTTCTCCATCTTCTTCATGAAAGCTTCGGGCTTTCACGTTTTCAATCTTCAAGGGACAGCTTCAAGCTCCCTCCATCTTCTTCAAGCTCAGTTCTAGCTTTCTCCGAGCAATAGAACCGAGTCTTCAACAACACAATCAAAGAAAACCAAAGAAGAGATCTTTTCAAGACATCTCTTCAACACAACGCAGCAGAAATCATGAGAATAGAATGTGTGTTAGGTTAAGCGCATAAGGAGAATGGAAACCTCCTTATAATGATTCAACCTAACATTTTTAAAGAATCCCAAGAGCTTATGCTCTGATACCATGTAAGAATTTGATGAGCAAATGCTCACATAAACAAAAGATTCATCCTTTAAGAAGGAATGAACCAAAGAAATGCTCAAGAGAGCCTTAGATTTAGTGTGATATAAATCAGAGAATAAGAAAGAGATTATGGAGAGATTTCAGTAGATTTAGAAGAGAGATTAAGAGAGATTCAAGACAAATTATATGAAGAAAGGAGTGGGTTCAATCCAAATGGATATCACCCTAAACACTAATCTCTCCTAATATCTACATTGATAATAATCTGATTTTGGATAAAGGAAAAGAGAGAAAGATATGAACTTGAATCAGATTTCTTTTTTTATTATCAAGTTAATGTTTACAAGAAGAGAATACAAAATATGTAAGAATTATAGAGATTAAGAAAGAATTAAGGAGATTGATGGAGATTAAGAGAGATTAGTGAAAAGTAAAGAGAATATGATCTTGAAACATTTTTATTTCTTTTTCCATTCAAGATAAAGTTTACAATGATTGGGAACAACCCATAAATAGCAAAAACTAAGTTGGTCAAGATGACCGTTGGAAAATCTCATCAAAAAGGTGAAAAAGGGTGTCTCGGTCACTGCCCGATCCGCATGACCGAGTGGCGTCGAGGCCGTACGTCCCGCGGGTCCAGAATTGCGTCCAGGTTCCTTCCCGCGGTACTGGATCGATGCGCGACCCGTTTACCCGGATAGGGTCCGCGCGTAAACCCGTTAACCCGTGCCGTGACCCGGAATCCTTCCTCGACGCCAGATCGATCCGCAGGCAGCTTTCCTCGATGCCGTCTCGTCCCGCGGATCCATTTGTCTCGTGCCAGACTGATCCGTCGATGCCCGATACCCAGACTGATCCGCGGCTGCCTTCTCCCGATGCTAACTCGACCCGCGGATCACTTTCTTGATGCCGATACGATCCGCGGGTTGATTTCTTCCCAACTTCTTATTTCCTTTTTATTCTCCTTAGTCCCAATGTGAGTCCTAAGGTTAATACTCTCCTCAAGTTAAACATAAAGAATTTATGCTTAACTTGGAGGCTCACAACCATCACCTCATTAAAAACCTTATCAAAGAAAACCTCATGGGACAAAACTTTGGTAAGGGAAAAAGAGTGTGATGATTGCAAGCAAGAGGTCTTCTCATGGATGTGTGAGATCCACAAGTCCTAGTTTGCCTAAGATGTTGTTGCAAACTTTAAGACTTGCGGACTTGGTGAATATATCCGCTAGTTGGTCTTCACTTCTTGTAAAACAAGGTAGAGTCCATCCTTGTTCAATCTTCTCTCGAACCTTGTGGCAATCAACCTCAATGTGCTTCGTCCTCTCATGAAATACCGAGTTTGTAGCAATGTGAATTGCGGCTTGATTGTCACAATGCATTACCATCGGCTTATCCGTTTCGATTCCCAAGTGAGCTAAGATTCCTCTCAACCAAGTAAGCTCATTTGTCAACTTCTTCATGGCCCTATACTCGGCCTCCGCACTTGAGCATGAGACTTCTTTTTGTTTCTTAGTCCTCCAAGTGACCAAGTTTCCACCGATGAAAGTGCAATATCCGGTTGTAGATCTTCTATCATTTCTATCACCGGCCCAATCCGCATCACAATAACCAACCACATCGGAACTCTCATTCTTACCCATCCAAACTCCTAGACCCGGACTATCCTTCAAGTATCTAAGGATCCTCTCCACCATTTGCCAATGGTAAACCGTCGGTTTTTGCATATGTTGACTAACTTGATTTACCGCAAAGCTTATATCCGGTCTTGTGAGACACAAATAGATCAATTTTCCCACAAGCCGTCTATATCTTGATGGATCCTCGTATGGCTCATTCTCCTTCTCCCCCTTTCGATCGCCCTTATAACCATCTTCTAATGGGGTTTTAGCCGGCTTAGCTCCAAGCTTCCCGGTTTCCTTCAACAAATCCAAGGTGTACTTCCTTTGAGAAATATGCAAACCATTCTTGAACCGACACACCTCAATCCCAAGAAAGTATTTCACTTCGCCAAGGTCTTTCATTTCAAATACCGAATTGAGGAAGTCCTTTGTTTCTTGAATTCCTTGCTCATCACTTCCGGAGATGATCATATCATCCACATAGATCAAAACCACTACTATCCCATTAGGACCTTGAAGTGTGAAAAGTGTGTGGTCCAACTCACATTTCTTGAATCCTCTTTCTTTGAGTGTTGAACTAAGCTTCTTATACCAAGCTCTTGGTGATTGTTTCAATCCGTAGATGGCCTTGTTTAACTTGAGAACCTTTCCCGGTGCTATAGAGGTCTCAAGTCCGGGTGGTGGTGTCATATACACCTCTTCCTCAAGATCTCCTTGTAAGAAAGCATTCTTTACGTCCATTTGCCATAAATCCCAATCTAGGTTTGCCGCCAAAGAGAACACAACTCTCACCGTGTTGAGCTTTGCAACCGGAGCAAATGTATCCGTGTAGTCATCTCCATATGTTTGGGTGAACCCTCTAGCCACCAACCTTGCCTTATACCTCTCAAGATCTCCATTACTCAAGTATTTTATTGTGAAGACCCATTTGGAGCTCACAGTTCTCTTGCCTTCGGGAAGATCGGCTTCATCCCAAGTATGGTTCTTAACCATAGCTCCAACCTCATCATCTACCGCTTCTACCCAATTCTCATCTTCCATAGCTTCCTCAAATGTCTTAGGGATTGTATACTTATCTATCTTCGTCACAAACGCTCTATGAGAAGATGGTAAAAGGGCGAGCGAACACACCGCTTGGATTGGATGAGCTACGGCTTGGTTGTTGAAATACACACGGCTCTCTTTCCATTTAGAAGGGTCTTTTCTTACTCTTGTGCTTCTCCTCAAAACCGGTTCAACCACTTCTTCTTGAATTTCAACATCCGGAGCTTCTTCTTGAACTTGTCCTTGCTCAATCAAAACCTCTTCTTGACTAGCTTCCTCTTGAACCAAATCTTGAGCTTCCTCTTCTTGAACTGATGGATCCTTGTTGTTACTACTCATATTGTCTCTTGGCTCAGGATTCCCAAGATTTTGAAGAAGGAATCTTAAGTTTGAGCCAAGGTCCGACGGAGTAGCCAAATCACTCAATTCACCGCGATCTTTGACACTATAAAATCCTTGATTCTCAAGGAACTTCACATCTCTAGATACGACAGTCTTCCTTGAAACCGGATCGTAACACTTGTATCCCTTTTGTGTTGAGGAGTATCCAAGAAAGATGCATCTTGTGCTCTTTGGTTCTAGCTTGTCCCTTAGTTCCCTAGGTACAAAAACAAAGCAAACACACCCAAAGACTTTCAAATGATCGAGAAAGGGTTTAGTTTTATTGAGTACCTCAAATGGTGAGATGTCATCAAGAATCTTCGTGGGAGTGCGATTTATCAAGTAACAAGCGGTCATGACCGCATCTCCCCAAAAACTTCTTGGTACATTCATATGGAACATCATAGCTCTTGAAACCTCCATTAGGAGCCGTTTTGGTCGTTCTAGACCACAACAAGTAATTTTCTCCTTTGAGAATCACCGGAACCACCAACGCCTTAGAACTCTCCGATGAATTCATCTTCCTCTTCGATTTTGTTACTTGGCCGAAAGAAACCTACAAAAGATTGAAGCTTCCAACCAACCAACAATGTTTTACACCGAAAGTTTCAAACTTTCAAAGACTTATCACTAATACCAACAATGAACCAAGAGTTTTTGTGATTTTGACGCGGATTTGAAACCTTTAGAACCGATTTGTGATTATCTTTTAGATGTTTGGTAAGGCAAGCGCATAAAGAGTATAGAGGAACTCAATATAACGATTTGATCTAGCAATTTAAAGAACACCTCACAAATCGGAGAGATTAAGAAGTTTGTAAGAGATTTAGTAGAGATTTAAAGACTCAAATGATCGAACACGCTCTGATACCATGTAAGAATTATAGAGATTAAGAAAGAATTAAGGAGATTGATGGAGATTAAGAGAGATTAGTGAAAAGTAAAGAGAATATGATCTTGAAACATTTTTATTTCTTTTTCCATTCAAGATAAAGTTTACAATGATTGGGAACAACCCATAAATAGCAAAAACTAAGTTGGTCAAGATGACCGTTGGAAAATCTCATCAAAAAGGTGAAAAAGGGTGTCTCGGTCACTGCCCGATCCGCATGACCGAGTGGCGTCGAGGCCGTACGTCCCGCGGTACTGGATCGATGCGCGACCCGTTTACCCGGATAGGGTCCGCGTGTAAACCCGTTAACCCGTGCCGTGACCCGGAATCCTTCCTCGACGCCAGATCGATCCGCAGGCAGCTTTCCTCGATGCCGTCTCGTCCCGCGGATCCATTTGTCTCGTGCCAGACTGATCCGTCGATGCCCGATACCCAGACTGATCCGCGGCTGCCTTCTCTCGATGCTAACTCGACCCGCGGATCACTTTCTCGATGCCGATACGATCCGCGGGTTGATTTCTTCCCAACTTCTTATTTCCTTTTTATTCTCCTTAGTCCCAATGTGAGTCCTAAGGTTAATAAAATATATATAGGGAAAGATTATTGAGGATCAGATCCAAAATCATCCTTATGACCGTTGGTCATGATAATGACATAAAGCACATTTTGGCTTTACATGATAAAGCACATCTTATCCTCTTTTCCTTTGTTATGGATCAGAACGTGGTCCCTCCATCTCTTTTACTCGGGACCGTAAGATACCGCAACTGATCCGCGCTTTGGGAGAATCCTTCCCGCGCCTCGAGCTTCCTTGATTCCAATCCGTTCCGCGGGTCGAGCATCCGTCCCGCGTCTCGGTCCCTCTTCATCAAAGTTACCCGAACATATATTTTCTCCACGGTAACTATTTATTCACCATTAGTAACTTAAGGTAAGATTAATTCCTTAAGTACTCTCCTTGATTAACACCTTGTACCTCATCTTGAATGAAAATTTTCAAGTTCATACTCTCTTTCTTTATTCTTCCCAATTCTCACAATCTCTTATTCTCTCAATCTAAGTCCTAAAATCTTACACTTTCTTGGTTATTCCTCAACACAAAAGGGATACAAATGTTATGACCCAAGCTCGAGAAAAACATTTGTGTCTAGAGATGTGAAGTTGATGAGGACATCAACCATTCAAGTGCACCAGCTGATCCGGATGAAGTGGGAATCGTTCCTCAAGTTCCCAGTGGACCTTTAACACGCCAAAGGGCTAGGGCAATTGGTCATAAGTTCATCCAATTAGTGGAGCATGTGTTTGATCAAGAACCGGATGGCTTTTCCATAAGCCGTGAGAGCAACGAAGTGGAGCCCCTTTCACACGAACCTTGTAAGCTTCTCAACGTTAAGACATCAACTTCTGGTGTCTTTACCATCACTCTAGAGTAAAGACACACAAAGTCATGCTAGAGAATTGTACTCTTTTTCCTACCTTCGGTTTTGTCCCACTGGGTTTTCCGAAGGGGGTTTTAATGAGGCAATACCTCTAGTGTGCAAACCAGGACTTGTTCTCTACCAATCATCTTTCACAAGTCCTGGAACAATCAGAAGTTGCAGCCTCTACAAGAAGACCATCACGCCACATTCTTTCTATACTTAGCATTATTTTGCTCTTTTAGTTTAAAACTACTTGCTGTTTTTGTTCCAGTTTTAAACTTCTTGTTGTTTTATTTCGAACTACTTGTTGTTTTGCTTTAGGGCTTTTGTTGTAAGCTGAGGTCATTATAAAAGCCTTAGCCATCTCTTAATGAAAAGGCAGACACGTTTAAGAACAAAAACCTAGTTACGCTCTTAGCTTAGCAATTCAGAACTCTTCTCCCTTGAATCGCCTTCAAGGCTAGAAGAACCTTGGTGTATCACAAGTCTCATCATCCCTTGTGTGGTCCAATTCACTTCCCCATCTCCGTGTTCTGATTAGGAGAGTTTCTCCCTTGACTTGCACACAACACCACCCACGATCACAGATTTTCCTTGCTGACCAAGGCGTGTATCATCTTTTGGTATCAGAGCTGAAGGATCTACCGTGTAAGGGAGTGTCTAAACCTATCTTTTTCATTATATTGTTTGCAATTTCGTTCTGTTAATCAAAAAAAAAAAAAAAAGGAAACGATCTAGTTAGGGTTTGTGTTTGCGATTTCTGTTTACTATTAGGGTTTGTGATTCTAGTTGCTGTGGATTGTTTATCATCTTTAGATTGTTTCTTGAACGCCCTAGTAATTGTTGATTGAACTGGAATCAAGAAGAAAAGGAAAAATTACATTCCTTGCAGAATCTGATTTGGTGCAAAAGAGAAAAGGAAACTTGATCAATCTCACCCTTTTCCTTGTTTGTGTTTTAATTTCTTTTGCAAGGTACAACATGTCTGATGATTCTGAGCAAGGGGACGCCAATAATGCAATGATTCAGATGCTAGCAGCCATCAATGGTCAGCTCACTAACCTAGCGGCTAGGATGGACCGATTGGAGCAACCTGGTAGACAAGGAGGAGGGCAACCAGACCAAACGCCCCCTTATCAAGCTCCACCACCACCACCACCGCCTCAACAAGCACCTGACGTGAAGCTAAACCCTCCGATGTTTGCTGGCAGAGTGGATCCAGAGGCTTATCTTGATTGGGAAAGAAGAATGGAGCATATTTTTGAGTACTACAGATATGCTGACCCAAGGAGAGTAGCTCTAGCTACAGTCCAATTCACCAATCATGCTCTTACTTGGTGGGACAGAGAAGTGTCAGAGAGGAGAAGGAATCGTTATGGGACTATAGTAACTTGGGAGGAGCTCAAATATGTTATGAGACGACGCTATGTGCCACCACATTTCCACCGTGATTTGCAAAAACGTTTTAGGCGTCTGACCCAAGGTAACAAGAGTGTGGAGGAGTATTATGAGGAGTTTGAACACTTGAGAAACCGGCTGGAAATAGAGGACTCTCTGGAGAGTCTCATGGCACAATTCGTGGATGGATTGCAAGAAAGAGTTGCTAGGAAGGTAGAGAGACAGACCTACCATGATCTTGGAGAGTTGTTGCACCTTGCAATTCAGATTGAGCAACAAAACAAGCGCAAAGCAACAAGCAGTGCACGGCCTAAAGCAATCTGGAATCCCACATTCAAGCCAACCGAGAGGGGCAGTGGAGCACAAGGAGACAACCGGCTCAAGAGCAAAGCAAACGACTTCACCAAAGCACCAAGAACCGGCCCTAGTGCTTCCCACAATGTCACACAAGGCAATCAGCCTCAAAGGAGCCGAGATATCCTATGTTTCAAGTGCAACGGAAGAGGACACATGGCTAGAGAATGTCCTAATCAGCGAATCATGATCCTCACACCAGCTGGAGATTACGAGTCTCAAGATGAAGGAGAGGACGAACCAATCAAGCCTGATGACAACGAGGACATAGAGTACCCAGACTCTGGAGAGCTCCTTATGATAAGGCGAGTCCTTAATACAATGGTAGGTTCTGAAGAGGTTGCACAAAGAGAAAACATCTTCCATACTCGGTGCACCATTCAGGGAAAGGTATGTTCTCTAATCATTGATGGAGGATCTTGTACTAATGTTGCTAGTACTTATATGGTAGATAAACTTGGTCTTGAGAGAACTAAACACCCTCATCCTTACAAGTTGAGGTGGCTCAATGACACGGCTGAATTGCACATATCCGATCAAGTAAAGGTTTCATTCAGCATAGGCCGATACAATGACCAAGTGATATGTGATGTGGTCCCAATGCAAGCTGGCCATCTCTTATTGGGACGCCCATGGCAGTTTGATAGGGAAACCACACACAATGGGCGGACTAATCTCTACTCTTTTGTGTATGAAAAGCGCAGGTACAACTTAGCACCACTATCACCTCAACAAGTGAGAGAGATGCAAACGAAATTGGCCAAGGATGGGAGCAAACGAAAGGAGAACTTCCTTGTCAATTCTAGTGCTATCCGCAAGGCCATTGGTAAGCATGGTAATGATGTTATTCTACTGATGTTTAAAGAGCTTTTGAGTGCAGATAAGGCAGAGATCAAGCTACCATCAGAGGTGAATGCATTGCTGGAAGCATATGCTGATGTATTTCCTAAAGAGCTACCGCCTGGATTACCTCCTGTAAGAGGGATAGAGCACAACATTGACTTCATTCCAGGAGCACCACTGCCCAATAGGGCCGCATATAGAGTCAATCCTGAGGAAGCCAAGGAACTTGAACGCCAGATCAGAGAGTTGATGGCTCAAGGATACGTGAGAGAGAGCCTCAGCCCATGTGCAGTTCCGGTTATACTTGTGCCAAAGAAAGATGGAAGCTGGAGGATGTGTGTAGACTGTCGAGCTATCAACAACATTACCATCAAGTATAGGCATCCCATCCCCAGATTAGACGACATGCTTGATGAGCTCAGTGGCGCCACCATCTTCTCAAAAATTGATCTAAAGAGCGGCTACCATCAAGTCAGGATGCGTGAGGGAGATGAATGGAAAACCGCATTCAAGACCAAGCAGGGGTTATATGAGTGGCTAGTCATGCCATTTGGATTGTCCAACGCCCCAAGCACCTTTATGCGTCTAATGAACCATGTTCTTAGACCATACATCAGTAAGTTTGTAGTTGTGTACTTTGATGATATACTTATTTACAGCTCTTCTTATTCTGACCATGTGTCACATCTTGAGTTAGTAATACAGACACTTCAGAAGGAGAAGTTGTATGCTAACTTCAAGAAGTGCACATTCTGCACTAACAAAGTTGTTTTCCTAGGTTTTGTTGTGAGTGCACAGGGGTTACAGGTTGATGAAGACAAGATTAAGGCTATCAAGGAATGGCCTACGCCAACAAGCATCAGTTTAGTTCGGAGCTTCCATGGACTAGCTAGCTTCTATCGCCGTTTTGTTAGAGACTTCAGCAGCATTGCAGCCCCTCTGACTTCTGTGATTAAAAAGAACCAAGAGTTTAAGTGGGGAGAAGATCAAGAGCAAGCTTTTCAACTCCTAAAAGAAAGACTAACACACGCTCCTGTACTATCGTTGCCGGACTTCAACAAAACATTTGAGGTGGAGTGTGACGCATCAGGCATTGGAATAGGAGCAGTGTTGACACAAGGAGGGAGGCCTCTGGCATACTTTAGTGAGAAGCTAAGTGGAGCATCATTGAACTATCCTACTTATGACAAGGAGCTTTATGCCTTGGTGAGGGCGATGGAAACATGGCAACATTACTTGCTTGCTAGGGAATGTGTTATCCATACAGACCATCAGACTTTGCAACATCTCAAAGGACAAACCAAATTGAAAAGAAGGCATGCACGGTGGCTGGAATTCATTGAAACATTCCCAAATGTTATCAAGTACAAGAAAGGAAAGGAGAATGTTGTAGCTGATGCATTGTCAAGGAGATACAGCCTCATTTCAATCATGGAGTCTAAGGTGCTAGGATTCGAATTGCTCAAGGAACTATATGCAGAAGATGAGGATTTTAAGGAAAGTTACAAAGAGCATGGAAAAGGCCCCTACAAGAAGTTCTTCTTATTTGATGGATTTCTGTTCAAAGAGAAGAGACTTTGCATACCAAGAGGATCCATCCGAGACTTACTCTTAAGGGAAGCACATGGAGGGGGACTAATGGGTCACTTTGGAATTGACAAGACATTGAGCATGCTGAAAGAGCACTTCTATTGGCCTCATCAAAGGAGAGATGTTGAAGCCCATTGTGCTCGGTGCTTAGTTTGCAAAAGAGCCAAGTCCAAGTCTCACCCACACGGTTTGTATATGCCTCTTCCTATTCCTACTACTCCTTGGACTGATATATCTATGGACTTTATGCTAGGCTTGCCTAAGATAAACCACAAAGACTCCATCTTTGTTGTAGTAGACAGGTTCTCTAAGATGGCACACTTCATACCTTGTGCTAAGACAAATGATGCTACTCAAACCGCCGACTTGTTCTTCAAAGAAGTAGTGAGGCTTCATGGAATCCCAAGAACAATCGTGTCAGACCGAGACACAAAATTCCTGAGCCACTTCTGGAGAGCATTATGGAAGAAACTAGGAACCAAGCTTGTGTTCTCCACGACATGCCACCCTCAAACTGATGGGCAAACTGAGGTGGTTAATAGGACATTATCAACATTGTTGCGAGCCACCATTGGGAGGAACTTGAAAACATGGTTGGAGTGCATACCTTTTGTGGAATTCGCTTACAATAGAACTACACATTCAGCAACGAAGTTGTCTCCATTCGAAGTTAATTATGGTTTCAATCCACATTCGCCGCTGGACCTTACACCCTTACCACCAGCCGAGATGGTAAGCCTAGAAGGGGAGGCTAAAGCGGAGTTCATCAAAAAGCTACATCAGAAAGCTAAGGAGAACATAGAAAAGAGAACAGAAGCGTATGCAAGGCAAGCAAACAAGGGGAGGAAGCACGTTAGCTTCAATGAGGGGGATTGGGTCTGGTTACACATGAGAACAGAAAGGTTCCCACAGAAGAGGAAAAATAAACTTTCCCCACGAGGAGATGGTCCATTCAGAGTCTTGAAGAAAATCAATGACAATGCATACCAATTGGAGCTTCCAGGTGAGTTTAATGTATCTTCTACCTTCAATGTTGCTGATTTGAAACGTTTCGATGCAGGAGATGATCCAGTTTTGAGGACAAAACCTTCTGAAGAGGGAGAGAATGATGAGGACATCAACCATTCAAGTGCACCAGCTGATCCGGATGAAGTGGGAATCGTTCCTCAAGTTCCCAGTGGACCTTTAACACGCCAAAGGGCTAGGGCAATTGGTCATAAGTTCATCCAATTAGTGGAGCATGTGTTTGATCAAGAACCGGATGGCTTTTCCATAAGCCGTGAGAGCAACGAAGTGGAGCCCCTTTCACACGAACCTTGTAAGCTTCTCAACGTTAAGACATCAACTTCTGGTGTCTTTACCATCACTCTAGAGTAAAGACACACAAAGTCATGCTAGAGAATTGTACTCTTTTTCCTACCTTCGGTTTTGTCCCACTGGGTTTTCCGAAGGGGGTTTTAATGAGGCAATACCTCTAGTGTGCAAACCAGGACTTGTTCTCTACCAATCATCTTTCACAAGTCCTGGAACAATCAGAAGTTGCAGCCTCTACAAGAAGACCATCACGCCACATTCTTTCTATACTTAGCATTATTTTGCTCTTTTAGTTTAAAACTACTTGCTGTTTTTGTTCCAGTTTTAAACTTCTTGTTGTTTTATTTCGAACTACTTGTTGTTTTGCTTTAGGGCTTTTGTTGTAAGCTGAGGTCATTATAAAAGCCTTAGCCATCTCTTAATGAAAAGGCAGACACGTTTAAGAACAAAAACCTAGTTACGCTCTTAGCTTAGCAATTCAGAACTCTTCTCCCTTGAATCGCCTTCAAGGCTAGAAGAACCTTGGTGTATCACAAGTCTCATCATCCCTTGTGTGGTCCAATTCACTTCCCCATCTCCGTGTTCTAATTAGGAGAGTTTCTCCCTTGACTTGCACACAACACCACCCACGATCACAGATTTTACTTGCTGACCAAGGCGTGTATCAGAAGTTCATTGAGGATCAAGGGTTCTATGATGTCAAAGATCGTGGTGACTTGAGTGATCTAGCTACCCCGTCGGACCTTGGCTCAAACTTGCGATTCCTTCTTCAAAACCTTGGGAATCATGAGCCAAGAGACAAAATGAGTGATCAAAACATTGCTCCACCGGTTCAAGAGGAAGTGACTCAAGAGAAAGAAGTTCAAGAAACGGTTCAAGAGGAAGAAGTTCAAGAAGATCAAGAAACGGTTCAAGATGCAATCCTAGAGGAAGCCAATCATGATCAGTTGTTGGTCTTATTGCTTCTCCTTGATTTCCCGAGAGCATTGATTGGACGCCTCTTGATGTTTTCTTGTTATTTTGCGTCGGACGTGGTTTCGATTTCGTTTTCACACCGTCTCCATGGACTTGAGCGTGACCTTATCTACACTGAAGATTTTAAGAGATCAGAAGAGATTTAAGAGATTAAGGATGATCTTGTGGTGATCCAGATCTAGAACAAATGAGAGAGTTTAGAGAGAGAGAGATTTTTGTTGATCTGATCTTATTATTCTATTGTTTACAACCACATACATATGTATAAAGAAAGAATCAATAAAAACGTTTTTACTGTTCACAGGCCCAAAATAAAGTCCATTCTGATTCTGATCAAGCCCAACACCATTTCACAACCAATCTGACTTTGTTCTTCATCTTGATTCACTTGCTTGGTGAGTACTTTCAACATACACCACTTGGAAGGAGAAACCAAGTATATGAGAGGTTTCTCCACCTTCCCAAGACAAAGCGTCCAAAAACATCCGAGAGCCTTTTTCTCTACTCTTCTTCACGGGACTGTTTTGAGACCGCCTTATTGTTACGGTTTGGATGTAGATTTTTAGAGTATATTTGAAGATAGAAAGGAAGAAAACATCAATCTTAGATAGAAAAACGTGGACCAATGTTTCTGAATGCTTTCTCTTCTTTCTTATTACTTTCCTATGCATACAAGACTGAGTTTATATAGAATTTACAATGGGAAGAAAGGAAAAAATATCTAGAAGAAGAAAAAGATGTTCTGTCAGATTTGGTGAATAGTTGAACAACTCCAACTGTTCATGCTGCTACTCTAGCTGTCCCATGCTCCTACTTGCTTCCCCTTTTCAACTTGGTTAGCTTCTAGTTCTGATTTAATTCTCCTTAGTTCATTTCCAGCAGCTTCCTTTTCTTCTTCCCCTTTTGTAACTAACTGATCATTAGGCTCAACAATCCCAACTTCTGATCTAACATCCATTGCATGTGAACACTCCCCACGTTCTAACTGACTTGGTTCACTTGCTTGGTGAGTACTTTCAACACTCCCCCTCAAGGTTGGCCGGTGAGGATCCCATAGGCCAATCTTGTTATGGATGTACTCACATATGCTTACAGAAGTAGCCTTGGTGAATATATCTGCCATTTGATCTCCACTCTTCACAAATTTAGGAGTAATCAACCCATCTTGAATCTTGCTCCTGACAAAATGACAATCCACTTCAATGTGTTTTGTCCGCTCATGAAATACTGGATTTGAGGCAATGTGGATCGCAGCTTGATTATCACAATAGAGACTCATTGGTCTGGTCTCATGTATACCCAAATCCTTGAGAAGAGCCTTCAACCATATCATCTCTTTTGTGACTTCCTTCATTGCCCTATACTCAGCTTCAGCACTTGATAGAGCAATCACTTTCTGTTTTTCACTTCTCCAAGTCACAAGATTTGTTAGAATTTAGGGTTCATAAGGTGTTCATACACAAAGATCCAACCTTTACTATGGTTGAATCAACAAGAAAAGCTCAAATGAGCAAAGAGATTTAGACAGAGTTTTGGACAGATTTGAAGAGAGATTTAGAGTAGATTAGAAGAGATTTGAGTAAAGATATAGCATGGGTTCAATCCAAATGGATATCACCCTAAACACTAATCTCTCCTAATATCTACATTTGGAATACTTTGATATGAACAAGAGAGAAAGAGTAAGAGATGAATCTGATTTTTATTATTCAAGAATGAGTTAACAAGTTACAAAAGGGAATCCAAATATATAAAGGAAAGCTTTTATCTAATCACTCCAATATGACCGTTGCTTTATTAGATCAGATCATAAAGTAAAAGATAAAGCAAACATTGCTTTATGTGATGATAAGGTTTAGGATAAGGTTTTGCTTTTGGGACCACTTTATCATTTTGCCTCCAACATTCAAATGTGTTTTGGGACCACATTTGAACTGATCCGAGTGTCCCGCATCCCGCGTCATATCACTTCCCGCATATCGGGTCTTGACTGAACTGATCCGCGGTTTTACTTATCCGCGCCTCGAGTGTCTTGTACCGCGGGTCGAGATGCTCCTCGTACTAATCCGCATCTCGTACTGTCCCGCGACTTGATCAATCATACCAAAGTTACCCAAATATACTTTCACCTCGGTAACTTATTTATTCACCACTTTAGTAACTTAAGAGATGATACTTGATTAATCACTCTTAAGTACTCTCCTTGATTAACACTCCCCCTCAAGTTCATACACAACAAGGTGAAGTGTGAACTTGGAGATACAAGGAGAGGCCTCATTAAAACCTTAGTAGATAAAACCCATTGGGATAAAACTCTACTAAGGAAAAAGAGTACCAACTCAATGATCTAGGGAAATTCAATCAAGGTCTTGATCATTGTTGAGCTTCGGTCCTCGGCTTCTCTTCTCTTGCCTCGGCCTTGCTCTTCTCTTCATGCTTCCTCTCTAATACTCCCCCGCACTCTTAGCCGCCGTGAAGATTTGTGAACAAAGGCTAAGAGTGGAGTTCGGCCTCGTCTTTGGCCTTTTGAACCACACGGCCTTGATGGCTTCTTCAAAGACTCATGGCCAACTTCAATCTTCTCCCCCTTAAACCTTAGACAAGATTCAAACAAGAAAAAGCTTAAAGTATACACCATTGAATCATATCATAAGCTAGCAATCAATGAACCAAATGATCTATAATTGAAAGATTAAAAAGGGTAAGAGTTTAGAGAGTAGCCTTTTTATTTGATGGTGTGGTTGATCCTTTGATCTTCACTTTCTTTCCACACCCCATTCGATTGATCCGGACCTTCATGATCCAAAGGTGGAGTTTTCGGTTCCTTGTGCCCAATTCAAGAGCCATACAACCTCGTGAGTCCTCCTCCATTCACGCAAAGACGCCAAAGGACTTTTGGATTCATCGTGATTTTAAATGCTTCTTGCATCCCACGGTTCTCTTCCCTTTGGTCGGGTGAAGCTTCGGGTTCCTTGAGCGATACGCCGTCAACCACATGAGTCCTCCTCCATTCACGCAAAACACTAGTGTGACTTGGACCGCCTTACACACCATCTCATCACACCCTTTGAATCATTCCACCCTAAGCTTCAATCTTCTTTTCACGGTTTCCTCTTGTTTCCTCCGGTTACCACAACCAAGCACCATTTCTTCTCTTTCGTCGCTTCTTGAATTCCAAGCCTATGTAACCTTCCTCAACGCCAAGCCTAATCACCATCCGAAGCATCTCAATCTCTTATAGCTTCCGGAAAAACGTCAAAACATTGGCTTGATCAACCCTTCTTCACCACTCACGGCTCCTTTGGCTCTTTTGGAATGACTTCAAGATTGACCTTCAAAGGCTAGTTATATCTTCTTGGGTAGCTTGAGTGTCCATCGGTTCCATAGCTCAATCAAACAAGAACCGCTATAAAAACATACCAAAAACACAACACCAAGCAATCCAACCATTCCCATCAATGTTTCCCATCCAATCAATGTTACCAAACACCAATCTCTTCACAATGTTTTTCACAACAAGAATGGACCTTAAGTGCTCATTCATAATCAACCCGAGAGAATAGGGATCGAGAGTAACCATGCTTCACACTTAAGACGAGTTCCGATCAAGAGAGCATTACTTGGACCGATAGGATTCTCACACAAGAGTTCTCAACATAAACCGAGAGTAACCACTAGCTTTTAAGGGATTTGGGTGAGTGTTTAATTAGTGTTTAGGCTAAGTGTTTAGGCTTGATTCCAAACTGGTTGAGAATAGAGAACTAAAGAGTATAGAGATTATAAAGAGTATAAAGAGTAGAGAGTTTCATAGAGTATATAAAGATTTTGAAGATTAAGAAAGGGGTAGATTAAGAAATGTTCTCTATTCTCATGAATGGTTTCTCTTTGGATAGATCATGGATTCATCTTATATCAATTCACCAAGAGAGTAAGGATAGGAAATAACCCAAATCAAGCTTCCATTGGTTTGAATGACACCGGCCGAATGCTTCTCCTCTCCAATGGTCTCCATTTGACAATCTCCACTTGCATTCTATTCCCCTTCTCTAGCAAACCAATCAATCCTTCCTTCATCTAACCTCACCAACAAAGGCTTCTTGAGAGTAAACCATCTTTGAGGTTCATGGGAGAGGGAAAGCTCCAATCTTTAATGGTTTTCTTCCCTTGAAAAACCCATTTGCTTCACACTAGCGACCAAGCTCCAAACACACTTGGATTTTTCACAAGCAAGCATCTCAATCTCTTGTAGCTTACTTGAATCAAATAACCGGCTCCATGGTGAGAGTGCTCAAGATCCCATGAGTTCTTCTCTCATTTTCCCACTGGTTTGAACCGGACAACAACGAGCTCTAGAGGTGGGAGATCTCTACCACCTTCTTCTTGTGAGCTTCTTCTTCAAAGGGACGACCTTTAGCACCGTGGATTGAGACGTCTTCAACCAGCGAGCTTCTTCTTCGCCCTTCTTCTTCTTTTCACCGAGAAAGCTTCGAGCTTTCTTCTTCTTCTTTCTCTACAGCTCAGACCTAGCTTTCTCAAAGCAATAGATCTGAGTTTCAACATCAAACATCAACCAAAGAATAACCAAAGAAGAGATCTTTTCAAAGCATCTCTTCCACACAAGCACAGCGGAATCATTAAGAATGTGTGTTAGATTAAGCGCATACGGAGAATGGAAACCTCCTTATAACGATTCAATCTAACATCCCAAGAGCTTATGCTCTGATACCATGTTAGAATTTAGGGTTCATAAGGTGTTCATACACAAAGATCCAACCTTTACTATGGTTGAATCAACAAGAAAAGCTCAAATGAGCAAAGAGATTTAGACAGAGTTTTGGACAGATTTGAAGAGAGATTTAGAGTAGATTAGAAGAGATTTGAGTAAAGATATAGCATGGGTTCAATCCAAATGGATATCACCCTAAACACTAATCTCTCCTAATATCTACATTTGGAATACTTTGATATGAACAAGAGAGAAAGAGTAAGAGATGAATCTGATTTTTATTATTCAAGAATGAGTTAACAAGTTACAAAAGGGAATCCAAATATATAAAGGAAAGCTTTTATCTAATCACTCCAATATGACCGTTGCTTTATTAGATCAGATCATAAAGTAAAAGATAAAGCAAACATTGCTTTATGTGATGATAAGGTTTAGGATAAGGTTTTGCTTTTGGGACCACTTTATCATTTTGCCTCCAACATTCAAATGTGTTTTGGGACCACATTTGAACTGATCCGAGTGTCCCGCATCCCGCGTCATATCACTTCCCGCATATCGGGTCTTGACTGAACTGATCCGCGGTTTTACTTATCCGCGCCTCGAGTGTCTTGTACCGCGGGTCGAGATGCTCCTCGTACTAATCCGCATCTCGTACTGTCCCGCGACTTGATCAATCATACCAAAGTTACCCAAATATACTTTCACCTCGGTAACTTATTTATTCACCACTTTAGTAACTTAAGAGATGATACTTGATTAATCACTCTTAAGTACTCTCCTTGATTAACAAGATTGCCCCCTACAAAGGTGCAATACCCAGTTGTTGATTTTCTATCTTGTTTGTCTCCTGCCCAATCTGCATCACAGTAAGCTTCCAACTCAGTCCTCCCATTACATTCCAGCCATATTCCCTTTCCAGGGTTGCCCTTGAGATATCTCAAAATTCTCTCTACCATCCTCCAATGGTGTGTTTTAGGCGCTTGCATATGCTGGCTCACTCTATTTACTGCAAAATAGATATCAGGCCTTGTTATGGTTAAGTAGATTAGCTTCCCAACTAACCTCTGGTATTGCTTAACATCCGACCATATCTCCTCCTCTCTTACATCTTGGTAGCCTTCCTCAATAGGTGTCCTTGCTGGTTTTGAACCTAACTTGCCAGTTTCTTTCAACAAGTCAATCACATACTTCCTCTGTGATATAAACATCCCATTTGGCTCCCGAGTCATCTCGATGCCCAAGATATACTTCAGCTCCCCCAAATCTTTGATGTCAAATGAGGACCTCAGAATCTCCTTAGTTCTCTTAATCCCCTCAACATCATCTCCGGTGATGATACTATCATCTACATAAATCAGAACTGCCACTAGTCCCTCCTTGCTTTTCTTGGTGAACAAAGTATGATCAGCCTCAGATTTTACGAACTCCTTCTCCAACAAACAGCTGCTCAATTTTTGGTACCAAGCCCTTGGAGATTGCTTCAATCCATAGATGGCTTTCCTCAATTTACACACCTCATGTGGACCTGCACCATATCCTTGAGGAGGTGCCATGAACACTTCCTCTTCTATCTCCCCTTGTAAAAATGCATTCTTCACATCCATTTGCCATAATTCCCATGACAAATTAACAGCAATGGATAAAAGAACCCTTACGGAATGCAGCTTGGCCACAGGAGCAAAGGTCTCAGTATAGTCTTCTCCGTAGACTTGTGTGTATCCCTTTGCCACTAGTCTAGCTTTGTACCGCTCAACTTCACTTGTGCTTTTATACTTGATGGTGTAAACCCATCTACACCCCACAAGTTTCTTTCCTTTTGGCAGCTCAGTCATGTCCCATGTATAATTTCTTTCCATGGAGCTGATTTCTTCTTCCATTGCCTGAACCCATCTCTTATCCTTACACGCCTCTTCAAAAGATACTGGGACTAGGTCCTCATCAATCTTGGTTAGGTAGGCTTGGCTATCATCGGGAAAATAAGCTAGCGAGCAGTATGCTTCAATAGGGTACCTTATAGTTGTTGTGGCTGGAACTTCTTCTTGTAAGGTGTACTGTCTACTTAAGGAGGGAAAGACGCTGTCGCCTATAGGTTCAGAATCAAAGTCTGCCGTACGCCCAGAACATCCCTCACTCCCTGTAGAAGACACCTTAGATCCTATTCCTTCTTGTTGAACCGTAGCCAAACCATTATAGTATACCCTTGTATTTTTCCAGCTCTCTGGTCCGAACCTTATTCGTTGACTTCTTCTTCGGGTAGGTTCGGTAACTTGAGTTACTTCGATCTCTTCATGCTCAGGTTGTTCTTCATCTCTTAAAGATTCAGTTTCTTCAACCGGATCATTTGAGGTCTCAGATTCACTAGATGGTGAGCTTCTAGCAGGTGAGTGTTGTTCATTATCTTCATCTCCATTTGCACCCTCTTGCTCATCTTGGGAGCTTGCGTTTACATCATTTCTTTCATCCAAACCAGTGCCACTAGCCAAGATACTCCTCATAATTTGCACTCTATCCATACTAGAGCATACAATATCATCCAGGTCTTCCCATTTCTTATCTGTAAAGTACCCTTCATTCTCATCAAATCGTACCTCTCTTGAGACATATATTCTGCTGGTTTCTGGATGAAAGCATTTGTATCCTTTCTGAGTGCTTGAATACCCCACAAAGATACACTTAACACTCTTTGGTTCCAGTTTGCTTCTTTGCATTTCAGGGATCAAAACATAGCATTTACACCCAAAAACTCTTAGATGGTCAATACTTGGTTTTATCCCATTCAGAACTTCAAATGGAGACTTGTTGCCTAAGTTTTCAGCCCGTAAACGGTTGATCACATAGCACGCAGCCATCACAGCATCTCCCCATAACCTCTTAGGTACTCCTCTATCGAACATCATACTTCTGGCTACCTCCAGCAAGTGCCTATTCTTTCTTTCTGAAACCCCATTTTGTTGTGGAGTATATGCACAAGAAGTCTGATGGATTATTCCTGTGAGATTTAGAAGAAAATAGATTGATCTTGATCAAGAACAAACCAGAAACGTGAGAACAAGAGAGAAGTGAGAAGTTTCTAGAGAGAAGAAGAAGATATTTTCATTACACAGCAAAACAAGGATTACAAAGAGATTAAAATAAGAAAAAAAATACTAAACACAACAACTTCAATAGTAACAAGCAACTAATGAGATGGGCTAATGACTTGGGCTTTCTTTGATGAAACCTGTTAGATTTTAGGACTTAGATTGAGAGAATAAGAGATTGAGAGAATTGGGAAGAATAGAGAGAAAGAGTATGAACTTGAAAAATTATTCCATTCAAGATAAATGTGCAAGGTTCATACAACAAGATTTATTTAGAAAACAGTTCTGGCCTCCGTGTCGATCGACACTAAATAAGTGTGTCGATCGACACTAAATAAGTGTGTCGATCGACACGCCTCTCCAACGGTCATATCTCAACGGTTGGATAGCAACGGTCGGATTCTCCAACGGTCGGATCTCCAACGGTCGGATTTAAACTCTGGGACTCGTGTCGATCGACACCACTCCTTGGTGTCGATCGACGCCTTCGTTCCGCACCTCCAGTTTTTCCAGAGAGGTGAGTGTCGATCGACACTCACCTCTGTCGATCGACACTCTTGCTTATTCTTTTCCCTTAGCACATTTTGATGGTGCCAAGGTCAATACTCCCCCTCAAGTTAAACATAAGGAATTATGCTTAACTTGGAAACCCGCAACCATCACCTCATTAAAAACCTTAACAAAGAAAACCACGTGGGACAAAACTTTGCTAAGGGAAAAAGAGTGTGATGATTGCAAGTTAGGGTCTTCTCATGGATGAGTGAGATCCACGAGTCCAAGCTTGCTAAAGAGACGGTTGCAAACCTTGAGACTCGCAGCTTTGGTGAAGATATCCGCCACTTGGTCCTCGCTCCTTGTAAAACACGGAAGTGTCCATCCTTGTTCAATCTTCTCACGAACCTTGTGACAATCGATCTCGATGTGCTTCGTCCGTTCGTGGAACACCGAGTTGGTAGCTATGTGAATTGCGGCTTGGTTGTCGCAATGCATCACCATCGGCTTAATGATCTCAATCCCCATGTGAGCTAAGATGCCTCTCAACCATGTTAGCTCATTTGTTAATTTCTTCATCGCTCTATACTCGGCTTCCGCACTTGAACATGAGACCGACTTTTGCTTCTTAGTTCTCCAAGTCACCAAGTTTCCACCAATGAATGTTGCATAGCTGGTTGTGGATCTTCTATCGTTTCGATCTCCGGCCCAATCCGCATCACAATACCCAACAACTTCGGTGTTTTCATTTCTTCCCATCCAAATGCCTTGGCCAACACTCCCTTTAAGGTACCAAAGTATTCGATCCACCATTTTCCAATGAAACACCTTTGGCTCCTTCATATGTTGACTTACTTGGTTGACCGCAAAGCAAAGATCCGGCCTTGTTAGGGTAAGATAGATCAATTTCCCAACAAGTCTTCTATATTGAGATGGATCCTCATACATTTCATCTTCTTGCTCCCCCTTTCGATCGGCCTTGTATCCTTCCTCAAGCGGTGTCTTAGCCGGCTTCGAGGCAAGCTTCCCGGTTTCCTTGAGCAAATCCAAAGTATACTTCCTCTGGGAGATGTGCATGTAAGAATTATTGAGAATAAGAGTGAGATTGAGAGAAAAGAAGAGTAGTGAAGAATAATGAAGAGTATGGAAGAGTTATGTAACCATGGAGAGTAAAAAGAGTAAATATTTTATTTCATCATCAAGAGTTCTTTACATAATCATTAAACAGCCTATTTATAGAAAAGAAACAATAGGTCATAGGGAAAATCAGCTCAAACGGTCGGATAAGAATTTTGGTGCGTGAAGGTAAGGGCTGCCCGTACGGTCGTCGTACCGCGGGACGAGAGTGGGACGCGTCACCACGTACCGGGACCGTTCCGCGTCTGGATGCATCAGGAAGGACGAAACGACGCCGTTCCTGGATAACACGCGGGTGGATCCGCGTGTTTATCCGAATGGAGATCCGACCCGCTTCACTGACCCGTTGCTGCGTTTGTTCCGTGACTCGGACTTCCCTCGTCGCCACTCGTCCCGCGGATCGAAGGATACTCGATGCCGCGTGCTGATCCGCGTATCGTCCAGCCCCAGTTCTTCCCGCATACTGATCCGCGCCTGGCGTCGATGCCACTCGTACCGCGGGTCAGTTTTCAACGTCCCGCGTTCCGAGTAAGTCGATCCGCGGTTTCATATTTCCGACCCGAATTTATTCACTTCTTTATTTATTTCCCTTAGTCCCAATGTGAGTCCTAAGGTCAATACTCCCCCTCAAGTTAAACATAAAGAATTTATGCTTAACTTGGAGACTCACAACCATCACCTCATTAAAAACCTTATCAAAGAAAACCACGTGGGACAAAACTTTGATAAGGGAAAAAGAGTGTGATGATTGCAAGTAAGGGGACTTCTCATGGATGTGTGAGATCCACAAGTCCTAGTTTGCCCAAAATGTTATTGCAAACCTTAAGACTTGCGGATTTAGTGAACACATCCGCTAGTTGTTCCTCACTCCTTGTAAAGCACGGTAGCGTCCATCCTTGCTCAATCTTTTCTCGAACTTTGTGGCAATCTATCTCAATGTGCTTCGTCCTCTCATGGAATACCGAGTTCGTAGCAATGTGAATCGCAGCTTGGTTATCACAATGCATTATCATCGGCTTATCCGTTTCAATCCCCAAGTGAGCCAAGATTCCTCTCAACCAAGTAAGCTCGTTTGTCAACTTCTTCATGGCTCTATACTCGGCTTCCGCACTTGAGCATGATACCTCCTTTTGCTTCTTAGTCCTCCATGTTACCAAGTTCCCACCAATGAACGTGCAATATCCAGTTGTCGATCTTCTATCGTTTCTATCACCGGCCCAATCCGCATCACAATAACCAACCACATCGGAACTTTCATTCTTTCCCATCCAAACTCCTAAACCCGGACTAGCTTTCAAGTATCTAAGGATCCTCTCAACCATTTGCCAATGATACACCGTTGGTTTTTGCATATGTTGGCTAATTTGGTTAACCGCAAAACTTATATCCGGTCTTGTGAGGCACAAATAGATCAACTTTCCCACAAGCCTTCTATATCTTGATGGATCCTCGTATGGTTCATTATCTTTCTCCCCCTTTCGAACGCCTTTATATCCTTCTTCTAATGGGGTTTTAGCCGGTTTAGCTCCAAGCTTTCCGGTCTCTTTCAACAAATCCAATGTATACTTCCTTTGGGAAATATGCAAACCATTCTTGAACCTACACACTTCAATCCCAAGAAAGTATTTTACTTCTCCGAGGTCTTTCATCTCAAACGTCGAGTTAAGAAAGTCCTTTGTGTCTTGAATCCCTTTCGTACCACTCCCGGATATGATCATATCATCCACATAGATCAAAACCACAACTATCCCATCCGGTCCTTGAAGAGTAAAAAGGGTATGATCTAGCTCACATTTCTTGAATCCTCTATCCTTGAGTGTTGAGCTAAGTTTCTTGTACCAAGCTCTAGGTGATTGTTTTAAACCGTAGATAGCCTTGTTGAGCTTGAGAACCTTCCCGGGAGTTATAGAGGTCTCAAGACCGGGTGGTGGCGTCATATATACTTCCTCCTCAAGGTCGCCTTGTAAGAAAGCATTTTTAACGTCCATTTGCCAAAGATCCCAATCTAAGTTTGCCGCCAAAGAGAACACAACTCTCACCGTGTTGAGCTTTGCTACCGGGGCAAATGTATCCGTGTAATCATCTCCGTATGTTTGAGTGAATCCTCTAGCCACCAACCGAGCCTTATATCTGTCAAGATCTCCATTGCTCAAGTACTTTATTGTAAATATCCATTTGGAGCTCACGGTTCTCTTGCCTTCGGGGAGATCGGCTTCATTCCAAGTATGATTCTTAACCATAGCTCCAACCTCATCATCTACCGCTTCAACCCAATGCTTGTCTTCCATAGCTTCCTCAAATGTCTTAGGGATTGTATACTCATCTATCTTTGTCACAAACGCCCTATGAGAAGAAGGTAGAAGGGCGATCGAACACACAGCTTGAATCGGATGAGCTACGGCCTCATTGTTGTAGTAAACACGGCTCTCTTTCCATTGAGAGGGATCCTTTCTTAGTCTTGTACTTTTTCGCAAAACCGGTTCTTGAATTACTTCCTCCGGAGTTTCTTCTTCAATAATCCCTTGGTCTTGTTCTTGAACTTCTTCCTCCGGACTTCCATCCACATGAATCACTTGCTCTTGTTCTAACTCAACCGGAACCTCGTCATGATTGTCTTCCCCTTGAATCAGTTCTTGAATCTCTTCTTCTTGACTTATTCCTTGAACGCTTTCTTCTTGAGCTATAGGATGATTCTCTTGGTTTCCAATTTTGTCTCTTGGCTCATGATTCCCAAGATTTTGAAGAAGGAATCGTAAATGAGAGCCAAGGTCCGACGGTGTTGCCAGATCACTCAAATCTCCTCGGTCTTTAACCCCATAAAACCCTTGCTCCTCTATGAACTTCACATCTCTAGAGACATAAGTTTTTCTTGAACTCGGATCATAACACTTATACCCCTTTTGCGTTGTTGAATACCCGAGAAATATGCATCTTGTGCTCTTTGCTTCTAGCTTGTCCCTTAATTCCCTAGGCACCAACACAAAACAAACACACCCAAATACTCTCAAGTGATTAAGGAAGGGTTTTTCTTTAGTGAGTACCTCATATGGAGAGACATCCTCAAGGACCTTGGTTGGTGTCCGATTGATTAGATAACATGCGGTCATGACCGCATCTCCCCAAAAACGCCTTGGCACATTCATGTGGAACATCATGGCTCTTGAAACTTCCATTAGGTGGCGATTCTTTCGTTCGGCCACTCCATTTTGTTGTGGTGTGTATGGACAAGTCGTTTGATGCACAATGCCAAGCTTAGATAGGTGTTCTTTAAATCGGTTGCTCATGTATTCACCTCCATTATCTGTTCTAAATATCTTAATCTTGGCATGGTATTGGTTAGCAATATAGGTTTGAAAATTCACAAATGCATCAAAAACTCTATCTTTAGAGGGTAAAAGAGTAAGCCATGTGTATTTTGATTTTTCATCAATGAATGTGACAAAGTATTTATTATTATCTCTAGATGAGCAAGGTGAGGTCCAAACATCCGAATGCACAAGATCAAAGCAATTTGCATAAACGGTAGATGACTTAGTGAAAACGGATTTGCAATGTTTTCCGAGAATACAAGATTCACAAGTAGAGTGATCAAAGACAACATTTGGGAACATTATTTCAAGAGCCCGAGAATGGGGATGTCCTACTCTAGCATGCCATATTGCATTATTAGCTTTTCCTAAACAAGTTTGAAATCTAAAAACACTAGATGAGCTTGGTGATAAATCTTCTAAGACATAGAGATCATCCTTGGTACCACCACCTCCTATCACTTTTCCGGATTCAATATCCTGAAAATGGAAGTCATTAGGACCAAATTTTGCATAACAATTCAAATCACTAGTCATCCTTTTAACCGAAAGCAAGTTTGATTCAAAATTTGGCATGTAAAAAGCTTTAGAGTTTTTATTAAATAGATTCAAGTTCCCAATTCCTTTGATCGGTATATTATCACCATTAGCAATCATCACATTTCCTCTAGAAGGTTCAAGTTTATCAAGTAAGTTCAAGTTACTAATCATATGATGAGAGGCTCCCGAATCTACCACAAGAGAATCACTAGGCTTACGGGTATAGAATGTTTTACCGGATTCTTTGAGCGAGGCAATAGACTTGATGAGAGATTCCAAGTCGGATTTCCTTACATAGTCGGCTTGATTACCTTCTTCTCCTTGCTTCGAGGACCCGGTCCCTCCGTGATCTTGTTTGACCGATGCTCCGTTAGCTCGTGATCCCTTGTAGTTGTTGTAATTCGGATTAGTTCCTCTTGGAGTATAGAGATGAGGATGAAGAACCCAACATTTATCCTTGGTATGGCCTTCCTTCTTGCAATGATCACATTTGAGATGTGGGTTGCGATATCGACTTGTTCCCCCATTCTTCCGGTTGTCATACCGGTTATATGTTCCTTGGTTAGCCATGTGAAGCTCCCTCTTTCCTCCGAACAGCCCTTGTGATCCTTGCTCCTTTTGGATTTGAGAACACACATCATCAAGGCTTGGTAACTCATCGGAACGGAGGATGTGCTTGATGAGATCATTGTACACCGGATTCAAGGTGAGAAGAAGGCCAAAGACCTTGTCTTGCTCCCTTCGTTTATTGAGCACCACCGGATCCATAGAGCTAGGCCTTAGCATCTCAAGCTCAGCCCACAAAGATCGATATTTTCCAAAGTGTTTAGTGAACTCCATATCCTCTTGATTAAGCTCATTGAGAGCTTTCTTAACCTCAAACACCCTAGTAAGATTTGAGACATTACCATAGACATTCTTGAGAGTTTCCCATAACTCATTCGCCGTTTCACAATAGGAGTAAGCCTCAAGGATCGATGCTTCCAAACCATTTTGAAGAATAGCTAGAACGGTTTGATCTTCTTGATACCACTTGGCCGCCGCTAGTCTAGTCTCCTCATCTTCCTCCTCGTCCGATGAAGGGTCATGGACGGCTTCTCTAAGAGATAGATCAATATGACTCCACAAGCCGCGGCCACTCAAAGCGGTCTTAGTAGTTCTCGACCAAAGAAGATAGTTTCCTCCTTTGAGAATCACCGGAACAACGAACGGTTTGGTAGTCTCGAGAGTGTTCATCATTTTGAGAGTAGAGATTTTAAACGAACCGGTCAAAGGTGAAAGCTTTAAGCTTTAAGAAAACCGGATCAAAGATGAAAGCTTTAAGCTTTAAAAGGAGAAAGCTTAGAGCTTTTGAGAGATTTACGATGAAAGCTAGAGCTTTTGAGAGATTAAAGATGAAAGCTAGAGCTTTTGAAAGATTTAAAGATGAAAGTTTCGGATTATATATGTTAAGCTAAGCGCATAAGATCCAAAGCTAGAGCTTTTGAGAGATTAAAGATGAAAGCTAGAGCTTTTGAAAGATTTAAAGATGAAATTTTCGGATTATATATGTTAAGCTAAGCGCATAAGAAAGATTAACACTTTCTTATGACGATTCAACCTAACAAGATTAAAATCCCAAGAGCTTTGCTCTGATACTGATATGATCATGGATAGCAAGGACGCTGAGGAATCAGAAGCTGAGGAGGAACCGGAGCTAGTAGGACGGATCACTCGTTCTAGAGCTAAGGAGATGGCCAAGGAAGCTCATTCACTCATAGCAGAAGGATCACTCAGCTTATCGAAGATTCAAGTCTTTAATATCTCCACGTTGAAGACTACACCCGGTAATGAATTCTAAGTAACTCGACGTAGTGATTCATCTGCCTCATTAAAAACCATGCCGAGAAAACCCATTCTCCTACGTTTTTAGGACTTGGCCATTCCTTGATTGCTTTGATCTTCTCCTCATCGACTTTTACACCATCTGCACTTACTATAAAGCCTAAGAAAACAATCTCATTAGTGCAGAAGGAACATTTGGATTGATTAGCAAAGAGGGATTGAGAACGAAGAACAACTAGAACTCTGCGGATGTGTTCTAAATGCTCCTCCAAACCTTTGCTGTAGATGAGGATGTCATCGAAGTAGACTACCACGAAGACTCCTATGAACGGTCTTAAGGCATGGTTCATTAAGCGCATGAAGGTGCTGGGAGCATTGGTGAGACCAAACGGCATGACTAACCATTCATACAGCCCCTGCTTGGTCTTGAAAGCAGTTTTCCACTCATCCCCTTCCTTCATTCTGATCTGATGGTATCCACTCTTCCAATCGATCTTGGAAAAGATTGTTGATCCACACAACTCATCTAACATGTCATCAAGCCTTGGAATAGGATGCCTATACTTCACGGTTATGTTGTTGATAGCTCTGCAGTCTACACACATCCTCCATGAGCCATCCTTCTTAGGGACTAACAAGACTGGTACTGCGCATGGACTTAAGCTCTCTCTGATATGTCCTTTGCTCATCAGCTCTTCTACTTGCTTTTGAAGTTCCTTTGTCTCTACAGGATTGGTTCTGTAAGCTGGTCGGTTCGGTAGAGCTGATCCTGGTACCAAATCTATCTGGTGCTCAATTCCACGGATTGGAGGTAAGCCTGGAGGTATCTCTTCTGGAAAAACATCCTTGTATTCCTGCAAAATCTCAATCATAGCACTAGGAAGCTCCTGTGAAGGGTTAGTACTAACAAGGGATTCCTTGTATACAAACATAAACGTAGTCATTTCAGGATCAAAGAGTTTAGAAAATTCACTGTGGTTTATGTAGAGGCTGTTGGCGACCTTCTCCTTCTCCTTAAGCTTCACTTGCATCTGGTCTTGGTAAATCTCGTTAGGAGTAAGTGGTAGGAGAGTAATCTTGCGGCCTTTAAACTCAAATGAGTGTTTGTTGGTGTAGCCGTCGTGTATAACTCTACGATCTGATTGCCACGGTCTGCCTAGCAACACATGACTCGAACCCATGGGAATAACATCACACAGAACCTCATCTTCATACTTCCCAATAGCTAAAGAAACCATAACCTGCTGAGATACGGTCAAGGCTCCACTGTCATTCAACCACTGAAGCTTATATGGTCTTGGATGAGGGATAGTCTTGAGCTGGAGCTTCCTAACCATCTCTTCACTTGCAGCATTAGTACAGCTTCCTCCATCTATGATCAGACTACAAACTTTCTCTTTGATGAAGCATCTTGTATGAAACAGGTTCTCTCGCTGACATCTCTCTTCTGGATGGTTCTGAACGCTCAAGGTCCTTCTTGCAACCAACATCTCACCCACGGCAGCAGCCTCTTCTTCTTCTTCTTCTAAGTCTGATTCAATCTCTGAATCTTCCTGAGGAACAATCTCTCCTCCCTCTTGTAACAAAAACATCTTCTTGTTTGGGCAGTCTCGTGAGTAATGACCCATTCCTTGACATTTGAAGCACCGTGTATTGCTGAGGGAGTTACCACTTCTTGTCCTAGCTCCAGCTTTCACCTCTTCCTTAACCACAATAGTATTCGATCTAGTATCCCTAGGATAGGCTGGTTTGTTGAACTCCTTGGGCTTAGCTATGCTCGGTGTGAAGGTGGGCTTGCCAATCCTCCGCTTGATCTGAGATTCAATCAACTCAGCCTTATGTACCATCTCTTGTACGTCCTCATAGTTTTGGAGTTCAACCTTATCTTGAATTTCTCTGTTAAGTCCCCCAAGAAACCTAGACATAACCATGTCTTCTCCTTCTCTGAGATCAGCCCTGATAAGTAAAGTCTCCAGCTCTTGATAGTAGTCTCTGACGGTCCTAGTACCCTGAATGAGACGTCTAAGCTGGTTGAGTATCTCGCGCTGATGATGGGCTGGAACGAACCTCTTCCTCAACTGCATAACAAGCTGATCCCAAGTGGTAATGGGAGGTTCTCTGAGGCGGTTTCTGGTGATTCCCAACTGCTCCCACCATAGAAGTGCATATCCATGGAATTCTGAAACAGCAATCTTCACCTTGTTAAGCTCGTAGGTTCCTTGGACCAGGAAATTTGACTCCATCTTCCTTTCCCAATCTAGATAAGCTTCGGGATCATTAGTTCCATGGAAAGAAGGATACTGGATTCTGATATGACTCAGCTGCTGGCGTAGAGGATCATAATCTCGCTCATGTCCTCGGTTTCTGTCTCTTCTCACGGTTCCTCTGCTATAGTCAGAAGCTTCTTCCTCCTCATAGTATTCTGGATCTGATTCCATGAAGACTCGCTGACCAGCTATGTATTCCTCTCTGCGGTGTTGCCTTTCAACTCTTGAACCATCTTGTTTCCTCTGATTAAACATAGTTTCTCTGCCCCCAATCTGACTGCGGTTTGTTTTGGCTTTAGGACTGACTTTAGGAGGTATTGGTTCGCGCCTAGACCTTCGGGAAGATGCTCCAACATGTCCTTTCCCTTTAGTAATGCGAATAGCTTCAGAAGGAGTTGGAGTATGTGAAGACTCATCTCCACTTGCGCTGAGATCTTTCAGAAGACCACTAATATGTGCTTCAAACTTGTCATTAAGCTGTTCAATCTGCTGTGTGAGTTGCGTTGTAACAGCTTGGTTGGATTCCTTGATTTGTTCAGCCATTGCTTTGTTGAGAGTTGCCATAGTCTCAGCCGAGAGTTCCATGGTACCTGAAACAAATTTATAAAAACTCGCAGTAACTTGTTCTAGAAAAATTTAAAACAAGCTGCAAGACATGAAAATTTCCAGATTTTAAAAGAATTCTCCAAGCCAAACAAATGCCAATTTCCAGCAGCAACAAGTAGATATTATGAAGCAATAAAACAGATTCGAAAATTAAGAACGAATAAACTAATGACACAACTAAGAAACAAACGAATTAAACTAGAGAAAAACAACGAAACAGCAATGCAACAATTAAACTAATGACCTAAAATCTGAAGCACTAAAACAAATTATCACGACACAGCAACTAATTAAACTAGATGACAAGATGCAGCAAGCTAATCAAAGACTCAACGATCAATAAAACTCTAATTACACAACGATCTAGTCAATGCAAACAAGAAACAGCAATGAACCTTAAATCCTAATTGACTAAACACGATGCAAGCAACAAGAACAATTCCCAATTAATCTAGGTTTTATGCAAAAGAAATCAGAAACAAAAAACAAATCACTATGGCGATTTTAGGGTTAGGAATTTCTCAGCCTTTGGTTCAGAGTTGGCTCTGATACCACTTGATGTGATCCCACGTGATCTAACTCCAAAGAAAGGCTGAAGGTGATGCGACTATGGAGGATGAAGGCGTGTTGATGATGGGTCAAAACTGGCTGCAGCGATGTGTAGAGATGGAGATGAGCTGCGGCTGTGATGATGGCGTGGTTGAGATGAGGTGATGATGAATTAGAGAATGGCAGCGGCTTTGGTTAGGGGTGGAGATGGATTGGATCGTGATGATGATAATGTATAAGTGAAAAGGCGGATTAGAACAGATAGAAGAGTTTCAGAATCACAACGTGTATTGAAACTCGGATTCAAAGAACGCATTCAAGAATCAAAGGGAGAGAAGAAAGTTGATATTGCATCATACATAAAAGTTCTTCGCTGAAAAAAAAAAACAAAGGAGGCGTCACTTGGGTTTTATAATCAACCCTAGAGACATGAAACCCAAACAACAAAGCGTTCCAAAATAAACAACAAAGCGTCTAAAATTTAAACAAAACAGCGAGGCGTCCCAACCCTAAGGTTCCTAATCGGTGCACCTCTAAAATACTAAGTACCAGCCATAGTGACTTGTACATAATTACCCAATAGCAATGAATTCTAAGTAACTCGACGTAGTGATTCATCTGCCTCATTAAAAACCATGCCGAGAAAACCCATTGGGACAAAACTCAACATGGGAAAAAGAGTACAGACTCCTCACCTTAAGTCACTTAGTCATCATTACCGGGTGTAGTCTTCAACGTGGAGATATTAAAGACTTGAATCTTCGATAAGCTGAGTGATCCTTCTGCTATGAGTGAATGAGCTTCCTTGGCCATCTCCTTAGCTCTAGAACGAGTGATCCGTCCTACTAGCTCCGGTTCCTCCTCAGCTTCTGATTCCTCAGCGTCCTTGCTATCCATGATCATATCAGATACCATGTAAGAATTATTGAGAATAAGAGTGAGATTGAGAGAAAAGAAGAGTAGTGAAGAATAATGAAGAGTATGGAAGAGTTATGTAACCATGGAGAGTAAAAAGAGTAAATATTTTATTTCATCATCAAGAGTTCTTTACATAATCATTAAACAGCCTATTTATAGAAAAGAAACAATAGGTCATAGGGAAAATCAGCTCAAACGGTCGGATAAGAATTTTGGTGCGTGAAGGTAAGGGCTGCCCGTACGGTCGTCGTACCGCGGGACGAGAGTGGGACGCGTCACCACGTACCGGGACCGTTCCGCGTCTGGATGCATCAGGAAGGACGAAACGACGCCGTTCCTGGATAACACGCGGGTGGATCCGCGTGTTTATCCGAATGGAGATCCGACCCGCTTCACTGACCCGTTGCTGCGTTTGTTCCGTGACTCGGACTTCCCTCGTCGCCACTCGTCCCGCGGATCGAAGGATACTCAATGCCGCGTGCTGATCCGCGTATCGTCCAGCCCCAGTTCTTCCCGCATACTGATCCGCGCCTGGCGTCGATGCCACTCGTACCGCGGGTCAGTTTTCAACGTCCCGCGTTCCGAGTAAGTCGATCCGCGGTTTCATATTTCCGACCCGAATTTATTCACTTCTTTATTTATTTCCCTTAGTCCCAATGTGAGTCCTAAGGTCAATAGTGCAATCCATTTGTGAATCTACATACTTCGATCCCAAGGAAGTATTTCAACTCGCCGAGATCCTTAATTTCAAAGACTGATTTTAGGAAATCCTTAGTGTCTTGAATCCCTTGTTTATCATCACCGGAGATGATCATATCATCCACGTAGATCAAGACAACCACCATTCCATTCGGGCCTTGAAGCGTGAATAGAGTGTGATCCAATTCACACTTCTTGAAACCTTTTTCCTTGAGAGTCGAACTTAGCTTCTTGTACCAAGCCCTTGGGGATTGTTTAAGACCATAGATGGCTTTCCTTAGCCGAAGAACCTTTCCGGGAGCAATGGTGTTCTCTAGGCCGGGTGGTGGAGTCATGTACACCTCTTCTTCAAGATCTCCTTGAAGGAAAGCATTCTTCACATCCATTTGCCACAACTCCCAATCCAAATTGATCGCCAAAGAGAATACAACCCGTACCGTGTGTAGCTTAGCCACCGGAGCAAATGTGTCTGTATAATCATCTCCATAGGTTTGTGTAAATCCTCTCGCCACTAACCGCGCCTTGGGTCGTTCCAAGTCCCCATTGCTCAAGAACTTAAGAGTGAAGACCCATTTAGAGCTAACCGCTCTTTTCCCAAACGGAAGATCGGCCTCATCCCACGTGTGGTTCTTAATCATAGCCCCAACCTCATCATTAACCGCTTCAACCCAATGATCCTCTTCCATTGCCTCGTCATATGTCTTCGGAATCGAATGTTCATCTATTTTCACAAGGAAGGCTTGATGAGAGGAAGGTAAAAGGGCGAGCGAACAAACCGCTTGAATATGATGAGCAACGGCTTGGTTGTTGTAGTAGACTCTATTCTCTTTCCATGTGGAAGGGTCCTTCCTTAATCGTGTGCTTCTCCTAAGAACCGGTTCGCTTGGTTCTTCTTCAACTCTCGAGTCATCGTGGTCGTGTGCTTGAGCATCGGGGAGTTCATCATGACCAATCACCGCTCCTTGACTTTCTTGAGCACCGGAGGTCTCATCATTACTAACCGTCTCCTCTTGATCATTGGGAACACTCTCATCATTGGTCTCTTGGATAGTCTCCTCTTGGACCGGAGGAGCTTCACCGTTTCTAGCCTTTGGTGCTTCCGGGTTGTCAAGATGTTGAAGGAGGAACCTTAAATTAGCATTGTAGTCCGTAGAGCTTGCAAATTCCCTTAGTTCATCCTTCTCTTCGGTACTATAGTAGCTCTTTTCCTCCATAAACTTCACATCCTTGGATACAAATGTTCTTCTCGAACTTGGATCATAACATTTGTATCCCTTTTGGGTAGTGGAATATCCAATGAACATACACCTTGTGCTCTTTGCATCTAGCTTTGTCCGCAATTCACCGGGAACTAAGACAAAACAAACACACCCAAAAACCCTTAGATGTTCAATAAAAGGTTTAGTATTATTAAGTACCTCAAACGGAGAGATATCCGAGAGAATTTTGGTTGGTATTCGGTTGATCAAATAGCACGCCATCATGACCGCATCACCCCAAAATCTCTTAGGTACATTCATGTGGAACATCATGGCACGAGACACCTCCATCAAGTGACGATTCTTCCGTTCGGCCACGCCATTTTGTTGAGGAGTGTATGGACAACTTGTTTGATGCAAAATGCCATGCTTAGATAGATGTTCTTTGAAGCGATGGCTTGTATATTCTCCTCCATTATCTGTTCTAAAGATTTTGATCTTGGCATTGAATTGGTTAGTAACATAAGTTTGAAAATTTATGAATGCATCAAGAACACGATCTTTTGATGGTAATAGGGTGATCCAAGTATATTTTGATTTTTCATCTATAAATGTTACGAAATACTTGTTATTATCCCTAGATAAGCATGGTGAGGTCCAAACATCCGAATGAACTAAATCAAAACATTTCTCATAAGTAGTAGTAGAATTCGGGAAAACCGTTTTACAATGTTTACCAAGAATACAAGATTCACAACTCTTATGATCAAAGTAAACATTTGGTAACATTAATTCAAAAGCTCTAGAATGAGGATGACCTAATCTAGCATGCCAAATAGCATTATTAGCCACTCCTAAACAAGATTTGACCGAAAAAGAACTAGGTGAAAAATCTTCAATAACATAGAGATCATCTTTGGTTCCACCCTCTCCAATAATCTTTCCGGAATCAATATCCTGAAAATGAACATCATTAGGACCAAATATTGCATAACAATTCAAATCTTTAGTAGCTCTTTTTACCGAAAGTAAATTAGAAGTAAAAGTCGGCATATAAAAGGCTTTAGAATCTTTATCAAAGACTTTTAAAGTTCCAATTCCTCTTATAGGTGTTGGAATTTGAGTGAGTTTGGCTCACCAAAGATAGAATCCAACCGAACGAAGTGGTTGAATCCACAAGAATGCTCAAGAGAGCTTTGAGAGATTAAGGACAGAATATAAGAGAGATTAGGAAGAGATTTGCACAGATTTAAGTAAAGATTAAGGAGAGATTAAGATAGATACATAAACATAATATGGGTTCAATCCTAAATGGATATCACCCTAAATGCATAAACTCCTAATCTCTACATTTGGAATAATCAGATTTTGTATAAAGGAAAGAGGGGAGAAAGATGAACTCTTGAATCAGATTTTTATTATTAAGAACAAGTTAATAAATTACAAAGGAGAATACAAGATATATATAGAGAAATAAAAGCAAGATCAGATTTCAAAAGTAATTTGAGTGAGTTTGGCTCACCAAAGATAGAATCCAACCGAACGAAGTGGTTGAATCCACAAGAATGCTCAAGAGAGCTTTGAGAGATTAAGGACAGAATATAAGAGAGATTAGGAAGAGATTTGCACAGATTTAAGTAAAGATTAAGGAGAGATTAAGATAGATACATAAACATAATATGGGTTCAATCCTAAATGGATATCACCCTAAATGCATAAACTCCTAATCTCTACATTTGGAATAATCAGATTTTGTATAAAGGAAAGAGGGGAGAAAGATGAACTCTTGAATCAGATTTTTATTATTAAGAACAAGTTAATAAATTACAAAGGAGAATACAAGATATATATAGAGAAATAAAAGCAAGATCAGATTTCAAAAGTAAATGTAAAGTGATAAAGCAACATTTGCTTTATGAAGGGATAAGGTTGTTGATAAGGTTGAATGAACCTAGACACAATTTGGTCTAGGAACATAACGGTCACTTCTTTTGAATTCGGGACCGCTCCAAACTGATCTGCGTCCTTCTTCGTTCCGCGGATCGTCCCGCGCCTCGGGAGATTACGTACCGCGGGTCGAGTGTGAACCGTCCCGCGTCCCGCGTCTCGATGACAAGTCTTCTCGCGGGTCAAGTCTTCTGTTCCGTGGATCTTCTCATGCGGCTTCACTTATTAATGATGCGGCCTGACCTTCTCTCTTCATGGTGGTTCTAGGCCGCCTTATTCTTGTACCGGTCCACGTCACAATCCATCACGGCCGGACTTATATAAGTCGTTATGGCCGGCCTTCATCTCTTAGTACTTGAGTGATATTTGATTCATCAACCCAAGTACTCTCCTTGATTAACAATAGGTATATTATCACCATTAGCAATCATCACATTTCCATTAGTTGACTCAATATTCTCAAGCATCCTAGAGTTACTAATCATGTGATGGGAAGCTCCCGAATCAACTACTAGGGAGCTACTAGGAGTATGGGTAAAGTAAGTTTTACCGGATTCCTTTTGTATGGTAAGAGCTTTGATGAGTGCCTCCAAGTTGGATTTTCTCACATAATCTCCTTGGTTGGCCTCCTCACCTTGCTTAGCTAATCCGGTTGGAACTTGGTCGGGCTTGGCCGTGGTGTAGTTAGCTCTTGGGTTCTTCGGGTAGTCGATCCACCAACTCGGCTTGAGCTCCGGATGAAGAAGCCAACAAGTCTCCTTGGTGTGTCTTCCCTTGCAATGTTCACACCTTGCCTTAGAGCCCGGCCGATTGTTACCATAGCTCCCTTTGTTTCCACGATTATCGAATCGGTTGTAAACCCCCTTGTTAGCCGTTGGAAGCTCCCCCTTACTATCAAAGAGTCCTTGGGAACCTTGTTCTCTTTGAATTTGTGAGCACACATCTTCAAGACTTGGGAGCTTCTCCGACCTTAGGATGTGCTTGATGAGATCATTGAATGCCGGATTCAAGGTGAGTAATAGCCCAAAGACCTTGTCTTGTTCTTTCCTTTCGTTTAGCACCTTTGGATCAATGGAACTTGGTCTCAACATTTCAAGCTCGGCCCAAAGAGACCTATATTTACCAAAGTGCTTGGTAAATTCCATATCCTCTTGATGAAGATTATTGATGGCTTTCTTCACTTCATAAACCCGAGAAAGGTTAGACACGTTTCCATAAACGTTCTTCAATGTTTCCCATAGCTCCTCCGCCGTTTCACAATAGGAATACGCCTCAAGAATGGAGGATTCAAGACCATTTTGAAGAATGGCCAACACGCTTTGGTCCTCTTGGAACCACTTTGCTTCTCTCTTCTTTTCGGAATCTTCATCGTCTTCTTCTCCGGATGAATCATACACCGGTTTAGATGAAGTTTCAATGTGGCTCCACAACCCTCGGCCACATAGAGCTATCTTCGTGGTTCTTGACCACAATAAGTAGTTATCTCCCTTGAGAGTAACCGGAACCACCAATGGTTTAGAATTATCTAAAGAACTCATCTTTTCTTATGAAAGTTTGAAACTTTTAGAAATGATTTGGGATTGATATGTATGTTAAATCAAGCGCATAAAGAGAATGGAAATCTCTATATAACGATTTGATCTAACTAGTTAAAGGAAAATCCACAAATCGAAAAAGGTTAATGAAAGAATGAGATTTGAAGTATGAGATTATGAGAGTAATGAGGTCACAAAGATCAAAATCGCTCTGATACCATGTTAGATTTTAGGACTTAGATTGAGAGAATAAGAGATTGAGAGAATTGGGAAGAATAGAGAGAAAGAGTATGAACTTGAAAAATTATTCCATTCAAGATAAATGTGCAAGGTTCATACAACAAGATTTATATAGAAAACAGTTCTGGCCTCCGTGTCGATCGACACTAAATAAGTGTGTCGATCGACACGCCTCTCCAACGGTCATATCTCAACGGTTGGATAGCAACGGTCGGATTCTCCAACGGTCGGATCTCCAACGGTCGGATTCAAACTCTGGGACTCGTGTCGATCGACACCACTCCTTGGTGTCGATCGACGCCTTCGTTCCGCACCTCCAGTTTTTCCAGAGAGGTGAGTGTCGATCGACACTCACCTCTGTCGATCGACACTCTTGCTTATTCTTTTCCCTTAGCACATTTTGATGGTGCCAAGGTCAATACCATTGTCATCCAACAACTTCTTGAACTGATTGCTCATATACTCCCCACCATTATCACTTCTAAGTATCTTGATCTTTGTACCAAACTGATTCAGCACATAGTTGTAGAATTTCAGAAATGATTCAAACACCTGACTTTTGGAACTCATAAGTGTCACCCATGTATACTTTGATTTCTGATCAATAAAAGATACAAAATACTTATATTGATCCTTAGAAATACATGGGGCTGACCACACATCAGAATGTACCAAGTCAAAACACTTTTCATACAAAGTTTTTGATTCTGGAAACACTCTTCTACACTGTTTTCCTAATACACAAGCTTCACACTCTTTATTAGGTAGGGTGAGGTTGGGCAAGACCATGCTGAGCACTTTGTTGCTTGGGTGACCAAGGCGTGAGTGCCATAAAGGGCTTGTACCAACCAGACTGACCGCGAACGACTTTAAAACACCATCTCCCTCCTTATTTAGTAGATAAAGACCATCCTTCACTCCTCCTACTCCGATCACTTCCTTTGTCTCATTATCCTGAAACTCAACCAAATCAGACCCAAAAATCACCTTGCAACCCAAGTCTTTAATTGCCTTGTGAACTGATAACAGATTAGAAGTAAACTCTGGAACATATAAGGCTTTAGTGTTTTTCCTAAACACTTCTAGGTCTCCAATTCCCTCAATTGGAACCTCCTTTCCATTTGCAACTCTAACATTTCCCCCATACGGTTTCACATTAGCCAGCAACTTCCCATTACTTATCATGTGATGACTAGCTCCAGAATCTACAATTACTTTGTCACTAGTTTTAGACCTAACTAGTGATTCCAAGGAAAAGAAATTCTTACCTGATTCAGCTAGCTTAGAGATACTCTTGATGAGAGCTTCCAGATCAGATTATTGATCATTAAGAGATAGAGGCGGGAAGGAGCTGGTTCAGTCTTGATCAGATTCAAACCAAAAGATGGTTAAGGGCTGGTTATGATCAGTCATGAGCTGGTTATGTTTGTAGTCTACATCATGTCCAGATTCATCCTTCATCAAGAGATAAGATGAGTCATTACCCAAAAGCAAAGGACAAGTCAAAAGTAGTCAACAATCTTATCCTCTTCCTTATCTCTTCTAACGGTCATATAATCTGTATTCTTTTTCTTTATTAAGCTGTATTCTCTCTTTATTGAAACTAATCTGATCAGAAACTTATTATGAATAAAAGATAATTTCTCTCTAATCTTCTCTTAATCTTTCACTCTTACTCTCTAATTTCTGCAAAGATGAACATGGTATCAGAGCAAGATCTCATGGAGACTTGTTAAATCTTCTAATCTCTTCATAAACTCTTCATAATCTTTTCTAAATCTGGGTTACTGTTTCATTGAAATCTCTCTCTGTTCTTCACGGATTTCCAAAGGTGTTAGCTTGCTTCTATCTTCTGTTCATGTTCCTTGAAGATACAGCTCAGAAGACTTTCGTTCACATCAAGAGAAGCTCATTCTCTCAGTTTCTAATCAGTCTTCATCTCTTGGGTTCAAAGGTTTTCCCTTTTTCATCCCTCTCTACTCTCAGATTGTGGTTTGCTCAGTTGGTTCTTGTAGAAAGCTTGAGTCTTTAGAGTGTTTGAGATCATATAAGCTAGAAAGGAAGTATCTTTAGTGCTGGAAGTATGGAAAACTCTAAGGCTTTAGTGATACCTGTTATGTTGAAAGGGGGAAACTATCTCTTGTGGGCTAGAACTACTAAGACTGCTCTGTGTGGTAGAGGCTTGTGGGGTTATATTGATGGTTCTAAACAGTATGAGGAATACACAAGTAGTGATGATGAGGATGAAATCGATGAAAAGCTTGCTGCTAAGGCGAAGTGGTATCAAGAGGATCAGACTGTCCTTGCTATACTTCAAGGTTCTCTTGATACATCAATCCTAGAAGCCTATTCCTACTGTGAGAATGCTGCTGATTTGTGGAATACACTCAAGAATGTATATGGGAATACATCTAACCTCACCCGCGTGTTCGAAGTGAAAAAGGCAATCAATGAATTGAGTCAAGAGAATCTGGAGTTCACAAGTCACTTTGGGAAGTTTCGATCACTGTGGGCAGAGTTGGAAATGCTAAGGCCAAGCTCTATGGATATGGATGTCATCAACGAGAGAAGGGAACAAGACAAGGTCTTTGGTCTTCTCCTCACACTCAATCCAGCATTCAACGATCTCATCAAACACATCCTAAGAGCTGAAAAGTTGCCAAGTCTTGATGATGTTTGTGCTCAAATCCAACGTGAGCAAGGGTCTCTCGGTCTGTTTGGAGGAAAAGGGGAGCTGCTCATGGCAAATAAAGGGGTCTATAAAGAGCCAAGTGAACGAAAGAACAAGATGTGTGAGCATTGCAAGAAGAAGGGACATACAAAGGAGCAGTGCTGGATCCTTCATCCTCATCTCAAACCAAGCCACCTCAACGGGCCAAGGATTCCGAGAGCCAATGTTACTCAAGCCAACTCTCAAGATGATCATGGACAGGCCAGTTCTTCAAGGCAAAAGGAGGATGGAGCTCAAGATGGATACGTGAAGAAATCAGACTTGGAAGCTCTCTTCAAGTCATTTGTCACATTCAAGGAATCCGGTATCAATCTTATAACTCAAACTCCCTATAGCTTGCTTACACATAGACCTACTAGCTCGCTTATTGTAGATTCGGGTGCCTCTCATCACATGGTTAGCAATTCGAACCTACTTAACAATATAAAACCGGCTAGAGGAAATGTGTTAATTGCTAATGGAGATAGTGTTCCAATTGAAGGAATAGGCAATTTGAAGCTATTTGATAAAGAATCTAAAGCTCTTTATATGCCTAAGTTTACCTCTAATTTGCTATCCGTTAAAAGAACCACGAATGACCTTAATTGTTATGCAATATTTGGTCCTAATGAGGTTTTCTTTCAGGATATTGACTCTGGTAAAGTAATCGGAGAAGGAGGAACTAAAGATGATCTCTACGTTTTAGATGATTTTGCACCGATCACCTCATATCGTTCACATTTTAGCTCTCGTTTAGATGCAACTTCGAATAAATTATGGCATGCTAGAATAGGTCATCCTCATTCTCGTGCTCTTAAACTCATGTTGCCAAATGTTTCTTTTGATTATTCTAGTTGTGAAGCTTGTATTCTCGGTAAACATTGTAAAACCGTTTTTCCTAAATCATCTACTGTTTATGAACATTGCTTTGATTTGGTTCATTCGGATGTTTGGACATCACCATGCCTATCTAGAGATAAAAACAAGTATTTCGTGACATTTATAGATGAGAAATCTAAATATACTTGGGTCACTTTAATTCCATCTAAAGATAGGGTGTATGATGCATTTCTTAACTTTCAAAATTACATCACTAACCATTACAATGCCAAAATCAAAGTGTTTAGAACAGATAATGGTGGAGAATATACAAGTCATAAGCTTAAGGAGCATCTTGCAAAACATGGGATTATGCATCAAACAAGTTGTCCGTATAATCCACAACAAAATGGGGTGGCGGAGAGAAAGAATCGACATCTTATGGAGGTGTCAAGATCAATGATGTTCCATCACAACGTCCCGAAGAGATATTGGGGAGATGCGGTTATGTTAGCATGCTATCTTATCAACCGAACACCGACTCAAGTCTTAGAGGACATATCACCATTTGAGGTACTTAACAAAACTAAGCCATTTTTCGGACATCTAAAGGTTTTTGGGTGTGTTTGTTTTGTCTTAGTTCCCAGAGAGTTTAGGAACAAGCTTGAGCCGAAAAGTATCAAGTGTATGTTCCTTGGATATTCTACAACGCAAAAGGGGTACAAGTGTTTTGATCCTACCAACAACCGAATCTACGTTTCTCGTGATGTGAAGTTCCTTGAGGAAAAGGGATACTACGGGGAAAGGGATTGGGAGAGTTTGAAAGACTTAGCTACCTCATCTGACCGGAATGCAAGCCTGAAATTCCTATTGGACCACCTTGGGAATGGGTCATCTTCGGTCACCACTCAACCACATACTCCACCTATGGAAGGCGATGAGGGACAGTCCCAAGATGAGCCTGGAGTTAATATTGAGGGGGAGAATGATGGAGATACGGATGTGGTTCCGGAATCATCACCAGCATCTGTCCCACCAGTACCACAACAAAACCAGCCAGTTTTGCATGAGGAACAGCCAATATTGCAAGAGGAACAGCCTGAATATCAACCGGATCCAACCATAGATACCACACAAGTCTTGAGTGATCAGCAACCTCAACCGGTTCTTCGAAGAAGTACAAGACCAAGACGTGATCCCTCTACTTGGAAAGACAAGAGAGTCTACTACAATTGTCATTCTGTTGCTCATCCGATCCAAGCTACTTGTTCTCTTGCCGTTTTGCCATTGGACTTTCAAGCCTTTCTTGGAATGATTATGGAGGATCAAATACCAAAATCCTATGAAGAAGCAATGGAGACTAAAGAATGGAGTAAGGCTGTTGATGATGAAGTAGGAGCTATGATCAGAACTCACACATGGGATGAAGCGGATCTTCCACCCGGGAAGAAAGCGGTTAGCTCCAAGTGGGTATTCACCATTAAACATCTAAGCACCGGAGAGATTGAGCGGTACAAAGCTAGGCTTGTGGCTCGCGGGTTTACTCAAACATATGGGGTTGATTACACGGATACTTTTGCACCAGTGGCTAAGCTCCATACTGTTCGGGTTGTTCTTTCCATAGCTACGAACCGTGATTGGGATCTTTGGCAAATGGATGTCAAGAATGCTTTCCTTCAAGGTGAGCTCGAAGAAGAGGTTTACATGAAACCACCTCCGGGTCTTGAGAACACCATTGCACCGGGAAAGGTTCTTCGGTTAAGAAAAGCGATCTATGGTTTGAAGCAATCCCCTCGAGCTTGGTATCACAAGTTGAGCTTTGTTCTTATGGGTAGAGGTTTCAAGAAGTCACAATCAGATCATACACTCTTCACCTTACACGGACCACAAGGACTTGTAGTCGTTCTCATCTATGTAGATGACTTGATCATCACCGGCGATGACAAGGGAGGTATCCAAGAAACTAAATCTTTCCTTAAATCTGTTTTTGACATTAAAGACCTTGGAGAACTTAAGTACTTTCTTGGGATTGAGATTTGCCGACTTCCGGAAGGCTTATTTCTATCTCAAAGAAAGTACACACTTGATTTGTTGAATGAGACAGGTACATTGGATGCTAAGACAGCCAAGACACCACTTGAAGATGGCTACAACGTCAACCGAAAGGGGGAGGAAGGTGATGCACCGTTTGAGGATGTTGCAAAGTATCGAAGACTTGTAGGCAAGCTTATCTACTTGACGCTCACAAGACCGGGTATTTGTTTTGCGGTAAATCAGATCAGCCAACATATGAAGACACCAACGGTATATCATTGGAGCATGGTTGAGAGGATTCTTAGGTACTTGAAAGGGAGCATTGGCCAAGGCATTTGGATGGGAAGGAACAACAACACCGAGATTGTTGGGTATTGTGATGCGGATTGGGCTGGAGATAGGATTGATCGGAAATCTACTACTGGTTATTGCACGTTTGTGGGAGGCAATCTAGTGACTTGGAAGAGCAAGAAGCAAAAGGTTGTTTCGGATTCAAGTGCGGAAGCGGAGTATCGGGCCATGAAGAAGCTTACCAACGAGTTGATATGGCTCAAGGGTTTACTCAAGTGTTTAGGTATTGAGCAAGCTACACCAATGACGATGCATTGTGATAACCAAGCTGCAATTCACATTGCATCCAATTCGGTTTTCCACGAGCGGACTAAACACATTGAGTTGGATTGTCACAAGGTTCGGGAGAAGATCGAGCAAGGATACACGCTGCCGTGCTTTACAAGAAGCGAAGACCAATTAGCGGATGTCTTCACCAAGGCCACAAGTCTTAAGGTTTGCACTCACATCTTTAGCAAACTAGGACTTGTGAACCTTGAACATCATTGATCTAATCTTCCCTATCCGTGGACATCATACTCTTTTTCCCTCTTGCATAGTTTTGTCCCACGTGGTTTTCTATGCCTGAGGTTTTTAATGAGGTGATGCTCACGGGTTTTCCAAGCTCAGCCTTATGTTCCATTAGGCTTGAGCTTGAGGGGGAGTATTGATCATTAAGAGATAGAGGCGGGAAGGAGCTGGTTCAGTCTTGATCAGATTCAAACCAAAAGATGGTTAAGGGCTGGTTATGATCAGTCATGAGCTGGTTATGTTTGTAGTCTACATCATGTCCAGATTCATCCTTCATCAAGAGATAAGATGAGTCATTACCCAAAAGCAAAGGACAAGTCAAAAGTAGTCAACAATCTTATCCTCTTCCTTATCTCTTCTAACGGTCATATAATCTGTATTCTTTTTCTTTATTAAGCTGTATTCTCTCTTTATTGAAACTAATCTGATCAGAAACTTATTATGAATAAAAGATGATTTCTCTCTAATCTTCTCTTAATCTTTCACTCTTACTCTCTAATTTCTGCAAAGATGAACACAGATTTCCTCACCAAGGCATCATTTCCCACACTTGCTGCTCCAGCAAAGTTCCTTGGGCCTTGACCACTCCCTTGGCCATTTCCTCTTAGCCTTGCTGGTTTTAAATGTGGGTGAAGAGTCCAACATTTATCCTTTGTATGGCCTTTCATTTTGCAGTGTTCACACTCAAGAACCCTCCTTTCTCCATAGAATTGGTTCCTTTGTGCTACATGCGCCATCTCACCAGGTTTCTGAAATAATCCCCGAGATCCTTCCTCTTTCTGGATCATCATGCAAACTTCATTTAGAGTGGGGAGCTTCTCAAACCGCAGGATGTGATGAATCAAACCTTTGAATGATTCATTCAGGGTGAGTAACAAGCCAAATACTTGGTCTTGTTCACGCCTCTCACCCAGCTCCTTCACATCCATTGTTGGAGGCCTTAACATTTCCAGCTCTGCCCATAGCCCTCTAAACTCTCCAAATATGTCTTTGAATGTCTTCTCCTCTTGCTGAAGATCATTCAATGCCTTCTTCACCTCAAAAATCCGTGAGATGTTTGACAGGTTCCCATACACTCCTTTAAGTGTATCCCATAATTCCTTTGCTGTTTCAGAGTAAGAATAGGCAGCAAGGATTGATGGCTCAAGAGAGCTTTGGAGCACGGCTAAGACTTGCTGGTCCTCCTGCTCCCACTTTTGCTCTTTCATACCGCCATTACCAGGTCTAGCTCCTTCCTTAGCTGTTTCTCCTCCAACAGCTTCTTTTGGAGTTCCCACATAACTCTGCCAAACAGCTTCTTCTGGAGTTTCCACGTAACTCCACAGCCCACGACTCTTCAAGGCTGTTCTTGTAGTCCTTGACCACAGCAAGTAATTGTTCCCCTTGAGAACAACAGGTAACACCATTTGTTTGTGAGCTTCCATTTTCCAGATCTTTTAGACAAGAGAGAATAAGAGATTGAGAGAATAAGAGAATAAGAGTATAGAGGTTCACAGGATATGAACTTGCTCTGATACCATGTAGATTTTTAGAGTATATTTGAAGATAGAAAGGAAGAAAACATCAATCTTAGATAGAAAAACGTGGACCAATGTTTCTGAATGCTTTCTCTTCTTTCTTATTACTTTCCTATGCATACAAGACTGAGTTTATATAGAATTTACAATGGGAAGAAAGGAAAAAATATCTAGAAGAAGAAAAAGATGTTCTGTCAGATTTGGTGAATAGTTGAACAACTCCAACTGTTCATGCTGCTACTCTAGCTGTCCCATGCTCCTACTTGCTTCCCCTTTTCAACTTGGTTAGCTTCTAGTTCTGATTTAATTCTCCTTAGTTCATTTCCAGCAGCTTCCTTTTCTTCTTCCCCTTTTGTAACTAACTGATCATTAGGCTCAACAATCCCAACTTCTGATCTAACATCCATTGCATGTGAACACTCCCCACGTTCTAACTGACTTGGTTCACTTGCTTGGTGAGTACTTTCAACATTGGAGACATGGAATTTCGATTCCTTTGATTAGTCTTCTCCCCCGTACACCAAACTTCACCAATCCGATTACTTCTTAACATTTCTTCTTGATTTTCACCTTGCATTTACACAATAAACGAGTTGGATTAGCCATATTCAACTAATTAAGTTTAAAATCATAAAACATTCAAATTTCATCATGATTTTAAACTTTTAATTCTCAATTCGTTTATTGGTTCCAAATTTGCAAGCATATCATTTTTCAAGAATTTAAACTCCTTTAATCAACCGGTTTTACTCTAAACCGGAATTCAAAATTAAAATTCAAATTTCAAATAAAATGGAGGGAAAAATTTAGAAACTCCCTCTTCTTCCAATTCGGATTGGAAGTGTGAACTTTGAAGCTTTGTAGCTTCTTGAAGAATCTTGTAACAATTTGTGTGATTTCCTTTGAACCACCATATCATTAACTCCTTTGAAGAATAAACTTTGGGCTTGGATTCAACGTGATTTTAAATGCTCTATTGGCATCCCACGGTTCTCTCCCATTCACAATTTTCCCATTTTCCCGGTTCCATGGTGAGTTTGCTCAAGATCACATGAGCTCTTTTCTCACTTTTCCACTTGTTTGAACCGGTCATTCATTAAGCTCCAAGGATGGCAATTCTTCAACCTCTTCTTTTGAGCTTCATCAAAAATAATAACCAAATAGCATTAGTAGCCAAGATTTAGTAACCGAGAGTTTGAGAGATTTTAGTAACCAAGAGGTTGAGAGATTAAGTAACCAAGAGATTGAGATTTTAGTAACCAAGAGGTGTAGTTAGCTCTTGGGTTCTTCGGGTAGTCGATCCACCAACTCGGCTTGAGCTCCGGATGAAGAAGCCAACAAGTCTCCTTGGTGTGTCTTCCCTTGCAATGTTCACACCTTGCCTTAGAGCCCGGCCGATTGTTACCATAGCTCCCTTTGTTTCCACGATTATCGAATCGGTTGTAAACCCCCTTGTTAGCCGTTGGAAGCTCCCCCTTACTATCAAAGAGTCCTTGGGAACCTTGTTCTCTTTGAATTTGTGAGCACACATCTTCAAGACTTGGGAGCTTTTCCGACCTTAGGATGTGCTTGATGAGATCATTGAATGCCGGATTCAAGGTGAGTAATAGCCCAAAGACCTTGTCTTGTTCTTTCCTTTCGTTTAGCACCTTTGGATCAATGGAACTTGGTCTCAACATTTCAAGCTCGGCCCAAAGAGACCTATATTTACCAAAGTGCTTGGTAAATTCCATATCCTCTTGATGAAGATTATTGATGGCTTTCTTCACTTCATAAACCCGAGAAAGGTTAGACACGTTTCCATAAACGTTCTTCAATGTTTCCCATAGCTCCTCCGCCGTTTCACAATAGGAATACGCCTCAAGAATGGAGGATTCAAGACCATTTTGAAGAATGGCCAACACGCTTTGGTCCTCTTGGAACCACTTTGCTTCGTTCCGGAATCTTCATCGTCTTCTTCTCCGGATGAATCATACACCGGTTTAGATGAAGTTTCAATGTGGCTCCACAACCCTCGGCCACATAGAGCTATCTTCGTGGTTCTTGACCACAATAAGTAGTTATCTCCCTTGAGAGTAACCGGAACCACCAATGGTTTAGAATTATCTAAAGAACTCATCTTTTCTTATGAAAGTTTGAAACTTTTAGAAATGATTTGGGATTGATATGTATGTTAAATCAAGCGCATAAAGAGAATGGAAATCTCTATATAACGATTTGATCTAACTAGTTAAAGGAAAATCCACAAATCGAAAAAGGTTAATGAAAGAATGAGATTTGAAGTATGAGATTATGAGAGTAATGAGGTCACAAAGATCAAAATCGCTCTGATACCATGTTAGATTTTAGGACTTAGATTGAGAGAATAAGAGATTGGGAGAATTGGGAAGAATAGAGAAAAAGAGTATGAACTTGAAAAATTATTCCATTCAAGATAAAATGTGCAAGGTTCATACAACAAGATTTATATAGAAAACAGTTCTGGCCTCCGTGTCGATCGACACTAAATAAGTGTGTCGATCGACACGCCTCTCCAACGGTCATATCTCAACGGTTGGATAGCAACGGTCGGATTCTCCAACGGTCGGATCTCCAACGGTCGGATTCAAACTCTGGGACTCGTGTCGATCGACACCACTCCTTGGTGTCGATCGACGCCTTCGTTCCGCACCTCCAGTTTTTCCAGAGAGGTGAGTGTCGATCGACACTCACCTCTGTCGATCGACACTCTTGCTTATTCTTTTCCCTTAGCACATTTTGATGGTGCCAAGGTCAATATCTATGCCCAAATCAGTAAGAAGCATCTTCAACCACATCAACTCGGTTGTAAGTCTTTTCATAGCCCTATACTCGGCTTCGGCACTCGAACACGCCACCACTTTCTGCTTCTTGCTCTTCCACGTAACCAAGTTACCCCCAACGAAAGTGCAATAGCCTGTAGTGGATCTCCTATCTACTCTATCACCTGCCCAATCAGCGTCACAATACCCCACTATCTCTGAGCTCCCATTGCAACCCATCCATATTCCTTGTTCCAAAGTCCCCTTGATGTATCTTAGAATGCGGTTCACCATTTTCCAATGAGACAACCTTGGAGCTTGCATATATTGACTCGCCTGGTTCACAGCAAAACACAAGTCGGGACGAGTTATTGTGAGGTATATAAGCTTACCAACCAAGCGCCTGTAGAGCTTAGCATCCTCAAGGAGGCTATCTTCTTCATTCTCCCCCTGTTGGTTAGCTTTATATGCATCCTCCAATGGAGTTCTTGCTGGTCTTGCATCTGTCAAACCTGTTTCACTCACAAGATCACGAATGTACTTCCGTTGTGATAAGAAGAGACCTTCCTTTGATCTGCATACTTCTATCCCAAGGAAGTACCTTAATTCTCCAAGATCTTTGATATCAAAGACTGATTTCAAGTGATCTTTAGTCTCTTGAATACCACCCTTGTCATTCCCAGATATGATTATATCATCCACATATATAAGAATGACTATGATACCTGTTTGGCTTTGAAGGGTAAAGAGAGTATGATCAGCCTCTGATCTCCTGAATCCACGATCCAAGAGGGTAATGCTCAACTTTCGGTACCATGCTCTAGGTGACTGTTTCAGCCCGTAGATTGCTTTCCTCAATTTCAATACCTTGCCCGGAGTTACAAACACACCTGGTGGAGGAGTCATGTAGACTTCTTCTTCTAACTCCCCTTGAAGAAATGCATTCTTCACATCCATCTGCCATAGCTCCCATCCCAAATTTGTAGCAAGGGATAACACAACTCGGATGGTGTGAAGTTTAGCAACAGGAGCAAAGGTCTTTCTATAGTCATCACCATACGTTTGAGTAAAGCCCCTAGCCACCAGCCTTGCCTTGTGCCTTTCTATCTCTCCCGTGCTATGATATTTGATAGTAAAGACCCATTTTGAGCTCACTGTCTTCTTCTTTCTTGGTAAGTCAGCCTCATCCCAAGTGTGATTCCTCACCATTGCTTGTTTCTCATCATCCACTGCATCACGCCAAACCTTCAGCTCAATTGCTTCCTCATATGTTCTTGGAATCTCCTCTCTGTCCAGAACTCCAAGGAATGCTTGATACTCCTCAGGAACGTGAGCTAATGAGCACACTGCTTGTATAGGATGAGCAACAGCCTCATTATTGTAGTAAACTCTTGTGTTCCTCCAATTCTCAGGCCCAGACCTCAACCTCTCACTTCTTCTTAGAGGCTGAACAACCTCAGTCTCTCCTGTTTTGTTCTCTTCAACTTCTTCAGCTACCACATCTTCTAGAGAATATGATACAACATCATCTAAGTGAGATTCCCCTTCTTCACTGTCCATCGGTGAATCCACTTCTTCTGAGGAAGCTCTTGAATGATCTTGACTACCAGCTTCACCTTCACTTTTGGTGCTGCTATCATCTGATCTTGTTTCACCACCCTCATCAACAACTGGAGCTTCTTGATGTTTCTCTGCACCATTAGTTGGTGGCATTGGTGGACCAGCTAGAGTAGTAAGACCATCAAGTATATGCTTCAAGATAGTGGCTCTGTCGTTGGAAGAAGCAAGATCTTTAAGCTCATCCCAATTTTCATTACCAAAGTATCCCTTCTCTTCATCAAACTTGACTTCCCTGGATATATACGTTCTCTTGGTGTCAACATCATAGCATTTGTAACCCTTTTGAGTAGGTGAGTACCCAATAAACATACACTTGATACTCTTAGGCTCCAACTTGTTTCTTTGAGCTTCTGGTACAAATACATAACACACACAACCAAACACTCTCAAGTGATCAATGACAGGTTTTGCCTTATGCAAAATCTCATATGGAGATGCATTCTCAAGGTTCTTGGTGGGTAGTCTGTTAATGAGGTAACAAGCAGTCATCACTGCATCCCCCCAAAACCTTTTAGGAACATTCCTCTCACACATCATGGTTCTTGCAACCTCCATTAGATGTCTATTTTTCCTTTCTGCTACTCCATTCTGCTGAGGAGTATAAGCACAGGATGTTTGATGAACAATGCCATGGTTGCTCACAAACTCCTTAAACTTGCTGTTTATGTACTCACCACCATTATCACTTCTTAGAGTTTTAATCTTAATTCCAAACTGAGTCATCACATAGTTGTAGAACTTAGAGATTGCTTCTAAAACATTACTCTTTGATGACATCAAAGTAACCCATGTGTACTTAGATTTCTCGTCTATGAAGGAGACAAAATACTTATATTGATCTTTAGAAGTACATGGAGCTGTCCATACATCAGAGTGAACTAGATCAAAGCACTCATTATACACAGTAGATGAGTCTTGATAAACAGTTCTACAATGCTTCCCTAAGATACAAGCTTCACATCCGTGATCCATAAGATTCAGATTTGGCAAAGCAAGCTTTAGAACCTTCAAGTGAGGATGTCCCAAGCGTGCATGCCAAATAGAACTGGTACTACTTGTAAGATTTATGAGAATAAGTTTAAGATTAGGAGAGATTGAAGAGAGTTTAGAGATTAATGGAGATTAGAGAGAATAGAGATTATGAACTTGAATGTATTCATTTCAAGGTAAAGATTACACTGATCAGATTACATCAATATAAGGAGGTCATAATCTGTCCGTTAGAATAGAGATAAGGTTTTACTAAAGCAAAAGCACATTTGGACTCATCCTCCTAAAGCAAGGTACAATCTGGATAAGGTGAGGACTGATCTGATCCTTCCCTTGATGACTCATCCTTGTATTTACCAAAAGAGGAAAGAGACCCACGTGACTGATTTTATTCTCCCTTGGTACTGATCCGCACACTGCTCCGTCCCACACCTCGAGTGACAACATACCGCGGGTCGGATTTGCTTCGGATCAATTATTCACTAAACTCAATACTCCCCCTCAAACTTAACATAAAGGATTTATGTTAAGTTTGGAAGCCTACAACCATCACCTCATTAAAAACCTCAATAAAGAAAACCACGTGGGACAAAACTCAATTGAGGGAAAAAGAGTGTGATGATTGCAAGCAAGGGTTCTTCTATGGATGAGTGAGATCCACAAGTCCAAGTTTGCTAAGTATGTGATTGCAAACCTTAAGACTTGCGGATTTAGTAAAGATATCCGCTAGTTGATCTTCACTCCTTGTGTAACACGGTAATGTCCATCCTTGCTCAATCTTTTCTCGAACCTTGTGACAATCTAACTCGATGTGCTTCGTCCTCTCATGAAATACCGAATTAGTAGCAATGTGAATTGCGGCTTGATTGTCACAATGCATTACCATTGGTTTTTCCCATTCAATTCCCATGTGAGCCAAGATTCCTCTTAACCAAGTAAGCTCATTAGTTAGCTTCTTCATCGCTCTATACTCGGCTTCCGCGCTTGAGTCCGAAACTCCTTTTTGCTTCTTTGTTCTCCAAGTCACAAGATTTCCTCCAATGAATGTACAATAACCGGTAGTTGATCTTCTATCGTTTCGATCCCCGGCCCAATCCGCATCACAATAACCAACCACTTCGGTGTTTTCATTTCTTCCCATCCAAATGCCTAAGCCCGGACTATCTTTAAGATACCGAAGAATCCTCTCAACCATTTTCCAATGATGTACCTTAGGCTCTTGCATATGTTGACTCACTTGGTTAACCGCAAAACTTATATCCGGCCTAGTAAGAGTCAAGTAGATCAATTTTTCCACAAGTCTCCTATACCTTGATGGGTCTTCAAACACTTCATCTCCTTGCTCCCCCTTTCGAATGACCTTGTAGCCTTCCTCCAATGGTGTCTTAGCCGGTTTTGCACCAAGTTTTCCCGTCTCTTTCAACAAGTCTAATGTGTATTTCCTTTTAGAGATATGCAAACCATTCTTAAACCTACATAACTCAATCCCAAGGAAATACTTTACTTCTCCGAGATCTTTTATCTCAAAGACTGATTTGAGAAAGTCTTTGGTTTCTTGAATCCCAATCTTATCACTCCCGGAGATGATCATATCATCCACATAGATCAACACAACCACAATTCCCCGAGATCCTTGCAAGGTGAATAGTGTATGATCTAGTTCACACTTCTTGAAGCCCTTCTCCTTGAGTGTACTACTAAGCTTCTTATACCACGCTCTCGGAGATTGTTTAAGGCCATAAATAGCTTTCCTTAGCCTTAGTACTTTTCCCGGTGCAATAGACTTCTCAAGACCGGGAGGAGGCGTCATATAAACTTCTTCCTCGAGATCTCCTTGCAAGAACGCATTCTTAACATCCATTTGCCAAAGTTCCCAATCCAAATTCACCGCTAAAGAGAACACAACTCTAACCGTGTTTAACTTAGCCACCGGAGCAAAGGTATCCGTATAATCATCTCCATAAGTTTGAGTAAACCCCCTTGCAACTAATCTTGCCTTATACCTCTCAAGATCACCATTGCTCAAGTACTTTATCGTGAACACCCACTTTGAGCTCACAGCCTTCTTGCCAAATGGGAGATCCGCTTCATCCCAAGTATGATTCTTCACCATAGCACCTACCTCATCATCTACGGCTTCAACCCAATGGTCCTCTTCCATTGCTTCCTCATAAGTACTAGGGATAGTGTGCTCATCAATCTTTACAAGGAAAGCCCGATGAGAGGAAGGCAAGAGGTCGATCGAACAAACCGCTTGAATTGGATGAGCAACCACTTGATGATTGTAGTAGACTCTAGTCTCTTTCCATTGAGACGGATCCCTCCTAATTCTTGTGCTTCGTCTAAGAACTGGTTCTTCTACCTCCACAACGGGTGTGACTTCGACTTCATCTTCTAGGACCGGTTCACTAGACTCTTCTTGAACCACTTCAGCTGCCTCCTCTAGGATCGGTTCACTATCTTCCTCTTGAATCACTTCATCTTGACTAGCCGCATTCAATTCTTCCTCATGAGCCAACTCTTGATCTGTGTCTTGAGCATCCGTAGGTGATGGAGGCTCACCCATTGTCTCACCCTCTTTGTCTCTTGGCTCAGTAGGATTCCCAAGATGTTGAAGAAGGAATCGAAGATTTGAGCCAAGGTCCGACGGGGTAGCTAAGTCTTTCAACTCATCTCTATCCTTGACACCATAATATCCTTGATTTTCCATGAACTTGACATCTCTCGACACCCAAGTCTTCCTCGTTATCGGATCGTAGCACTTGTACCCTTTTTGCGTTGTTGAGTAGCCAAGAAAAATGCATCTTTTGCTCTTCTCATCAAGCTTGGTTCTCAACTCACTCGGCACTAACACAAAACAAAGACAACCAAACACTCTTAGATGTTCAATAAATGGACGGGTTTGGTTTAATACCTCGAATGGAGAAGTGTCTCCTAAGATCTTTGTAGGTGTTCGATTGATCAAGTAGCATGCTAGCATCACCGCATCTCCCCAAAAACGTTTTGGAACGTTCATATGGAACATCATAGCTCGGGATACTTCCATTAAGTGGCGGTTCTTTCTCTCGGCTACTCCATTTTGTTGCGGTGTATACGGACAGCTAGTTTGGTGCAAGATTCCATGTTTGGAGAGGTGTTCTTTGAACCGATTGCTCATATATTCTCCTCCATTATCTGTTCTAAAGATTTTAATCTTGGCATTGTATTGGTTAGCAATATAGTTTTGAAAGTTTATGAATGCATCAATGACCCGATCTTTAGAAGGCAATAGAGTGACCCAAGTGTACTTCGATTTTTCATCAATGAATGTAACAAAGTATTTATTATTATCCCTAGATAAACAAGGTGAAGTCCACACATCCGAATGTACTAAATCAAAGCAATGTTCATAGATAGTAGATGATTTAGAAAATACGGTTTTGCAATGTTTTCCAAGGATACAAGCTTCACAACTTAAATGATCAAAGTAAACATTGGGAAGCATTATTTCAAAAGCACGAGAATGCGGATGTCCTAATCTAGCGTGCCAAATGGCATTATTAGCAACTCCTAAACAAGATTGAAATGAAAAAGAACTAGATGAGTTTGATGATAAATCTTCAAGAATGTAAAGATCATCCTTGGTACCACCACCTCCAATTATCTTTCCCGAATCAATATCCTGAAAATGAACATCATTAGGACCAAAGATTGCATAACAATTCAAATCCTTAGTAATTTTGTTAACCGAAAGAAGATTTGATTCAAAATTCGGTAAATAAAATGCTTTTGAGCTTTTGTTAAAAAGATTCAAGTCTCCAATTCCCTTAATAGGTATATTATCTCCATTTGCAATCATCACATTACCCTTAGATGGTCCTAGGTTCTCAAGAAGATTCAAATTACTAATCATATGATGAGTAGCACCCGAATCAACTACAAGAGATTCACTAGGCTTAAGAGAGAAGAAGGTTTTACCGGATTGATTGAGTGATGCAAAGGACTTGATGAGAGCTTCAAGATCAAACTTTCTCACATAGTCTCCTCCTTGGCTCGTTTCTCCTCCTTGTTTTGCTGGTCTGGGATAATTCTGATCGCTCTTGGAGGTTGAGTAGTTAGCCCTTGCACGGTCATCTCTAGCACGGTCGGTGTAGGACCTTTCCCTTAGGTGAGGATTATCGGCATAGAACTTCTCCCTTAGATGTGGATGAATGAGCCAACATTTCTCCTTAGAATGACCCTTCCTTCTACAATGTTCACACCAATACTTGGAACGTTTCTCATCACCCTTGAACACCCCTTTGTTAGCCATTGGAAGCTCCCCCTTGCTACCAAAGAGCCCAAGAGCGCCTTGTTCCCTTTGGATTTGCGCACACACATCATCAAGGCTTGGGAGAGTCTCGGATCGAAGGATGTGTTTGATGAGATCATTGAATACCGGGTTCAATGTAAGGAGAAGTCCAAATACCTTGTCTTGTTCCTTCCGTTCGTTGAGAATAACCGGATCGATGGAGCTTGGCCTAAGCATCTCAAGCTCAGCCCAAAGAGACCGATACACACCAAAATGCTTAGTAAACTCCATGTCTTCTTGGTGTAGATTGTTGATAGCTCGCTTAACCTCGAACACACGAGAGAGATTTGAGATGTTACCATACACATTCTTCAAGGTTTCCCAAAGCTCAGATGCGGTTTCACAATATGAGTATGCTTCGAGAATCGATGGCTCAAGAGCATTTTGAAGGACAGCCAACACCGTTTGATCATCTTGAAACCACCTAGCCTCTCGATCTTGCACAATCTCTTCATCCTCTTCTTCGGATGCATCAAACACGGGTGGCCTAGTAGAGAGATCAACGTGACTCCACAAGCCTCGGCTACAAAGAGCAGTCTTGGTTGTTCTTGACCATAGTAAGTAGTTTCCCCCTTTTAGAATCACTGGAACCACCAAAGGCTTTGAGTTATCCATAAGAGATCCTTGCTTTAGAGAATGGAGACTGAAACAAAGCTTGAAGCTTTAGAAAGGGTTTGAATCAATCTAGAAGAAAACTTGAAACTTTATGAAGATTTCAAGCAAATAAGATTCAAACCAGAGAGTAAAACTTTCAGATGAGAAGAATAAGAACACAAGATTAAGAAATGAGATTTTCGAATGATTTAGGTTAGATTAAGCGCATAAGATGGATTGAAGCCTTCTTATAACGATTCAATCTAACACTTTAGAGAATCCCAAGAGCTTTGTGCTCTGATACCATGTAAGATTTATGAGAATAAGTTTAAGATTAGGAGAGATTGAAGAGAGTTTAGAGATTAATGGAGATTAGAGAGAATAGAGATTATGAACTTGAATGTATTCATTTCAAGGTAAAGATTACACTGATCAGATTACATCAATATAAGGAGGTCATAATCTGTCCGTTAGAATAGAGATAAGGTTTTACTAAAGCAAAAGCACATTTGGACTCATCCTCCTAAAGCAAGGTACAATCTGGATAAGGTGAGGACTGATCTGATCCTTCCCTTGATGACTCATCCTTGTATTTACCAAAAGAGGAAAGAGACCCACGTGACTGATTTTATTCTCCCTTGGTACTGATCCGCACACTGCTCCGTCCCACACCTCGAGTGACAACATACCGCGGGTCGGATTTGCTTCGGATCAATTATTCACTAAACTCAATACTACTAGTGCTCATTGCTGAGTGAGCTATTCCGACTGATTGCTTATCCAAAACATCCAATACATAGAGACCATCCTGTACACCACCTGATCCAAAAGTCTTCCCCGACTTGTTATCCTGAAACCATACATTATCAGGACTAAACACAGCCAAACAATCAAGATCCTTAGTAGCTTTCTGAACTGATAACAAGTTTGAGGCAAACTCAGGGATATACAGAGCATTAGTATTCTTGTTAAACAACTCTAAGTTTCCAATTCCTCTAATCAACACATCCTCCCCATTTGCTATAGTTACTTTCCCCGATGAGGTTTAACATTTGTAAGAAGCTTTGGATCACTAATCATGTGATGAGAGGCACCAGAATCTACTATAATGGGTTTAGGAAGTTTAGAGGAAAGAAAACTCTTACCAGATTCAGTCAGTTTGGTGATGCTTTTGATAAGAGCATCAAGGTCTGATTTCCTCACCACATCATCACAGCTCGCATTAGCAACTCCTGCACGCCCTCTAGATGTTTGACCTGAGGTTTTCTCTTTCAAATGTGGATGAAGGACTCAGCACTTCTCCTTGGTATGACCTGCTTTCTTGCAATGTTCACACGATCTCAACTGAGGATGGAGAATCCAACACTTCTCCTTAGTATGACCTGCTTTCTTGCAGTGTTCACACACCCAGCTAGGTCTCTTCTCTACTTGTTGATAAACTCCTTGGCTTATATATGCAGCCTCACTTGTCCCTTGAAAGAGACCTTTTGACCCTTCCTCCTTTTGGATCATCATACACACTTCATTTAAGGTTGGCAGCTTTTCATACCTCAAGATATGATGAATCAATCCTGAGTATATATGCTCTCTCCTCTCCCTCACCACACTCAAATCTGTGGTGGGTGGCCTTAGAGTCTCCAGCTCAGCCCACAAGTTTCTAAATTCACCAAATAAGCTCTTGAATGGCTTTCCTTCTTGTTGAAGTTCATTCAAGGCCTTTTTCACCTCAAAAATTCGACTCAGATTCGATGTATTACCATATACACCTAAGAGAGTGTCCCACAACTCCTTTGCAGTCTCAGCATAAGAGTAAGCTGCAAGGATAGATGGCTCCAAGGAGCTCTGAAGAATCGCTAGGACCAGCTGATCCTCTTGAATCCACTTTGGATTTTCTTTGCTGGATACGGCTTTGTGAGTAGTAACCTTTGGAGTAACCTTTGGATCTTCGGTGCTGGTTCCAGAAGTCTCTGTAGTTTCCTCAACCGTTACAGCTTCTCCATTGTCCGTAGGTACCACCAGAGAGTCATCCACGTGCTCCCATAACCCACGGCTTCTCAGGGCAGTACGAGTGGTTCTAGACCACAACAAATAGTTCTCTCCTTTGAGAACAACAGGTAGAGTGATTTGCTTCTGATTTTCCATAGATGATTACTTGAAAAAGAAGACAAACAAACAGAACCAGAACAGAAAGATTGCTTGAACAGAATCTTCAGGAACCTAGCTCTGATACCATGTGAGATTTAGAAGAAAATAGATTGATCTTGATCAAGAACAAACCAGAAACGTGAGAACAAGAGAGAAGTGAGAAGTTTCTAGAGAGAAGAAGAAGATATTTTCATTACACAGCAAAACAAGGATTACAAAGAGATTAAAATAAGAAAAAAAATACTAAACACAACAACTTCAATAGTAACAAGCAACTAATGAGATGGGCTAATGACTTGGGCTTTCTTTGATGAAACCAACAACTTATCCAGACCCAATAACAAGCTCAGACTCAATAAGGATCCAGTTCAACAATTCCATTTGTTAGATTTTAGGACTTAGATTGAGAAAATAAGAGATTGAGAGAATTGGGAAGAATAGAGAGAAAGAGTATGAACTTGAAAAATTATTCCATTCAAGATAAATGTGCAAGGTTCATACAACAAGATTTATATAGAAAACAGTTCTGGCCTCCGTGTCGATCGACACTAAATAAGTGTGTCGATCGACACGCCTCTCCAACGGTCATATCTCAACGGTTGGATAGCAACGGTCGGATTCTCCAACGGTCGGATCTCCAACGGTCGGATTCAAACTCTGGGACTCGTGTCGATCGACACCACTCCTTGGTGTCGATCGACGCCTTCGTTCCGCACCTCCAGTTTTTCCAGAGAGGTGAGTGTCGATCGACACTCACCTCTGTCGATCGACACTCTTGCTTATTCTTTTCCCTTAACACATTTTGATGGTGCCAAGGTCAATACTCCCCCTCAAGTTAAACATAAGGAATTATGCTTAACTTGGAAACCCGCAACCATCACCTCATTAAAAACCTTAACAAAGAAAACCACGTGGGACAAAACTTTGCTAAGGGAAAAAGAGTGTGATGATTGCAAGTTAGGGTCTTCTCATGGATGAGTGAGATCCACGAGTCCAAGCTTGCTAAAGAGACGGTTGCAAACCTTGAGACTCGCAGCTTTGGTGAAGATATCCGCCACTTGGTCCTCGCTCCTTGTAAAACACGGAAGTGTCCATCCTTGTTCAATCTTCTCACGAACCTTGTGACAATCGATCTCGATGTGCTTCGTCCGTTCGTGGAACACCGAGTTGGTAGCTATGTGAATTGCGGCTTGGTTGTCGCAATGCATCACCATCGGCTTAGTGATCTCAATCCCCATGTGAGCTAAGATGCCTCTCAACCATGTTAGCTCATTTGTTAATTTCTTCATCGCTCTATACTCGGCTTCCGCACTTGAACATGAGACCGACTTTTGCTTCTTAGTTCTCCAAGTCACCAAGTTTCCACCAATGAATGTTGCATAGCCGGTTGTGGATCTTCTATCGTTTCGATCTCCGGCCCAATCCGCATCACAATACCCAACAACTTCGGTGTTTTCATTTCTTCCCATCCAAATGCCTTGGCCAACACTCCCTTTAAGGTACCGAAGTATTCGATCCACCATTTTCCAATGAAACACCTTTGGCTCCTTCATATGTTGACTTACTTGGTTGACCGCAAAGCAAAGATCCGGCCTTGTTAGGGTAAGATAGATTAATTTCCCAACAAGTCTTCTATATTGAGATGGATCCTCATACATTTCATCTTCTTGCTCCCCCTTCCGATCGGCCTTGTATCCTTCCTCAAGCGGTGTCTTAGCCGGCTTCGAGGCAAGCTTCCCGGTTTCCTTGAGCAAATCCAAAGTATACTTCCTCTGGGAGATGTGCAATCCATTTGTGAATCTACATACTTCGATCCCAAGGAAGTATTTCAACTCGCCGAGATCCTTAATTTCAAAGACCGATTTTAGGAAATCCTTAGTGTCTTGAATCCCTTGTTTATCATCACCGGAGATGATCATATCATCCACGTAGATCAAGACAACCACCATTCCATTCGGGCCTTGAAGCGTGAATAGAGTGTGATCCAATTCACACTTCTTGAAACCTTTTTCCTTGAGAGTCGAACTTAGCTTCTTGTACCAAGCCCTTGGGGATTGTTTAAGACCATAGATGGCTTTCCTTAGCCGAAGAACCTTTCCGGGAGCAATGGTGTTCTCTAGGCCGGGTGGTGGAGTCATGTACACCTCTTCTTCAAGATCTCCTTGAAGGAAAGCATTCTTCACATCCATTTGCCACAACTCCCAATCCAAATTGATCGCCAAAGAGAATACAACCCGTACCGTGTGTAGCTTAGCCACCGGAGCAAATGTGTCTGTATAATCATCTCCATAGGTTTGTGTAAATCCTCTCGCCACTAACCGCGCCTTGTGTCGTTCCAAGTCCCCATTGCTCAAGAACTTAAGAGTGAAGACCCATTTAGAGCTAACCGCTCTTTTCCCAAACGGAAGATCGGCCTCATCCCACGTGTGGTTCTTAATCATAGCCCCAACCTCATCATTAACCGCTTCAACCCAATGATCCTCTTCCATTGCCTCGTCATATGTCTTCGGAATCGAATGTTCATCTATTTTCACAAGGAAGGCTTGATGAGAGGAAGGTAAAAGGGCGAGTGAACAAACCGCTTGAATAGGATGAGCAACGGCTTGGTTGTTGTAGTAGACTCTATTCTCTTTCCATGTGGAAGGGTCCTTCCTTAATCTTGTGCTTCTCCTAAGAACCGGTTCGCATGGTTCTTCTTCAACTCTCGAGTCATCGTGGTCGTGTGCTTGAGCATCGGGGAGTTCATCATGACCAATCACCGCTCCTTGACTTTCTTGAGCACCGGAGGTCTCATCATTACTAACCGTCTCCTCTTGATCATTGGGAACACTCTCATCATTGGTCTCTTGGATAGTCTCCTCTTGGACCGGAGGAGCTTCACCGTTTCTAGCCTTTGGTGCTTCCGGGTTGTCAAGATGTTGAAGGAGGAACCTTAAATTAGCATTGTAGTCCGTAGAGCTTGCAAATTCCCTTAGTTCATCCTTCTCTTCGGTACTATAGTAGCTCTTTTCCTCCATAAACTTCACATCCTTGGATACAAATGTTCTTCTCGAACTTGGATCATAACATTTGTATCCCTTTTGGGTAGTGGAATATCCAATGAACATACACCTTGTGCTCTTTGCATCTAGCTTTGTCCGCAATTCACCGGGAACTAAGACAAAACAAACACACCCAAAAACCCTTAGATGTTCAATAAAAGGTTTAGTATTATTAAGTACCTCAAACGGAGAGATATCCGAGAGAATTTTGGTTGGTATTCGGTTGATCAAATAGCACGCCATCATGACCGCATCACCCCAAAATCTCTTAGGTACATTCATGTGGAACATCATGGCACGAGACACCTCCATCAAGTGACGATTCTTCCGTTCGGCCACGCCATTTTGTTGAGGAGTGTATGGACAACTTGTTTGATGCAAAATGCCATGCTTAGATAGATGTTCTTTGAAGCGATGGCTTGTATATTCTCCTCCATTATCTGTTCTAAAGATTTTGATCTTGGCATTGAATTGGTTAGTAACATAAGTTTGAAAATTTATGAATGCATCAAGAACACGATCTTTTGATGGTAATAGGGTGATCCAAGTATATTTTGATTTTTCATCTATAAATGTTACGAAATACTTGTTATTATCCCTAGATAAGCATGGTGAGGTCCAAACATCCGAATGAACTAAATCAAAACATTTCTCATAAGTAGTAGTAGAATTCGCGAAAACCGTTTTACAATGTTTACCAAGAATACAAGATTCACAACTCTTATGATCAAAGTAAACATTTGGTAACATTAATTCAAAAGCTCTAGAATGAGGATGACCTAATCTAGCATGCCAAATAGCATTATTAGCCACTCCTAAACAAGATTTGACCGAAAAAGAACTAGGTGAAAAATCTTCAATAACATAGAGATCATCTTTGGTTCCACCCTCTCCAATAATCTTTCCGGAATCAATATCCTGAAAATGAACATCATTAGGACCAAATATTGCATAACAATTCAAATCTTTAGTAGCTCTTTTTACCGAAAGTAAATTAGAAGTAAAAGTCGGCATATAAAAGGCTTTAGAATCTTTATCAAAGACTTTTAAAGTTCCAATTCCTCTTATAGGTATATTATCACCATTAGCAATCATCACATTTCCATTAGTTGACTCAATATTCTCAAGCATCCTAGAGTTACTAATCATGTGATGGGAAGCTCCCGAATCAACTACTAGGGAGCTACTAGGAGTATGGGTAAAGTAAGTTTTACCGGATTCCTTTTGTATGGTAAGAGCTTTGATGAGTGCCTCCAAGTTGGATTTTCTCACATAATCTCCTTGGTTGGCCTCCTCACCTTGCTTAGCTAATCCGGTTGGAACTTGGTCGGGCTTGGCCGTGGTGTAGTTAGCTCTTGGGTTCTTCGGGTAGTCGATCCACCAACTCGACTTGAGCTCCGGATGAAGAAGCCAACAAGTCTCCTTGGTGTGTCTTCCCTTGCAATCTTCACACCTTGCCTTAGAGCCCGGCCGATTGTTACCATAGCTCCCTTTGTTTCCACGATTATCGAATCGGTTGTAAACCCCCTTGTTAGCCGTTGGAAGCTCCCCCTTACTATCAAAGAGTCCTTGGGAACCTTGTTCTCTTTGAATTTGTGAGCACACATCTTCAAGACTTGGGAGCTTCTCCGACCTTAGGATGTGCTTGATGAGATCATTGAATGCCGGATTCAAGGTGAGTAATAGCCCAAAGACCTTGTCTTGTTCTTTCCTTTCGTTTAGCACCTTTGGATCAATGGAACTTGGTCTCAACATTTCAAGCTCGGCCCAAAGAGACCTATATTTACCAAAGTGCTTGGTAAATTCCATATCCTCTTGATGAAGATTATTGATGGCTTTCTTTACTTCATAAACCCGAGAAAGGTTAGACACGTTTCCATAAACGTTCTTCAATGTTTCCCATAGCTCCTCCGCCGTTTCACAATAGGAATACGCCTCAAGAATGGAGGATTCAAGACCATTTTGAAGAATGGCCAACACGCTTTGGTCCTCTTGGAACCACTTTGCTTCTCTCTTCTTTTCGGATTCTTCATCGTCTTCTTCTCCGGATGAATCATACACCGGTTTAGATGAAGTTTCAATGTGGCTCCACAATCTTCGTGGTTCTTGACCACAATAAGTAGTTATCTCCCTTGAGAGTAACCGGAACCACCAATGGTTTAGAATTATCTAAAGAACTCATCTTTTCTTATGAAAGTTTGAAACTTTTAGAAATGATTTGGGATTGATATGTATGTTAAATCAAGCGCATAAAGAGAATGGAAATCTCTATATAACGATTTGATCTAACTAGTTAAAGGAAAATCCACAAATCGAAAAAGGTTAATGAAAGAATGAGATTTGAAGTATGAGATTATGAGAGTAATGAGGTCACAAAGATCAAAATCGCTCTGATACCATGTTAGATTTTAGGACTTAGATTGAGAGAATAAGAGATTGAGAGAATTGGGAAGAATAGAGAGAAAGAGTATGAACTTGAAAAATTATTCCATTCAAGATAAATGTGCAAGGTTCATACAACAAGATTTATATAGAAAACAGTTCTGGCCTCCGTGTCGATCGACACTAAATAAGTGTGTCGATCGACACGCCTCTCCAACGGTCATATCTCAACGGTTGGATAGCAACGGTCGGATTCTCCAACGGTCGGATCTCCAACGGTCGGATTCAAACTCTGGGACTCGTGTCGATCGACACCACTCCTTGGTGTCGATCGACGCCTTCGTTCCGCACCTCCAGTTTTTCCAGAGAGGTGAGTGTCGATCGACACTCACCTCTGTCGATCGACACTCTTGCTTATTCTTTTCCCTTAGCACATTTTGATGGTGCCAAGGTCAATACCATTGTCATCCAACAACTTCTTGAACTGATTGCTCATATACTCCCCACCATTATCACTTCTAAGTATCTTGATCTTTGTACCAAACTGATTCAGCACATAGTTGTAGAATTTCAGAAATGATTCAAACACCTGACTTTTGGAACTCATAAGTGTCACCCATGTATACTTTGATTTCTGATCAATAAAAGATACAAAATACTATTACCCTTTTTCAATTCTTTCAGTTATAGATCATTTGGTTCATTGATTGCTAGCTTGGTTCATGAGTTGATTCATTGGCATATACTTTAAGCTTTCTCTTGTTTGAATCTTGTGTAAGGTTTAAGGGGGAGAAGATTGAAGTTGGCCATGAGTCTTTGAAGAAGCATCAAGGCCGAGTGGTTCAAGAGGCCAAAGACGAGGCCGAACTCCACTCTTAGCCTTCGTTCACAAATCTTCACGGCGGCTAAGAGTGCGGGGGAGTATTAGAGAGGAAGCATGAAGAAGAAGAGCAAGGCCGAGGCAAGAGAAGAGAAGCCGAGGACCGAAGCTCAACAAATGATCAAGACCTTGATTATGTTCCCCTAAGATCATTGAGTTGGTACTCTTTTTCCTTAGTAGAGTTTTATCCCAATGGGTTTTATCTACTAAGGTTTTAATGAGGCCTCTCCTTGTATCTCCAAGTCCACACTTCACTTTGTTGTGTTTGGACTTGAGGGGGAGTGTTAATCAAGGAGAGTACTTAAGAGTGATAAATCTAAGATCATCTCTTAAGTTACTATTGGGTGAAGAAGTGTGTCCGAGACTTGGTGAATGATGGTCTAGTGCGGTCATGCCTTGAATAAGCTAGACTGCATCAAGAAGAAGCTAGGCCACACCAAAGAGAGTCGAGGACGGATGAAGATCGAGTTAAACCGCAACATTGAAGACGCGGGACGGATGCTCGACCCGCGGAACGGATTGGCATCGAAGAGGCCCGATACGCGGGACGAAGCAAGACGCGGGATGCGGGACACTCGGATCAGTTCAAATGTGGTCCCAAAACACATTTGAATATTGGAGGCAAAATGATAAAGTGGTCCCAAAAGCAAAATCTTATCCTAAACCTTATCATCACATAAAGCAATGTTTGCTTTATCTTTTTGCTTTTTGGATCTGATCCAACGTTCACTTTTCTTTTTCCTTTATATATTTGTAATCTTTCATTTGTAAACTTAACTTGTTCTTAATAAAAATCTGAGTTCAAGTTCATATCTTTCTCTCTTCTTTCTCTATCCAAAATCAGATTATTATCAATGTAGAGATTAGGAGTTTATGCATTTAGGGTGACATCCTTTAGGATTGAACCCATGTTATGTTTAATCTATTCTTAATCTCTCCTAATCTCTTTCTTAATCTCTTCAAATCTGTCTGAAACTCTCCAAATCTGTTCTAAACTCTTTTATGCTCATTTGAGCTTTTCTTTGGATTCAATCTCTCTAAAGGTTGGATCTTTGTTTATGAACATGTTAAGAACCCTAAATCTTACATGGTAGCAGAGCATAAGCTCTTGGGTTAGTAAGGGTTAGGTTGAATCGTTATAAGGTTGTGTCAATCTTCCTTATGCGCTTAACCTAACCAATATTATGTGTTGTTTCCGCTGCTTGTGTTGTTGAAGACTCGGATCTATTGCTCGGAGAAAACTAGATCCGAGATTGAAGAAAGAAGAGGAAATCCGATGCTTCCATGAAGAAAAGAGGAAGGAAGCTCAAAGCTTTCCCATGGGAGAAGAAGAAAGCTCAAGGCTTTCCCATGGAAGAAAAAAAAAAAGAAGAAGAAAGCTCAAAGGTTTCCATTGAAGAAGATGTGAAAGTCCGAAGCTTTCATGAACAAAAAGAGGACGGTGAAGAAGCTCACGGCTTGGAAGTCGACCCAATCCAATGAGCAAGTCCCATTCCATTGAAGAAGAAGCTCAAAGAAGAAGGTGATGGGATTGCCACCGTTGGAGCTCGAAAGTGTTGGGTTCGGTATAAGAGAAGGCCGGATCTTGGTCCAAGTAAGCTAGGAGAAGGTTGCCTGTGAAACTCTTGAAGAAAACCCAAGTGTGGAGCTTGGTCACTAGTGTGAAGCAAATAGGAGTCAAAGGAAGAAAACCATTAAAGATTGGAGCTTTCCTTTCCCATGAAGCTCAAGGATGGTGTTTACTCTCAAGAAGCCTATGTTGGTGCGGTGAGATGAAGGAAGGATCGGTTGGTTTGCTAGAGAGGAGGAGTAGAATGAAAGTGGAGATTCTCAAATGGAGGTTCTTGGTAAGGTGAACATTGGGCCCGATGGGAGTCAAGCCATGGATTACTTATTTGGGTAATTTCCTATCCATACTCTCTTTGATACACGACTCAGTGGTGAGTCCTACAAGGGATCAGATGAATGGCTTCACAAAATGGCGTTCGCACTCTTTTGTGAAAGAGATATGGTTGATGATGAGGATCTGACACGATGGCGATCGCTTCTCTCGTGTGGGATCAAAGGCAGGGAAGTGTTGATGCTTTGAAGTGCACCACAGAGTTGTGATTAAGCTCTGATACAGCACAGGAACTCAGCCTTGGTGAATCTCACACACAAGACAAAGAACAAAGGGTTTTCTCTCAAGAACACTCAAGGAGAAGAAATACGGCGTCTTTATTGATAATCAAAGGTAAAAAAAGGTTACACAGCTGCAGGGGGACTTTATATAGAGTCCATCAGCTAGCCCTAAGGCCCAAATAAAGCAAAAACGAAATAAAACACAAAGCAAAACAGAAAACAAAGGAAAAACACAAAACTCAGAGTTTTAAGCAAAATTCATTAAACCAAAAAAGGAAACTATGGTGCAGACTTCAGCTTGAGTTCTTTGGACGTTTTTGATGATAGCTAGCCATTGGTGGGGCTGTTAGGACCTGCAAAGATAGTATAAATTGAATAAAACTTACCTGGATTCAGTTTAAGCTTAATTGGTGCTCCTTGATTCATTTCTTGTTCAACTTGGTTGCTTGCTGTTTTCTTGGTGTATAAATCTTCATGGAGTCCCACTTGAGTAGTATTTTCAGTCTCTTGAAGCTTTATGAAGTCCTCGAAATCTTGATCTTGGACTTGACTCTCTTGATCACTGTCGGAGGTGAAACTTGTCTCAAACGTTTCCTGCTGCTCCGAGGTCTTCTCTTGACTTCTAAGGGCCCCTTGACCTGATACATAAGATTTTATACCTTGGGAGGTATTTTGATCAAGGCTCATTTGGTTGAAAGCTTCAGCAAGCTCTTCTTCAGCTACAAAGTCTCTTTTGGGGCAGTTTGCGTCTCCTATCTCTAATGAGTTCACAATGTCTTGTACAGCTAAGTTAAACCTCTTTCTCAACTGTTTAGACTTTGAACGTGTCATGGGACCTTCTCTAACTTCTGGTACAGGATGTGGTTCATTCGTTTGAATGGTACGGTCGATGTCCGCATCATTCCCTCCCTCTTCAGAATGTTTTGTCCTCAAAACTGAATCTCCTGGATCATAAGCAGACAAGTCAGCTACATTAAATGTATGGGAGATTTTAACCTCTTGTGGCAGCTTTAGACGGTAAGCGTTGTCGTTGATCTTCTCAAGGATCTTGAATGGTCCGTCGCCTCTTGGTGATAACTTGGAAGCTCTTTGTTCGGGAAATCTTTCTGGCCTCATGTGTAACCAAACCCAATCTCCTGGTTCAAATAGTACTTCCTTTCTTCCTCGATCAGCCTTGCGTTTATTCTCCACATTCTTTTTCTCCAAATTCTCTTTTGCTTTGATGTGTAGCTTCTTGATGACCTCTCCACGGCTCAAACCATCTTGATTAACCTGTTCTGGCTGTGGCAAAGGTACAAGATCTATAGGAGACAATGGGTTAATTCCATAGACTATCTCAAAAGGAGATAGCTTGGTAGCTGAGTGAACAGATCGATTATAAGCAAACTCAATGAAAGGGATGCAATCAAGCCATGTTTTCATATTTTTCCCAAGAGTGGCTCTAAGTAAAGTTGAGAGAGTGCGGTTTACCACTTCGGTTTGACCATCTGTCTGAGGATGACAAGTTGTAGAAAACAGAAGTTTTGTTCCTAATTTTCTCCAAATGGTCCTCCAGAAATGACTTAGAAACTTGGGATCACGATCAGAGACTATAGTCCTTGGGATCCCATGGAGGCGCACAACTTCCTTGAAGTACAATTCTGCGGTTTGAGTGGCATCATTGGTCTTGTCACAAGGGATAAAATGAGCCATCTTAGAAAACCGATCCACCACAACAAATATAGAGTCTTTATGTCGAATCTTGGGCAGCCCTAAGACAAAGTCCATAGAAACATCTACCCAAGGGGCGTTAGGAATAGGCAAAGGTAAGTAAAGACCATGAGGATGTAACCTGGATTTGGCTTTGTGGCAAACAATGCAACGGCCACAGAATCTCTCGACGTCCTTCTTTAGATGAGGCCAAAAGAAATGCTCCATTACGATGGCCAAGGTCTTGTCTATGCCAAAATGACCCATCAAACCTCCTCCATGTGCCTCACTAAGTATCAATTCTCGCATAGAGCCTTGAGGAATGCACAACCTCTTGTCTTTAAACAGAAAACCATCTTGTAAGTAGAATGCCTTCTAAGCTCCTTGACCGTGTCCTTGGTAACATTCACTTAGCTCTGGATCATCTTTATAGAGTTCTTTAATGTGTTCAAAACCCATTACCTTAGCATCCATAGTGGCTATAAGGGCATACCTTCTTGATAGAGCATCAGCAACCACATTTTCCTTTCCTTTCTTGTACTTTATCACATATGGGAACGTCTCAATGAACTCCAGCCATTTGGCATGCCTTCTCTTAAGTGATGTCTGGCCCTTGAGATGTTTTAAAGTTTCATGGTCGGTGTGGATGATGAATTCCTTGGATAACAAGTAGTGCTGCCAAGTTTCAAGTGCTCGGACCAGTGCATACAACTCTTTGTCATAGGTTGGATAGTTTAAAGTGGCTCCATTAAGTTTCTCACTAAAGAAAGCGACAGGTCTCTTCCTTTGATGTAGAACAGCTCCAATTCCCAAACCGGAAGCATCACATTCTACTTCAAACATAACCTCAAAATCTGGTAAAGCCAAGACCGGTGCTTGTGTAAGTCTCTCCTTTAAAGTGTTGAAGGACTGTTCTTGAGCTTCTCCCCATGAGAATGGTACATTCTTCTTGATCACAGCAGTCATTGGCGCAGCCACCGTACTGAAATCTCTAACAAATCTCCTGTAGAAACTAGCTAACCCATGAAAACTTCGAACATGTCCTATTGTTGATGGAGTAGGCCACTCTCGTATTGCTTTAATTTTCTCCTCATCAACTTGCAGTCCCTGTTTACTCACTACAAAACCTAAGAACACACATTGGTCAGTACAAAATGTGCACTTCTTTAGGTTGGCATAAAGGCCCTCCTTTCGAAGTGTTTTCAAGACTAACTCTAAATGCTTAATATGATCAGAATAACACTTACTGTAAATAAGTATGTCATCAAAGTAGACAACAACAAATTTACCAATAAAAGACCTTAGAACCTGGTTCATTAAGCGCATGAAAGTGCTTGGGGCATTGGACAGTCCGAATGGCATCACAAGCCACTCATAGAGACCTTGCTTGGTCTTGAAGGCTGTCTTCCATTCGTCACCCTCTCTCATTCTGACCTGGGGGTAGCCACTCTTTAAATCAACTTTGGAGAAGATGGTAGCTCCACTTAACTCATCTAACATGTCGTCTAGCCTTGGTATAGGGTGCCGGTACTTGATGGTGATGTTGTTGATGGCTCGGCAGTCGACACACATTCTCCACGTGCCATCTTTCTTAGGAACCAATAAGACAGGCACTGCACACGGACTAAGACTCTCTCTAATGTAGCCTTTCTCCATTAGATCACGTACTTGTTTTTCTAACTCTTTAGACTCCTCTGGATTCATTCTGTAAGCTGGTTTGTTAGGTAGCGGTGTTCCTGGTACGAGATCGATTTGGTGTTCTATTCCACGAATAGGAGGAAGCCCCGGTGGTATCTCCTCTGGAAACACATCCTTGTATTGATTCAAAACTGATTGGATCTCTGCGGGAAGCTCCACTTCTCCTAAACCTGTACTTAAACATTCTTTGAAAACCATTGGCAGCACAGTGCCTTTGGCACTCAAGGTTTTGCAAACATCATTAGCTCTCAAATAAAGACTAGAATTTCTTACCTCTTCTTCTTTGTTCATGTGTTTCTGTAGCTCATGAACTTCTGAAGGACTAAGAGGGGCAAGATTATACTTACGGTCCTTATGAGTGAAAGAATAGTGGTTTGTGCGCCCATTGTGAGTTGTAGCTCGATCAAACTGCCATGGTCTTCCCAGGAGAAGATGCCCGGCTTTCATAGGCACAACGTCACATATAATTTCATCTTGATACTTCCCCACACTGAATGGAACAGTTACTTGCTCATCAATCCTTATCTCGGTATCATCATTAAGCCACCTTAGTTTGTATGGCCTTGGATGCTTGGTTGTTTGTAAACCTAACCTGTTTACCATGTACTTGCTAGCAACATTAGTACAAGATCCTCCATCTATAATCAGATTACATACCTTGTTCTTTATTGTGCATCGAGTGTGGAAAATGTTCTCCCTTTGAACTCTCTCCTCAGGGTTGACAATTACACTTAGCATCCGTCGAATCACAAGGAGCTCTCCTGTATCTGGATACTCCACATCCTCTCCAGAATCAGTTTGGTCTTCATCACGCTCATCTTGTGACTCATAGTCACCACTAGGTGTGATAATCATCACTCTTTGGTTCGGACACTCTCTGGCCATGTGCCCCCTACCTTGACATTTAAAACAAGTAATGTCACGTGAACGAGATTGACTAGCACTAGGAAACTTACCTACTTCAGGCTTAGAGTTTTTAGGTGTCTCGTTGTTCTTGTTCTTGAACCTAGTATCATTGGCTATGACTACAGCCTTGCCTCTGTCCATGTTTCGGTTGTTGTTTGCACTCCAAGATGTGTTGTTTCTGGTTCGATTGCTTAGAGATGCCTTGCGCTTGATTTGTTGTTCAGCTTGTACAGCTAGGTGTAGTAGTTCATGAAGTCCACTGTACTGAGCTCTCTCCAGCTTCCATTGAATCTTTTCTTGTAATCCTTCTATAAATTGTGCCATGAGTGCTTCTTCGGATTCTTCTAACTCCAGTTGATTCATTAGCTTCTCAAACTCGTCAAAATATTCGTCTACGCTTCTGGTTCCCTGAGATAGCTTACGAAAACGTTTTTGTAAGTCTCTATGATAATAATCAGGGACATACCTAAGTCGTAGGAGGAATTTCATGTCACTCCATGTAGCTACTGGTCCAAATTGTTGTCTCCTTCTTTCAGCTATGTTTCTGTCCCACCATGAAAGTGCATTATCCGTGAGTTGAGCTGCTGCTACAGCCACCTTCTTACGTTCCCCGTAGCCATAGCACTCAAAGATGTGCTCTAGACGTCTCTCCCAATCCAAGTAGGCTTCGGGATTGGATTTTCCAGCAAAAGTAGGCGGTGTTAATTTCAGTTCGTTGTAAGTCTCACGAGGCTCTACTCGCCTAGCTTGGTTCATCCGCAAAGGGTCTTCTCTGCGTTGACGTTGCCGCCCTAATGGATCAGGTGGTATGTCATCAGCCTCCTCGTGTTGGTCGTCTCCCTCTTCTTGTATATTTCTCCTCGCTTGAACATTCCTCCCTTCAGCCCTGTCCTGAGGTTGCTCCAACTGTCCTACTCTGTCTCCAATTCCTCTTATCTCCTGCCTCATTTCAGTTAGCATTCGCAAGAGAGCAGCCTGTGGATCTCCATCTTGATCACCCATAATATTCTTCTAGTGCTTGAAGAACCTTGCAGAGACTCAACAAACAAATCAAAGATACCACAGAAAATATAACAAACTCACACAATTCAGATCAAAATAGCTTTCCCAAACAATTAAATGAATGCACCAAATCTTTAAGCAAACTAGATTAACCACACAGCAACTCCAAACAAACTCTTTTTATGATTTTCTTTTACAAAGGAACACAAAAGCAATAACAAAGCACTTAAACAGCAAAGAAACACAATTGAAACAGTTTTTATGGGTTTTGGGATTTAAGGGAAACAACTAAATGAAACAAGCAAAACAGAAACAATCTAACAAGGCAACAAAACCAACTTTTTATTGGATTTTTCGTTTTTATGCAAACTGAACTATCAAAACAAACTAATAAGCAAATAAAAATGATGTTTAGGGTTTTTTTTATATTAAGAATCAAACTGCAGAAAACAAGCAAAACAAGATTGAATCAAATTCAAGCAGAAACAAAGCTAGAGATAGAGTGGATAGAAAACCAAAGGTAGGAACCTTTGGCTCTGATACCAGATGATACACGACTCAGTGGTGAGTCCTACAAGGGATCAGATGAATGGCTTCACAAAATGGCGTTCGCACTCTTTTGTGAAAGAGATATGGTTGATGATGAGGATCTGACACGATGGCGATCGCTTCTCTCGTGTGGGATCAAAGGCAGGGAAGTGTTGATGCTTTGAAGTGCACCACAGAGTTGTGATTAAGCTCTGATACAGCACAGGAACTCAGCCTTGGTGAATCTCACACACAAGACAAAGAACAAAGGGTTTTCTCTCAAGAACACTCAAGGAGAAGAAATACGGCGTCTTTATTGATAATCAAAGGTAAAAAAAGGTTACACAGCTGCAGGGGGACTTTATATAGAGTCCATCAGCTAGCCCTAAGGCCCAAATAAAGCAAAAACGAAATAAAACACAAAGCAAAACAGAAAACAAAGGAAAAACACAAAACTCAGAGTTTTAAGCAAAATTCATTAAACCAAAAAAGGAAACTATGGTGCAGACTTCAGCTTGAGTTCTTTGGACGTTTTTGATGATAGCTAGCCATTGGTGGGGCTGTTAGGACCTGCAAAGATAGTATAAATTGAATAAAACTTACCTGGATTCAGTTTAAGCTTAATTGGTGCTCCTTGATTCATTTCTTGTTCAACTTGGTTGCTTGCTGTTTTCTTGGTGTATAAATCTTCATGGAGTCCCACTTGAGTAGTATTTTCAGTCTCTTGAAGCTTTATGAAGTCCTCGAAATCTTGATCTTGGACTTGACTCTCTTGATCACTGTCGGAGGTGAAACTTGTCTCAAACGTTTCCTGCTGCTCCGAGGTCTTCTCTTGACTTCTAAGGGCCCCTTGACCTGATACATAAGATTTTATACCTTGGGAGGTATTTTGATCAAGGCTCATTTGGTTGAAAGCTTCAGCAAGCTCTTCTTCAGCTACAAAGTCTCTTTTGGGGCAGTTTGCGTCTCCTATCTCTAATGAGTTCACAATGTCTTGTACAGCTAAGTTAAACCTCTTTCTCAACTGTTTAGACTTTGAACGTGTCATGGGACCTTCTCTAACTTCTGGTACAGGATGTGGTTCATTCGTTTGAATGGTACGGTCGATGTCCGCATCACTCTTGGTGGATTGACATTAAATGAATCCATGATCTAGCCTAAGAGAAACACATTCATGAGAATAGAGAACATTTCTTAATCTACCCCTTTCTTATTCTTCAAAATCTTTATATTCTCTTATATTCTCTAAAATCTCTACAAATCTTTATAATCTCTATATTCTCTAGTTCTCTATTCTCAAATAGTTTGGAACCTAGCCTAAACACTAATCAAACACTCACCTAAATCCCTTAAAAGCTCTTAGTTACTCTCGGTTTGTGTGATGAACTCTTGTGTGAGAATCCTATCGGTCCAAGTAATGCTCTCTTGATCGAAACTCGTCTTAAGTGTGAAGCATAGTTACTCTCGATCCTAATTCTCTCGGGTTGATTATGATTGAGCACTTAAGGTCCATTCTTGTTGAGGAAATCATTGTGAAAAGATTGGTGTTGATAACATTGATTGGATGGGAAACATTGATGGGAATGGTTGGATTGCTTGGTGTTGTGTCTTTGGTTTGTTTTTATAGCGGTTCTTGTTTGATTGAGCTATGGAACCGGTGCACACTCAAGCTACCCAAGAAGATGTAACTAGCCTTTGAAGGTCAATCTTGAAGTCATTCCAAAATAGCCAAAAGAGCCGTGAATGGTGAAAAAGGGTTGATCAAGCCAAGTTTTGAGGCTTTCCGGGAGCTAAAAGAGATTGAGATGCTTTGGAAGGTATTAGGCTTAGGCATTAAGGAAGGTTACATAGGCTTGGAATTCAAGAAGCGACGAAAGAGAAGAAATGATGCTTGGTGGTGGTAACCGAAAGGAGCAAGAGGAAACTGTGAGAAGAAGATTAAAGCTTAGGGTTGAATGATTCAAAGGGTGTGATGAGAAGAAGTGAAAGGCGGTCCAAGTCACACTAGTGCTTAGTGTGAATGGAGGAGGACTCACGAGGTTGAAGGCGTATAGCTCAAGGAACCCGAAGCTCCACCAAAAAGGATTATGAAGATCCAAATGTTTAAGAGTGGTGTAGAAAGCAAGTGAAGATTAAAGAATCAGCCACACCATCAAAATAAAAAGGCTACTCTCTAAACTCTTACCCTTTTTCAATTCTTTCAGTTATAGATCATTTGGTTCATTGATTGCTAGCTTGGTTCATGAGTTGATTCATTGGCATATACTTTAAGCTTTCTCTTGTTTGAATCTTGTGTAAGGTTTAAGGGGGAGAAGATTGAAGTTGGCCATGAGTCTTTGAAGAAGCATCAAGGCCGAGTGGTTCAAGAGGCCAAAGACGAGGCCGAACTCCACTCTTAGCCTTCGTTCACAAATCTTCACGGCGGCTAAGAGTGCGGGGGAGTATTAGAGAGGAAGCATGAAGAAGAAGAGCAAGGCCGAGGCAAGAGAAGAGAAGCCGAGGACCGAAGCTCAACAAATGATCAAGACCTTGATTATGTTCCCCTAAGATCATTGAGTTGGTACTCTTTTTCCTTAGTAGAGTTTTATCCCAATGGGTTTTATCTACTAAGGTTTTAATGAGGCCTCTCCTTGTATCTCCAAGTCCACACTTCACTTTGTTGTGTTTGGACTTGAGGGGGAGTGTTAATCAAGGAGAGTACTTAAGAGTGATAAATCTAAGATCATCTTTTAAGTTACTATTGGGTGAAGAAGTGTGTCCGAGACTTGGTGAATGATGGTCTAGTGCGGTCATGCCTTGAATAAGCTAGACTGCATCAAGAAGAAGCTAGGCCACACCAAAGAGAGTCGAGGACGGATGAAGATCGAGTTAAACCGCAACATTGAAGACGCGGGACGGATGCTCGACCCGCGGAACGGATTGGCATCGAAGAGGCCCGATACGCGGGACGAAGCAAGACGCGGGATGCGGGACACTCGGATCAGTTCAAATGTGGTCCCAAAACACATTTGAATATTGGAGGCAAAATGATAAAGTGGTCCCAAAAGCAAAATCTTATCCTAAACCTTATCATCACATAAAGCAATGTTTGCTTTATCTTTTTGCTTTTTGGATCTGATCCAACGTTCACTTTTCTTTTTCCTTTATATATTTGTAATCTTTCATTTGTAAACTTAACTTGTTCTTAATAAAAATCTGAGTTCAAGTTCATATCTTTCTCTCTTCTTTCTCTATCCAAAATCAGATTATTATCAATGTAGAGATTAGGAGTTTATGCATTTAGGGTGACATCCTTTAGGATTGAACCCATGTTATGTTTAATCTATTCTTAATCTCTCCTAATCTCTTTCTTAATCTCTTCAAATCTGTCTGAAACTCTCCAAATCTGTTCTAAACTCTTTTATGCTCATTTGAGCTTTTCTTTGGATTCAATCTCTCTAAAGGTTGGATCTTTGTTTATGAACATGTTAAGAACCCTAAATCTTACATGGTAGCAGAGCATAAGCTCTTGGGTTAGTAAGGGTTAGGTTGAATCGTTATAAGGTTGTGTCAATCTTCCTTATGCGCTTAACCTAACCAATATTATGTGTTGTTTCCGCTGCTTGTGTTGTTGAAGACTCGGATCTATTGCTCGGAGAAAACTAGATCCGAGATTGAAGAAAGAAGAGGAAATCCGATGCTTCCATGAAGAAAAGAGGAAGGAAGCTCAAAGCTTTCCCATGGGAGAAGAAGAAAGCTCAAGGCTTTCCCATGGAAGAAAAAAAAAAAAAGAAGAAGAAAGCTCAACTTGGTTAGCTGTCCCATGCTCCTACTTGCTTCCCCTTTTCAACTTGGTTAGCTTCTAGTTCTGATTTAATTCTCCTTAGTTCATTTCCAGCAGCTTCCTTTTCTTCTTCCCCTTTTGTAACTAACTGATCATTAGGCTCAACAATCCCAACTTCTGATCTAACATCCATTGCATGTGAACACTCCCCACGTTCTAACTGACTTGGTTCACTTGCTTGGTGAGTACTTTCAACATTGGAGACATGGAATTTCGATTCCTTTGATTAGTCTTCTCCCCCGTACACCAAACTTCACCAATCCGATTACTTCTTAACATTTCTTCTTGATTTTCACCTTGCATTTACACAATAAACGAGTTGGATTAGCCATATTCAACTAATTAAGTTTAAAATCATAAAACATTCAAATTTCATCATGATTTTAAACTTTTAATTCTCAATTCGTTTATTGGTTCCAAATTTGCAAGCATATCATTTTTCAAGAATTTAAACTCCTTTAATCAACCGGTTTTACTCTAAACCGGAATTCAAAATTAAAATTCAAATTTCAAATAAAATGGAGGGAAAAATTTAGAAACTCCCTCTTCTTCCAATTCGGATTGGAAGTGTGAACTTTGAAGCTTTGTAGCTTCTTGAAGAATCTTGTAACAATTTGTGTGATTTCCTTTGAACCACCATATCATTAACTCCTTTGAAGAATAAACTTTGGGCTTGGATTCAACGTGATTTTAAATGCTCTATTGGCATCCCACGGTTCTCTCCCATTCACAATTTTCCCATTTTCCCGGTTCCATGGTGAGTTTGCTCAAGATCACATGAGCTCTTTTCTCACTTTTCCACTTGTTTGAACCGGTCATTCATTAAGCTCCAAGGATGGCAATTCTTCAACCTCTTCTTTTGAGCTTCATCAAAAATAATAACCAAATAGCATTAGTAGCCAAGATTTAGTAACCGAGAGTTTGAGAGATTTTAGTAACCAAGAGGTTGAGAGATTAAGTAACCAAGAGATTGAGAGATTAGTAACCAAGATTGAGAGATTAAGTAACCAAGAGATTGAGAGATTAGTAACCAAGATTGAGAGATTTAGTAACCAAGACATTAGTAACCAAAGATTTTAGTAACCAAAAAAATTCGAACTTTTTCAAACCCGGTTCAAGAAAATAACTTCAAAATTGAAACCGAATCTATAACAAGCATTTGCAGCGGAATATAACACGAATTTGTGTTGGGTTAAGCGCATGAGAGAGATTGATTACTTCCTCATACCGATTCAACCCAACTCACCAAAGAAAACAAAAATTTTTAAACTTTTGAAAAATAAAAGAAAAACCGAATCTCCAAATCTCTAAACCCTAGAGCTTATGCTCTGATACCATGTTGGAATTTGATGAGTCTAAGCTCATCTATGAAGAACAAACACCTAAAAGTGTTAAAGAAAGAATCCACACAAACCGGTTTCATCAAAACCGAGTATTACATGGGTGGATAGATTTGAAGTTTGATAAGAAGAAATAAGGTAGATAATTAAAGGAAAGTTACATAAAAGATGGGGTTTGATTCATAAGAATCAAACCCATAACTTAGTTCCTTTAAGAATCTACATTGGAAAATACTAAAAGAAACTTAAGTAAAATAAAAGATAAATAAGAACAAGAGTTTTCTCTCTTTATTAAGAATACTTGAATGATTACAAATGAATCTTACAACCTCTATTTATAGAGGAAAAATTAGATCTAAAGAAATAAAAGAAAAAGTAAAATGTTGACCAGATTTGAATATGGTCAACTGTCCCAACGGTCTGATGCCGTACGGTCTGGCATCAGGAGAAATGGATCCGCGGGTCGAGCAGGATCACGCGACATCGGGACTCAGGTTCTTCGGACGCGGGACGGAGATCAGGACGAGTAGCATCGAGCTTCAGGACGCGGGTCATCGATGCCAAGGACGCGGATCAGTACACGACCCGCGTGTTTATCCGTTAACCCAGGTCGGGTATTCGGATAAACACGCGGATCCTAGAAACTGATCTGATCCGCGTGTTCGCATCAGTACGTGCCTTCCTCGATGCTCCTTCGATCCGCGGGACGACTGGCATCGATGCCAGTCCGACCCGCGGTACATGGCCGGGACAGATTTTTCCCAACTTCTGTTTTGGCCATTTCTTCATGCGGCCTTCTCTTCTAATCATGCGGCCTGATTTACTTGATCCTTAAATGGCCTAGAACACCACCTTTCATGTCTTGAACGCCTCTTGACCTTCCTTTCCCAAAGTGACCCGAATATGGCTAAGTCTTGGGTACTTTGGGATCTTCTCTTGAACACCTTTGTGTTCTCCTTGTTTAACAATGAGTATACTATTCCTAAGACCTATGAGGAAGCTATGGAAGATGAGCATTGGGTAGAAGCGGTTGATGATGAGGTTGGAGCTATGGTTAAGAATCACACTTGGGACGAAGCGGATCTTCCCGATGGAAAAAGGACCGTGAGCTCTAAATGGGTATTCACCATTGTTGAGCCTAGTGATGTGATAAGGATCAGCCTACTGGACCAAGGAAAAGATAATGTGAAGCACTCGGATAAGTGCACTAGGTCATCAGACCGAGCTAGCACACACGGATTGTGTGCCTCAGGTTCGGAAAAGAAGAAAAGTCCAGGACCTAAGCTAAGTTTGAGTCAATGGTTGGAAGTCTTCAAGGCAAAGTCTTCTCAAGTGACATGGAATAACTTCAAAGCTAAGTTATCTACAAGTGGCTAAAGGAGATATTTGTGATTAGTTGTTTAATCATATTTCTTAGATATTTGTTAGATATTTGTAGTAGAATTGGTATATATATCACTTGTAAGGATCTGAAATCTAATAAGTGTTGACCTTAGTACCATCAAAATGTGCTAAGGGAAAATAAAATAATAAGTGGGAAACAAGTGACCCGCAGATATAGGTGGCATCGAGGAAGTGATTGGGACTCTCGACCCGCGGGAAGGTTTTACCGAGGCACGGTACGTGGAAGACTCGACCCGCGGAATGATAAAGACGCGGGAAGCTAAGTCTCGGTTCCGATACTCAAAACTATGCGTTCCATTGATCCACACGTGCGGCTCAATCTCGGAATTACCCAAAATGGTGAAAAGAAGATAAGGTGCGTGTGTATGAGCTGGAACCGTACCTTGACTCATCCGTATCAGTCCAAAGGTTGCTTTTACTTTATGTACAACCTTATCACTAAACCTTATCTTAATGATAACGGTCATATAGAGTCTCTCTCTATATAAAAGTTGTAAACCTGATCATTAAGCTTTTATCTTGAATGAAATAATAAAATGATTCAAGTTCAGATTCTCTTCATCTCTTAATCTCTTAATCTCACTTAATATTCCGCTAATCTCTCTAAAACTTACATGGTATCAGAGCGAATTTCGATTCTTTGATCTTTAAATTTCTACTAAAATCTCAAAATCTCTCGGATCCGTAACCATCTTAAGTTGTTAGGTTGAATCGTTATATTGAGATATTCGTTCTCTTTATGCGCTTAACTTGACATACATTTAAAATCTCTTGGTTCTAAGTTTCTAAAATCACAACATCTCTTGGATCGTGATTGTTCTTGGTATTGAATCTTCGAAAACTTCAAACTTTTGGTTAAATCTTTGTTGGTTGTTGAATCTTCGTTGGTTGGTTGGAAGCTTCAATCTTTTGTAGAGAAGAATGAATCCAATGGAAAACTCTAAGGCGTTGGTTGTCCCGGTGATTCTCAAGGGAGAAAACTACTTGTTGTGGTCGAGAACGACGAAGACGGCCCTTTGTGGTCGAGGTTTATGGGAGCACATTGATCTCTCACTAAGGACGATATTTGATTCGGTGGAAAAAGAAGATGAAGCCGCCAAGAAAGCTAGAGAGGCGAAATGGTTCCAAGAAGATCAAACGGTCTTGGCGGTGCTTCAAAATGGTATTGATCCATCGATCCTTGAGGCATATTCTTATTGTGAAACTGCCTTTGAACTTTGGGAAACTTTGAAGCATGTGTATGAGGTGAAGAAGGCGATTAACAACCTCCATCAAGAAGATATGGAGTTTACGAAACATTTGGGAAAGTATCGCTCTTTGTGGTCCGAACTCGATATGCTAAGGCCTAGCACAATGGATCCAATCGTGTTGAATGAAAGAAAGGAGCAAGATAAAGTTTTCGGGTTGCTTCTCACCTTGAATCCGGCTTATAATGATCTAATTAAGCATATCCTTCATTCGGAGAAACTTCCAAGCATGGAAGATGTGTGTTCTCAAATCCAAAGAGAACAAGGTTCTCATAGTCTCTTTGGAAGTAAGGGGGAGCTTTCAATGGCGAATAAGGGTGTGTTCAATCGGCCGGATTATCGCGGGAACAAAGGAAGTTATGGTAACAATCGGTTCAAAGGTGAGAAGAGGTGGTGTGATCATTGTAAGGAGAAAGGGCACACTACGGAGAAATGTTTCATCCTTCATCCACATCTTAAGCCGTCTTGGTGGGGGGACTATCCTAAGGCAAACTACACGGCCAAGAATGATCAACCCAAGAGTCAACCGGTTACTCCTTTCAAAATCGGAGAGGAGACTTCAACTCAAGGCGACTATGTGAGGAAGTCGGACTTGGAAGCTCTCTTCAAGGCTCTTAACACAAACAAGGAATCCGGTATGACTTTCTTTACTCGAACTCCTAGTAGCTCAATGATTATTGATTCGGGAGCTTCACATCACATGATAAGTAACTTGAACATGCTTGAAAATGTTGAACCTATTAAGGGTAATGTTGAAATTGCTAATGGGGATAATATTCCCATAAAAGGAATTGGAACATTGAGATTGTTTGAAAAAGAATCTAAAGCTTTCTATATGCCGAAAACCACCAAAGACTGTTAGAATTTGCGGAAATAGATTTAGAGAATTGAGAGAATTAGAGATTTAGAGAGAATAAGAGATTGAGAGAATATGAACTTGATAATTTTAAATTATTCAAGATGATTTAACAAGTGTGAATTATGTTAAACAAGGAGAACACAAAGGTGTTCAAGAGAAGAAACAAGAATGCCCAAAGATTAGTGATATTCGGGTCACTTTGGGAAATGGAAGGCCAAACATGTTCAAGGCTTGGTAAGTGGTGTTCTAGGCCATTCAAGTGAATAAGGAGTGAGGCCGCATGAGGAACGAAAAAGGCCGCACGAGAAAATGGCGAAAATGGCGAAAATGGAAAATGGCACTCGGCCATGTACTGATCCGGGACTTGGCATCGACGCCACTCGTCCCGCGGGTCGAAGGATGATCGAGGGACGCACGTACTGATGGACGATACGCGGATCAGAAGAAGATCCTGGATCCGCGTGTTTATCCGTTTACCCGACCCGGGTAAAACGGATAAACACGCGGGTCGCATACTGATCCGTGTCCAGCGTCGTCCAGTGTCCGAGGCTCCACGTACTGACCCGCAACCCACCTTCGATGCCGTCCCGTCCTGATCTGATCGATGTCCCGCGTACTGAGTCTCGTCCCGCGGATCGATCCCACTCGACGCCACACGTGATCCGACCGTACGGATCAGACCGTTGGCCACAGTTGACCAGATTCAAATCTGGTCAACATTTTACTTTTTCTCCTTTAATTTTGAATCTGATTTTTCCTCTATAAATACAAGTTGTAAGATTCATTTGTAACAATCCAAGTATCATTTTATCAATAAAAGAAGAGAAAATCTTTAGTTCTTTATTTATTTCTTTTCTTTTTTTACTTAAGCTTTTCTTAGTATTTTCAATGTAGATTAAGGATAGACATTGCCTTTAGGGTGATATCCATTTGGATTGAACCCATATTATTTGGTCTATGATTCCTTAATCTTTCTTATTCAAACTCCAAATCTCTCCACACAAGTAATACTCGGTTTTGTGAAACCGGTTTGTGTGGATTCTTTCTTTAACACCTTTAGGTGTTTGTTGATCATAAGATGAGCTTAGACTCATCAAATTCCAACATGGTATCAGAGCGGTTAGCTCTTGGGTTAGGGGTTTGGAGTTTCGGTTTTGCTTTGATTTTTCAAAAGTTTGAAAATTTTGATTTCTTTGGTGAGTTGGGTTGAATCGGTATGAGGAGGTAATCAATCTATCTCATGCGCTTAACCCAACACAAATTCGTATTAGATTCAGTTGAAAAATGTTTTGATGTTAAAGATTCGGTTTTTTTTATGTTCAAAAGTTAAAAAATTTGATTTCTTTGGTTTGTTGGGTTGAATCGTTATAAGGTTGTGTTCATCTTCCTTATGCGCTTAATCCAACGCAAATTCGAATTAGTTTATCCGCTGCAAATGATTTAAAATGATTTGAAAAATTTTGATTTTAAAGTTTAAAGTTTGTGTCTTTTTGTTAAACCGGGTTTTGTTTATGATGTTTGAAAAATCTTTGTGTTCGAAAATCTTTGAATTAATTTTAGTGAATTTGAAAAGTTTGATTTCAAAAGTTTAAAAGTTGTTGTTTGAAAAACCGGATTTTGTTGTTTTTGAAAAGAAAAATGTTTTTGAAATTCTCTTGGTTACTAAATCTCACAATCTCGGTTACTTAAATCTTGGTTACTAAATCTCTCAATCTCTTGGTTACAAAATCTCTCAATCTCGGTTACTCAATCTCGGTTACTTGAATCTTGGTTACTATTGTTTGAAATTTTTGTGTTGTGTAGGGAAGAGAACCATGGGATGCTAAAAGATTAGCATTTAAAATCATGATGAATCCAATCCCGAGTTTATTCGTCAAGGAGTTGATGGTTTGTTGGTATAAAGGAAACCGCACAAAGGTGTTACTAAATTCTTCAAGGAGCTATCAAAGCTTCAAAGTTCATACTTCCAATCCGAATTGGAAGAAGAGGGAGTTTCTACATCTTTCCCTCTCTTGATTTTAATTTGAAATTCGAAATCGAAATCTGGTTGGTTTAATTGATGTTCCGTCTCTAATGAAATTGGAAATGGATATGCTTGCAAATTTGGAACCTATAAACGAATTGAAGATAGAAATGCTAAAATCATGATGAGAATTAGTTGATAAAACGAATTGGCTATAGTAATAATTCAATAGCTTAATTTCGGTTTATCATTTTTTTGTTATGGTTTTAAGCGTTCAAGTAAATGAGTTTGATCCAATTCGTTTATTATGTTTTGCAAGGTGGAATTGAACTTAAGAACATCAAGTTTGTGCTAGTTGTGACCGGACCCCTATTCTCTATGGCATGACTTTGTACAAACTTGGAGACCACAAGCTTGGAGGAGTTGGAAGGGAAAATCCGAACTGTTGGCTGCATAATCGACGAGCCCGAAAGGGAAAATCCGAACTTGTAGTTGTTTAATCGACGAGCCGTTCCAATTCCTCAAGAGAAGGCCGGTTGAAGGAAGGAAGCTCAAACAAGAAGGTGGTTCCTTGATGGGTCAAGGAGTAAATTTCCAACCGTTGGAGCTAATCAAAGAAGAAGCCAATCTCAAGACAAGCCGTGGGTGAAGATTCCAAATTGAAAAGGCCGGTTAAAGAAAGGAAGCTCAAACAAGAAGGTGGTTCCTTGATAGGTCAAGGAGTAAATTTCCAACCTTTGGAGCTAATTGAAGAAGAGGCCAAAGACGAAGACTATGCCGAGCTCCACTCTTAGCCTTTGTTCATAAATATTCACGACGGCTAAGCGTGCGGGGGAGTATTAGAGAGGAACAGAGAGGAGCCGAGGTGAAGCTCAACAAATGAAGAAGACCTTGGTTTAAAGCCCTTAAGATCTTGGAGTAGATACTCTTTTTCCTTAGTGTGGTTTTGTCCCAAAGGGTTTTCCCACTAAGGTTTTAATGAGGTCTCTCCTTGTATCTCCAAGTTAATACTTCGCGTCATCTGCGTATTAACTTGCGGGGGAGTGTTAAACAAGGAGAACACAAACGTGTTCAAGAGAAGAAACAAGAATGGCCAAAGATTAGTGATATTCGGGTCACTTTGGGAAATGGAAGGCCAAGCATGTTCAAGGCTTGGTAAGTGGTGTTCTAGGCCATTCAAGTGAATAAGGAGTGAGGCCGTATGTGGAACGAAGAAGGCCGCACGAGAAAATGGCGAAAATGGCGAAAATGGAAAATGGCACTCGGCCATGTACTGATCCGGGACTTGGCATCGACGCCACTCGTCCCGCGGGTCGAAGGATGATCGAGGGACGCACGTACTGATGGACGACACGCGGATCAGAAGAAGATCCAGGATCCGCGTGTTTATCTGTTTACCCGACCCGGGTAAAACGGATAAACACGCGGGTCGCGTACTGATCCGTGTCCAGCGTCGTCCAGTGTCTGAAGCTCCACGTACTGACCCGCGTCCCACCTTCGATGCCGTCCCGTCCTGATCTGATCGATGTCCCGCGTACTGAGTCTCGTCCCGCGGATCGATCCCACTCGACGCCACACGTGATCCGACCGTACGGATCAGACCGTTGGCCACAGTTGACCAGATTCAAATCTGGTCAACATTTTACTTTTTCTCCTTTAATTTTGAATCTGATTTTTCCTCTATAAATACAAGTTGTAAGATTCATTTGTAACAATCCAAGTATCATTTTATCAATAAAAGAAGAGAAAATCTTTAGTTCTTTATTTATTTCTTTTCTTTCTTTACTTAAGCTTTTCTTAGTATTTTCAATGTAGATTAAGGATAGACATTGCCTTTAGGGTGATATCCATTTGGATTGAACCCATATTATTTGGTCTATGATTCCTTAATTTTTCGTATTCAAACTCCAAATCTCTCCACACAAGTAATACTCGGTTTTGTGAAACCAGTTTGTGTGGATTCTTTCTTTAACACCTTTAGGTGTTTGTTGATCATAAGATGAGCTTAGACTCATCAAATTCCAACAAATTACATTGTTTAAATAGACTTTTAAATGTCTAAAAGAAGAAAGAGACCGTTTGAATCAATGGTCAACTTGATTCAAACGTTTCGGACGGATAGGGACGGCCTGTCGCTATCAGGCTCGATCCGCAGGTCGAGGAGACGTCGCTGTTGTTAGGTTCCTCGATGCTTGGGACGCGGATCATTACGGGTCAACGTGGGACGGAAAGTCAACGCGCGTCTTCACGTACTGATCTCGGACCTACTCGACCCGTGCCTCGATGATGCACGTACTGCGGGTCGAGAGAGTATCGATCATAACTCGAGATCAGTACATGACCCGAACCCGGTTGAGGATCCGCGCGTTTATCCGTTTACCCGGTACGCGACCCGACTTCTCCACTCGATGCCACTCGTCCCGCGGGTAGCTTTCCTCGATGCCAGCTTCGTCCTGATCCGCGGGTAGGTTTTCCTGATGCCGACTGACCCGCGGTTCCATCCTCTCGATGCAAAACTGACCCGCGGTTGGTTTCCTCGATGCCAAACCTTCCCGCGGGTCCGATACACACTTAACACCATTTTATTTCCCTTAGGTGATTTATTCACATGACCTTTATTTATTTTGGTCAATACTCCCCCTCAAGCTTAGCATAAAGGATTTAGGCTAAGCTTGGAAACCCACAACCTATTACCTCATTAAAAACCTTAGTAAGTAAAACCTCGTGGGATAAAACCTTACTAAGGGAAAAAGAGTGTAATGGTCATGGGTAGAGGATCCGATCATGGCTTGGTCAAGTCCATAAGCCCTAGTTTGCTAAAGATGTTGTTGCAAACTTTTAGACTTGCGGCCTTGGTGAGGATATCCGCCAATTGGTCTTCACTTCTTGTGTAGCATGGTAGAGTCATTCCTTGCTCTATCTTCTCTCTAACTTTGTGACAATCAATCTCGATGTGTTTGGTCCTTTCATGAAACACCGAGTTTGTTGCTACATGAATGGCCGCTTGATTATCACAATTCATGATGAATGGGTGGTCTTGTGATACTCCCAAGTGTAGCAAGATCCCTTTTAGCCAAGTGAGCTCGTTTGTAAGTTTCTTCATTGCTCTATACTCGGCCTCGGCACTTGAACAAGACACGAACTTTTGCTTCTTTGTCTTCCAAGTTACTAAGCTTCCTCCAAGGAACGTACAATACCCGGTGGTAGACTTGCGGTCATTGACGTCTCCGGCCCAATCCACATCACAATAACCAACCACTTCCGTGTTCTCATTCTTTCCCATCCAAACTCCTTGACCGGGACTTCCTTTTAGATATCGAAGTATCCTTTCCACCATATTCCAATGATGCACCTTTGGTTCTTTCATGTGTTGACTCACTTGATTGACCGCAAAGCAAAGGTCCGGTCTAGTAAGTGTCAAATATATCATCTTTCCCACCATTCTTCGATATTGAGCCGGATTGTCGTATGGCTCATCTTCAATCACCCCCTTTTGAACGACCTTGTAGCCTTCATCTAGAGGTGTCTTGGCCGGTTTAGCCCCTATCTTCCCCGTTTCCTTGAGAAGATCCAAAGTATACTTTCTTTGGGAGATATGTAAGCCGTTTGAGAACCGGCAAACTTCTATTCCAAGAAAGTACTTAAGCTCTCCAAGATCCTTGATCTCAAATTCCGATTTTAGATACTCCTTGGTCTCTTGGATCCCTATCTTATCACTACCGGAAATAATTAGATCATCAACATAAACAAGGACAACGATGATACCTCTTGGTCCTTGCATAGTGAAGAGGGTGTGATCTAACTCCGATTTCTTGAATCCCTTATCCATAAGGGTGACACTAAGCTTCTTGTACCACGCTCTTGGTGATTGCTTGAGTCCATAAATAGCCTTTCTTAATCGCAACACTTTTCCCGGTTTTACTATCCCTTCGAGTCCGGGTGGTGGAGCCATGTAAACTTCTTCTTCGAGTTCTCCTTGTAAGAAGGCGTTCTTCACATCCATTTGCCAAAGTTCCCTATCTAGATTGACCGCCAAGGAGAGAACCACACGGACCGTATTTAGTTTGGCCACCGGTGCAAACGTATCCGTGTAATCATCTCCATAGGTTTGAGTGAATCCTCTTGCCACTAATCTTGCTTTAAACCGTTCAATCTCTCCACTACTCAAGTGTTTGATGGTAAATACCCACTTGGAGGTCACGGCTCGTTTCCCTTCCGGGAGATCGGCTTCATCCCAAGTATGATTCTTGATCATGGCTCCGACTTCCTCATCCACCGCACCACCCCATTCTTCTTTCTCCATAGCCTCCTCATATGTTGATGGAATCACATGCTCATCAATCTTGGCTATGAACACTTGATAGTCCGAAGGCAAAAGGGCGAGAGAACATGTGGCTTGGATCGGATGAGCAACGGCTTTGTTGTTGTAGAACACTCTCTTGTCTTTCCATGTAGATGGGTCACTTCTAATCCTTCCACTTCGCCTAAGTGGTTGGACTTCTTCGGTTACATGTTCCTCGGTTTGGCCATTGTTATCTTCTTGAGTTTCCGGTTCTTGGTTCTCTTCATGAGCATTTATTTCTTCGGGTGATGGTATTTCTAAACCATCGGTATTGATAGGTGCCTCTTCTTGTGTAGGATCCTCCGGTGTTTGAACTTGAGGCGTAGCTTCCTCTTGTGATGAGACCGGTCCTTTAAGATGTTCTAGGAGGAATCTTAAGGAAGCTCCCCGGTCTGATGGTGTGGTTAGGTCTTTCAAACTCTCCCAATCTTTCTTCTCATAGTATCCTTGATCTTCAATGAATTTCACATCCCGAGACACGTGGCACTTGTTGCTAATCGGATTGTAACACTTATAACCCTTTTGAGTATTTGAGTATCCAATGAACATGCACTTGGTGCTCTTCTCATCTAACTAAGACAAAACAAACACAACCGAAAACCTTTTGATGTTCCAAAGAAGGTCTAGTTTGATTTAGTACCTCGAATGGTGAGTGATCTTCTAGGATTTTGGTGGGCATTCTATTTATCAAATAGCATGCCGTCATGACCGCATCTCCCCAAAATCTCTTGGGAACGTTGGTATGGAACATCATTGATCTTGCGGTTTCCATTAGATGTCTATTCTTTCTTTCGGCCACGCCGTTTTGTTGGGGTGTGTATGGGCATGAAGTTTGATGATTAATGCCATGACTCGCCAAGTGTTCTTTTAATTTGTTGCTTGTATATTCACCTCCATTATCCGACCTAAACACGGATTCTTTTAGTGCTTTGATCATTGCATCCATGTCGGATTTCTTGACATAGTCTCCGGGGTTCACTTCTCCCCCTTGCTTGGATGGCATGGTTTGAGTTTGATCGTTCTTGATTGCCCCATAGTTTGCTCTTGGCTGGTAAGCTCTCGGCTCAAAGTTACTTGGCTTTGGATGAAACCGCCTAAGGTGTGGATTGAGGATATAGCATTTTGCCTTAGTATGACCGATCTTCTTGCAATGTTCACACCAAAGGTCGGGATTCGGTCCTTGGTAGTTGTTGTTGTACCGATTGTTGTTGTTGTTGTTGTTCCTCTTATCTCCATACGGTGTATAGGCTCCTTTTTGAGCAGTTGGTAGCTCCCCCTTTCCCTTAAAGAGCCCATGGGAGCCTAGTTCCTTTTGAATTTGAGCACATACGTCATCGAAGCTTGGGAGCTTGTCGGAACGTAAGATATGCTTGATAAGGTCATTGTAGGAGGAACTTATGGTGAGGAGGAGGCCGAACACGTTATCTTGCTCTCTTCTTTCATTAAGAGCTTCGGGATTCATGGTAAATGGCCGAAGCATTTCCAACTCGGCTCTAAGTGCTTGATATTTCCCGAGGTGCTCGGTGAAGTCCCTATCTCCTTGGCTAAGCTCGTTCAAAGCTTTCTTAACTTCGAACACACGGGTTAGGTTTGAAATGTTTCCATAGACTTTCTTTAGAGTCTCCCAAAGCTCACTAGCAGTTTCGCAATATGAGTAAGCAACGAGGATTGGAATGTCAATCCCATTTTGGAGAATGGCCAACACGGTTTGATCTTCTTGAAACCATTTGGCCCCCTTTGCTTTCTTTTCTTCATCATCTTCTTCTTCATCGGATGAATCAAACTCGGGAGCCTTTGGTACGAGGCTAAGATCGATGTGGTTCCATAGACCACGCCCACATAGAGCTGTTTTAGTGGTTCTTGACCATAAGAGGTAATTTTCTCTTTTGAGAATAATTGGAAGAACGAGTGGTTTGCTTGATCCACCGGTTTCCATTGTAAATTTCTTTTAGAGATAAGCGGAAACAAGTGTAACCGAAGTTGAGTTTAGAGAATGGAAGCTCAAGGCTTTTAGACGAGATTTGGGATTATCTTTTCTATATGTATGTTGAATCAAGCGCATAAAGAGAATGGAAATCTCGATATACCGATTTGATCCAACCGTTTTAAAGAAAATCCTCAAATCAGAAAGAGATTGAAATTAGAAGAATGTGAGAATGTTCTGGTCACAAGAGTCAAAACTGCTCTGATACCATGTTAGAATTTGCGGAAATAGATTTAGAGAATTGAGAGAATTAGAGATTTAGAGAGAATAAGAGATTGAGAGAATATGAACTTGATAATTTTAAATTATTCAAGATGATTTTACAAGTGTGAATTACATTGTTTAAATAGACTTTTAAATGTCTAAAAGAAGAAAGAGACCGTTTGAATCAATGGTCAACTTGATTCAAACGTTTCGGAATGATAGGGACGGCCTGTCGCTATCAGGCTCGATCCGCAGGTCGAGGAGACGTCGCTGTTGTTAGGTTCCTCGATGCTTGGGACGCGGATCAGTACGGGTCAACGCAGGACGGAAAGTCAACGCGCGTTTTCACGTACTGATCTCGGACCTACTCGACCCGTGCCTCGATGATGCACGTACTGCGGGTCGAGAGAGTCTCGATCATAACTCGAGATCAGTACATGACCCGAACCCGGTTGAGGATCCGCGCGTTTATCCGTTTACCCGGTACGCGACCCGACTTCTCCACTCGATGCCACTCGTCCCGCGGGTAGCTTTCCTCGATGCCAGCTTCGTCCTGATCCGCGGGTAGGTCTTCCTGATGCCGACTGACCCACGGTTCCATCCTCTCGATGCCAAACTGACCCGCGGTTGGTTTCCTCGATGTCAAACCTTCCCGCGGGTCCGATACACACTTAACACCATTTTATTTCCCTTAGGTGATTTATTCACATGACCTTTATTTATTTTGGTCAATAAAGACTTGAATTGCTATGCAATCTTTGGTCCTAATGATGTTCATTTTCAGGATATTAGGACCAGGAAAATAATAGGAGAAGGTGGTACCAAGGATGATCTTTATGTTCTTGAAGATAAATCACCAAGCTCATCTAGTTCTTTTTCATTTCAATCTTGTTTAGGAGTTGCTAATAATGCAATATGGCATGCTAGATTAGGTCATCCTCATTCTCGTGCTTTTGAAATAATGATGCCAAATGTTTATTTTGATCACTTGAGTTGTGAGTCTTGTATACTTGGTAAACATTGCAAAACGGTTTTTCAGAAATCTAATACTACTTATGATAATTGTTTTGATTTGGTTCATTTGGATGTTTGGACTTCTCCGTGCATTCTAGAGATAATAATAAATACTTTGTCACATTCATTGATGAAAAATCGAAATACACATGGATCACATTGTTACCATCTAAGGATAGAGTTCTTGAGACATTTATGAATTTCGAAGCTTATATTGCTAACCAATACAATGCCAAGATCAAAATCTTTAGAACAGATAATGGAGGAGAATACACTAGTAACCGGTTCAAAGAACACCTCCTCAAGCAAGGGATCCTTCACCAAACAAGTTGCCCATACACTCCTCAACAAAATGGAGTTACCGAGAGGAAGAACCGCCACTTGATGGAGGTGTCTAGATCGATGATGTTTCATATGAATGTCCCAAAGAGATATTGGGGAGATGCTGTAATGACGGCTTGCTATCTCATCAATCGGACACCGACTAAGATTTTGGATGATCACTCTCCATTTGAGGTAATCAACAAAACTAAACCTTTCCTTGAGCATCTAAAGGTTTTTGGTTGTCTTTGCTTTGTGTTAGTTCCCGGTGAGCTTAGGAACAAGCTAGAAGCAAAGAGCACACGATGCATATTCCTTGGATACTCAACGACTCAAAAAGGCTACAAGTGTTATGATCCGGTTGCTAGGAAGAAGATTGTGTCCAAAGATGTGAAGTTTCTTGAAGATAAAGGGTATTATGGGTCGGATGCTAAGGAAAACTTGGATGATTTGGCTAATCCGTCGGACGTTGGCTCAAACTTGCGGTTCCTTCTTCAAAACTTGGGAACCAATGAGCCAAGAGACACTCAAGGAGAAGCGGTAACTTTGCCTCCGACTCAAGTTTCACAAGAGACACCCGAAGCTCAAGACATGGGTAATAATCAAGAAGACACTTCTCTGGAACAAGAATCAACTCAAGAAGAGGGTACAATGTTGATGGATCCGGGTAGTAGTCAAGAGATGGAACAAGAGATGGAACAAGAGGAAGAGAATGTTTCTCCAGTCCCGAATCTTAGAAAAAGCACAAGGATATTGATCATTAAGAGATAGAGGCGGGAAGGAGCTGGTTCAGTCTTGATCAGATTCAAACCAAAAGATGGTTAAGGGCTGGTTATGATCAGTCATGAGCTGGTTATGTTTGTAGTCTACATCATGTCCAGATTCATCCTTCATCAAGAGATAAGATGAGTCATTACCCAAAAGTAAAGGACAAGTCAAAAGTAGTCAACAATCTTATCCTCTTCCTTATCTCTTCTAACGGTCATATAATCTGTATTCTTTTTCTTTATTAAGCTGTATTCTCTCTTTATTGAAACTAATCTGATCAGAAACTTATTATGAATAAAAGATGATTTCTCTCTAATCTTCTCTTAATCTTTCACTCTTACTCTCTAATTTCTGCAAAGATGAACATGGTATCAGAGCAAGATCTCATGGAGACTTGTTAAATCTTCTAATCTCTTCATAAACTCTTCATAATCTTTTCTAAATCTGGGTTACTGTTTCATTGAAATCTCTCTCTGTTCTTCACGGATTTCCAAAGGTGTTAGCTTGCTTCTATCTTCTGTTCATGTTCCTTGAAGATACAGCTCAGAAGACTTTCGTTCACATCAAGAGAAGCTCATTCTCTCAGTTTCTAATCAGTCTTCATCTCTTGGGTTCAAAGGTTTTCCCTTTTTCATCCCTCTCTACTCTCAGATTGTGGTTTGCTCAGTTGGTTCTTGTAGAAAGCTTGAGTCTTTAGAGTGTTTGAGATCATATAAGCTAGAAAGGAAGTATCTTTAGTGCTGGAAGTATGGAAAACTCTAAGGCTTTAGTGATACCTGTTATGTTGAAAGGGGGAAACTATCTCTTGTGGGCTAGAACTACTAAGACTGCTCTGTGTGGTAGAGGCTTGTGGGGTTATATTGATGGTTCTAAACAGTATGAGGAATACACAAGTAGTGATGATGAGGATGAAATCGATGAAAAGCTTGCTGCTAAGGCGAAGTGGTATCAAGAGGATCAGACTGTCCTTGCTATACTTCAAGGTTCTCTTGATACATCAATCCTAGAAGCCTATTCCTACTGTGAGAATGCTGCTGATTTGTGGAATACACTCAAGAATGTATATGGGAATACATCTAACCTCACCCGCGTGTTCGAAGTGAAAAAGGCAATCAATGAATTGAGTCAAGAGAATCTGGAGTTCACAAGTCACTTTGGGAAGTTTCGATCACTGTGGGCAGAGTTGGAAATGCTAAGGCCAAGCTCTATGGATATGGATGTCATCAACGAGAGAAGGGAACAAGACAAGGTCTTTGGTCTTCTCCTCACACTCAATCCAGCATTCAACGATCTCATCAAACACATCCTAAGAGCTGAAAAGTTGCCAAGTCTTGATGATGTTTGTGCTCAAATCCAACGTGAGCAAGGGTCTCTCGGTCTGTTTGGAGGAAAAGGGGAGCTGCTCATGGCAAATAAAGGGGTCTATAAAGAGCCAAGTGAACGAAAGAACAAGATGTGTGAGCATTGCAAGAAGAAGGGACATACAAAGGAGCAGTGCTGGATCCTTCATCCTCATCTCAAACCAAGCCACCTCAACGGGCCAAGGATTCCGAGAGCCAATGTTACTCAAGCCAACTCTCAAGATGATCATGGACAGGCCAGTTCTTCAAGGCAAAAGGAGGATGGAGCTCAAGATGGATACGTGAAGAAATCAGACTTGGAAGCTCTCTTCAAGTCATTTGTCACATTCAAGGAATCCGGTATCAATCTTATAACTCAAACTCCCTATAGCTTGCTTACACATAGACCTACTAGCTCGCTTATTGTAGATTCGGGTGCCTCTCATCACATGGTTAGCAATTCGAACCTACTTAACAATATAAAACCGGCTAGAGGAAATGTGTTAATTGCTAATGGAGATAGTGTTCCAATTGAAGGAATAGGCAATTTGAAGCTATTTGATAAAGAATCTAAAGCTCTTTATATGCCTAAGTTTACCTCTAATTTGCTATCCGTTAAAAGAACCACGAATGACCTTAATTGTTATGCAATATTTGGTCCTAATGAGGTTTTCTTTCAGGATATTGACTCTGGTAAAGTAATCGGAGAAGGAGGAACTAAAGATGATCTCTACGTTTTAGATGATTTTGCACCGATCACCTCATATCGTTCACATTTTAGCTCTCGTTTAGATGCAACTTCGAATAAATTATGGCATGCTAGAATAGGTCATCCTCATTCTCGTGCTCTTAAACTCATGTTGCCAAATGTTTCTTTTGATTATTCTAGTTGTGAAGCTTGTATTCTCGGTAAACATTGTAAAACCGTTTTTCCTAAATCATCTACTGTTTATGAACATTGCTTTGATTTGGTTCATTCGGATGTTTGGACATCACCATGCCTATCTAGAGATAAAAACAAGTATTTCGTGACATTTATAGATGAGAAATCTAAATATACTTGGGTCACTTTAATTCCATCTAAAGATAGGGTGTATGATGCATTTCTTAACTTTCAAAATTACATCACTAACCATTACAATGCCAAGATCAAAGTGTTTAGAACAGATAATGGTGGAGAATATACAAGTCATAAGCTTAAGGAGCATCTTGCAAAACATGGGATTATGCATCAAACAAGTTGTCCGTATAATCCACAACAAAATGGGGTGGCGGAGAGAAAGAATCGACATCTTATGGAGGTGTCAAGATCAATGATGTTCCATCACAACGTCCCGAAGAGATATTGGGGAGATGCGGTTATGTTAGCATGCTATCTTATCAACCGAACACCGACTCAAGTCTTAGAGGACATATCACCATTTGAGGTACTTAACAAAACTAAGCCATTTTTCGGACATCTAAAGGTTTTTGGGTGTGTTTGTTTTGTCTTAGTTCCCAGAGAGTTTAGGAACAAGCTTGAGCCGAAAAGTATCAAGTGTATGTTCCTTGGATATTCTACAACGCAAAAGGGGTACAAGTGTTTTGATCCTACCAACAACCGAATCTACGTTTCTCGTGATGTGAAGTTCCTTGAGGAAAAGGGATACTACGGGGAAAGGGATTGGGAGAGTTTGAAAGACTTAGCTACCTCATCTGACCGGAATGCAAGCCTGAAATTCCTATTGGACCACCTTGGGAATGGGTCATCTTCGGTCACCACTCAACCACATACTCCACCTATGGAAGGCGATGAGGGACAGTCCCAAGATGAGCCTGGAGTTAATATTGAGGGGGAGAATGATGGAGATACGGATGTGGTTCCGGAATCATCACCAGCATCTGTCCCACCAGTACCACAACAAAACCAGCCAGTTTTGCATGAGGAACAGCCAATATTGCAAGAGGAACAGCCTGAATATCAACCGGATCCAACCATAGATACCACACAAGTCTTGAGTGATCAGCAACCTCAACCGGTTCTTCGAAGAAGTACAAGACCAAGACGTGATCCCTCTACTTGGAAAGACAAGAGAGTCTACTACAATTGTCATTCTGTTGCTCATCCGATCCAAGCTACTTGTTCTCTTGCCGTTTTGCCATTGGACTTTCAAGCCTTTCTTGGAATGATTATGGAGGATCAAATACCAAAATCCTATGAAGAAGCAATGGAGACTAAAGAATGGAGTAAGGCTGTTGATGATGAAGTAGGAGCTATGATCAGAACTCACACATGGGATGAAGCGGATCTTCCACCCGGGAAGAAAGCGGTTAGCTCCAAGTGGGTATTCACCATTAAACATCTAAGCACCGGAGAGATTGAGCGGTACAAAGCTAGGCTTGTGGCTCGCGGGTTTACTCAAACATATGGGGTTGATTACACGGATACTTTTGCACCAGTGGCTAAGCTCCATACTGTTCGGGTTGTTCTTTCCATAGCTACGAACCGTGATTGGGATCTTTGGCAAATGGATGTCAAGAATGCTTTCCTTCAAGGTGAGCTCGAAGAAGAGGTTTACATGAAACCACCTCCGGGTCTTGAGAACACCATTGCACCGGGAAAGGTTCTTCGGTTAAGAAAAGCGATCTATGGTTTGAAGCAATCCCCTCGAGCTTGGTATCACAAGTTGAGCTTTGTTCTTATGGGTAGAGGTTTCAAGAAGTCACAATCAGATCATACACTCTTCACCTTACACGGACCACAAGGACTTGTAGTCGTTCTCATCTATGTAGATGACTTGATCATCACCGGCGATGACAAGGGAGGTATCCAAGAAACTAAATCTTTCCTTAAATCTGTTTTTGACATAAAAGACCTTGGAGAACTTAAGTACTTTCTTGGGATTGAGATTTGCCGACTTCCGGAAGGCTTATTTCTATCTCAAAGAAAGTACACACTTGATTTGTTGAATGAGACAGGTACATTGGATGCTAAGACAGCCAAGACACCACTTGAAGATGGCTACAACGTCAACCGAAAGGGGGAGGAAGGTGATGCACCGTTTGAGGATGTTGCAAAGTATCGAAGACTTGTAGGCAAGCTTATCTACTTGACGCTCACAAGACCGGATATTTGTTTTGCGGTAAATCAGATCAGCCAACATATGAAGACACCAACGGTATATCATTGGAGCATGGTTGAGAGGATTCTTAGGTACTTGAAAGGGAGCATTGGCCAAGGCATTTGGATGGGAAGGAACAACAACACCGAGATTGTTGGGTATTGTGATGCGGATTGGGCTGGAGATAGGATTGATCGGAAATCTACTACTGGTTATTGCACGTTTGTGGGAGGCAATCTAGTGACTTGGAAGAGCAAGAAGCAAAAGGTTGTTTCGGATTCAAGTGCGGAAGCGGAGTATCGGGCCATGAAGAAGCTTACCAACGAGTTGATATGGCTCAAGGGTTTACTCAAGTGTTTAGGTATTGAGCAAGCTACACCAATGACGATGCATTGTGATAACCAAGCTGCAATTCACATTGCATCCAATTCGGTTTTCCACGAGCGGACTAAACACATTGAGTTGGATTGTCACAAGGTTCGGGAGAAGATCGAGCAAGGATACACGCTGCCGTGCTTTACAAGAAGCGAAGACCAATTAGCGGATGTCTTCACCAAGGCCACAAGTCTTAAGGTTTGCACTCACATCTTTAGCAAACTAGGACTTGTGAACCTTGAACATCATTGATCTAATCTTCCCTATCCGTGGACATCATACTCTTTTTCCCTCTTGCATAGTTTTGTCCCACGTGGTTTTCTATGCCTGAGGTTTTTAATGAGGTGATGCTCACGGGTTTTCCAAGCTCAGCCTTATGTTCCATTAGGCTTGAGCTTGAGGGGGAGTATTGATCATTAAGAGATAGAGGCGGGAAGGAGCTGGTTCAGTCTTGATCAGATTCAAACCAAAAGATGGTTAAGGGCTGGTTATGATCAGTCATGAGCTGGTTATGTTTGTAGTCTACATCATGTCCAGATTCATCCTTCATCAAGAGATAAGATGAGTCATTACCCAAAAGCAAAGGACAAGTCAAAAGTAGTCAACAATCTTATCCTCTTCCTTATCTCTTCTAACGGTCATATAATCTGTATTCTTTTTCTTTATTAAGCTGTATTCTCTCTTTATTGAAACTAATCTGATCAGAAACTTATTATGAATAAAAGATGATTTCTCTCTAATCTTCTCTTAATCTTTCACTCTTACTCTCTAATTTCTGCAAAGATGAACACAGATTTCCTCACCAAGGCATCATTTCCCACACTTGCTGCTCCAGCAAAGTTCCTTGGGCCTTGACCACTCCCTTGGCCATTTCCTCTTAGCCTTGCTGGTTTTAAATGTGGGTGAAGAGTCCAACATTTATCCTTTGTATGGCCTTTCATTTTGCAGTGTTCACACTCAAGAACCCTCCTTTCTCCATAGAATTGGTTCCTTTGTGCTACATGCGCCATCTCACCAGGTTTCTGAAATAATCCCCGAGATCCTTCCTCTTTCTGGATCATCATGCAAACTTCATTTAGAGTGGGGAGCTTCTCAAACCGCAGGATGTGATGAATCAAACCTTTGAATGATTCATTCAGGGTGAGTAACAAGCCAAATACTTGGTCTTGTTCACGCCTCTCACCCAGCTCCTTCACATCCATTGTTGGAGGCCTTAACATTTCCAGCTCTGCCCATAGCCCTCTAAACTCTCCAAATATGTCTTTGAATGTCTTCTCCTCTTGCTGAAGATCATTCAATGCCTTCTTCACCTCAAAAATCCGTGAGATGTTTGACAGGTTCCCATACACTCCTTTAAGTGTATCCCATAATTCCTTTGCTGTTTCAGAGTAAGAATAGGCAGCAAGGATTGATGGCTCAAGAGAGCTTTGGAGCACGGCTAAGACTTGCTGGTCCTCCTGCTCCCACTTTTGCTCTTTCATACCGCCATTACCAGGTCTAGCTCCTTCCTTAGCTGTTTCTCCTCCAACAGCTTCTTTTGGAGTTCCCACATAACTCTGCCAAACAGCTTCTTCTGGAGTTTCCACGTAACTCCACAGCCCACGACTCTTCAAGGCTGTTCTTGTAGTCCTTGACCACAGCAAGTAATTGTTCCCCTTGAGAACAACAGGTAACACCATTTGTTTGTGAGCTTCCATTTTCCAGATCTTTTAGACAAGAGAGAATAAGAGATTGAGAGAATAAGAGAATAAGAGTATAGAGGTTCACAGGATATGAACTTGCTCTGATACCATGTAGATTTTTAGAGTATATTTGAAGATAGAAAGGAAGAAAACATCAATCTTAGATAGAAAAACGTGGACCAATGTTTCTGAATGCTTTCTCTTCTTTCTTATTACTTTCCTATGCATACAAGACTGAGTTTATATAGAATTTACAATGGGAAGAAAGGAAAAAATATCTAGAAGAAGAAAAAGATGTTCTGTCAGATTTGGTGAATAGTTGAACAACTCCAACTGTTCATGCTGCTACTCTAGCTGTCCCATGCTCCTACTTGCTTCCCCTTTTCAACTTGGTTAGCTTCTAGTTCTGATTTAATTCTCCTTAGTTCATTTCCAGCAGCTTCCTTTTCTTCTTCCCCTTTTGTAACTAACTGATCATTAGGCTCAACAATCCCAACTTCTGATCTAACATCCATTGCATGTGAACACTCCCCACGTTCTAACTGACTTGGTTCACTTGCTTGGTGAGTACTTTCAACATTGGAGACATGGAATTTTGATTCCTTTGATTAGTCTTCTCCCCCGTACACCAAACTTCACCAATCCGATTACTTCTTAACATTTCTTCTTGATTTTCACCTTGCATTTACACAATAAACGAGTTGGATTAGCCATATTCAACTAATTAAGTTTAAAATCATAAAACATTCAAATTTCATCATGATTTTAAACTTTTAATTCTCAATTCGTTTATTGGTTCCAAATTTGCAAGCATATCATTTTTCAAGAATTTAAACTCCTTTAATCAACCGGTTTTACTCTAAACCGGAATTCAAAATTAAAATTCAAATTTCAAATAAAATGGAGGGAAAAATTTAGAAACTCCCTCTTCTTCCAATTCGGATTGGAAGTGTGAACTTTGAAGCTTTGTAGCTTCTTGAAGAATCTTGTAACAATTTGTGTGATTTCCTTTGAACCACCATATCATTAACTCCTTTGAAGAATAAACTTTGGGCTTGGATTCAACGTGATTTTAAATGCTCTATTGGCATCCCACGGTTCTCTCCCATTCACAATTTTCCCATTTTCCCGGTTCCATGGTGAGTTTGCTCAAGATCACATGAGCTCTTTTCTCACTTTTCCACTTGTTTGAACCGGTCATTCATTAAGCTCCAAGGATGGCAATTCTTCAACCTCTTCTTTTGAGCTTCATCAAAAATAATAACCAAATAGCATTAGTAGCCAAGATTTAGTAACCGAGAGTTTGAGAGATTTTAGTAACCAAGAGGTTGAGAGATTAAGTAACCAAGAGATTGAGATTTTAGTAACCAAGAGGTGTAGTTAGCTCTTGGGTTCTTCGGGTAGTCGATCCACCAACTCGGCTTGAGCTCCGGATGAAGAAGCCAACAAGTCTCCTTGGTGTGTCTTCCCTTGCAATGTTCACACCTTGCCTTAGAGCCCGGCCGATTGTTACCATAGCTCCCTTTGTTTCCACGATTATCGAATCGGTTGTAAACCCCCTTGTTAGCCGTTGGAAGCTCCCCCTTACTATCAAAGAGTCCTTGGGAACCTTGTTCTCTTTGAATTTGTGAGCACACATCTTCAAGACTTGGGAGCTTCTCCGACCTTAGGATGTGCTTGATGAGATCATTGAATGCCGGATTCAAGGTGAGTAATAGCCCAAAGACCTTGTCTTGTTCTTTCCTTTCGTTTAGCACCTTTGGATCAATGGAACTTGGTCTCAACATTTCAAGCTCGGCCCAAAGAGACCTATATTTACCAAAGTGCTTGGTAAATTCCATATCCTCTTGATGAAGATTATTGATGGCTTTCTTCACTTCATAAACCCGAGAAAGGTTAGACACGTTTCCATAAACGTTCTTCAATGTTTCCCATAGCTCCTCCGCCGTTTCACAATAGGAATACGCCTCAAGAATGGAGGATTCAAGACCATTTTGAAGAATGGCCAACACGCTTTGGTCCTCTTGGAACCACTTTGCTTCGTTCCGGAATCTTCATCGTCTTCTTCTCCGGATGAATCATACACCGGTTTAGATGAAGTTTCAATGTGGCTCCACAACCCTCGGCCACATAGAGCTATCTTCGTGGTTCTTGACCACAATAAGTAGTTATCTCCCTTGAGAGTAACCGGAACCACCAATGGTTTAGAATTATCTAAAGAACTCATCTTTTCTTATGAAAGTTTGAAACTTTTAGAAATGATTTGGGATTGATATGTATGTTAAATCAAGCGCATAAAGAGAATGGAAATCTCTATATAACGATTTGATCTAACTAGTTAAAGGAAAATCCACAAATCGAAAAAGGTTAATGAAAGAATGAGATTTGAAGTATGAGATTATGAGAGTAATGAGGTCACAAAGATCAAAATCGCTCTGATACCATGTTAGATTTTAGGACTTAGATTGAGAGAATAAGAGATTGGGAGAATTGGGAAGAATAGAGAAAAAGAGTATGAACTTGAAAAATTATTCCATTCAAGATAAAATGTGCAAGGTTCATACAACAAGATTTATATAGAAAACAGTTCTGGCCTCCGTGTCGATCGACACTAAATAAGTGTGTCGATCGACACGCCTCTCCAACGGTCATATCTCAACGGTTGGATAGCAACGGTCGGATTCTCCAACGGTCGGATCTCCAACGGTCGGATTCAAACTCTGGGACTCGTGTCGATCGACACCACTCCTTGGTGTCGATCGACGCCTTCGTTCCGCACCTCCAGTTTTTCCAGAGAGGTGAGTGTCGATCGACACTCACCTCTGTCGATCGACACTCTTGCTTATTCTTTTCCCTTAGCACATTTTGATGGTGCCAAGGTCAATATCTATGCCCAAATCAGTAAGAAGCATCTTCAACCACATCAACTCGGTTGTAAGTCTTTTCATAGCCCTATACTCGGCTTCGGCACTCGAACACGCCACCACTTTCTGCTTCTTGCTCTTCCACGTAACCAAGTTACCCCCAACGAAAGTGCAATAGCCTGTAGTGGATCTCCTATCTACTCTATCACCTGCCCAATCAGCGTCACAATACCCCACTATCTCTGAGCTCCCATTGCAACCCATCCATATTCCTTGTTCCAAAGTCCCCTTGATGTATCTTAGAATGCGGTTCACCATTTTCCAATGAGACAACCTTGGAGCTTGCATATATTGACTCGCCTGGTTCACAGCAAAACACAAGTCGGGACGAGTTATTGTGAGGTATATAAGCTTACCAACCAAGCGCCTGTAGAGCTTAGCATCCTCAAGGAGGCTATCTTCTTCATTCTCCCCCTGTTGGTTAGCTTTATATGCATCCTCCAATGGAGTTCTTGCTGGTCTTGCATCTGTCAAACCTGTTTCACTCACAAGATCACGAATGTACTTCCGTTGTGATAAGAAGAGACCTTCCTTTGATCTGCATACTTCTATCCCAAGGAAGTACCTTAATTCTCCAAGATCTTTGATATCAAAGACTGATTTCAAGTGATCTTTAGTCTCTTGAATACCACCCTTGTCATTCCCAGATATGATTATATCATCCACATATATAAGAATGACTATGATACCTGTTTGGCTTTGAAGGGTAAAGAGAGTATGATCAGCCTCTGATCTCCTGAATCCACGATCCAAGAGGGTAATGCTCAACTTTCGGTACCATGCTCTAGGTGACTGTTTCAGCCCGTAGATTGCTTTCCTCAATTTCAATACCTTGCCCGGAGTTACAAACACACCTGGTGGAGGAGTCATGTAGACTTCTTCTTCTAACTCCCCTTGAAGAAATGCATTCTTCACATCCATCTGCCATAGCTCCCATCCCAAATTTGTAGCAAGGGATAACACAACTCGGATGGTGTGAAGTTTAGCAACAGGAGCAAAGGTCTCTCTATAGTCATCACCATACGTTTGAGTAAAGCCCCTAGCCACCAGCCTTGCCTTGTGCCTTTCTATCTCTCCCGTGCTATGATATTTGATAGTAAAGACCCATTTTGAGCTCACTGTCTTCTTCTTTCTTGGTAAGTCAGCCTCATCCCAAGTGTGATTCCTCACCATTGCTTGTTTCTCATCATCCACTGCATCACGCCAAACCTTCAGCTCAATTGCTTCCTCATATGTTCTTGGAATCTCCTCTCTGTCCAGAACTCCAAGGAATGCTTGATACTCCTCAGGAACGTGAGCTAATGAGCACACTGCTTGTATAGGATGAGCAACAGCCTCATTATTGTAGTAAACTCTTGTGTTCCTCCAATTCTCAGGCCCAGACCTCAACCTCTCACTTCTTCTTAGAGGCTGAACAACCTCAGTCTCTCCTGTTTTGTTCTCTTCAACTTCTTCAGCTACCACATCTTCTAGAGAATATGATACAACATCATCTAAGTGAGATTCCCCTTCTTCACTGTCCATCGGTGAATCCACTTCTTCTGAGGAAGCTCTTGAATGATCTTGACTACCAGCTTCACCTTCACTTTTGGTGCTGCTATCATCTGATCTTGTTTCACCACCCTCATCAACAACTGGAGCTTCTTGATGTTTCTCTGCACCATTAGTTGGTGGCATTGGTGGACCAGCTAGAGTAGTAAGACCATCAAGTATATGCTTCAAGATAGTGGCTCTGTCGTTGGAAGAAGCAAGATCTTTAAGCTCATCCCAATTTTCATTACCAAAGTATCCCTTCTCTTCATCAAACTTGACTTCCCTGGATATATACGTTCTCTTGGTGTCAACATCATAGCATTTGTAACCCTTTTGAGTAGGTGAGTACCCAATAAACATACACTTGATACTCTTAGGCTCCAACTTGTTTCTTTGAGCTTCTGGTACAAATACATAACACACACAACCAAACACTCTCAAGTGAAAATGGTGAAAAATGGAAGTTGGGAAAATTTAGGTCGGTCATGTACCGCGGGTCGGACCTGGCATCGACGCCACTCGACCTGCGGATCGAAAGAGCATCGAGGAACCACAGACTGATGCTCGAACACGCGGATCAGAAGGATTTCTAGGATCTGCGTGTTTATCCGAATACCCGACCCGGGTTAACGGATAAACACGCGGGTCATGTCCTGATCCGCGTCCTGGCATCGAGTGTTCCGCGTCCCGCGGTACGATGCCACTCGTCTCGATCCTCGACCCGCGTCTAAAGCTTCAGCGTCCCGATGCCGCGTGCCTTCCCTCGTCCCGCGGATCGGATCCTCTCGACGCCAGCACGTGATTCGTCCGTACGGATCAGACCGTTGGGACAGTTGACCAAATTCAAATTTGGTCAACATTTTTACTTTTCTCCTTTATTTTTGAATCTGATTTTTCCTCTATAAATACAAGTTGTAAGATTCATTTGTAAGCATCCAATTCTTATCAATAAAAGAAGAGAAAATCTTTAGTTCTTTATTTTATTTCTTTTCTTTCTTTACTTTAGCTTTTCTTAGTATTTTTCAATGTAGATTAAGGATAGACATTGCTTTTAGGGTGATATTCATTTGGATTGAACCCATATTATTTGGTCTATGATTCCTTAATCTTTCTTATTCAAACTCCAAATCTCTCCACACATGTAATACTCGGTTTTGTATAAACCGGTTTGTGTGGATTCTTTCTTTAACACCTTTAGGTGTTTGTTGATCATAAGATGAGCTTAGACTCATCAAATTCCAACAGTGGGCTGAGCTGGAACTCCTTAGGCCACAAACTACAGATGCAAAGGAGATAAGTGAGAGGCGTGACAAGGACCTGGTCTTCGGACTTCTTCTTAGTCTCAATGGATCTTTCAAGGACTTCATCCATCACATCTTGATGTTTGACAAACTTCCTAGTTTCACTGAAGTGTGTATGCAGATTCAAAGGGAAGAAGGCTCAAGGGGCTTGTTTCGTCAACCAAGTGAAGTGGCTCATGTTGTAAAAGAAGTGGCTCAGTTTGGGGGTCAAGTTGGAAGAAAAGGATATCCACAAGTGGATAAAAGGAAATTTGAGTGTGAGCACTGCAAGATGAAAGGTCACACTAAGGATGTTAATCAAGGAGAGTACTTGGGTTGATGAATCAAATATCACTCAAGTACTATGAGATGAAGGCCGGCCATAACGACTTATATAATTCCGGCCGTGATGGATTGTGACGTGGACCAGTACAAGAATAAGGCGGCCTAGAACCACCATGAAGAGAGAAGGTCAGGCCGCATCATTAATAAGTGAAGCCGCATGAGAAGATCCACGGAACAGAAGACTTGACCCGCGAGAAGACTTGTCATCGAGACGCGGGACGCGGGACGGTTCACACTCGACCCGCGGTACGTAATCTCCCGAGGCGCGGGACGATCCGCGGAACGAAGAAGGACGCAGATCAGTTTGGAGCGGTCCCGAATTCAAAAGAAGTGACCGTTATGTTCCTAGACCAAATTGTGTCTAGGTTCATTCAACCTTATCAACAACCTTATCCCTTCATAAAGCAAATGTTGCTTTATCACTTTACATTTACTTTTGAAATCTGATCTTGCTTTTATTTCTCTATATATATCTTGTATTCTCCTTTGTAATTTATTAACTTGTTCTTAATAAAAATCTGAGTTCAAGTTCATATCTTTCTCTCTTCTTTCTCTATCCAAAATCAGATTATTATCAATGTAGAGATTAGGAGTTTATGCATTTAGGGTGACATCCTTTAGGATTGAACCCATGTTATGTTTAATCTATTCTTAATCTCTCCTAATCTCTTTCTTAATCTCTTCAAATCTGTCTGAAACTCTCCAAATCTGTTCTAAACTCTTTTATGCTCATTTGAGCTTTTCTTTGGATTCAATCTCTCTAAAGGTTGGATCTTTGTTTATGAACATGTTAAGAACCCTAAATCTTACATGGTATCAGAGCATAAGCTCTTGGGTTGTTAGACTGAATCGTTATAAGGAGGTTTCCATTCTCCTTATGCGCTTAATCTAACACACATTCTTAATGATTCCGCTGTGCTTGTGTTGAAGAGATGCTTTGAAAAGATCTCTTCTTTGGTTCTCTTTGATTGTGTGAAATCTCTTTGTGTGGAAGCTCGTTCTATTGCTCGGAGAAAGCTAGAACCGAGCTTGTAGGTTGAAGACGTGAAAGCCCGAAGCTTTCATGAAGATTGAAGAATAAAGCTCAAAGCTTTTCATTAATGAAGGAGATGCTTGGAAGCTCTCCAAAGAAAAAGAAGGAAGCCCGTTCCATTGAAGAAGCTCGAAGATGAAGGTGAATGGTAGAGATCTCCCACCTCTAGAGCTCGTTGTTGTCCGGTTCAAACCAGTGGGAAAATGAGAGAAGAACTCATGGGATCTTGAGCACTCTCACCATGGAGCCGGTTCGTTGATTCAAGTAAGCTACAAGAGATTGAGATGCTTGCTTGTGAAAAATCCAAGTGTGGAGCTTGGTCATTAGTGTGAAGTAAGTGGGATTAAAAGGGAAGAATACCATTAAAGATTGGAGCTTTCCCTCTCCCATGAAGCTCAAGGATGGTTTACTCTCAAGAAGCCTTTGTGGTGAGGTTAGATGAAGGAAGGATTGATTGGTTTGCTAGAGAAGGGGAATAGAATGCAAGTGGAGATTGTCAAATGGAGACCATTGGAGAGGAGAAGCATTCGGCCAAATGTCATTCAAACCAATGGAAGCTTGTTTGGGTTATTTCCTATCCTTACTCTCTTGGTGAATTGATAAAAGAATGAATCCATGATCTATCCAAAGAGAAACCATTCATGAGAATAGAGAACATTTCTTAATCTACCCCTTTCTTAATCTTCAAAATCTTTATATACTCTATTAAACTCTCTACTCTTTATACTCTTTATAATCTCTATACTCTTTAGTTCTCTATTCTCAAACAGTTTGGAACTTAGCCTAAACACTAATTAAACACTCACCCAAATCCCTTAAAAGCTAGTGGTTACTCTCGGTTTATGATTGAGAACTCTTGTGTGAGAATCCTATCGGTCCAAGTAATATTCTCTTGATCGGAACTCGTCTTAAGTGTGAAGCATGGTTACTCTCGATCCTTATTCTCTCGGGTTGATTATGAATGAGCACTTAAGGTCCATTCTTGTTGTGGAAAACATTGTGAAAAGATTGGTGTTTGGTAACATTGATTGGATGGGAAACATTGATGGGAATGGTTGGATTGCTTGGTGTTGTGTTTTTAGTATGATTTTGTAGCGGTTCTTGTTTGATTGAGCTATGAAACTGGTGCACACTCAAGCTACCCAAGAAGATGTAACTAGCCTTAGAAGGTCAATCTTGAAGTCATTCAAAAATGCCGCCAAAGGAGCCGTGAATGGTGAAGAAGGGTTGATCAAGCCAATGTTTTGAGGTTTTTCGGGAGCTAATAAGAGATTGAAATGCTTCGGAGGGTATTAGGCTTGGCATTAAGGAAGGTTACATAGGCTTGGAATTCAAGAAGCGACGAAAGAGAAGAAATGGTGCTTGGTTGTGGTAACCGAAAGGAGCAAGAGGAAACCGTGAGAAGAAGATTGAAGCTTAGGGTTGAATGATTCAAAGGGTGTGATGGGATGATGTGAAAGGCGGTCCAAGTCACACTAGTGTTTTGTGTGAATGGAGGAGGACTCACGAGGTTGAAGGCATACAGCTCAAGGAACCCGAAGCTCCACCAAAAGGATCATGAAGATCCAAATGCTTAGTGAGGTGTTGAAAGCAAGTGAAGATTAAAGAATCAACCACACCATCAAATTAAAAAGGCTACTCTCTAAACTCTTAATCTTTTAAATTTGTTCAATTATAAACTTGTTGGTTCTTTGATTGCTTGTTTGGTTCATTGGTGTATACTTTAAGCTTTCTCTTGTTTGAATTATGTTAAGGTTCAAGGAGAAGAAGAATGGAGTAAGCCGATGATCGTGAGACGAAGAGGAAGCATCAAGACCGGCGGTTTCAACCTTAGCCTTTGTGTTCACGACGCCTAAGGTTGAGGGGGAGTATTAGAGAGGAAGCATGAAGAAAGAGGGCGAGGCCGAGGCAAGAGAAGAGAAGCCGAGGACCGAAGCTCAAGAAGAACAAGACCTTGATTGAATTCCCCTAAAGATCATTGAGTTGGTACTCTTTTTCCTTAGTAGAGTTTTATCCCAATGGGTTTTATCTACTAAGGTTTTAATGAGGCCTCTCCTTGTATCTCCAAGTCCACACTTCACTTTGTTGTGTTTGGACTTGAGGGGGAGTGTTAATCAAGGAGAGTACTTGGGTTGATGAATCAAATATCACTCAAGTACTAAGAGATGAAGGCCGGCCATAACGACTTATATAAGTCCGGCCGTGATGGATTGTGACGTGGACCGGTACAAGAATAAGGCGGCCTAGAACCACCATGAAGAGAGAAGGTCAGGCCGCATCATTAATAAGTGAAGCCGCATGAGAAGATCCACGGAACAGAAGACTTGACCCGCGAGAAGACTTGTCATCGAGACGCGGGACGCGGGACGGTTCACACTCGACCCGCGGTACGTAATCTCCCGAGGTGCGGGACGATCCGCGGAACGAAGAAGGACGCAGATCAGTTTGGAGCGGTCCCGAATTCAAAAGAAGTGACCGTTATGTTCCTAGACCAAATTGTGTCTAGGTTCATTCAACCTTATCAACAACCTTATCCCTTCATAAAGCAAATGTTGCTTTATCACTTTACATTTACTTTTGAAATCTGATCTTGCTTTTATTTCTCTATATATATCTTGTATTCTCCTTTGTAATTTATTAACTTGTTCTTAATAAAAATCTGAGTTCAAGTTCATATCTTTCTCTCTTCTTTCTCTATCCAAAATCAGATTATTATCAATGTAGAGATTAGGAGTTTATGCATTTAGGGTGACATCCTTTAGGATTGAACCCATGTTATGTTTAATCTATTCTTAATCTCTCCTAATCTCTTTCTTAATCTCTTCAAATCTGTCTGAAACTCTCCAAATCTGTTCTAAACTCTTTTATGCTCATTTGAGCTTTTCTTTGGATTCAATCTCTCTAAAGGTTGGATCTTTGTTTATGAACATGTTAAGAACCCTAAATCTTACAAAGGAGAAGTGTTGGACTCTGTATCCACACCTTAAACCAAAGAGGATAAGGGAAGGAGGTCCTCCTTGGGAAGATACTAGGAGTTTTGAGGGCTCAGCTCTGTGGCATGGAAACAGACTCGATGGGTCTGACCGTGCTAGTCCATCGAGCTCTAGCAAACCTAGCGCCTATATGGGATCAGCCTCTGTGGCGGCTGGAGAAGAAATGGGGAAGAAGTATGACTTGGAGGAGCTGATTAGGAGTCTCTCCGAATTTACCAAGTCTGGTAAGTCTCTTTCTGAGAGTAAGAGTTTGTTTGCTGGAAAAACATATGGGGGATTGATTGTGGATTCAGGAGCATCTCACCATATGATTAAGGATATTGGAATTCTTAGGAATGTTAAGGAACATCCTGGTAGTGTAGTGATTGCTGATGGGAGAACAGTCCCAATAGAGGGTATTGGTGACTTAGAGTTGTTTAAGAAGAAAACTAAGGCTTTATACATGCCTAGTTTTGCTTCTAACTTGTTATCTGTTCAAAAGACAACAAAGGATTTAGATTGCTTGGCTGTGTTTGGGTCTAATTTTGTTGAATTTCAGGACAGTAAGTCTAAGCAAGTAATAGGAGAAGGGAAGGTGGAGGAAGGTGCGTATGTACTAAAGGAAGGAAATGGTGCTGCTAAGTTTTTGTCTACCCATGAAGGGCGTGAAAGGAATTTTTTGGCAGTGAATGCGGTTGGTGAAAGCCCAATATGGCATGCTCGCCTTGGTCATCCTAGTTCCAAGGTCCTCCAGTTGGTCTTACCCAACCTTATTCAGAAAGATGGAGTGTGTGAATCATGTATTCTAGGAAAGCACAGTAGACAACCTTTTGATGACTCATCAACTGTTTATGATGAAGTCTTTGCTCTTGTGCATTCTGATGTATGGACAGCACCATGTTCCTCCAAAGATCAATATAAGTATTTCGTTTCTTTTATTGATGAGAAATCGAAGTATACATGGGTGACTCTTCTGAGTACAAAGAGCCAAGTCTATGAATCATTTCTCAAGTTCCATTCCTATGTTGCTACACAGTTTGGAGCGAAGATAAAGATTTTGAGAAGTGATAATGGAGGAGAATACATCAGTGGACAATTTAAAGAATTACTCAGCAAGTATGGAATTGTTCATCAAACTACTTGCCCTTATACTCCTCAGCAGAATGGGGTCTCTGAGAGAAAGAACAGACACATAATGGAGGTAGCAAGGACAATTATGTTTGAAAGGGGAGTTCCAAAACGTTTGTGGGGAGATGCTGTAATGACAGCAGTCTACTTGATTAATAGACTGCCCACGAACAATTTGAAGGGCAAGTCTCCATACGAGGTACTGCATAAGGAGAAACCAAGCATTGATCATATGAGAGTGTTTGGATGCAAGTGCTTTGTTTTTCTACCTGAGGGGCAAAGAAGCAAGCTGGAAGCAAGAAGTTGTTAGATTTTAGGGTTCATAAGGTGTTCATAAACACAAGATCCAACCTTTAGAGAGGTTGAATCATAAGAAAAGCTCAAAGAGCAAACAGATTTAAGAAAGAGTTTTGGACAGATTCAAGAGAGATTAGAGAAGATTTAGAACAGATTAAGAGAGAGATTAAGATGAAGAAATAAGCATAAATGGGTTTGATCCTAAAGGATCTCACCCTAAACACGTTTTACTCTCTTAATCTACATCTTTAGTAAACTGATTTTTATTCAATAGAAGTTAATGAATTACAAAGGGAATACACAATATATATAGAGCTAAGGATCTGATCATAAAGTAAAGGTAAAGTAATAAAGCAACATTTGCTTTATGTGATGATAAGGTTGATGATAAGGTTGTCCTTTGCTTTACTCCCTCCTTTGTTGATGAATGCACCTAGACACAATCTGGTCTAGGAACGTAACGGTTAGATTTAAACCGCGGGACCACGTTCAAACTGATCCGCGCGTCGCTTCCCACGTCTTGCTCTTCCCGCGTATCGAGCTTCCTCGATGCCTCGGTACCGCGGGTCAAGGATCCATCCGTCCCGCGTCTCATGAAACCTTCCCGCGGGTCAAGTGCTGTCCCGCATCTCCAAACCTTCCCGCGTCTCAAGTGTTACATTCCGCGGGTCAAGTGGACCGACCCACTCCTCTTTGTTCCGTGTCTCGGTCCTTCTCCCAAAGTTACCCAATTATTGATTTCACCATGGTAACTCTTTATTCACTTTAGTAACTTAAGGAAAGATTAATCCTTAAGTACTCTCCTTGATTAACACTCCCCCTGAAGTCCAAACACAACAAAGTGAAGTGTGGACTTGGAGATACAAGGAGAGTCCTCATTAAAACCTTAGTAGATAAAACCCATTGGGATAAAACTCTACTAAGGAAAAAGAGTACCAACTCAATGATCTTAGGGAAACATAATCAAGGTCTTGATCTTCTTGAGCCTCGGTCCTCGGCTTCTCTTCTCTTGCCTCGGCCTTGCCCTCTTTCTTCATGCTTCCTCTCTAATACTCCCCCTCAACCTTAGGCGTCGTGAACACAAAGGCTAAGGTTGAAACCGCCGGTCTTGATGCTTCCTCTTCGTCTCACGATCATTAGCCAACTCCATTCTTCTCCTCCTTGAACCTTAACATAATTCAAACAAGAGAAATCTTAAAGTATACACCAATGAACCAAGCAAGCAATCAAAGAACCAAACAATTATAATTGAACATATTTAAAAGATTAAGAGTTTAGAGAGTAGCCTTTTCATTTCGGTGGTTTGGTTGATCCTTTAATCTTCACTTCATTCCACACCTCTTCAACTTCTTTGATTCATTCCATGATGATCACTCCTTGTTGGAATTTGATGAGTCTAAGCTCATCTTATGATCAACAAACACCTAAAGGTGTTAAAGAAAGAATCCACACAAACCGGTTTAACAAAACCGAGTATTACTTGTGTGGAGAGATTTGGAGTTTGAATAAGAAAGATTAAGGAATCATAGACCAAATAATATGGGTTCAATCCAAATGGATATCACCCTAAAGGCAATGTCTATCCTTAATCTACATTGAAAATACTAAGAAAAGCTTAAGTAAAGAAAGAAAAGAAATAAATAAAGAACTAAAGATTTTCTCTTCTTTTATTGATAAAATGATACTTGGATAGATTACAAATGAGTCTAATAACTCATATTTATAGAGGAAAAATCAGATTCAAAATAAAGGAGAAAAAGTAAAATGTTGACCAGATTTGAATCTGGTCAACAGTCTCCAACGGACTGATCCGTACGTGCTGGCGTCGAGTGAAAGTGACCCGCGGGACGAGAAGGATCACGCGGCATCGGGACGCAGGAGCTTCGGACGCGGGTCGAGGATCAGGACGAGTGGCATCGAGTCGCAGGACGCGGATCACTCGATGCCAACACGCGAAGGGACGCGGATCAGTACACGACCCGCGTGTTTATCCGTTTACCCGGGTCGGGTATTCGGATAAACACGCGGATCCTAGAAACTGATCTGATCCGCGTGTTCGAGCATCGGTACGTGGTTCCTCGACGCCTCTTCGATCCGCGGGTCGAGTGGCATCGATGCCAGGTCCGACCCGCGGTACATGGTCGGGACCAAATTTCCCAACTTCCATTTTTCACTGTTTTTGCCATTTTCTCGTGCGACCTTCTTCGTTCCTCATGCGGCCTCACTCCTTCTTCACTTGAATGGCCTAGAACACCATTTTCCAAGCCTTGAACGCTTCTTGACCTTCCTTACCCAAAGTGACCCGAATATGGCTAAGTCTTGGGCACTTTGGGATCTTCTCTTGAACACCTTTGTGTTCTCCTTGTTTAACACTCCTTAGAAGCATGATCATTTAACACCACTAGTGTGACTTGGAACCGCCATTCTTCTTCTCACAAACCGGTTCAACTCTTCACCCGAAGCCATTCCATTCTTCTTTTAGCTTCGGGTTTGATCATAAACTCCAAGTGGCTCTTCTATCTTGGCCTCCTCCGTGTTCCCTCCGGTCTTCATTCTTAACTCATAACCATCCCATTTCTCCCCCTTAGCTCCTTGACTCCCAAGTCTATGCAACCTTTCTTTTAAGCCATGATTCTTTAGCCATCCGAAGCAACAATCTCAGATAACACCATCACATCGGCTTGTCTTGAGGAATTGAAATGGCTCGTCGATTAGATAGCTACAAGTTCGGATTTTCCCTTTCGGGCTCGTCGATTATGTAGCCACCAGTTCGGATTTTCCCTTTCAAATCCTCCATGCTTCTAGATCTCCAAAAGGTTGGAAATTTCCTCCTTGACCCATCAAGGAACCACCTTCTTAGTTGCATCTCCTTGGACTCCTTGGGTGTGCATCATCGGTTCCATATTTAACAAGGACCGCTACAAAACATACCACAAGCACAACTCCAAGCAATCTTTCCATTTCCATCAATGTTCCAATCAATGTTACCAACACCAAACATCTTCTCAATGTTACCAACATTAATCTTTCAATGATTCTCACAAGAATGGACCATAAGTGCTCAAATCTTATCACCATAGAGTATAAGGATCCGGTGAGCTTTGATATAGGGGAAACAATTCTTTCTTTTACCGAAGAGAATTCACCACACAAGCAAATTCAAACCAAGAGTAATCAAGCACATAAGGATCCGGGTTAGTGTTTGGTTTGTGTTTAGGCTTTGGTTCCAAACTGATTTTGAGAATAGAGAACTAGAGAATATAGAGAATATAGAGATTTGTAGAGATTTTAGAGAATATAAGAGATTATAAAGATTTTGGAGAATAAGAAAGGGGTAGATTTAAGAAGAATTCTCTATTCTCATGAATGTGTTTCTCTTTAGCTAGAACATGGATTCATTTTGAATCGGTTCACCAAGAGAGTAAGGATAGAAAATAACCCAAATAAGCATTCCAAGGTTTGAATCCCATTTGGCCGAATGATCTCCTCTCCAAGGGTCTCCATTTGAGAATCTCCAAATTTCATTCTTTTCCTCTTCCCTTGTAGACCGATGATCCTTCCTTCATCTAACCGTACCAACATAGGCTTCTTGAGAGTAAACAACATCCTTGAGCTTCATGGGAGGGAAAGCTTCAATCTTTAATGGTTTTCTTCCCTTGACTCCCACTTAGCTTCACACTAGTGACCGAGTAACAACACAACAACACACTCGGATTTTCTTTTATTTGGCTCCAAAGGTTGGGACTTTCTTCTCCCTTTCACCTTCTTGTTTGAACCATTTTCAAAACAGCTCCAAAGGTTGGACATTTACTCCTTGACCCATCAAGGAACCACCTTCTTGTTTGAGCTTCATCTTCAAGGGACCAATCTTCTCTCCATGGATTCGGACGTCTCCTCCTCCAAGAGCTTCTTCCTTTGGTCATCTTCTTTCTTCAACTAGAAAGCTTCGGCTTCATAGATTTGGACATCTCCAAACCGTGAGCTTCTTCTAGGTTCTTCATCTTCATTTCTTCATGAAAGCTTCACGCTTTCTTCTTCAATCTTCATGGGAAACCTCCAAGTTTCCTCCTTCTTCAAGCTTCAATCTCGGATCTAGCTTTCTCCGAGCAATAGATCCGAGTCTTCAACAACACAAGCAGCGGAAACAACACACAACACATAATATTGGTTAGGTTAAGCGCATAAGGAAGATTGACACAACCTTATAACGATTCAACCTAACCCTTTTAAGAACCCATGAACCAAGAGCAAACCCGCTCTGATACCATGTTAGATTTTAGGGTTCATAAACACAAGATCCAACCTTTAGAGAGGTTGAATCATAAGAAAAGCTCAAAGAGCAAACAGATTTAAGAAAGAGTTTTGGACAGATTCAAGAGAGATTAGAGAAGATTTAGAACAGATTAAGAGAGAGATTAAGATGAAGAAATAAGCATAAATGGGTTTGATCCTAAAGGATCTCACCCTAAACACGTTTTACTCTCTTAATCTACATCTTTAGTAAACTGATTTTTATTCAATAGAAGTTAATGAATTACAAAGGGAATACACAATATATATAGAGCTAAGGATCTGATCATAAAGTAAAGGTAAAGTAATAAAGCAACATTTGCTTTATGTGATGATAAGGTTGATGATAAGGTTGTCCTTTGCTTTACTCCCTCCTTTGTTGATGAATGCACCTAGACACAATCTGGTCTAGGAACGTAACGGTTAGATTTAAACCGCGGGACCACGTTCAAACTGATCCGCGCGTCGCTTCCCACGTCTTGCTCTTCCCGCGTATCGAGCTTCCTCGATGCCTCGGTACCGCGGGTCAAGGATCCATCCGTCCCGCGTCTCATGAAACCTTCCCGCGGGTCAAGTGCTGTCCCGCATCTCCAAACCTTCCCGCGTCTCAAGTGTTACATTCCGCGGGTCAAGTGGACCGACCCACTCCTCTTTGTTCCGTGTCTCGGTCCTTCTCCCAAAGTTACCCAATTATTGATTTCACCATGGTAACTCTTTATTCACTTTAGTAACTTAAGGAAAGATTAATCCTTAAGTACTCTCCTTGATTAACAGAAGTGTTACGTGTGTATTTGTGGGATATTCTCAAACTCAGAAAGGATACAGATGTTATGATCCTGAGGCAAGGAGAGAATATGTATCAAGAGATGTGAAGTTTGAAGAACAAAGTGGGTACTTTGATGAGAAAGATCAGAATGGTTTAAAGGAAGTTGGGTTTCCTGGAATGGATAGGGCTCCAGACCTAGAAGTACCCATAGTAAGAGTTGATCATCAAAGGAGTGAATCAGAATCTTCAACATCTGACACACCGACACATGACTCGACCTCCACACCGAGTCATCACACCGAGTCTTCTCAGGATTTTAGCTCAGGGGGAGAAAATGAACCAAGTGTAAGTGAGCCGGTTCACTCAACTGATGAAGAGAGTATTGATGAGGAAACTCATGTAGAAGTTTCATCACCAATACAACTGCCTCTGAGAAGAAGTCAGAGACAAAGGTATTCTCCTAGCCATTGGAAACAAAATAGAGTGTATTTAAATAATAGAGTGTATTTCATCAAGGGCAAACAGATTCAAAGTTGGAAAAGATTCCCATTGTGGCAATGAATTGTTCTGAGCGGACGGAGAGGGTTAATCCCATTCTTATTGGCGACAGCGATGATTTGTCACAAAGGGAGAATCATGTATCTACACATGCCAATGACATCACAGTAAGCTATCCTATTGAAGCATTCTGCACAATTGCTAATCTGCCACATAGATATTAACCTTAGGACTCACATTGGGACTAAGGAGAATAAAAAGGAAATAAGAAGTTGGGAAGAAATCAACCCGCGGATCGTATCGGCATCAAGAAAGTGATCCGCGGGTCGAGTTAGCATCGGGAGAAGGCAGCCGCGGATCAGTCTGGGTATCGGGCATCGACGGATCAGTCTGGCACGAGACAAATGGATCCGCGGGACGAGACGGCATCGAGGAAAGCTGCCTGCGGATCGATCTGGCGTCGAGGAAGGATTCCGGGTCACGGCACGGGTTAACGGGTTTACGCGCGGACCCTATCCGGGTAAACGGGTCGCGCATCGATCCAGTACCGCGGGAAGGAACCTGGACGCAATTCTGGACTCGCGGGACGTACGGCCTCGACGCCACTCGGTCATGCGGATCGGGCAGTGACCGAGACACCCTTTTTCACCTTTTTGATGAGATTTTCCAACGGTCATCTTGACCAACTTAGTTTTTGCTATTTATGGGTTGTTCCCAATCATTGTAAACTTTATCTTGAATGGAAAAAGAAATAAAAATGTTTCAAGATCATATTCTCTTTACTTTTCACTAATCTCTCTTAATCTCCATCAATCTCCTTAATTCTTTCTTAATCTCTATAATTCTTACATGGTATCAGAGCGTGTTCGATCATTTGAGTCTTTAAATCTCTACTAAATCTCTTACAAACTTCTTAATCTCTCCGATTTGTGAGGTGTTCTTTAAATTGCTAGGTCAAATCGTTATATTGAGTTCCTCTATACTCTTTATGCGCTTGCCTTACCAAACATCTAAAAGATAATCACAAATCGGTTCTAAAGGTTTCAAATCCGCGTCAAAATCACAAAAACTCTTGGTTCGTTGTTGGTATTAGTGATAAGTCTTTGAAAGTTTGAAACTTTCGGTGTAAAACATTGTTGGTTGGTTGGAAGCTTCAATCTTTTGTAGGTTTCTTTCGGCCAAGTAACAAAATCGAAGAGGAAGATGAATTCATCGGAGAGTTCTAAGGCGTTGGTGGTTCCGGTGATTCTCAAAGGAGAAAATTACTTGTTGTGGTCTAGAACGACCAAAACGGCTCTATGTGGAAGAGGTTTATGGGAGCATGTTGATCTCTCACTAAGACCAATCTTTGAGTCTGAATCGGTGGAAAAGGAGAAAGAAGATGAAGCCGCCAAGAAAGCTAGAGAAGCAAAATGGTTTCAAGAAGACCAAACGGTCTTGGCGGTACTCCAAAATGGCATTGATCCATCCATCCTTGAAGCATATTCCTATTGTGAGACAGCCTTTGAACTGTGGGAGACATTGAAGAATGTATATGGAAATGTCTCGAATTTGGCTCGTGTGTTTGAAGTGAAGAAAGCTATCAACAATCTTCATCAAGAGGACATGGAGTTCACTAAGCATTTGGGAAAGTATCGGTCTTTATGGTCGGAACTTGACATGTTGAGACCAAGCTCCATTGATCCGTGTGTGTTGAATGAGAGGAAAGAGCAAGATAAGGTCTTTGGGTTGCTTCTCACTCTAAACCCGGCGTACAATGACCTTATCAAACACATTCTAAGGTCGGAAAAGCTACCAAGCATGGAGGATGTGTGTTCTCAAATTCAAAGGGAGCAAGGGACTCATGGATTATTTGGCGGTAAGGGGGAGCTTCCGATGGCCAATGCCGGAGCTTACAACCGCAACGATAACCGGAACTATAAGGGCAAACATTTTAACCCGGATCTCAAGTGTGAACATTGCAAGAAGGAGGGTCACTCAAAGGAGAAGTGTTGGTTGCTTAATCCTCATCTTAGGCCGACACCAAGACCGGGATACTCAAGAGGCTACTCAAAAGCCAATTATACTTCGGCGAGGCAAGATCATGTGGACCAACCAAGGAGCCAACCCTCAACACCGATTAAGATAGGAGACGATGCGGTCCAAGGGGATTACGTGAGGAAGTCCGACTTGGAATCTCTTATCAAGTCAATTGCTTCACTCAAGGAGTCCGGTAAAACTTTCTACACTCGTAAACCTAGTAACTCTCTTGTGGTTGATTCGGGTGCATCTCATCATATGATTAGTAACTTGAACTTGCTTGAAAAATTGGAACCCTCTAGAGGAAATGTGATGATTGCAAATGGTGAAAATATACCTATCAAAGGAATTGGGAACTTGAATCTATTTAATAGAAACTCTAGAGCCTTTTACATGCCAAATTTTGAATCGAATTTGCTTTCCGTTAAAAGAATGACTAGTGACTTGAATTGTTATGCAATCTTTGGTCCTAATGACTTCCATTTTCAGGATATTAAATCCGGAAAAGTGATAGGAGGTGGTGGCACCAAGGATGATCTCTATGTCTTAGAAGATTTATCACCAAGCTCATCTAGTGTTTTTCAATTTCAAACTTGTTTAGGAAAAGCAAATAATGCGATATGGCATGCTAGAGTAGGACATCCCCATTCTCGGGCTCTTGAAATAATGCTTCCAAATGTTGTTTTTAATCATTTATCTTGTGAATCTTGTATTCTCGGAAAACATTGCAAAACCGTTTTTACTAAGTCATCTACAATCTATGAAAATTGCTTTGATCTTGTGCATTCGGATGTTTGGACTTCACCTTGCTCATCTAGAGATAACAATAAATACTTTGTCACATTCATAGATGAAAAATCAAAGTACACTTGGCTTACTCTTTTACCCTCTAAAGATAGAGTTCTTGATGCATTTGAGAATTTCCAAGCTTATATTGCTAACAGTTACAATGCCAAGATTAAGATTTTTAGAACAGATAATGGTGGTGAATACATGAGCAACAAATTCAAAGATCACCTAGCTAGACTCGGCATTGTGCATCAAACGACTTGTCCTTACACTCCTCAACAAAATGGTGTTGCCGAAAGAAAGAATCGGCACCTAATGGAGGTTTCAAGAGCTATGATGTTCCATATGAATGTACCAAGAAGTTTTTGGGGAGATGCGGTCATGACCGCTTGTTACTTGATAAATCGCACTCCCACGAAGATTCTTGATGACATCTCACCATTTGAGGTACTCAATAAAACTAAACCCTTTCTCGATCATTTGAAAGTCTTTGGGTGTGTTTGCTTTGTTTTTGTACCTAGGGAACTAAGGGACAAGCTAGAACCAAAGAGCACAAGATGCATCTTTCTTGGATACTCCTCAACACAAAAGGGATACAAGTGTTACGATCCGGTTTCAAGGAAGACTGTCGTATCTAGAGATGTGAAGTTCCTTGAGAATCAAGGATTTTATAGTGTCAAAGATCGCGGTGAATTGAGTGATTTGGCTACTCCGTCGGACCTTGGCTCAAACTTAAGATTCCTTCTTCAAAATCTTGGGAATCCTGAGCCAAGAGACAATATGAGTAGTAACAACAAGGATCCATCAGTTCAAGAAGAGGAAGCTCAAGATTTGGTTCAAGAGGAAGCTAGTCAAGAAGAGGTTTTGATTGAGCAAGGACAAGTTCAAGAAGAAGCTCCGGATGTTGAAATTCAAGAAGAAGTGGTTGAACCGGTTTTGAGGAGAAGCACAAGAGTAAGAAAAGACCCTTCTAAATGGAAAGAGAGCCGTGTGTATTTCAACAACCAAGCCGTAGCTCATCCAATCCAAGCGGTGTGTTCGCTCGCCCTTTTACCATCTTCTCATAGAGCGTTTGTGACGAAGATAGATAAGTATACAATCCCTAAGACATTTGAGGAAGCTATGGAAGATGAGAATTGGGTAGAAGCGGTAGATGATGAGGTTGGAGCTATGGTTAAGAACCATACTTGGGATGAAGCCGATCTTCCCGAAGGCAAGAGAACTGTGAGCTCCAAATGGGTCTTCACAATAAAATACTTGAGTAATGGAGATCTTGAGAGGTATAAGGCAAGGTTGGTGGCTAGAGGGTTCACCCAAACATATGGAGATGACTACACGGATACATTTGCTCCGGTTGCAAAGCTCAACACGGTGAGAGTTGTGTTCTCTTTGGCGGCAAACCTAGATTGGGATTTATGGCAAATGGACGTAAAGAATGCTTTCTTACAAGGAGATCTTGAGGAAGAGGTGTATATGACACCACCACCCGGACTTGAGACCTCTATAGCACCGGGAAAGGTTCTCAAGTTAAACAAGGCCATCTACGGATTGAAACAATCACCAAGAGCTTGGTATAAGAAGCTTAGTTCAACACTCAAAGAAAGAGGATTCAAGAAATGTGAGTTGGACCACACACTTTTCACACTTCAAGGTCCTAATGGGATAGTAGTGGTTTTGATCTATGTGGATGATATGATCATCTCCGGAAGTGATGAGCAAGGAATTCAAGAAACAAAGGACTTCCTCAATTCGGTATTTGAAATGAAAGACCTTGGCGAAGTGAAATATTTTCTTGGGATTGAGGTGTGTCGGTTCAAGAATGGTTTGCATATTTCTCAAAGGAAGTACACCTTGGATTTGTTGAAGGAAACCGGGAAGCTTGGAGCTAAGCCGGCTAAAACCCCATTAGAAGATGGTTATAAGGGCGATCGAAAAGGGGAGAAGGAGAATGAGCCATACGAGGATCCATCAAGATATAGACGGCTTGTGGGAAAATTGATCTATTTGTGTCTCACAAGACCGGATATAAGCTTTGCGGTAAATCAAGTTAGTCAACATATGCAAAAACCGACGGTTTACCATTGGCAAATGGTGGAGAGGATCCTTAGATACTTGAAGGATAGTCCGGGTCTAGGAGTTTGGATGGGTAAGAATGAGAGTTCCGATGTGGTTGGTTATTGTGATGCGGATTGGGCCGGTGATAGAAATGATAGAAGATCTACAACCGGATATTGCACTTTCATCGGTGGAAACTTGGTCACTTGGAGGACTAAGAAACAAAAAGAAGTCTCATGCTCAAGTGCGGAGGCCGAGTATAGGGCCATGAAGAAGTTGACAAATGAGCTTACTTGGTTGAGAGGAATCTTAGCTCACTTGGGAATCGAAACGGATAAGCCGATGGTAATGCATTGTGACAATCAAGCCGCAATTCACATTGCTACAAACTCGATATTTCATGAGAGGACGAAGCACATTGAGGTTGATTGCCACAAGGTTCGAGAGAAGATTGAACAAGGATGGACTCTACCTTGTTTTACAAGAAGTGAAGACCAACTAGCGGATATATTCACCAAGTCCGCAAGTCTTAAAGTTTGCAACAACATCTTAGGCAAACTAGGACTTGTGGATCTCACACATCCATGAGAAGACCTCTTGCTTGCAATCATCACACTCTTTTTCCCTTACCAAAGTTTTGTCCCATGAGGTTTTCTTTGATAAGGTTTTTAATGAGGTGATGGTTGTGAGTCTCCAAGTTAAGCATAAATTCTTTATGTTTAACTTGAGGGGGAGTATTAACCTTAGGACTCACATTGGGACTAAGGAGAATAAAAAGGAAATAAGAAGTTGGGAAGAAATCAACCCGCGGATCGTATCGGCATCAAGAAAGTGATCCGCGGGTCGAGTTAGCATCGGGAGAAGGCAGCCGCGGATCAGTCTGGGTATCGGGCATCGACGGATCAGTCTGGCACGAGACAAATGGATCCGCGGGACGAGACGGCATCGAGGAAAGCTGCCTGCGGATCGATCTGGCGTCGAGGAAGGATTCCGGGTCACGGCACGGGTTAACGGGTTTACGCGCGGACCCTATCCGGGTAAACGGGTCGCGCATCGATCCAGTACCGCGGGAAGGAACCTGGACGCAATTCTGGACCCGCGGGACGTACGGCCTCGACGTCACTCGGTCATGCGGATCGGGCAGTGACCGAGACACCCTTTTTCACCTTTTTGATGAGATTTTCCAACGGTCATCTTGACCAACTTAGTTTTTGCTATTTATGGGTTGTTCCCAATCATTGTAAACTTTATCTTGAATGGAAAAAGAAATAAAAATGTTTCAAGATCATATTCTCTTTACTTTTCACTAATCTCTCTTAATCTCCATCAATCTCCTTAATTCTTTCTTAATCTCTATAATTCTTACAATAGAAACAGAGTATATCTTGGGAAGATAGGAAAAGAAAGAATACCTGTCTCTTTTGAAGAAGCTTGCAGTAGTAAGGTATGGGTTGAAGCTATGAAAGAAGAGATGAGATCAATGAAGGAAAACAATACTTGGGATATGATGAGACTGCCTAAAGGGAAGAAACCAGTTGGTTGTCGTTGGGTGTTCACCATCAAGTATAAAAGTTCAGGGGAGATTGAGAGGTATAAAGCTAGACTGGTTGCAAAAGGGTACACTCAAGTTTATGGAGAGGATTATACCGAGACATTTGCACCAGTAGCTAAGCTACATTCAGTAAGAGTTCTTCTCTCTATTGCTGTCAATTTGTCATGGGATCTTTGGCAGATGGATGTGAAGAATGCGTTCTTACAAGGAGAACTAGAAGAAGAGGTGTATATGGCACCTCCTCCAGGATATGGTCATGAGGCTGGAAACGTGTGTAGATTGAGAAAAGCAATCTATGGATTGAAACAATCTCCTCGAGCTTGGTACCATAAGTTGAGCACTTGTTTACGTGAGAAAGGATTCAAAATGTCAGAAGCTGATCATACTCTATTCACACGAAAAGGATCTAAAGGTATTGTAGCTGTGTTAATTTATGTGGATGATCTCATTATAACAGGAGATGATGTTGAGGGAGTGAGTCTCCTAAAGAAAAATCTGAAAGAGGCATTTGATATCAAAAATTTGGGTGAGTTGAAGTACTTTCTGGGGATTGAGATGACAAGATTTGAAGATGGTCTATTTATATCTCAAAGGAAGTATGTGCTTGATCTTCTGACAGAAACTGGAAAATTAGGCTCAAGACCAGCTAAAACGCCAATTGAAGAAGGATATCAAGACTATGGTGAGGGGGAGTTATTTGAAGATGTCAAGCAATATCAAAGGCTTGTTGGGAAACTCATCTATCTCACCATCACTCGGCCAGACTTGTGTTTTGCAGTAAACCAAGTAAGTCAACACATGAAACAACCTAATGTCCATCATTGGAATATGGTAGAAAGGATTCTGAGGTATCTGAAAGGGAATCCTGGAAAAGGAGTGTGGATGGAGAAGAGCAATGACACAAGTATCATAGGATATTGTGATGCAGACTGGGCTGGGAACAAGAAGGATCGAAAATCCACTACTGGTTTCTGTACGTTTGTAGGTGGAAACCTGGTTACATGGAGGAGCAAAAAGCAAAAGGTAGTATCGCTATCAAGTGCTGAGGCTGAATACCGAGCTATGAGAGATGTAACCAAGGAGTTAGTATGGATAAAGTTATTGATCAATGTGAACTTGATTATCTCTAATCAGAGTTCAAAGGAGGTTATGCATCTGGTCCTTATTGTGTCTCGATTCAGTTCTGATCAAAGGAGGGAGTGAGTCATCACCTAAAGCAAAGGACAGTCAAAGCTCTTATCCAAAAGCTTATCCTTTCACGTCCTAATCCTTTCATATAAAGTTGTATTCTTTCTCTTATTGTAGTAATCTGATCAGAATCTTATAATGAATAAAAATGGTTTCTCTCTAATCTTCTCTTAATCTTTCATTCTTACTCTCTAATTTCCGCAAATATGAACATGGTATCAGAGCTAGATCCTATCTAGTCTCAGTATTCTTCTTAAATCTTTTCTTAATCTACTCTAAATCTTCTGGTTACTGTTCTATTGAGTTCTCTTCGGTTCACAAGGATTTTGGTCGTGTTCTTCAAGGAGTTAGCTTGGATTCATTCTCTGTTCGTGTCCTTTGGAGACTCAGCTCAGCATCTACTCGGTCTTCAGCTTTCAAGTTCAAAGGTTACTTCTTTCCATCTGTTTGTAGTGATTCCTTCTATTTGTGGAGAAAGCTGTCATCTTTAAGAGGTTTCGGTTGGTTTTAGCTAGAAAGGAAAGAACTTTAGTGCTGGAAACATGGAGAATTCTAAGGCTTTAGCAATTCCAGTTATGTTAAAAGGAGGAAACTATCTCCTTTGGGCTAGAACAACAAAAACAGCTCTTTGTGGTAGAGGTCTATGGGGATTTGTTGATGGTTCAAGAGTGTTTAAGGAGTATTCTAGTAGTGATGATGAAGTTACAATCGATGAGAAGCTTGTTGCGAAAGAGAAATGGGTTCAAGAGGATAAAATGGTGGTGGCCATTCTTCAAAACTCCCTTGATACTCCACTCTTAGAAGCCTACTCTTACTGTGAGACAGCAGCTGATCTTTGGTCTACCCTCAAGAATGTGTATGGAAACACATCTAATCTCACTAGGGTGTTTGAAGTAAAGAAGGCAATCAATGAGTTAAGCCAAGAAAACTTGGAGTTTACACAGCACTTTGGTAAGTTTTGTTCACTATGGGCAGAACTTGACATGCTTAGGCCTAACTCTATGGATATGGATGTAATCAACGAAAGGAGGGAACAAGACAAGGTCTTTGGTTTGCTCCTTACTCTCAATCCAGCTTTCAATGATCTTACCAAGCACATTCTACGTGCGGAGAAGCTACCTAGTCTTGATGATGTGTGTGCTCAAATCCAAAGGGAGCAAGGGTCTCTCGGTTTGTTTGGGGGCAGAGGAGAACTACCTACAGCCAACAAGGGCATCTACAAGGGATCCGATGAAAGGAAAGGGAAGATGTGTGAACATTGCAAGAAGAAGGGACACTCAAAGGAGCAATGTTGGATTCTTCACCCACATCTCAAACCAAGCCACCTCAACGGACCAAGGATTCCAAGAGCCAATGTTACTCAAGCCAATCCAAAAGATGATCATGGACAGGCCGGTTCTTCAAGATAAGAGGAGAATAGAGCTCATGGGGAGTACGTGAGGAAATCAGACTTGGAAGCCCTCATGAAGTCATTTGCTACATTCAAGGAATCTGGTATCAACCTTATAACTCAAACTCCATATAGTTTATTCACACATAGACCTTCTAGCTCTCTAATTGTTGATTCGGGTGCTTCACACCATATGGTTAGTAATCCGAATTTGCTAGACAATATAGAACCCGCTAAAGGAAATGTGCTAATTGCTAATGGAGATAGAGTACCCATTAAAAGGATAGGCAATCTGAAGTTATTTGATAAAAAATCTAAAGCTCTTTATATGCCTAAGTTCACATCGAATTTGTTATCCGTTAAAAGAACCACTAATGACCTTAATTGTTATGCAATATTTGGTCCTAATGAGGTATTTTTTCAGGATATTGACTCCGGTAAAGTAATCGGAGAAGGGGGAACTAAAGATGATCTCTACGTTTTAGAGAATTTTGCACCGATCACTTCATATCGTTCGCATTTTAGCTCTAGTTTAGATGCAACTTCGAATAAATTGTGGCACGCTAGAATAGGTCATCCTCATTCTCGTGCTCTTAAACTCATGTTACCGAATGTTTCTTTTGATTACTCTAGTTGTGAAGCTTGTATTCTTGGTAAACATTGTAAAACCGTTTTCCCTAAATCATCTACTGTTTATGAACATTGCTTTGATTTGGTTCATTCGGATGTTTGGACATCACCATGCTTATCTAGAGATAAAAACAAGTATTTTGTGACATTTATAGATGAGAAATCAAAATATACATGGGTCACTTTACTTCCATCTAAAGATAGGGTGTTTGATGCATTTCTTAACTTCCAACATTACATCACTAACCATTATAATGCCAAGATCAAAGTGTTTAGAACAGATAATGGTGGGGAATATACAAGCCATAAACTTAAGGAGCATTTTGCTAAACATGGGATTGTGCATCAAACAAGCTGTCCATATAACCCACAACAAAATGGATTGGCGGAGAGGAAGAATCGACATCTTATGGAGGTGTCAAGATCAATGATGTTTCACCACAACGTTCCGAAGAGATATTGGGGAGATGCGGTTATGTTAGCATGCTATCTTATCAACCGCACACCAACTCAAGTCTTAGAGGACATATCTCCCTTTGAGGTACTTAACAAAACTAAACCCTTTTTTGAACATCTAAAGGTTTTTGGGTGTGTTTGTTTTGTCTTAGTTCCAGGAGAGCTTAGGAACAAGCTTGAGCCGAAAAGCATCAAGTGTATGTTCCTTGGGTATTCTACAACGCAAAAGGGGTACAAGTGTTTTGATCCTACCAACAACCGAATCTATGTCTCACGTGATGTGAAGTTCCTTGAAGAACAAGGATACTACGGGGAAAGGGATTGGGAGAGCTTGAAGGACTTAGCTACCTCGGTTGACCGGAATGAGAGTCTTAGATTCCTATTGGACCACCTTGGGAATGGATTATCTTCGGTCACCACCCAACCACATACTCCACCTATGGAAGGCAATGAGGGACAGATAAACCCCCAAGAGAGTCTCCCACAACTCCTTTGCTGTCTCCACATAGGAATATGACGCAAGGATGCTCTGCTCCAGAGAACTCTGAAGAACGGCAAGAACAAGCTGATCCTCTTGGATCCACTTGGAATCCTCTGTGCTGGTGCAGATCTTGGCAAGAGACTCTACTCCTCCTTCTCCAGCTTCAGTTCCAGAAGTTCCAGTATCTGTTGTGTCCTTAGACACTTCTTGAGAGCTTAGGCAGTGTACCCATAGCCCACGACTCTTTAGTGCTGTCTTTGTGGTTCTATACCACAATAAGTAGTTGCTCCCTAGAAAGATATAAGAACAGAGTATTCTTTGCGGAAATAAGGTCTTCAAGAGCTTTGATGCTCTGATACCATGTAGATTTTGAGAGATTAGAAGTGATCTGATTCAGATCCAGATCAAGAACAAGAGAGAGAGAGAGATGGAATCTGAGTTTAGAGAGAGAGAGAGTTTTGATGTTCTAATCTGATTAATTCATTTGTTTTTACAACCACACACATGTATATAAAGAAAAGAATCAAGCTTACAAGGGAAGCTAACCCACATATAAAAGTATATAATCTGTTTTTACTGTTCATCCGAATTTTGATCAAGCAAGCTTCAATTCAACATTCCCCCTCAAGATTGGCTGGTGGAGATCCAATAAGCCAATCTTGCCATAGATACTATCACACACCTTTGAAGATGTTGCCTTGGTGAGAATATCTGCAAGCTGTTCCGAGCCCTTAACATAAGATGGAGAAATGAGACCTGCTTGTACCTTTTCACGAACAAAATGACAATCAAGCTCAACATGCTTGGTCCTCTCATGGAACATAGAGTTAGAAGCAATGTGAATTGCAGCCTGATTATCACAATGTAGAGAAATCGGATCATCTTGATTAACTCCAAGATCCAACAAAAGAGCCTTTAGCTAGATCAACTCTTTTGTGATAGCTCTCATCGCTCTATATTCAGCTTCAGCACTTGAGAGAGATACCACTTTTTGTTTCTTGCTCTTCCAAGTGACAAGATTTCCTCCAACAAAAGTACAATACCCCGTTGTAGATTTTCTATCCATCTTGTCACCTGCCCAATCTGCATCGCAATAACCCACAATCTCATTATTACCATTGCAACTCATCCAAATTCCTTTCCCAGAAGTACCTTTTAAATATCTCAGGATCCTCTCAACCATTCCCCAATGACGCTGAGTAGGAGCTTGCATAAACTGAGCAGTTTTGTTAACCGCAAAACTGATATCAGGTCTAGTAATTGAAAGATAGATCAGTTTACCTACAACCCTTCGATACTGTCCAGCATCCTCAAGACGTTCCCCCTCAGGCAAATCTTGATAACTTTCTTCAATGGGAGTCCTTGCTGGTTTGGAAGCAAGTTTTCCTGTCTCCTCAAGCAAATCAAGGGTATACTTCCTCTGAGATAAGAATAGACCCTCATCAAAGCGACACACTTCAATCCCAAGGAAATACTTCAACTTTCCCAATGTTGGAATTTGATGAGTCTAAGCTCATCTATGAAGAACAAACACATAAAAGTGTTGAAGAGAGAATCCACACAAACCGGTTTCAATAAAACCGAGTATTACAAGTGTGGAATGATTTGGAGTTTGATAAGAAGAAATAACATAGATAATCAAAGGAAAGTTGCTTAAATGATTGGGGTTTGATTCATAAGAATCAAACTCATAACTTAGTTCCTTTAATTATCTACATTGGAAAATACTAAAGAAAAAACTAAGTAAAATAAGAACAAGAATTTTCTCTCTTTATTATGAAGAATTGGATACTTACAAATGAATCTTACAACTTGTATTTATAGAGGAAAAATCAGATCTAAAGAAATAAAGGAAAAAGTAAAATGTTGACCAAATTTGAATTTGGTCAACTGTCCCAACGGTCTGATGCCGTACGGTCGGCATCGAGTGAAAGTGACCCGCGGGACAAGAGAAGACACGCGGGCATCGGGTCGCAGATCTTCGGACGCGGGACGAGGTTCAGGACGAGTGGCATCGAGTCGCAGGATGCGGATCACTCGATGCCAACACGCGAAGGGACGCGGATCAGTACACGACCCGCTTGTTTATCCGTTTACCCGGGTCGGGTATTCGGATAAACACGCGGATCCTAGAAACTGATCTGATCCGCGTGTTCGAGCATCGGTACGTGGTTCCTCGATGCCTCTTCGATCCGCGGGTCGAGTGGGATCGATGCCAGGTCCGACCCGCGGTACATGGTCGGGACCAAATTTCCCAACTTCCATATTTCACCGTTTTTGCCATTTTCTCGTGCGACCTTCTTCGTTCCTCATGCGGCCTCACTCCTTCTTCACTTGAATGGCCTAGAACACCATTTTCCAAGCCTTGAACGCTTCTTGACCTTCCTTACCCAAAGTGACCCGAATATGGCTAAGTCTTGGGCACTTTGGGATCTTCTCTTGAACACCTTTGTGTTCTCCTTGTTTAACACTCCCCCGCAAGTTAATACGCAGTAACACGAAGTATTAACTTGGAGACACAAGGAGAGACCTCATTAAAACCTTAGTGGGAAAACCCTTTGGGACAAAACCACACTAAGGAAAAAGACTATCAACTCCAAGGTCTTAAGGGTTTTAAACCAAGGTTTTGAGCTTCACCTCGGCTCCTCTTTGTTCCGCCTCGGTCTTGCTCTTCTTCTTTGAGCTTTGGCCTTCATCTTATCCGTGATAGCTTCGGCCTTGCTCTTCTTCTTTGGGCTTCTTTCTTTAATACTCCCCTGCACGCTTAGCCGCCGTGAAACACCGTGAAACAGAGGCTGAGAGTGGAGCTTGGCAACGTCTTTTGCTTTTGGAGTCTCGGATCAATCTTCGGTCTTATTGCTCCTTTTGATTTTTCTTCTTAACTCCGGTTTCTCCTCATGGTTTCCTCATTATTCTTCTTTCATTTGCACCTTTGATCAGGAGGTTTAAACAAAAGAAAACATTAGAGATGTTTCCATAACTTAAAACCATAAATTAAGAAATATACGTATACTAGCAATAGATTTTAAATAACAAATGATTGATTCATAAATGAAGAGTTTAGAAATGGCCCTTTTTCTTGAAGTTTCGGATCAGTTGTTGGTCTTATTGCTTCTCCATGATTTCCCGAGAGCATTGATTGGACGTCTCTTGATGTTCCCTTGTTATTTTGCGTCGGACGTGGTTTCGATTTCATTTTCACACCGTCTCCATGGACTTTAGCGTGACCTTATCTACACCACTTGGAAGGAGAAACCAAGTATATGAGAGGTTTCTCCACCTTCCCAAGACAAAGCGTCCAAAAACATCCAAGAGCCTTTTTTTCTACTCTTCTTCACGGGACTGTTTTGAGACAACCTTATTGTTACGGTTTGGAGACATGGAATTTCGATTCCTTTGCTTAGTCTTCTCCCCCGTACACCAAACTTCACCGATCCAATTACTTCTTGAATTTTCACCTTGCATTTACACAATAACCGAATTGAATTAGCCACATTCAAATAATTAAGTTTTAAAAATCATAAAACCATTCAATTTCATCATGATTTTAAACTTTCAATCTTCAATTCGTTTAAAGGTTCCAAATTTGCAAGCATAGACATTTTCCAGAGAATTTAAACTTTCTTTTAATCAACCGGTTTAACATTCTAACCGGATTTCAAATTCAAATTTCAAATAAAATTAAGGGAGGGAAAAATTTAGAAACTCCCTCTTCTTCCAATTCGGATTGGAAGTATGAACACTTTTGGAGCTTCTTAGCTCCTTGAAGAATTTTGTAACTTCTTGAGTGGTTTCCTCTTGAACCACTAAATCATCAACCTTTTGATGAATAAACTTTGGCTTGGATCCATCGTGATTTTAAATGCTCCATTGGCATCCCACGGTTCTCGCCATCAATTTAGGATTGGATTCATCATGATTTTAAATGCACAAAGGCATCCCATGGATCTCTTCCTTCAAAACAACATCATAATTAGTAACCAAAGATTGAGTAACCAAGAGAATGAGAGAATAAGTAACCGAGAGAATGAGAGATTTAGTAACCAAAGAGTGAGAGAATTAGTAACCAAGAGTGAGAGAATTTGTAACCAAGTATTAAAACATGATACCGGCATTTTCCATCGGTTCACTTCAAGAAACTCTCAAGTAAGCAATCTCAATCTCTTATTAGCTTACTTGGACAAAGATTTAACAAGAGCAACAAAGGCTCACCAAGAATTTAAACCAAGATTTTCAAAACCGTTTTCTTTAAAATTCCGAATAAAACAAAACCTTTTGGTAACAAATTTCAAACTTTTCAAAACAAACATTTCAAATTTACTAGAATTTCTTCACAAAATCTGGTTTCAAATAAAACAAAGATTTTTCAAACATTTCTTTTAAAATCAACAAAACCCGGTTTTAAGAAAATCAAGACTTTAAAACTTTGAAATCGAAATTCTTCAACATTTGAAATCAAACTTTTCAAATTCATTTTAAATCAACATTTTCAAACCCTTTTAAACAAAACTCTTACACCAAGAATTTTCAAATTAATTTTTCCAAAATTAAACAAAATCCGGTTTAAAGAACACAAACTTTAAACTTTTGAAATCACAATTTCTCAAACATTTGAAATCAATTTGCAGCGGAATCTAACACGAATTTGTGTTGGGTTAAGCGCATGAGAGAGATTGATTACTTCCTCATACCGATTCAACCCAACTCACCAAAGAAATCAAAATTTTAGAACTTTTGAAAATCAAAACCGAATCTCCAAATCTCCAACCCAAGAGCTTATGCTCTGATACCATGTTGGAATTTGATGAGTCTAAGCTCATCTATGAAGAACAAACACATAAAAGTGTTGAAGAGAGAATCCACACAAACCGGTTTCAATAAAACCGAGTATTACAAGTGTGGAATGATTTGGAGTTTGATAAGAAGAAATAACATAGATAATCAAAGGAAAGTTACTTAAATGATTGGGGTTTGATTCATAAGAATCAAACTCATAACTTAGTTCCTTTAATTATCTACATTGGAAAATACTAAAGAAAAGACTAAGTAAAATAAGAACAAGAATTTTCTCTCTTTATTATGAAGAATTGGATACTTACAAATGAATCTTACAACTTGTATTTATAGAGGAAAAATCAGATCTAAAGAAATAAAGGAAAAAGTAAAATGTTGACCAAATTTGAATTTGGTCAACTGTCCCAACGGTCTGATGCCGTACGGTCGGCATCGAGTGAAAGTGACCCGCGGGACGAGAGAAGACACGCGGGCATCGGGTCGCAGATCTTCGGACGCGGGACGAGGTTCAGGACGAGTGGCATCGAGTCGCAGGATGCGGATCACTCGATGCCAACACGCGAAGGGACGCGGATCAGTACACGACCCGCGTGTTTATCCGTTTACCCGGGTCGGGTATTCGGATAAACACGCGGATCCTAGAAACTGATCTGATCCGCGTGTTCGAGCATCGGTACGTGGTTCCTCGATGCCTCTTCGATCCGCGGGTCGAGTGGCATCGATGCCAGGTCCGACCCGCGGTACATGGTCGGGACCAAATTTCCCAACTTCCATATTTCACCGTTTTTGCCATTTTCTCGTGCGACCTTCTTCGTTCCTCATGCGGCCTCACTCCTTCTTCACTTGAATGGCCTAGAACACCATTTTCCAAGCCTTGAACGCTTCTTGACCTTCCTTACCCAAAGTGACCCGAATATGGCTAAGTCTTGGGCACTTTGGGATCTTCTCTTGAACACCTTTGTGTTCTCCTTGTTTAACACCCAAGTCTTTGATATCAAACTCAGTTTTGAGAAGCTTCTTTGTATGCTCAATCCCTGATTTATCTGATCCTGTAATCACAATATCATCAACATAAATGAGCACTACGACAATCCCATTTTCCCCCTGAACTGTGAACAAGGAGTGATCAGCTTCTGATCTTCTAAAACCATGTTGTAGAAGAGCACCACTGAGACATTGATACCAGGCTCTTGGAGATTGTTTTAATCCATATATAGCTTTGTTTAGTTTGCACACTTGACTACTGTTTTCAGGATTATGATAACCAGGAGGAGGCATCATATACACTTCTTCCTCAAGGTCTCCTTGAAGAAACGCATTCTTCACATCCATCTGCCATAGATCCCATGAAAGATTAGTAGCCAAAGAGAATAAGACACGCACCGATTTGAGTTTAGCCACTGGAGCAAATGTGTCCATATAGTCTACTCCATAGGTCTGAGTAAAACCTCTTGCCACAAGACGAGCTTTATACCTCTCAACTTCTCCAGTACTCATGTACTTGATTGTATATACCCATCTGCAACCAACAAGCTTTTTACCATCTGGTAGATCAACCATATCAAACGTATTGTTCTTCTTCATGGAACCCATTTCTTCATCCATAGCATCAACCCAGACCTGAATAGCACAAGCTTCTTCATAGGTCTTAGGTATTTTATCTTGAAGAATCTGGCTAAGGAAAGCTTGGTGTTCCTCTGGAAGATGAGCAACTAAACAATAGCTTTGAATTGGATGAGCAACAGCCTCATTGTTGTAGTAAACTCTAGTGTTCTTCCAATTCTCAGGCCCAGACTTCAATCGTTCACTTCTTCTTAGGGGAGGAGCCGATTCCTGATCTATTCTGTCTCTTCAGAATCTTCAACTACAGCATCCGAGTCTGGAGTTGATCCATCTGTTTGAGTTTCTCCCCCTTGATCATTCTCCCCCGATTCTTGGGTAGAAATCTTCGCTTCAGTATCACCTCCATCACTTCCCATAGTATCATCACCAGCTACAGCCTCATTCTGCATGCTTCTTACACTCTCAGCTGGAGATGTACTCCTCGGACTTACTAGAGTGTTAAGACCATCCAGAAACCATATCCTTCAGATGATCCCAATTCTTTTCACCGAAATAACTCTTTTTCTCATCAAACTTGACTTCCCTGGAGACATACACACGACTAGTCTCTGGATGATAGCACTTGTATCCTTTCTGTGTGGGAGAATAGCCAACAAACATACACTTGATACTCTTGTGTTCAAGCTTGTTTCTCTGAGCTTCTGGAACAAAGACATAGCAAACACATCCAAACACTTTGAGATGATTAATACTTGGTTTACATTTGTGTAATACCTCGAATGGAGACACATCTCCAAGGTGTTTGGTTGGCAGCCGGTTGATCAGATAACATGCAGTCATCACAGCATCTCCCCAATACTGCTTAGGAACATTCCTCGCAAACATTATTGTCCTAGACACTTCCATCAAATGCCTATTCTTTCTCTCAGCCACTCCATTCTGTTGTGGAGTATATGCACAAGAAGTTTGATGGATAATTCCATGCTTTCCAAAAAACTCTGTAAACGGCTTACTCATGTACTCTCCCCCATTATCACTTCTGAAAATCTTAATCTTGGCTCCAAACTGAGTATGCACATAATTATAGAACTTTGAAAAAGCTTCTAGGACATGACTCTTAGAAGGCATGAGTGTTACCCACGTATACTTCGATTTCTCATCAATAAACGAAACGAAATATTTATATTGATCTCTAGTTACACACGGTGCTGTCCATACATCAGAGTGAACTAGATCAAAACAAGCATCATACCCACTGGATGATTCTGGAAAAACAGTCCTACAATGTTTTCCTAGAATACATGCTTCACAAACTTGATGATCTTGATCCTTCTGATGAGGCAAAACAAGCTTAAGGGCTGCGTGGTGAGGATGACCGAGCCTTTCATGCCAAAAAGAGTTTATACTTCCTGAACTTAGAGCTGAGAGATTAGCCGCAATATCCACTACTGGTTGCTTGTTGTCCAAAACATCCAAAATATAGAGACCATCCTTGGAGCAACCTTCCCCAATGGTGTTTCCTGACTTAGTGTCCTGAAATTGAACATCATCAGAACTAAACACAGCCAAGCAATCAAGATCCTTAGTAGCTCTCTGAACAGACAATAAGTTAGAAGTAAACTCAGGCATGAATAGAGCTTTTGTGTTCTTACTAAACAACTCTAAGTCTCCAATTCCTCTAATCTCAACATCCTGTCCATTAGCTATTGTAACCTTTCCCAAGTGAGGCTTAACATTCGATAACAACTTCTTATCACTAATCATGTGATGAGATGCCCCTGAGTCTACTATAACCGGTTTGAGAGTTCTAGAGGCAACAAGACTCTTACCAGATTCAGTGAGCTTGGCAATGCTCTTGATGAGAGCATCCAAGTCAGACCTCCTTACAACATCATCAGAGGCGGAAACAGCAACTCCAGCAGTCCCTCTTGATGTCTGAGCCATTACTCTCAGATTCTTGGGTCTCAAATGTGGATGGAGAGTCCAACATTTGTCTTTGGTGTGCCCCTTCATCTTACAGTGCTCACACCATAGCTGCTTTCTTTCGGTTTGATAACCTCCTCTGCTTACATGAGCAACTTCAGCCACTTCTTTGCTTCTGCCCATGTGAGCCGTCTCACTTGTCCCTTTAAAGAGACCTTTAGAGCCTTCCTCCTTCTGAACCATCATACACACTTGGTTTAAAGTAGGCAGCTTCTCAAACCGCAAGATATGATGAATCAGTCCTGTGTAAGACTCATCTAGAGTGAGGAGCAGTCCAAACACTTGATCTTGCTCTCTCCTCTCAATCATCTCTTTGACATCAAGAGTGGGTGGTCTGAGCATATCTAATTCAGCCCATAGCCCTCTGAATTCTCCAAAGAGATCCTTGAACTCCTTCCCTTCTTGCTGAAGGTTGTTCAGTGCTTTCTTAATTTCAAAGATTCTACTATAAACCCCCAAGAGAGTCTCCCACAACTCCTTTGCTGTCTCCACATAGGAATATGACGCAAGGATGCTCTGCTCCAGAGAACTCTGAAGAATGGCAAGAACAAGCTGATCCTCTTGGATCCACTTGGAATCCTCTGTGCTGGTGCAGATCTTGGCAAGAGACTCTACTCCTCCTTCTCCAGCTTCAGTTCCAGAAGTTCCAGTATCTGTTGTGTCCTTAGACACTTCTTGAGAGCTTAGGCAGTGTACCCATAGCCCACGACTCTTTAGTGCTGTCTTTGTGGTTCTATACCACAATAAGTAGTTGCTCCCTAGAAAGATATAAGAACAGAGTATTCTTTGCGGAAATAAGGTCTTCAAGAGCTTTGATGCTCTGATACCATGTAGATTTTGAGAGATTAGAAGTGATCTGATTCAGATCCAGATCAAGAACAAGAGAGAGAGAGATGGAATCTAAGTTTAGAGAGAGAGAGAGTTTTGATGTTCTAATCTGATTAATTCATTTGTTTTTACAACCACACACATGTATATAAAGAAAAGAATCAAGCTTACAAGGGAAGCTAACCCACATATAAAAGTATATAATCTGTTTTTACTGTTCATCCGAATTTTGATCAAGCAAGCTTCAATTCAACATTAGCTACCTCGGTTGACCGGAATGAGAGTCTTAGATTCCTATTGGACCACCTTGGGAATGGATCATCTTCGGTCACCACCCAACCACATACTCCACCTATGGAAGGCAATGAGGGACAGCCTCAAGAGGAGCCGGAAGTTAATATTGAGGGGGAGTATGATGGAGATATGGATGTGGTTCCGCAATCACCACAAGCATCTGTCACACCGGTACCACAACAAGATCAGCCGGTCTTGCAAGAGGAACAGCCTATATCACAACCGGATCCAACCATAGAGACCACACAACCGGATCCAACCATACAAGTCTCGAGTGATCAGCAACCTCAACCAGTCCTCCGAAGAAGTACAAGACCAAGACGTGATCCCTCTACTTGGAAAGATAAGAGAGTCTACTACAATTGTCATTCTGTTGCTCATCCAATCCAAGCTACTTGTTCTCTTGCCGTTTTGCCATTGGATTTTCAAGCCTTTCTTGGAAAGATTATGGAGGATCAAATACCAAGATCATATGAGGAAGCAATGGAGACTAAAGAATGGAGCAAGGCTGTTGAGGATGAAGTGGGAGCTATGATCAGAACTCACACATGGGATGAAGCGGATCTTCCACCCGGGAAGAAAGCGGTTAGCTCCAAGTGGGTATTCACCATCAAACATCTAAGCACCGGAGAGATTGAGCGGTACAAAGCTCGGCTTGTGGCTCGCGGGTTTACTCAAACATATGGGGTTGATTACACAGATACTTTTGCACCAGTGGCTAAGCTCCATACAGTTCGGGTTGTTCTTTCCATAGCTACGAACCGTGATTGGGATCTTTGGCAAATGGATGTCAAGAATGCTTTTCTTCAAGGTGAGCTCGAAGAAGAGGTTTACATGAAACCACCTCCAGGTCTTGAGAACACCATTGCACCGGGGAAGGTTCTTCGATTACGAAAAGCGATCTATGGTTTGAAGCAATCCCCTCGAGCTTGGTATCACAAGTTAAGCTTTGTTCTTATGGGTAGAGGTTTCAAGAAGTCACAATCAGATCATACACTCTTCACCTTACATGGACCACAAGGACTTGTAGTCGTTCTCATCTATGTAGATGACTTGATCATCACCGGCGATGACAAGGGAGGTATCCAAGAAACTAAATCTTTCCTTAAATCTGTTTTTGACATTAAAGATCTTGGAGAACTTAAGTACTTTCTTGGGATTGAGATTTGCCGACTTCCTGAAGGCTTAGTTCTATCTCAAAGAAAGTACACACTTGATTTGTTGAATGAGACAGGTACATTGGATGCTAAGACAGCCAAGACACCACTTGAAGATGGCTACAACGTCAACCGAAAGGGGGAGGAAGGTGATGCACCGTTTGAGGATGTTGCGAAGTATCAAAGACTCGTAGGCAAGCTTATCTACTTGACACTCACAAGACCAGATATATGTTTTGCGGTGAATCAAATTAGCCAACATATGAAGACACCAACGGTATATCATTGGAGCATGGTTGAGAGGATTCTTCGTTACTTGAAGGGAAGCAGTGGTCAAGGCATTTGGATGGGAAGAAACAACAACACCGAGATTGTTGGGTATTGTGATGCGGATTGGGCTGGAGATAGGATTGATCGAAAATCTACTACCGGTTATTGTACGTTTGTGGGAGGCAATCTAGTGACTTGGAAGAGCAAGAAGCAAAAGGTTGTTTCGGATTCAAGTGCGGAAGCGGAGTATCGGGCCATGAAGAAACTTACCAACGAGTTGATATGGCTCAAGGGTTTACTCAAGTGCTTAGGAATTGAGCAAGCTACACCAATGACGATGCATTGTGATAATCAAGCGGCAATTCACATTGCATCCAATTCAGTTTTCCACGAGCGGACCAAACACATTGAGTTGGATTGTCACAAGGTTTGGGAGAAGATCGAGCAAGGATACACGCTGCCGTGTTTTACAAGAAGCGAAGACCAATTAGCGGATGTCTTCACCAAGGCCACAAGTCTTAAGGTTTGTACTCACATCTTTAGCAAACTAGGGCTTGTGAACCTTGAACAACATTGATCTCATGTCTTCTATCCGTGGACATCATACTCTTTTTCCCTCTTGCATAGTTTTGTCCCATGTGGTTTTCTATGCTTGAGGTTTTTAACGAGGTGATGCTCACGGGTGTCCAAGCTCATCCTTATGTTCCATTAGGTTGAGCTTGAGGGGGAGTATTGATCAATGTGAACTTGATTATCTCTAATCAGAGTTCAAAGGAGGTTTAGATTGTGGCGGGAACCTCCTCCAAACTAGCCGTTATGCATCTGGTCCTTATTGTGTCTCGATTCAGTTCTGATCAAAGGAGGGAGTGAGTCATCACCTAAAGCAAAGGACAGTCAAAGCTCTTATCCAAAAGCTTATCCTTTCACGTCCTAATCCTTTCATATAAAGTTGTATTCTTTCTCTTATTGTAGTAATCTGATCAGAATCTTATAATGAATAAAAATGGTTTCTCTCTAATCTTCTCTTAATCTTTCATTCTTACTCTCTAATTTCCGCAAATATGAACAAAAGTATCTTCTGCATGATCTGGGGATTCAAGGAAAGGAGCCAATCTCATTATATTGTGATAATCAGGCTGCCTTGCACATTTCATCAAATCCAGTATTCCATGAAAGAACGAAGCATGTGGAGATAGATTGCCATTTTGTTAGAGAGAAAATACAAGATGGGACTATCAGCACAAGGTTTGTAAGAAGTGAAGATCAAGTAGCTGATATCTTCACCAAGGCAACAACATCTCTAGTAGGGGATTACATTCAAAGCAAGATCGGTTTATTGGACCTCCACCAACCAATCTTGAGGGGGAGTGTTGAGCCTAGTGATGTGATAAGGATCAGCCTACTGGACCAAGGAAAAGATAATGTGAAGCACTCGGATAAGTGCACTAGGTCATCAGACCGAGCTAGCACACACGGATTGTGTGCCTTAGGTTCGGAAAAGAAGAAAAGTCAAGGACCTAAGCTAAGTTTGAGTCAATGGTTGGAAGTCTTCAAGGCAAAGTCTTCTCAAGTGACAAGGAATAACTTCAAAGCTAAGTTATCTACAAGTGGCTAAAGGAGATATTTGTGATTAGTTGTTTAATCATATTTCTTAGATATTTGTTAGATATTTGTAGTAGAATTGGTATATATATCACTTGTAAGGATCTGAAATCTAATAAGAGGAAAAATTCAGAAAACACTCTATCTCTCTTTGATTTTCTACAACCATAAAGTACTTAAGTAATAGAGATCTTGAGAGGTATAAGGCTAGGTTGGTGGCTAGAGGATTTACCCAAACCTATTGGGATGACTGTAAAAATTGTGGAAGAATAAGAGAGATTAAGATAAGATTGATGAAGATTAAGAGAGATTAAGGAAAATTAAGAGATTATGTAACCATGAAGAATAAAGGAGAATATGAACTTGAGTTTCTTATTCAAGATGGTTTACAAGGTTCATACAACAAGGTTTAAATAGAGAAACAACTTCTAAAAGAAAGAAAGAAAGAAAAGAAGCCGTTGGAATTTTGTATGTGGCTGTCGTGTCGATCGACACTCTTTGTGTGTGTCGATCGACACGTCTCTCCAACGGTTAAATCCCAACGGTCGGATTGCAACGGTCAGATCCCAACGGTTGAATTCAAACTCTAGGACTCGTGTCAATCGACACCACTCCTTGGTGTCGATCGACACCTTCGTTCCGCGTCTTTCTTTTTCCAGAGACGTGAGTGTCGATCGACACTCTTGTCCATTTTCTTTCCCTTAGCACATATTGATGGTACTAAGGTTAATACTCCCCCTCAAGTTAAACATAAAGGATTTATGCTTAACTTGGAACTCGCAACCATCACCTCATTAAAAACCTTAGCAAAGAAAACCACGTGGGACAAAACTTTGGTAAGGGAAAAAGAGTATGATGATTACAAGTAAGGGTTCTTCTCATGGATGTGTGAGATCCACTATTGACCTTAGTACCATCAAAATGTGCTAAGGGAAAGAAAATGAATAAGAATGTCGATCGACACTAGTCCCTGTCGATCGACACTCATGTCTCTGGAAAACTTGGATCAGAAGAGTGTGTGTCGATCGACACTAAGGAGTAGTGTCGATCGACAATACTGTCCCGCGGGTCCGAGAAGGGTCACGTATCGGCACGTCCCTATCAGTCCAAGCATCGAGGGAAGACGCGGAACGAGAGACCAGGAAGGAACGTGTCGATCGACACCAAGTTGTGGTGTCGATCGACACCCGTCCCAGATTTTGAATGTGGTCCCAAATTCTATCTAAAAACATTGTGGTCCCAAATCTTATCTTCTTCCCAACGTTCTGATCATCTCTTTTCTTATATATATGTATTTCTTCCCTTTGCAAACATTATCTTTGAATACAAGAAAATCTTTCAAAGTTCATACTCTTTACTCTCCATGGCTACATAATCTCTTATTCTCTTAATCTTCAATCTCTTCACTCAATCTTACTCTTAATCTCTCACAAATCTAACATGGTATCAGAGCTCAAGCTCTTGGGATTCTAAATTTGTTAGATTGAATCGGTATAAGGAGATTTTTCATTCTCCTTATGCGCTTAATCTAACATACATTCTTCATCTTGTTTGAAGAATCCTTTCAAAGCTCAAAGCTTTCATACTTTATCATCCAAAAGCTCAAAGCTTTCATCTTTCTATTCCAAAAGCTCAAAGCTTTCTATTTCTCAAACAAAGCTCAAAGCTTTCTTCATTTCTCTCATAAAGCTCAAAGCTTTCTATTTCTCAAACAAAGCTCAAAGCTTTCTTCATCTTTCTCATAAAGCTCAAAGCTTTCTCAAAACAACAAAAATGATGAATGTGTTCGACAACACTAAACCGATTGTTGCTCCGGTGGTTCTTAAGGGAGGAAACTATCTCTTTTGGTCTAGGACTACCAAAACCGCCTTGTGTGGCCGTGGGTTGTGGAGTCACATCGACCTCTCTCTTCGTGAAGCTACCTATGATGGTTCGTCGGATGAGGAAGAAGGTGAAGCGGCTAGAGTGGCGGAGGCCAAGTTGTTTCAAGAAGATCAAACCGTTCTAGCCATTCTTCAAAATGGTTTGGAAGCATCAATCCTTGAGGCCTACTCCTATTGTGAAACGGCTAGTGAGTTATGGGAAACCCTCAAAAACGTTTAATGGTAACGTTTCCAATCTCACTAGGGTCTTTGAGGTGAAAAGGGCTCTCAATGAGCTAAGTCAAGAGGATATGGAGTTCACTAAACACTTTGGGAGATATCGATCTTTGTGGGCCGAGCTTGAGATGCTTAGGCCAAGCACCATAGACCCGGTGGTGCTTAATGTTAAACAAGGAGAACACAAAGGTGTTCAAGAGAAGATCCCAAAGTGCCCAAGACTTAGCCATATTCGGGTCACTTTGGGTAAGGAAGGTCAAGAGGCGGTCAAGGCATGAACGGTGGTGTTCTAGGCCATTTGAGGTTCAAGGAAGTCAGGCCGCATGATTAGAAGAGAAGACCGCGTGAAGAAATGAAGAAAATGGAGTTGGGGAAAAATCTGTCCCGGCCATGTACCGCGGGTCGGACTGGCATCGGTGCCACTCGACCCGCGGATCGACGAGGCATCGAGGAAGCCCGTACTGATGCGTGTTCGGACGGACACACGCGGATCAGAAGGAAAATTAGGATCCGCGTGTTTATCCGAATACCCGGGTCGGGTAAACGGATAAACACGCGGGTCATGTCCTGATCCGCGTGTTGGCATCGAGTGTTCCTCGTCCCGCGACTCGATGCCACACGTACTGATCTCCGTCCCCGTCCTGATGCCGAGTCCCCGATGCCGCGTGCCTTCCCTCGACCCGCGGATCCATTTCCCTTGACGCCAGTACGCGACCCAGTCCGTACAGAGGACCGTTGGAGACAGTTGACCAGATCAAATCTGGTCAACATTTTACTTTTTCTCCTTTATTTTGAATCTGATTTTTCCTCTATAAATATGAGTTGTTAGACTCATTTGTAATTAATCCAAGTATCATTTTATCAATAAAAGAAGAGAAAATCTTTAGTTCTTTATTTATTTCTTTTCTTTCTTTACTTAAGCTTTTTTTAGTATTTTCAATGTAGATTAAGGATAGACATTGCCTTTAGGGTGATATCCATTTTGGATTGAACCCATATTATTTGGTCTATGATTCCTTAATCTTTCTTATTCAAACTCCAAATCTCTCCACACAAGTAATACTCGGTTTTGTTAAACCGGTTTGTGTGGATTCTTTCTTTAACACCTTTAGGTGTTTGTTGATCATAAGATGAGCTTAGACTCATCAAATTCCAACATGGTATCAGAGCATGAAGCTCTTGGGTTTAGAGATTTGGAGATTCGGTTTTTCTTTGATTTTTCAAAAGTTTGAAAATTTTGATTTCTTTGGTGAGTTGGGTTGAATCGGTATGAGGAGGTAATCAATCTATCTCATGCGCTTAACCCAACACAAATTCTTGTTAGATTTCCGCTGCAAAATGATTTTAAAGATTCGGTTGTTGAAAAAAAAAAAAAAAAAAAAAAAAAAAAAAAATTTTGAAATTGTTGTCTTTTGAACCGTATTAGAAAAGTATAATCCTTGGTTACTTAATCTCTCAATCTTGGTTACTAAATCTCTCAATCTCTTGGTTACTAAATCTCTCAATCTCTTGGTTACTAAATCTTGGTTACTAATGCTTTTGTTATTAATTTTTTGATGAAGCTCCAAAAGAAAAGGGTGAAGATTTGCCATCCTTGGAGCTTAATGAATGACCGGTTCAAAGAAGTGGAAAAGTGAGAAAAGAGCTCATGTGATCTTGAGGAAACTCACTAAGGAACCGGAAAATGGAAAATTGTGAATGGGAATGCCCAAACTTGTTTCTAAAATCTTCAAGAAGCTACAAAGCTTCAAAGTTCATACTTCCAATCCGAATTGGAAGAAAAGGGAGTTTCTAAATTTTTCCCTCTCTTAATTTTATTTGAAATTTGAATTTGAAATCCGGTTAAAATGTTAAACCGGTTGATTAAAAGAAAGTTTAAATTCTTGAAAAATGATATGCTTGCAAATTTGAAACCTTTAAACGAATTGAAGATTAAAAGTTTAAAATCATGATGAAATTTGAATGTTTTTATGTTTTTAAACTTAATTATTTGAATGTGGCTAACCCAATTCGTTTATTGTGTAAATGCAAGGTGAAATTCAAGAAGAAATGTTAAGAAGGTATCGGATTGGTGAAGTTTGGTGTACGGGGGAGAAGATTAATCAAAGGAATCGAAATTCCATGTCTCCAAACCGTAACAATAAGGCTGTCTCAAAACAGTCCCGTGAAGAAGAGTAGAGAAAAAGGCTCTCGGATGTTTTTGGACGCTTTGTCTTGGGAAGGTGGAGAAACCTCTCATATATTTGGTTTCTCCTTCCAAGTGGTGTAGATAAGGTCACGCTAAAGTCCATGGAGACGGTGTGAAAACGAAATCGAAACCACGTCCGACGCAAAATAACAAGGGAACATCAAGAGACGTCCAATCAATGCTCTCGGGAAATCATGGAGAAGCAATAAGACCAACAACTGATCCGAAACTTCAAGAAAAAGGGCCATTTCTAAACTCCCATTTAATGGATCAATCTCTTCTCATTTTAAAATTTTTTGCGATTTTACATTATATCTCTTAATTATTGGTTTTAAGTTATGGAACATCCCTAATGTTTTTCTTTTGTTTAAACCTCTTGATCAAAGGTGCAAATGAAAGAAAAGTGATGAGGAGATCATGAGAAGAAACCGGAATTAAGAAGAAAAAAAATCAAAAGGAGCAATAAGGCCGAAGATTGATCCGAGACTCCAAAAGCAAAAGACGTTGCCAAGCTCCACTCTTAGCCTCTGTTTCACGGTGTTTCACGGCGGCTAAGCGTGCGGGGGAGTATTAAAGAAAGAAGCCCAAAGAAGAAGGGCAAGGCCGAAGCTATCACGGATAAGATGAAGGCCGAAGCTCAAAGAAGAAGAGCAAGACCGAGGCAGAACAAAGGGGAGCCGAGGTGAAGCTCAAGACCTTGGTTTAAAACCCTTAAGACCTTGGAGTAGATACTCTTTTTCCTTAGTGTTGTTTTGTCCCAAAGGGTTTTCCCACAAAGGTTTTAATGAGGTCTCTCCTTGTGTCTCCAAGTTAATACTTCGTGCTACTGCGTATTAACTTGCGGGGGAGTGTTAAACAAGGAGAACAAAAAGGTGTTCAAGAGAAGATCCCAAAGTGCCCAAGACTTAGCCATATTCGGGTCACTTTGGGTAAGGAAGGTCAAGAGGCGGTCAAGGCATGAACGGTGGTGTTCTAGGCCATTTGAGTTTCAAGGAAGTCAGGCCGCATGATTAGAAGAGAAGACCGCGTGAAGAAATGAAGAAAATGGAGTTTGGGAAAAATCTATCCCGGCCATGTACCGCGGGTCGGACTGGCATCGGTGCCACTCGACCCGCGGATCGACGAGGCATCGAGGAAGCCCGTACTGATGCGTGTTCGGACGGACACACGCGGATCAGAAGGAAAATTAGGATCCGCGTGTTTATCCGAATACCCGGGTCGGGTAAACGAATAAACACGCGGGTCATGTCCTGATCCGCGTGTTGGCATCGAGTGTTCCTCGTCCCGCAACTCGATGCCACACGTACTGATCTCCGTCCCCGTCCTGATGCCGAGTCCCCGATGCCGCGTGCCTTCCCTCGACCCGCGGATCCATTTCCCTTGACGCCAGTACGCGACCCAGTCCGTACAGAGGACCGTTGGAGACAGTTGACCAGATCAAATCTGGTCAACATTTTACTTTTTCTCCTTTATTTTGAATCTGATTTTTCCTCTATAAATATGAGTTGTTAGACTCATTTGTAATTAATCCAAGTATCATTTTATCAATAAAAGAAGAGAAAATCTTTAGTTCTTTATTTATTTCTTTTCTTTCTTTACTTAAGCTTTTCTTAGTATTTTCAATGTAGATTAAGGATAGACATTGCCTTTAGGGTGATATCCATTTTGGATTGAACCCATATTATTTGGTCTATGATTCCTTAATCTTTCTTATTCAAACTCCAAATCTCTCCACACAAGTAATACTCGGTTTTGTTAAACCGGTTTGTGTGGATTCTTTCTTTAACACCTTTAGGTGTTTGTTGATCATAAGATGAGCTTAGACTCATCAAATTCCAACACTTAATGAAAGAAGAGAGCAAGACAAAGTCTTTGGACTTCTCCTTACCTTGAATCCAGTGTACAACGACCTTATCAAGCATCTCCTCTGTTCCGATGTGTTACCAAGCATTGATGACGTTTGTTCTCAAATCCAAAGGGAACAAGGATCACAAGGGTTATTCGGTGGAAAGGGGGAGCTCCACATGGCTAACCAAGGGTCTTACAACCGTCATGACAACCGGAGGAATGGTGGAACAAGTCGGAATCTCAACCCACATTTGAAGTGTGATCATTGCAAGATGGAGGGCCACACCAAGGATAAGTGTTGGTTGCTTCATCCTCATCTCCGTACACCAAGAGGAACCAATCCGAATTATCACAAGGGGTCTCTGGCTAACTATGTTTCGGCTAAACAAGATCAAGAGGGAACCGGGTCTTCTAAGCAAGGAAAAGAGGCTAACCAAGCCGACTATGTAAGGAAGACCGACTTGGAGGCTCTCATCAAGTCAATTGCTTCACTCAAAGAGTCCGGTAAAACCTTCTATACTCGTAAACCTAGTGATTCTCTTGTGGTTGATTCGGGAGCATCTCATCATATGATTAGTAATTTGAATTTGCTTGAGAAACTTGAACCTAGTAAAGGAAATGTGATGATTGCAAATGGAGATAATATTCCGATCAAAGGAATTGGGAACTTGAATTTGTTTAACAAAAGATCTAAAGCCTTTTACATGCCAAATTTTGAATCTAATTTACTCTCGGTTAAACGTATGACTAGTGATTTGAATTGTTATGCAATCTTTGGTCCTAATGACTTCCATTTTCAGGATATTGAGTCCGGAAAAGTGATAGGAGGTGGTGGTACCAAGGATGATCTCTATGTCTTAGAAGATTTATCACCAAGCTCATCTAGTTCATTTCGTTTTCAAACTTGTTTAGGAGTAGCTAATAATGCAATTTGGCATGCTAGATTAGGACATCCCCATTCTCGGGCTCTTGAAATAATGCTCCCCAATGTTTCCTTTGATCATTTGTCTTGTGAATCATGTATTCTCGGAAAACATTGCAAATCGGTCTTTACTAAATCTTCTACTATCTATGAGAATTGCTTTGATCTTGTTCATTCGGATGTTTGGACCTCACCTTGTGCTTCTAGAGATAACAATAAATACTTTGTCACATTCTTAGATGAAAAATCGAAATATACATGGCTTACTCTTTTACCTTCCAAGGATAGAGTCTTTGATGCATTTGTGAACTTTCAAACCTATATTACTAACCAATACAATGCCAAGATTAAGATTTTTAGAACAGATAATGGTGGTGAATATATGAGCAACTGATTCAAAGATCACCTAGCTAAGCTTGGCATTTTGCATCAAACAACGTGTCCCTACACTCCATAACAAAACGGTGTGGCTGAGCGAAAGAATCGACATTTAATGGAGGTTTCAAGAGCCATGATGTTCCACATGAATGTGCCAAGAAGATTTTGGGGAGATGCGGTGATGACCGCTTGTTACTTAATCAACCGGACACCAACCAAAGTCCTTAGGGATCTTTCCCCATTTGAGGTACTCACTAAAGAAAAACCCTTTCTTAATCACTTGAAAGTTTTTGGGTGTGTTTGTTTTGTGTTGGTGCCTAGGGAATTAAGGGACAAGCTAGAAGCAAAGAGTACAAGATGCATCTTCCTTGGATATTCAACAACACAAAAGGGATACAAATGTTACGATCCGAGTTCGGGGAAGACATTTGTGTCTAGAGATGTGAAGTTCCCTGAGGAACAAGGATTTTATGGAGTCAAAGGCCGAGGAGACTTGAGCGACCTTGCAACACCGTCGGACCTTGGCTCTAATTTACGATTCCTTCTTCAAAATCTTGGGAATCATGAGCCAAGAGACAAAATGAATCACCAAGGCCGCAAGCTAGTAGTTCAAGAGGAAGAGGTCCAAGAACCGGTTCATGAAAATGAGGTTCAAGAGTTAATACAAGAGGAGGTTGGTTATGATGAGGCTTCGGTAAACCTAGAGGAAGATCATGAAGTCAATGAGGAAGTGGTAGCAAGCCCGGACAATGGAACTCCGAAAGAAGAGGTCCAAGACAAGATTGAAGAACCGGTTTTGCGTAGAAGCACGAGACTAAGGAAGGATCCCTCTCAATGGAAAGAAAGCCGAGTCTACTACAACAATGAAGCCGTAGCCCATCCTATCCAAGCGGTGTGTTCGCTTGCCCTCTTACCATCTTCTCATAGGGCTTTTGTGGTCAAAATAGATGAACATACAATCCCGAAAACTTATGAGGAAGCTATGAACGATGAGAAGTGGGTAGAAGCGGTTGATGATGAGGTTGAAGCTATGATTAAGAACCAAACTTGGGATGAGACCGATCTCCCCGAAGGGAAAAGAGCCGTGAGTTCGAAGTGGGTCTTTACTATCAAATACTTGAGTAATGGAGATCTTGAGAGATACAAGGCAAGGTTGGTGGCTAGAGGATTTACTCAAACCTATGGAGATGATTATACGGATACATTTGCCCCGGTTGCCAAACTTAACACCGTAAGAGTGGTGTTCTCTTTGGCGGCTAACTTGGAGTGGGATTTATGGAAAATGGATGTCAAGAACGCATTCTTGCAAGGCGACCTAGAAGAGGAAGTCTACATGACTCCACCACCCGGCCTTGAACACTCTATTGCTCCCGGCAAAGTACTCAAGCTCAAGAAGGCGATCTATAGGTTGAAGCAATCTCCTAGAGCATGGTATAAGAAGCTTAGTACAACACTCAAGGAGAAAGGTTTCAAGAAATGTGAGCTTGATCATACACTTTTTACTCTCCAAGGGCCGGATGGGATAGTTGTTGTGTTGATTTATGTGGATGACATGATCATATCCGGAAGTGATAAGCAAGGAATACAAGAGACTAAGGACTATCTTCGATCGGTGTTTGAAATGAAAGATCTTGGAGAGTTGAAGTATTTTCTTGGGATTGAGGTGTGTAGGTTCAAGAATAGATTACACATTTCTCAAAGAAAATATACGATGGATTTATTGAAGGAGACCGGGAAACTTGGAGCCAAACCGGCTAAGACTCCTTTGGAAGATGGTTACAAGGGCATTCAGAAGGGGGAGAAGGAAAATGAGCCGTATGAGGATCCATCCCGATATCGAAGACTTGTGGGCAAATTGATCTACCTAACTCTTACGAGACCGGATATAAGCTTTGCGGTGAATCAAATTAGTCAACATATGAAGGAACCAACGGTTTACCATTGGCATATGGTTGAGAGGATCCTTAGATACTTGAAAGAGAGTCCGGGTCTTGGAGTTTGGATGGGAAAGAATGAGAGCTACGATGTGGTTGGCTATTGTGATGCGGATTGGGCCGGAGATCGGAATGATAGAAGATCTACAACCAGGTATTGCACTTTCATCGGTGGGAACTTAGTCACTTGGAGGACAAAGAAGAAAAAGGAAGTCTCATGCTCTAGTGCGGAAGCCGAGTATAGGGCCATGAAGAAGTTGACAAACGAGCTTACTTGGTTAAGAGGAATCTTGGCTCACTTGGGAATTGAGACGGAAAAGCCGATGATAATGCATTGTGATAATCAAGCCGCAATTCACATTGCTACGAACTCGGTGTTCTATGAAAGGACGAAGCACATTGAGATCGACTGTCACAAGGTTCGAGAGAAGATAGAGCAAGGATGGACGTTACCTTGCTTTACAAGAAGCGAAGATCAACTAGCGGATGTTTTCACCAAATCCGCAAGTCTCAAAGTTTGCAACAACATCTTGGGCAAACTTGGGCTTGTGGATCTCACACATCCATGAGAAGAACCCCTTACTTGCAATCATCATACTCTTTTTCCCTTAGCAAAGTTTTGTCCCACGTGGTTTTCTTTGCTAAGGTTTTTAATGAGGTGATGGTTGCGAGTTCCAAGTTAAGCATACATCCTTTATGTTTAACTTGAGGGGGAGTATTGACCTTAGTACCATCAAAATGTGCTAAGGGAAAGAAAATGAATAAGAATGTCGATCGACACTAGTCCCTGTCGATCGACACTCATGTCTCTGGAAAACTTGGATCAGAAGAGTGTGTGTCGATCAACACTAAGGAGTAGTGTCGATCGACACTACTGTCCTGCGGGTCCGAGAAGGGTCACGTATCGGCACGTCCCTATCAGTCCAAGCATCGAGGGAAGACGCGGAACGAGAGACCAGGAAGGAACGTGTCGATCGACACCAAGTCGTGGTGTCGATCGACACCCGTCCCAGATTTTGAATGTGGTCCCAAATTCTATCTAGAAACATTGTGGTCCCAAATCTTATCTTCTTCCCAACGTTCTGATCATCTCTTTTCTTATATATATGTATTTCTTCCCTTTGTAAACATTATCTTTGAATACAAGAAAATCTTTCAAAGTTCATACTCTTTACTCTCCATGGCTACATAATCTCTTATTCTCTTAATCTTCAATCTCTTCACTCAATCTTACTCTTAATCTCTCACAAATCTAACATCCACAAGTCCAAGTTTGCCCAAAATGTGATTGCAAACCTTAAGACTTGCGGCCTTAGTGAACACGTCCGCCAATTGGTCTTCGCTTTTTGTAAAGCACGGTAAAGTCCATCCTTGCTCAATCTTCTCTCGAACTTTGTGGCAATCGATCTCAATGTGCTTCGTCCTCTCATGAAATACCGAGTTAGTCGCAATGTGGATTGCGGCTTGGTTGTCGCAATGCATTATCATTGGCTTGTCCGTCTCAATTCCCAAATGAGCCAAGATTCCTCTTAACCAAGTAAGCTCGTTTGTCAACTTCTTCATGGCCCTATACTCGGCTTCCGCACTTGAGCATGAGACCTCCTTTTCCTTCTTAGTTCTCCAAGTGACCAAGTTTCTGCCGATGAAAGTGCAATACCCGGTTGTAGATCTTCTATCATTCCTATCTCCGGCCCAATCCGCATCACAATAACCAACCACCTCCGAGCTCTCATTCTTTCCCATCCAAACTCCTAAGCCCGGACTATCCTTCAAGTATCTAAGGATCCTCTCAACCATTTGCCAATGGTAAACCGCCGGTTTTTGCATATGTTGACTAACTTAGTTTACCGCAAAGCTTATATCTGGCCTTGTGAGTGTCAAATAGATCAATTTTCCCACAAGTCTCCTATATCTTGATGGATCCTAATACGGTTCAATCTCTTTCTCCCCCTTTCGATCGCCCTTGTAGCCTTCTTCTAATGGGGTCTTGGCCAGCTTTGCTCCAAGTTTGCCGGTTTCTTTCAACAAATCCAATGTGTATTTCCTTTGGGAGATATGCAACCCATTCTTGAACCTACACACCTCAATCCTGTAAGAATAATTTGAAGAATGGATGAACAGATTTAAGAGAGATTAGGGAGGATTAGAATAGAGATTAAGGGAGAATATGAACTTGAAATCTTTCCATTATTCAAGATAGTTTACAATACATGAAAAAGGATCTTTTAAATAGAAAGATAAGGGCTCAGATTAGCCATATGACCGTTGCACATAAAGCAACCTTGTACTATAAAGGTGATTTGCTTTTGACTCATTTCCAGCCTGTCCTCATCTGATCTTGAATGGTCACTTGATGAGTCATCCTTATCTTTACCAAATAAAGTAGTTTGAATCAGAGACCACACGTGATTAATCATAGACCACATCCTTACCTTTATTTCCCTTAGTATCATTGAGAATACTAAGGTCAACACTCCCCCTCAAGTTAAGCATAAAAGATTTATGTTTAACTTGGACACTCACAACCATCACCTCGTTAAAAACCTTAACAAAGAAAACCACGTGGGACAAAACTTTGTTAAGGGAAAAAGAGTGTGATGATTCCAAGTAAGGGGTCTTGGCTACGGATGAGTAAGATCCACAAGTCCTAGTTTGCTATAGATGCGTTTGCAAACCTTGAGACTTGCGGCTTTAGTGAATATGTCCGCCAATTGATCTTCCGTTCTTGTATAGCAAGGCAAAGTCCATCCTTGCTCAATCTTCTCTCGAACCTTATGGCAATCTATCTCAATGTGCTTCGTTCTCTCGTGGAAAACCGAGTTAGTTGCAATATGTATTGCCGCTTGATTGTCACAATGCATCACCATAGGATCGGTTGACTCAATTCTCATATGAGCTAGAATACCTCTTAACCATGTAAGCTCATTTGTCAATTTCTTCATTGCTCTATATTCTGCTTCCGCACTTGAACAAGAGACCCCCTTTTGCTTCTTAGTTCTCCAAGTTACCAAGTTACCACCAACAAACGTACAATACCCAGTTGTAGATCTTCTATCACTCCTATCTCCAGCCCAATCCGCATCACAATAACCAACTGTTTCAGTATTCTCATTTCTTCCCATCCATACTCCTTGACCCGGACTGTCTTTGAGATATCTAAGAATCCTCTCAACCATTTTCCAATGATACACCTTTGGCTCTTTCATATGTTGACTTACTTGGTTTACCGCAAAGCAAATATCCGGTCTAGTGAGAGTCAAATAGATCAATTTCCCAACGAGTCTTCTATATCTCGTCGGATCCTCATACGCTTCATCTTCTTGCTCCCCCTTTGGATCGGCCTTGTAACCCTCTTCAAGTGGTGTCTTTGCTGGTTTCGAGCCAAGTTTTCCCGTCTCTGTCAACAAATCAAGTGTATATTTGCGTTGGGAGATATGCAAACCGTTCTTGAATCGACATACTTCAATACCAAGAAAGTATTTCAACTCTCCCAAGTCTTTAATCTCAAACACAGATTTGAGGAACTCCTTTGTCTCCTGAATCCCCTCTTTATCATCCCCGGATATGATCATGTCATCAACGTATATCAAAACCACAACTATTCCCCGAGGTCCTTGTAGTGTGAAGAGTGTATGGTCAAGCTCACACTTCTTGAATCCTCTCTCTTTCAATGTACCACTCAATTTCTTATACCATGCCCGTGGTGATTGCTTCAATCCGTAGATAGCCTTTCTTAATGATGCGAACTCCCTAGGACAACTCCGAAGAAGGCTGATGGATCGATGAGGAATGGCAGCGTATGAAGGTTGTGATGGTGGCGTGAATGATAGGAGATGATGATGGCGTGATGGAGATGAGATTGATGACAGAAGATCTCTTGGTAAGCTTAAGCTTGATAAGAGGATCAAAATAGAAGAGTTTCTCGATCACAAAGTGTATGAGAACCTCGGATTCAATGAACAATAATCAAGAATCAGATTGAGGAAGAAACAATCGCCATTAAAGTTTTATCAAAGTTCTTCGCTGAAAAAAAACAAAGGAGGCGTCACTTGGGTTTTATAATCAACCCTAGAGACATGAAACCCAAACAACAAAGCGTTCCAAAATAAACAACAAAGCGTCTAAAATTTAAACAAAACAGCGAGGCGTCCCAACCCTAAGGTTCCTAATCGGTGCACCTCTAAAATACTAAGTACCAGCCATAGTGACTTGTACATAATTACCCAATAGCAATGAATTCGAAGTAACTCGGCGTAGTGATTCATCTGCCTCATTAAAAACCATGCCGAGAAAACCCATTGGGACAAAACTCAACATGGGAAAAAGAGTACAGACTCCTCACCTTAAGTCACTTAGTCATCATTACCGGGTGTAGTCTTCAACGTGGAGATATTAAAGACTTGAATCTTCGATAAGCTGAGTGATCCTTCTGCTATGAGTGAATGAGCTTCCTTGGCCATCTCCTTAGCTCTAGAACGAGTGATCCGTCCTACTAGCTCCGGTTCCTCCTCAGCTTCTGATTCCTCAGCGTCCTTGCTATCCATGATCATATCATCCCCTCCCTCTTGAAAAGGATTTGTCCTCAAATCTGTATCTGCAAGATAGGGGAGCAAGTCAGAAACATTGAACGATGGAGATACGTTATACTTACCTTGGAGATCAATCTGATAAGCATTGTTGTTGATCCTCTTGACGACTTCAAATGGTCCATCAACTCGTGGCATAAGCTTGCTCTTCCTCTCTTCTGGGAATCGGTCCTTTCGTAAGTGAATCCACACCAAGTCTCCTTCTTCAAAGATCATCTCCTTTCTGCCCTTGTTTGCTTGTTTCTCATACTGCTTAGTCTTCTTCTCTATATTCTCCTTGGCTTTAGCGTGTATCTTCCTCACCTGTTCAGCTTTTTCTTTGCCATCTAAGCTACATTTAACACTTAAAGGCAAAGGGATCAAGTCTAGAGGTGATTGTGGATTAAACCCATAAACGATTTCAAAAGGAGAAAAGAGGGTTGCAGAATGCTTAGCGTGATTGTAAGCAAACTCCACGTGTGGTAGGCACTCTTCCCATGACTTGATATTACTCTTCACCAACGCCCTGAGAAGTGTAGACAATGTTCTGTTCACCACCTCTGTTTGACCGTCAGTCTGAGGATGACAAGTAGTTGAAAATGCCAGCTTGGTTCCTAGTTTAGCCCATAAGGTTCTCCAGAAGTGTCCTAGAAACTTTGTATCCCTGTCTGAAACTATCACTTGAGGCATGCCATGCAGACGTACTATTTCCCTGAAAAACAAGTTAGCTACACTAACAGCATCATCTGTCTTGTGACTAGCAATGAAGTGAGCCATCTTGCTAAACCTATCAACAACCACAAAAATAGAATCTCTACCATTCCTGGTTCGAGGTAAGCCAAGCACAAAGTCCATAGAAATATGAGTCCAAGGATGAGAAGGGATAGGGAGAGGAGTATATAAACCGTGAGGCTGTACTTTACTCTTTGCCATTTTGCAAACAGCACACCTAGAACAAACCTTCTCCACGTCTGACTTCATGTTAGGCCAATAGAAGTGATCTTGCAGTCCAGATAGAGTCTTTGCTACTCCAAAATGTCCAGCTAGTCCACCTCCATGAGCTTCTCTAACTAGCAGTTCTCTAATAGATCCTTGTGGTATGCATAATCGATGGTTGTAGAACAAGTATCCATCCTGCCTAAAGTAGTTATCAAAAGCAAACTTGTGGCACTTGCCATAGCTCTCAGCGAAATCAATGTCAGTCTCATAAAGGTCTATAATATGTTCAAATCCATGTAATTTCGAAGTTAAAGTAGAGATAAGAGTGTACCTCCTGGATAATGCATCTGCGACTACATTATCCTTACCTTTCTTGTACTTAACGATGTAGGGAAAAGTCTCAATGAACTCCATCCACCTGGCGTGTCTCTTGTTGAGCTTCTGCTGTCCTTTGAGATGCTTCAATGACTCGTGATCAGTGTGAATAACGAACTCCTTAGGCCATAGGTAATGCTGCCACGTCTGAAGAGCTCGAACCAATGCATATAATTCCTTGTCATAGGTAGGGTAGTTGAGAGTTGATCCTCCCAGCTTCTCACTGAAGTAAGCCACCGGTTTCCTATCCTGCATCAAAACAGCTCCTATACCAACTCCGGAAGCATCACATTCAATCTCAAAGGTTTTCATAAAATCTGGAAGAACTAGAATAGGGGAATTGATAAGCTTCTCTTTAAGTGTTGTAAAGGCCTGCTCTTGTGCCTCTCCCCATTGAAATCCCACGTTCTTCTTGATAATCTCAGTCAATGGCGCAGCAATGGTGCTAAAATCCCTCACGAACCGCCTGTAAAAGCCTGCTAGCCCATGGAAGCTTCGTACTTCTCCTACGTTTTTAGGACTTGGCCATTCCTTGATTGCTTTGATCTTCTCCTCATCGACTTTTACACCATCTGCACTTACTATAAAGCCTAAGAAAACAATCTCATTAGTGCAGAAGGAACATTTGGATTGATTAGCAAAGAGGGATTGAGAACGAAGAACAGCTAGAACTCTGCGGATGTGTTCTAAATGCTCCTCCAAACCTTTGCTGTAGATGAGGATGTCATCGAAGTAGACTACCACGAAGACTCCTATGAACGGTCTTAAGGCATGGTTCATTAAGCGCATGAAGGTGCTGGGAGCATTGGTAAGACCAAACGGCATGACTAACCATTCATACAGCCCCTGCTTGGTCTTGAAAGCAGTTTTCCACTCATCCCCTTCCTTCATTCTGATCTGATGGTATCCACTCTTCAAATCGATCTTGGAAAAGATTGTTGATCCACACAACTCATCTAACATGTCATCAAGCCTTGGAATAGGATGCCTATACTTCACGGTTATGTTGTTGATAGCTCTGCAGTCTACACACATCCTCCATGAGCCATCCTTCTTAGGGACTAACAAGACTGGTACTGCGCATGGACTTAAGCTCTCTCTGATATGTCCTTTGCTCATCAGCTCTTCTACTTGCTTTTGAAGTTCCTTTGTCTCTACAGGATTGGTTCTGTAAGCTGGTCGGTTCGGTAGAGCTGATCCTGGTACCAAATCTATCTGGTGCTCAATTCCACGGATTGGAGGTAAGCCTGGAGGTATCTCTTCTGGAAAAACATCCTTGTATTCCTGCAAAATCTCAATCATAGCACTAGGAAGCTCCTGTGAAGGGTTAGTACTAACAAGGGATTCCTTGTATACAAACATAAACGTAGTCATTTCAGGATCAAAGAGTTTAGAAAATTCACTGTGGTTTATGTAGAGGCTGTTGGCGACCTTCTCCTTCTCCTTAAGCTTCACTTGCATCTGGTCTTGGTAAATCTCGTTAGGAGTAAGTGGTAGGAGAGTAATCTTGCGGCCTTTAAACTCAAATGAGTGTTTGTTGGTGTAGCCGTCGTGTATAACTCTACGATCTGATTGCCACGGTCTGCCTAGCAACACATGACTCGAACCCATGGGAATAACATCACACAGAACCTCATCTTCATACTTCCCAATAGATAAAGAAACCATAACCTGCTGAGATACGGTCAAGGCTCCACTGTCATTCAACCACTGAAGCTTATATGGTCTTGGATGAGGGATAGTCTTGAGCTGGAGCTTCCTAACCATCTCTTCACTTGCAGCATTAGTACAGCTTCCTCCATCTTGTAAGATTTAGGGTTCTTAACATGTTCATAAACAAAGATCCAACCTTTAGAGAGATTGAATCCAAAGAAAAGCTCAAATGAGCATAAAAGAGTTTAGAACAGATTTGGAGAGTTTCAGACAGATTTGAAGAGATTAAGAAAGAGATTAGGAGAGATTAAGAATAGATTAAACATAACATGGGTTCAATCCTAAAGGATGTCACCCTAAATGCATAAACTCCTAATCTCTACATTGATAATAATCTGATTTTGGGTAGAGAAAGAAGAGAGAAAGATATGAACTTGAACTCAGATTTTTATTAAGAACAAGTTAAGTTTACAAATGAAAGATTACAAATATATAAAGGAAAAAGAAAAGTGAACGTTGGATCAGATCCAAAAAGCAAAAAGATAAAGCAAACATTGCTTTATGTGATGATAAGGTTTAGGATAAGATTTTGCTTTTGGGACCACTTTATCATTTTGCCTCCAATATTCAAATGTGTTTTGGGACCACATTTGAACTGATCCGAGTGTCCCGCATCCCGCGTCTTGCTTCGTCCCGCGTATCGGGCCTCTTCGATGCCAATCCGTTCCGCGGGTCGAGCATCCGTCCCGCGTCTTCAATGTTGCGGTTTAACTCGATCTTCATCCGTCCTCGACTCTCTTTGGTGTGGCCTAGCTTCTTCTTGATGCAGTCTAGCTTATTCAAGGCATGACCGCACTAGACCATCATTCACCAAGTCTTGGACACACTTCTTCACCCAATAGTAACTTAAGAGATGATCTTAGATTTATCACTCTTAAGTACTCTCCTTGATTAACACTCCCCCTCAAGTCCAAACACAACAAGTGAAGTGTGGACTTGGAGATACAAGGAGAGACCTCATTAAAACCTTAGTAGATAAAACCCATTGGGATAAAACTCTACTAAGGAAAAAGAGTACCAACTCAATGATCTTAGGGGAACATAATCAAGGTCTTGATCATTTGTTGAGCTTCGGTCCTCGGCTTCTCTTCTCTTGCCTCGGCCTTGCTCTTCTTCTTCATGCTTCCTCTCTAATACTCCCCCGCACTCTTAGCCGCCGTGAAGATTTGTGAACGAAGGCTAAGAGTGGAGTTCGGCCTCGTCTTTTGCCTCTTGAACTACTCGGCCTTGATGCTTCTTCAAAGACTCATGGCCAACTTCAATCTTCTCCCCCTTAAACCTTACACAAGATTCAAACAAGAGAAAGCTTAAAGTATATGCAAATGAATCAACTCATGAACCAAGCTAGCAATCAATGAACCAAATGATCTATAATTGAAAGAATTGAAAAAGGGTAAGAGTTTAGAGAGTAGCCATTTTATTTTGATGGTGTGGCTGATTCTTTAATCTTCACTTGCTTTCCACACCACTCTTAAACATTTGGATCTTCATGATCCTTTTTGGTGGAGCTTCGGGTTCCTTGAGCTATACGCCTTCAACCTCGTGAGTCCTCCTCCATTCACACTAAGCACTAGTGTGACTTGGACCGCCTTTCACTTCTTCTCATCACACCCTTTGAATCATTCAACCCTAAGCTTTAATCTTCTTCTCACAGTTTCCTCTTGCTCCTTTCGGTTACCACCACCAAGCATCATTTCTTCTCTTTCGTCGCTTCTTGAATTCCAAGCCTATGTAACCTTCCTTAATGCCTAAGCCTAATACCTTCCGAAGCATCTCAATCTCTTTTAGCTCCCGGAAAGCCTCAAAACTTGGCTTGATCAACCCTTCTTCACCATTCACGGCTCTTTTGGCTATTTTGGAATGACTTCAAGATTGACCTTCAAAGGCTAGTTACATCTTCTTGGGTAGCTTGAGTGTGCACCGGTTCCATAGCTCAATCAAACAAGAACCGCTATAAAAACAAACCAAAGACACAACACCAAGCAATCCAACCATTCCCATCAATGTTTCCCATCCAATCAATGTTATCAACACCAATCTTTTCACAATGATTTCCTCAACAAGAATGGACCTTAAGTGCTCAATCATAATCAACCCGAGAGAATTAGGATCGAGAGTAACTATGCTTCACACTTAAGACGAGTTTCGATCAAGAGAGCATTACTTGGACCGATAGGATTCTCACACAAGAGTTCATCACACAAACCGAGAGTAACTAAGAGCTTTTAAGGGATTTGGGTGAGTGTTTGATTAGTGTTTAGGCTAGGTTCCAAACTGTTTGAGAATAGAGAACTAGAGAATATAGAGATTATAAAGATTTGTAGAGATTTTAGAGAATATAAGAGAATATAAAGATTTTGAAGAATAAGAAAAGGGTAGATTAAGAAATGTTCTCTATTCTCATGAATGTGTTTCTCTTAGGCTAGATCATGGATTCATTTAATGTCAATCCACCAAGAGAGTATGGATAGGAAATTACCCAAATAAGTAATCCATGGCTTGACTCCCATCGGGCCCAATGTTCACCTTACCAAGAACCTCCATTTGAGAATCTCCACTTTCATTCTACTCCTCCTCTCTAGCAAACAGACCGATCCTTCCTTCATCTCACCGCACCAACATAGGCTTCTTGAGAGTAAACACCATCCTTGAGCTTCATGGGAAAGGAAAGCTCTAATCTTTAATGGTTTTCTTCCTTTGACTCCTATTTGCTTCACACTAGTGACCAAGCTCCACACTTGGGTTTTCTTCAAGAGTTTCACAAGCAAGCTTCTCCTAGCTTACTTGGACCAAGATCCGGCCTTCTCTTATACCGAACCCAACACTTTCGAGCTCCAACGGTGGCAATCCCATCACCTTCTTCTTTGAGCTTCTTCTTCAATGGAATGGGACTTGCTCATTGGATTGGGTCGACTTCCAAGCCGTGAGCTTCTTCACCGTCCTCTTTTTGTTCATGAAAGCTTCGGACTTTCACATCTTCTTCAATGGAAACCTTTGAGCTTTCTTCTTCTTTTTTTTTTTCTTCCATGGGAAAGCCTTGAGCTTTCTTCTTCTCCCATGGGAAAGCTTTGAGCTTCCTTCCTCTTTTCTTCATGGAAGCATCGGATTTCCTCTTCTTTCTTCAATCTCGGATCTAGCTTTCTCCGAGCAATAGATCCGAGTCTTCAACAACACAAGCAGCGGAAACAACACATAATATTGGTTAGGTTAAGCGCATAAGGAAGATTGACACAACCTTATAACGATTCAACCTAACCCTTACTAACCCAAGAGCTTATGCTCTGATACCATGTAAGATTTAGGGTTCTTAACATGTTCATAAACAAAGATCCAACCTTTAGAGAGATTGAATCCAAAGAAAAGCTCAAATGAGCATAAAAGAGTTTAGAACAGATTTGGAGAGTTTCAGACAGATTTGAAGAGATTAAGAAAGAGATTAGGAGAGATTAAGAATAGATTAAACATAACATGGGTTCAATCCTAAAGGATGTCACCCTAAATGCATAAACTCCTAATCTCTACATTGATAATAATCTGATTTTGGATAGAGAAAGAAGAGAGAAAGATATGAACTTGAACTCAGATTTTTATTAAGAACAAGTTAAGTTTACAAATGAAAGATTACAAATATATAAAGGAAAAAGAAAAGTGAACGTTGGATCAGATCCAAAAAGCAAAAAGATAAAGCAAACATTGCTTTATGTGATGATAAGGTTTAGGATAAGATTTTGCTTTTGGGACCACTTTATCATTTTGCCTCCAATATTCAAATGTGTTTTGGGACCACATTTGAACTGATCCGAGTGTCCCGCATCCCGCGTCTTGCTTCGTCCCGCGTATCGGGCCTCTTCGATGCCAATCCGTTCCGCGGGTCGAGCATCCGTCCCGCATCTTCAATGTTGCGGTTTAACTCGATCTTCATCCGTCCTCGACTCTCTTTGGTGTGGCCTAGCTTCTTCTTGATGCAGTCTAGCTTATTCAAGGCATGACCGCACTAGACCATCATTCACCAAGTCTTGGACACACTTCTTCACCCAATAGTAACTTAAGAGATGATCTTAGATTTATCACTCTTAAGTACTCTCCTTGATTAACACATCTATGATCAGACTACAAACTTTCTCTTTGATGAAGCATCTTGTATGAAACAGGTTCTCTCGCTGACATCTCTCTTCTGGATGGTTCTGAACGCTCAAGGTCCTTCTTGCAACCAACATCTCACCCACGGCAGCAGCCTCTTCTTCTTCTTCTTCTAAGTCTGATTCAATCTCTGAATCTTCCTGAGGAACAATCTCTCCTCCCTCTTGTAACAAAAACATCTTCTTGTTTGGGCAGTCTCGTGAGTAATGACCCATTCCTTGACATTTGAAGCACCGTGTATTGCTGAGGGAGTTACCACTTCTTGTCCTAGCTCCAGCTTTCACCTCTTCCTTAACCACAGTAGTATTCGATCTAGTATCCCTAGGATAGGATGGTTTGTTGAACTCCTTGGGCTTAGCTATGCTCGGTGTGAAGGTGGGCTTGCCAATCCTCCGCTTGATCTGAGATTCAATCAACTCAGCCTTATGTACCATCTCTTGTACGTCCTCATAGTTTTGGAGTTCAACCTTATCTTGAATTTCTCTGTTAAGTCCCCCAAGAAACCTAGACATAACCATGTCTTCTCCTTCTCTGAGATCAGCCCTGATAAGTAAAGTCTCCAGCTCTTGATAGTAGTCTCTGACGGTCCTAGTACCCTGAATGAGACGTCTAAGCTGGTTGAGTATCTCGCACTGATGATGGGCTGGAACGAACCTCTTCCTCAACTGCATAACAAGCTGATCCCAAGTGGTAATGGGAGGTTCTCTGAGGCGGTTTCTGGTGATTCCCAACTGCTCCCACCATAGAAGTGCATATCCATGGAATTCTGAAACAGCAATCTTCACCTTGTTAAGCTCGTAGGTTCCTTGGACCAGGAAATTTGACTCCATCTTCCTTTCCCAATCTAGATAAGCTTCGGGATCATTAGTTCCATGGAAAGAAGGATACTGGATTCTGATATGACTCAGCTGCTGGCGTAGAGGATCATAATCTCGCTCATGTCCTCGGTTTCTGTCTCTTCTCACGGTTCCTCTGCTATAGTCAGAAGCTTCTTCCTCCTCATAGTATTCTGGATCTGATTCCATGAAGACTCGTTGACCAGCTATGTATTCCTCTCTGCGGTGTTGCCTTTCAACTCTTGAACCATCTTGTTTCCTCTGATTAAACATAGTTTCTCTGCCCCCAATCTGACTGCGGTTTGTTTTGGCTTTAGGACTGACTTTAGGAGGTATTGGTTCGCGCCTAGACCTTCGGGAAGATGCTCCAACATGTCCTTTCCCTTTAGTAATGCGAATAGCTTCAGAAGGAGTTGGAGTATGTGAAGACTCATCTCCACTTGCGCTGAGATCTTTCAGAAGACCACTAATCTGTGCTTCAAACTTGTCATTAAACTGTTCAATCTGCTGTGTGAGTTGCGTTGTAACAGCTTGGTTGGATTCCTTGATTTGTTCAGCCATTGCTTTGTTGAGAGCTGCCATAGTCTCAGCCGAAAGCTCCATGGTACCTGAAAGAATTTACAACAACTCGCAGTAAACTTGTTCCAAACGGAAACTCAAAACAGAAACAAGAGTTATGCAAACAAAATAATCAGAATCAACTAATGCTGATGGTCACAAGCAACAGACCCTAAACTAAATTAAAGGACACGACACAACAAAAAGAATTAAACTAAGCAAACAATGAAAAACACTAAAAACGATATCAAGTAATTTTAATGAATGAAACAGCAACAACTAATTAAATCAAATGAACAGAACGTAACAAGCTAACATTGACCAATTAAACTAATGACTAAGACACAGCAATGATGCAGCACGGAAATTATACAAGGCGATGAATTCTCAATGACACAGATTCAAATCGATGCAAACAACCAGAAAGAATTCCAATTCGATTTTAGCTAGAGACAAAATCCTAATTAGACTAGGTTTTATGCAAGATAAAATCAGAAACAAAACCCAATCAACCTAGGATTTTATGCAGCGAGAATTTGAAGCAAAATCAACACAAATATGGAGTTTTAGGGTTAGGAATTTCTCAGCCTTTGGTTCAGAGTTGGCTCTGATACCACGTGATGCGAACTCCCTAGGACAACTCCGAAGAAGGCTGATGGATCGATGAGGAATGGCAGCGTATGAAGGTTGTGATGGTGGCGTGAATGATAGGAGATGATGATGGCGTGATGGAGATGAGATTGATGACAGAAGATCTCTTGGTAAGCTTAAGCTTGATAAGAGGATCAAAATAGAAGAGTTTCTCGATCACAAAGTGTATGAGAACCTCGGATTCAATGAACAATAATCAAGAATCAGATTGAGGAAGAAACAATCGCCATTAAAGTTTTATCAAAGTTCTTCGCTGAAAAAAAACAAAGGAGGCGTCACTTGGGTTTTATAATCAACCCTAGAGACATGAAACCCAAACAACAAAGCGTTCCAAAATAAACAACAAAGCGTCTAAAATTTAAACAAAACAGCGAGGCGTCCCAACCCTAAGGTTCCTAATCGGTGCACCTCTAAAATACTAAGTACCAGCCATAGTGACTTGTACATAATTACCCAATAGCAATGAATTCTAAGTAACTCGACGTAGTGATTCATCTGCCTCATTAAAAACCATGCCGAGAAAACCCATTGGGACAAAACTCAACATGGGAAAAAGAGTACAGACTCCTCACCTTAAGTCACTTAGTCATCATTACCGGGTGTAGTCTTCAACGTGGAGATATTAAAGACTTGAATCTTCGATAAGCTGAGTGATCCTTCTGCTATGAGTGAATGAGCTTCCTTGGCCATCTCCTTAGCTCTAGAACGAGTGATCCGTCCTACTAGCTCCGGTTCCTCCTCAGCTTCTGATTCCTCAGCGTCCTTGCTATCCATGATCATATCACTTAACCGTAAAACCTTTCCGGGAGCAATGGAATTCTCAAGGCCAGGAGGTGGTGTCATATACACATCTTCTTCTAAATCTCCTTGAAGAAATGCATTCTTGACATCCATTTGCCACAACTCCCAATCGAGGTTAACTGCCAAAGAGAAGACCACCCTAACCGTATGCAACTTAGCTACTGGAGCAAAAGTATCCGTATAATCATCCCCATACGTTTGGGTAAACCCTCTAGCAACCAACCTCGCCTTGTATCGTTCGAGATCTCCATTACTCAAGTATTTGATAGTGAAAACCCATTTGGAACTCACTGCCTTCTTACCAAAGGGAAGATCCGCTTCATCCCACGTATGATTCTTTACCATTGCTCCGACTTCATCGTCAACTGCTCCAACCCAGTTCTCATCCTCCATAGCTTCCTCATAGGTTTTTGGAATGGTATGCTCGTCTATCTTGGTGAGGAAGGCTCGGTGAGAAGAGGGTAAGAGGGCGAGAGAACAAACCGCTTGAATTGGATGAGCAACAGCTTGATAGTTATAATAGACTCTACTCTCTTTCCATTGAGAGGGGTCTTTCTTGAGTCTTGTACTCCTTCTAAGGGCAGGAACACTCGGTTCATCAACAATCTGATCACTAGACTCCATCTCATCAAAATTTTCAACCATAGCATCATTTTCAACTAGACCACTTGCATTACCATCTTGAACACTCTCTGGATCAGTACTCTCTTGAACAACACCCGGTGACTCTTCATGACTAACTCCATCTTCTTGATCACTTGGAACGCTTGTCTCTGGAGCCGGCTCAGTCAAAACAGATGGTGGGACAGTTTGAGACATTGGAGCCGGGAGGTTACCTAGATGATCCAGAAGGAACCTCAAGTTTGCATTATAATCTGTGGGACTTGCAAACTCCTTCAAATCATCTTTATCAGCAGTTCCAAAGTAACTCTTGTCTTCTAAAAACTTCACATCCTTGGACACAAGCGTTCTCCTTGAACTCGGATCATAACACTTGTATCCCTTTTGAGTAGTCGAGTAGCCAACAAACATACACCTCTTGCTCTTCTCATCTAACTTGGTTCGTAATTCCCTGGGTACTAATACAAAACAAACACACCCAAAGACTCTTATATGTTCAATAAAAGGTTTGGTTTTGTTAAGTACCTCAAATGGTGAAATGTCTTGGAGGATTTTGGTAGGTGTCCGGTTAATCAAGTAGCACGCCGTCATAACTGCATCACTCCAAAACCTCTTGGGGACATTCATATGAAACATCATTGCTCTAGAAACCTCCATCAAATGTCGATTCTTTCTCTCAGCCACCCCATTTTGTTGCGGTGTATAAGGACAACTCGTTTGATGAAGGATTCCAAGTGATGAGAGGTGTTCTTTAAACCGGTTGCTAGTATACTCTCCTCCATTATCTGTTCTCAAAATTTTAATCTTGGCATTGTAATGGTTAGCAACATAAGTTTGAAAGTTCACAAATGCCTCAAGAACACAATCTTTAGATGGTAACAAAGTAATCCATGTATATTTTGATTTTTCATCTATGAATGTAACAAAATACTTGTTATTATCCTTAGAGATGCATGGTGAAGTCCAAACATCCGAATGAACCAAATCAAAACAATTTTCATAAACAGTAGTAGATTTTGGAAAAACCGATTTGCAATGTTTACCAAGTATACAGGATTTACAACTCAAGTGATCAAAGTAAACATTCGGTAGCATTATTTCAAAAGCACGAGAATGAGGATGACCTAATCTAGCATGCCAAATCGCATTATTAGCAACATTTAAACAAGATTTTAATGAAAAAGAACTAGAGGAACTCGGTGATATATCTTCAAGAATATAGAGATCATCTTTGGTACCACCTTCTCCGATTATCTTTCCGGACTTAATATCCTGAAAATGAACATCATTAGGACCAAAGATTGCATAACAATCCAAATCTTTAGTTGCTTTCTTAACCGAGAGTAAGTTTGAAGTAAAGTTCGGTATATAGAAAGCTTTAGATTCTTTATCAAATATTTTCAATGTTCCAATTCCTTTTATAGGAATATTATCTCCATTAGCAATTTCAACATGACCATTAGTTGTTTCAACATTTTTAAGCATGTTCAAATTGTTAATCATGTGATGAGAAGCTCCTGAATCAACCACCAATGAATTTCTACTAGGAGAATGTGTGAAGAAGGTTTTACCAGACTGGTTTTGTGAAGCAAAGGCCTTGATCAGTGCTTCCAAATCAGACTTACGAACGTATTCTCCATGATTAGCTGCGTCTCCGTTCTTGGACGTCCCGAAACGCTCTTGGTTGCTTGACCGTTCGTAATCTGGCTTGGCCGAGGCGTGATTGGCTTTGGAGTTGCTTGGATAATCAATCCACCAGCTTGGCTTGAGGTGTGGATGCAATATCCAGCACTTCTCTTTGACATGGCCCCGAGCTTTGCAATGGTCACATCGAGTGTTAGCTCCTGGCTTGCTATAGTTTCCATTGCTTCCTTTGTTTCCACGGTTGTCAAATCGATTATACACACCCTTATTAGCAGTAAGGAGCTCTCCTTTCCCACCAAATAGGCCTAGAGATCCTTGTTCACGCTGAATCTGAGCACAAACATCATCTAGGCTAGGAAGCTTCTCTGATCGAAGGATGTGTTTCGTGAGATCGTTGAACACTGGATTCAAAGTCAGCAACAATCCAAACACCTTATCCTGTTCTTTCCTCTCATTGAGCACCTTTGGATCAATGGAACTTGGACGCAGCATCTCAAGTTCAGCCCATAGAGATCTATACTTTCCTAGATGTTTGGTAAACTCCATATCTTCTTGATGAAGGTTGTTTATTGCCTTCTTTACCTCATACACACGAGCAAGGTTAGACTCATTACCGTAGACGTTCTTCAATGTATCCCAGAGTTCAGCCGCAGTCTCACAGTAAGAGTAAGCCTCAAGTATAGCCTGATCGAGACCATTCTGGATGATAGCCAATACCATCTGATCTTCTTGGAACCACTTAGCTTCCTTCTCTTGCTTCTCTTGCTCAGATTCTCCAGCATTTCCCTCGGATATCAACGAGATATCAATGTGATTCCATAACCCTCTACCACACAGAGCTATCTTAGTTGTTCTAGACCATAGCAAATAATTCTCCCCCTTGAGTATAACAGGAACCACCAATGGCTTAGAGGAATCCATGGAACTCATCTTCAAACAACTGATTTTGAGAGAAAGTTTGAAACTTTACTGATTTTGAAACTGATTTTGAAAGAAAGCTAGAAACTTTACTGATTTTTGATGAAAGCTATAAGATTTGATGATTATGAGAGGATTTTGGTTGAAAAAGTTTGAAACTTTAGGTGAGAGCTCAAGAACACTAGAACCAGAGATTATGAAGAGATTTGATGAAGATTAAATGAAGAATCACGAGTGTATAGTCACAGAATCTAAATGCTCCCATGTAAGAATAATTTGAAGAATGGATGAACAGATTTAAGAGAGATTAGGGAGGATTAGAATAGAGATTAAGGGAGAATATGAACTTGAAATCTTTCCATTATTCAAGATAGTTTACAATACATGAAAAAGGATCTTTAAATAGAAAGATAAGGGCTCAAATTAGCCATATGACCGTTGCACATAAAGCAACCTTGTACTATAAAGGTGATTTGCTTTTGACTCATTTCCAGCCTGTCCTCATCTGATCTTGAATGGTCACTTGATGAGTCATCCTTATCTTTGTTGGAATTTGATGAGTCTAAGCTCATCTTATGATCAACAAACACCTAAAGGTGTTAAAGAAAGAATCCACACAAACCGGTTTAACAAAACCGAGTATTACTTGTGTGGAGAGATTTGGAGTTTGAATAAGAAAGATTAAGGAATCATAGACCAAATAATATGGGTTCAATCCAAATGGATATCACCCTAAAGGCAATGTCTATCCTTAATCTACATTGAAAATACTAAGAAAAGCTTAAGTAAAGAAAGAAAAGAAATAAATAAAGAACTAAAGATTTTCTCTTCTTTTATTGATAAAATGATACTTGGATTATTACAAATGAATCTTACAACTCTTATTTATAGAGGAAAAATCAGATTCAAAATGAAGGTAGAAAAAGTAAAATGTTGACCAGATTTGAATCTGGTAAACAGTCTCCAACGGACTGATCCGTACGTGCTGGCGTCGAGTGAAAGTGACCCGCGGGACGAGAAGGATCACGCGGCATCGGGACGCAGGAGCTTCGGACGCGGGTCGAGGATCAGGACGAGTGGCATCGAGTCGCAGGACGCGGATCACTCGATGCCAACACGCGAAGGGACGCGGATCAGTACACGACCCGCGTGTTTATCCGTTTACCCGGGTCGGGTATTCGGATAAACACGCGGATAATAGAAACTGATCTGATCCGCGTGTTCGAGCATCGGTACGTGGTTCCTGGACGCCTCTTCGATCCGCGGGTCGAGTGGCATCGATGCCAGGTCCGACCCGCGGTACATGGTCGGGACCAAATTTCCCAACTTCCATTTTTCACCGTTTTTGCCATTTTCTCGTGCGACCTTCTTCGTTCCTCATGCGGCCTCACTCCTTCTTCACTTGAATGGCCTAGAACACCATTTTCCAAGCCTTGAACGCTTCTTGACCTTCCTTACCCAAAGTGACCCGAATATGGCTAAGTCTTGGGCACTTTGGGATCTTCTCTTGAACACCTTTGTGTTCTCCTTGTTTAACACTCCCCCGCAAGTTAATACGCAGTAACACGAAGTATTAACTTGGAGACACAAGGAGAGACCTCATTAAAACCTTAGTGGGAAAACCCTTTGGGACAAAACCACACTAAGGAAAAAGAGTATCTACTCCAAGGTCTTAAGGGTTTTAAACCAAGGTTTTGAGCTTCACCTCGGCTCCTCTTTGTTCCGCCTCGGTCTTGCTCTTCTTCTTTGAGCTTTGGCCTTCATCTTATCCGTGATAGCTTCGGCCTTGCTCTTCTTCTTTGGGCTTCTTTCTTTAATACTCCCCCGCACGCTTAGCCGCCGTGAAACACCGTGAAACAGAGGCTGAGAGTGGAGCTTGGCAACGTCTTTTGCTTTTGGAGTCTCGGATCAATCTTCGGTCTTATTGCTCCTTTTGATTTTTCTTCTTAACTTTGGTTTCTCCTCATGGTTTCCTCATTATTCTTCTTTCATTTGCACCTTTGATCAGGAGGTTTAAACAAAAGAAAACATTAGAGATGTTTCCATAACTCAAAACCATAAATTAAGAAATATATGTATACTAGCAATAGATTTTAAATAACAAATGATTGATTCATAAATGGAGAGTTTAGAAATGGCCCTTTTTCTTGAAGTTTCGGATCAGTTGTTGGTCTTATTGCTTCTCCATGATTTCCCGAGAGCATTGATTGGACGTCTCTTGATGTTCCCTTGTTATTTTGCGTCGGACGTGGTTTCGATTTCGTTTTCACACCGTCTCCATGGACTTTAGCGTGACCTTATCTACACCACTTGGAAGGAGAAACCAAGTATATGAGAGGTTTCTCCACCTTCCCAAGACAAAGCGTCCAAAAACATCCGAGAGCCTTTTTCTCTACTCTTCTTCACGGGACTGTTTTGAGACCGCCTTATTGTTACGGTTTGGAGACATGGAATTTCGATTCCTTTGATTAGTCTTCTCCCCCGTACACCATACTTCACCAATCCAATTACTTCTTGAATTTTCACCTTGCATTTACACAATAAACGAATTGAATTAGCCACATTCAAATAATTAAGTTTAAAAATCATAAAACCATTCAATTTCATCATGATTTTAAACTTTTAATCTTCAATTCGTTTAAAGGTTCCAAATTTGCAAGCATATCATTTTCAAGAGATTAAAATTCTTTAACAACCGGTTTGTCACTTTTAAACCGGAATTTCAAAATTCAAAATTCAAAATTCAAATAAAATAAAAAATGGAGGGAAAATTTAGAACTCCCTCTTTCTTCCAATTTGGATTGGAAGTATGAACACCATTGAAGCTTCCTAGCTTCTTGAATAACTTGGGAATGGATTCAACGTGATTTTAAATGCTCCAAGGCATCCCACGGTTCTCTCCCACACGGTAAACACAAGGGCCTTTTGGATTCATCGTGATTTTAAATGCTTCAATGCATCCCACGGATCTCTTCCCACTTGTGTTACCTAACAATTTTAACCAAAAGTAACCAGAGAGATTAGTAACCAAGAAAAAGCTTCAAGCTTTTGAATTTGAAGAAAGCTTCCAAGCTTTAGAATTTGTAACCAAAGATTATAGTAACCGAGAGTGTAAGTAACCGAGAGAGTGAGAGAGTGAGAGATTGAGAGAGTAAGCGAGAGTGAGAGAGTAAGTAACCGAAGATTTAGTAACCAAGAGTAAGAGAGATTTAGTAACCAAAGAAAGCTTTGAGCTTTTAGAGAATTTATGAAAGCTTTGAGCTTTAGAATTTTGAGAAAGCTTTGAACTTTAGAGAACCAAGGATTTGAAACCAAGAGTTTTCAAACATAATTTCTTTAAAACGTTTTGAAAAATCAACACTTTTGGTAACCAAAACTTTCAAAACTTTTGAAATCAACTTTTCAAATTCAGTAGGATTTCTTCAAAGATTTTCGAACACAAAGATTTTCAAAACACTTTTCTTTAAAATAAACAAAATCCGGTTTTAAAGAACAAAAAAAACTTCAAACTTTTGAAATCACAATTTTTCAATCATTTCAAATACTAGCAGCGGAAATCTAACAAGAATTTGTGTTGGGTTAAGCGCATGAGATAGATTGATTACCTCCTCATACCGATTCAACCCAACTCACCAAAGAAATCAAAATTTTCAAACTTTTGAAAAATCAAAGAAAAAACCGAATCTCCAAATCTCTAAACCCAAGAGCTTATGCTCTGATACCATGTTGGAATTTGATGAGTCTAAGCTCATCTTATGATCAACAAACACCTAAAGGTGTTAAAGAAAGAATCCACACAAACCGGTTTAACAAAACCGAGTATTACTTGTGTGGAGAGATTTGGAGTTTGAATAAGAAAGATTAAGGAATCATAGACCAAATAATATGGGTTCAATCCAAATGGATATCACCCTAAAGGCAATGTCTATCCTTAATCTACATTGAAAATACTAAGAAAAGCTTAAGTAAAGAAAGAAAAGAAATAAATAAAGAACTAAAGATTTTCTCTTCTTTTATTGATAAAATGATACTTGGATTATTACAAATGAATCTTACAACTCTTATTTATAGAGGAAAAATCAGATTCAAAATAAAGGTAGAAAAAGTAAAATGTTGACCAGATTTGAATCTGGTCAACAGTCTCCAACGGACTGATCCGTACGTGCTGGCGTCGAGTGAAAGTGACCCGCGGGACGAGAAGGATCACGCGGCATCGAGACGCAGGAGCTTCGGACGCGGGTCGAGGATCAGGACGAGTGGCATCGAGTCGCAGGACGCGGATCACTCGATGCCAACACGCGAAGGGACGCGGATCAGTACACGACCCGCGTGTTTATCCGTTTACCCGGGTCGGGTATTCGGATAAACACGCGGATCCTAGAAACTGATCTGATCCGCGTGTTCGAGCATCGGTACGTGGTTCCTCGACGCCTCTTCGATCCGCGGGTCGAGTGGCATCGATGCCAGGTCCGACCAGCGGTACATGGTCGGGACCAAATTTCCCAACTTCCATTTTTCACCGTTTTTGCCATTTTCTCGTGCGACCTTCTTCGTTCCTCATGCGGCCTCACTCCTTCTTCACTTGAATGGCCTAGAACACCATTTTCCAAGCCTTGAACGCTTCTTGACCTTCCTTACCCAAAGTGACCCGAATATGGCTAAGTCTTGTGCACTTTGGGATCTTCTCTTGAACACCTTTGTGTTCTCCTTGTTTAACAATCTTTACCAAATAAAGTAGTTTGAATCAGAGACCACACGTGATTAATCATAGACCACATCCTTACCTTTATTTCCCTTAGTATCATTGAGAATACTAAGGTCAACAAATCCCAAGGAAATACTTCACTTCTCCAAGATCTTTCATCTCAAATACCGATTTGAGGAAGTTCTTTGTGTCTTGAATTCCTTGCTTATCACTCCCGGATATGATCATACCATCCACATAGATCAAAACAACTACTATTCCATTTGGTCCTTGAAGAGTGAAGAGTGTGTGGTCTAGCTTGTTGGAATTTGATGAGACTAAGCTCATCTATGAAGAACAAACACCTAAAAGTGTTAAAGAAAGAATCCACACAAACCGGTTTCATCAAAACCGAGTATTACATGTGTGGATAGATTTGGAGTTTGATAAGAAGAAATAAGGTAGATAATTAAAGGAAAGTTACATAAAAGATGGGGTTTGATTCATAAGAATCAAACCCATAACTTAGTTCCTTTAATAATCTACATTGGAAAATACTAAGAAAAACTTAAGTAAAATAAAAGATAAATAAGAACAAGAGTTTTCTCTCTTTATTAATAAGAATTGGATGCTTACAAATGAATCTTACAACTTGTATTTATAGAGGAAAAATCAGATTCAAAAATAAAGGAGAAAAGTAAAAATGTTGACCAAATTTGAATTTGGTCAACTGTCCCAACGGTCTGATCCGTACGGACGAATCACGTGCTGGCGTCGAGAGGATCCGATCCACGGGACGAGGGAAGGCACGCGGCATCGGGATGCTGAAGCTTCGGACGCGGGTCGAGGATCGGGACGAGTGGCATCGTACCGCGGGACGCGGAACACTCGATGCCAGGACGCGGATCAGGACATGACCCGTGTGTTTATCCGTTAACCCGGGTCGGGTATTCGGATAAACACGCGGATCCTAGAAATCCTTTTGATCCGCGTGTTCGAGCATCAGTCCGTGGTTCCTCGATGCTCCTTCGATCCGCGGGTCGAGTGCCGTCGATGCCAGGTCCGACCCGCGGTACATGGCCGACCCAAATTTTCCCAACTTCCATTTTTCACCATTTTCGCCATTTTCTCGTGCGGCCTTCTTCGTTCCTCATGCGGCCTGACTCCTTCTTCACTTAAATGGCCTAGAACACCACTTTCCAAGTCTTGAACGCCTCTTCAACTTCCTTTCCCAAAGTGACCCGAATTTGGCTAAGTCTTGGGTACTTTGGGATCTTCTCTTGAACACCTTTGTGTTCTCCTTGTTTAACATAGCTCACACTTTTCGAATCCTCTCTCCTTAAGTGTTGAGCTAAGCTTCTTGTACCAAGCTCTTGGTGATTGTTTCAACCCATAGATAGCCTTATTGAGCTTGAAGACCTTTTCGGGAGCGATAGTGGTGTCAAGGCCGGGTGGTGGAGTCATATATACTTCTTCCTCAAGGTCTCCTTGTAAGAAAGCATTCTTGACACGATCCTCCCAAGGACTCTCACTTCACGGTTTGGGTAACGAGGGGATAACTTTGCAAACGACGAATCGCTTCAAAGGATGGGGATCGAATGGTCTCACAAGGGGTGCGGAAAAGCCCTTGATATTCCACTTTGCTACTTTCGGATATGACTCACTAAAAATAGACAAAGGTTTTCGTTTGATATGACTCACAAACGAGAATTTTTGATCTAGAGAGAAAAGAGATTTTTGATTCAACAACTAGATGATTTTCTCAAATGAGATACAAAGAGTTTAAATAGGAAAATAAGAGGGGCTGCATGCACAGCAATTAAACCACCTCGAAAATGATAGAAATTAAACACAAAGTTTGAATAAAACATGACTCTTCCCATGCCTTGGACGCGCATCCACTGTTGTGCCTTTTCTGAGCGATTCACCGGGCCGATTGGAGAGTTCTTGACAGTTTCGGAAACTAGACTCACGGGGCTTTAGATCCATATGTAGATCGTGGTCTGGAGCACTGTAAGCTAACAGCGACACTTAATTGAAAAACGCCATAGTATTGAATCGCTGGTCTTGGATTATGATCAACAAATGGGTTAAGGTAATGTGATCCATTTGCCTCATTAAAAACCTTTCTCCAGAAAATCCAAAGGGACAAAACCGAAGAGAAGGGAAAAAGAGTACAAATGGAACACATGCCCATTTGTTGAGTTTTCTTGAAATTCCTGGATCAAACATTGTTGTTGGGCTGATCCATTTCTCCTTAATTCAATTTTTGGTCATGGTACCAACGGGTACAAGCAATATTTCCTCAGCTTCATGCTCTTCCGCAGGTGCAAGCTCCGCAACAAGCTCTGGTTCAAGCTCCATCTCCTTAGTGCTATCCAGGATCAAATCAATTCTTCACATCCATTTGCCACAAATCCCAATCTAAATTTACCGCCAAAGAAAACACCACTCTCACCGTGTTAAGCTTTGCAACCGGGGCAAATGTATCCGTGTATTCATCCCCATAGGTTTGGGTAAATCCTCTAGCCACCAACCTAGCCTTATACCTCTCAAGATCTCCATTACTCAAGTACTTTATGGTGAATACCCATTTAGAGCTCACGGTCCTTTTTCCTTCGGGAAGATCCGCTTCGTCCCAAGTGTGATTCTTAACCATAGCTCCAACCTCATCATCAACCGCTTCTACCCAATGCTCATCTTCCATAGCTTCCTCATAGGTCTTAGGAATAGTATACTCATCGATCTTTGTCACGAACGCCCTATGAGAAGAAGGTAAAAGGGCGAGCGAACACACCGCTTGGATTGGATGTGCTACGGCGTCATTGTTGAAGTAGACCTGGCTCTCTTTCCATTGAGAGGGGTCTTTCCTTATCCTTGTGCTTCTACGCAAAACCGGTTCTACAACTTCTTCTTGGACCACTACATCTGGAGCTATATCTTGGCCTTGCTCACCGAAGCTTCATCATGATTGGCTTCCTCTAGGATTGCATCTTGAACCGTTTCTTGATCTTCTTGAACTTCTTCCCCTTGAACCGTTTCTTGAACTTCTTCCTCTTGAGTCACTTCCTCTTGAACCGGTGGAGCAATGTTTTGATCACTCATTTTGTCTCTTGGCTCATGATTCCCAAGGTTTTGACGGAGGAATCACAAGTTTGAGCCCAGGTCCGACGGGGTAGCTAGTGTTGAAAGTACTCACCAAGCAAGTGAATCAAGTTGAAGAACAAAGTCAGATTGGTTCTGAAATGGTGTTGGGCTTGATCAGAATCAGAATGGACTTTAGTTTGGGTCTGTGAACAGTAAAAACGTTTTTATAGATTCTTTCTTTATACATATGTATGTGGTTGTAAACAATAGGTGAATAAGATTAGATCAACAAAAATCTCTCTCTCTCTAAACTCTCTCTCTTGTTCTAGATCTGGATCACCACAAGATCATCCTTAATCTCTTAAATCTCTTCCGATCTCTTAAAATCTTCATGGTACCAGAGCATTAAAGCTCTTGAAGACCTTATTTCCGCAAGTTTACTCTGTTCTTTGATCTTTCTATGGAGAATCAAAAGCAACTAACTCTTCCAGTTGTTCTTAAAGGGAGCAACTATCTCTTGTGGTCTAGAACCACAAAGACAGTACTAAGGAGTCGTGGGCTTTGGGTACACTGCCTAAGCTCTCAAGATGTGTCTGAGGACACGAAAAATGCTGGAACCTCTGGAGCTGAAGCTGGAGAAGGTGGCGTAGAGTCTCATGCCAAGATCAGCACCAGCACAGAGGATTCCAAGTGGATCCAAGAGGATCAGCTTGTTCTTGCTGTTCTTCAGAGCTCTCTGGAGCAGAGCATCCTTGCTTCTTACTCCTATGTGGAGACAGCAAAGGAGTTGTGGGAGACTCTCTTGGGGGTTTATGGTAATGAATCCAATCTTAGTAGAATCTTTGAAATTAAGAGAGCTCTAAACAACCTTCAGCAAGAAGGGAAAGAGTTCAAGGATCTCTTTGGAGAGTTCAGAGGGCTATGGGCTGAATTAGATATGCTCAGACCGCCCACTCTTGATGTCAAAGAGATGATTGAGAGGAGAGAGCAAGATCAAGTATTTGGACTGCTCCTCACTCTAGATGAGTCTTACACAGGACTGATTTATCATATCTTGCGGCTTGAGAAGATGCCTACGTTAAACCAAGTGTGTATGATGATTCAGAAGGAGGAAGGCTCTAAAGGTCTCTTTAAAGGGACAAGTGAGACTGCCCATATGGGCAGAAGCAAAGAAGCGGTTGAAGCTGCCCATGTAAGCAGAGGTGGTTATCAAACTGAAAGAAAACAACTATGGTGTGAGCATTGTAAGATGAAGGGACACACCAAAGACAAATGCTGGACTCTCCATCCACATTTGAGACCCAAGAATCTGAGAGGAATGGCTCAAACATCAAGGGGGGCTGCTGGAGTGGCTGTAGCCGCCTCAGATGATGTTGTAAGGAGGTCTGACTTGGATGCTCTCATCAAGAGCATTGCCAAGCTCACTGAATCAGGTAAGAGTCTCTTTGCATCTAGAACTCTCAATCCGGTTATAAGTGATTCAGGGGCCTCTCATCACATGATTAGTGATAAGAAGTTGTTGTCCAATGTTAAGCCTCACTTGGGAAAGGTTACAATAGCAAATGGACAGGATGTTGAGATTAGGGGAATCGGAGATTTAGAGTTGTTTAGTAAGAATACAAAAGCTCTATTCATGCCTGAGTTCGCTACTAATCTATTGTCTGTTCAGAAAGCTACTAAGGACCTTGATTGTTTGGCTGTGTTTAGTTCTGATGATGTGTGGTTTCAGGACACTAAGTCAGGGAAGACCATTGGGGAAGGTTGCTCCAAAGATGGTCTCTATATTTTGGATGTGTTGGACAACAAGCAACCAGTAGTGGATATTGCGGCTAATCACTCGGCTCTAAGTTCAGGAAGTATGAACTCTTTTTGGCATGAAAGGCTCGGTCATCCCCACCTCAGTGCCCTTAAACTTGTTTTGCCTCATCAGAAGGATCAAGATCATCAAGATTGTGAAGCATGTATTCTAGGGAAACATTGTAGAACTGTTTTTCCAGAATCATCTAGTGTGTATGATGCTTGTTTTGATCTAGTTCACTCTGATGTATGGACAGCACCGTGTGTAACTCGAGATCAATACAAATATTTTGTCTCGTTTATTGATGAGAAATCGAAGTATACTTGGGTAACACTCATGCCATCAAAGAGTCATGTCCTAGAAGCTTTTTCCAAGTTCTATAACTATGTGCATACTCAATATGGAGCCAAGATCAAGATTCTCAGAAGTGATGATGGGGGAGAGTACATGAGTAAGTCTTTTACAGAGTTTTTGGGAAAACGTGGAATTGTACATCAAACCTCTTGTGCATATACTCCACAACAGAATGGAGTGGCTGAGAGAAAGAATAGGCATTTGATGGAGGTGGCTAGGACAATAATGTTTGCTAGGAGTGTTCCTAAGCAGTATTGGGGAGATGCTGTGATGACTGCATGTTATCTGATCAACCGGCTGCCAACCAAACACCTTGGAGATGTATCTCCATACGAGGTATTAACCAAAACTAAACCAAGTATTAATCATCTCAAAGTGTTTGGATGTGTTTGCTATGTCTTTGTTCCAGAAGCTCATAGAAACAAGCTTGAACCCAAGAGTATCAAGTGTATGTTTGTTGGCTATTCTCCCACTCAGAAAGGATACAAGTGCTATAATCCAGAGACTAAACGTGTGTATGTCTCTAGGGAAGTCAAGTTTGATGAGAAAAAGGGTTATTTCAATGAGAGGAATTGGGATGATCTGAAGGGTATTGTTTCTCCTGGGCTTGATCGAGCTACTACCTTGAAATTCGTTCTAGACGGTTTAAATACTCTAGTAAGTCCGAGGAGTACATCTCCAGCTGAGAGTGTAGGAGCCATGCAGAATGAGGCAGTAGCTGGTGATGATACTATAGGAAGTGATGGAGGTGATACTGAGGAAAAGGCTTCCACTCAGGAATCTGAGACATCGAATGATCCGGCTGGAGAAACTAAATCTTTGAGAGATGAAGAACAGCCTGAACATGATGAGATCGAAGTAACTCAAGTTACCGAACCTGTCCTAAGAAGAAGTCAACGAATAAGGTTTGGACCAGAAAGGTGGAAGGATACAAGGGTATATCATAATGGTTTGGCTACGGTTCAACAAGACAAAATAGGATCTAAGGTGTCTTCTACAGGAAGTGAGAGATGTTCTAGGCGTACGGCAGACTTTGATTCTGAACCTATAGGCGACAGCGTCTCTCCCTCCTTAAGTAGACAGTACACCTTACAAGAAGAAGTTCCAGCCACAACAACTATAAGATATCCTATTGAAGCATACTGTTCGTTAGCTTACTTTCCCGATGATGGTCAAGCCTATCTAACCAAGATTGATGAGGAATTAATCCCAATATCTTTTGAAGAGGCATGTAAGGATAAGAGATGGGTTCAGGCGATGGAGGAAGAGATCAACTCTATGGAAAGAAATTGCACATGGGACATAACTAAGCTGCTGAAAGGAAAGAAACTTGTGGGGTGTAGATGGGTTTACACCATCAAGTATAAATGCACAGGTGAAGTTGAGCGGTACAAGGCTAGACTAGTGGCAAAGGGATACACACAAGTCTACGGAGAAGACTATACTGAAACCTTTGCTCCTGTGGCCAAGTTGCATTCCGTAAGGGTTCTTCTATCCATTGCTGTTAATTTGTCATGGGAATTATGGCAAATGGATGTGAAGAATGCTTTTTTACAAGGAGAGCTAGAAGAGGAAGTGTACATGGCACCTCCTCAAGGATATGGTGCAGGTCCTCATGAGGTGTGTAAACTGAAGAAAGCCATTTATGGATTGAAGCAATCCCCAAGGGCTTGGTACCAAAAATTGAGCAGCTGTTTGTTGGAGAAGAAGTTCGTTAAATCTGAGGCTGATCATACTTTGTTCACCAAGAAAGACAAGGAAGGACTAGTGGCAGTACTGATTTATGTAGATGATATTATCATCACCGGAGATGATGTTGAAGGGATTAAGAGAACTAAGGAGATTCTGAGGTCCTCATTTGACATCAAAGATTTGGGGGAGCTGAAGTATTTTTTGGGCATCGAGATGACTCGAGAGCCAAATGGGATGTTTATATCACAGAGGAAGTATGTGATTGACTTGTTGAAAGAAACTGGCAAGTTAGGTTCAAAACCAGCAAGAACACCTATTGAGGAAGGCTACCAAGATGTGAGAGATGAGGAGATATGGTCAGATGTTAAGCAATACCAGAGGTTAGTTGGGAAGCTAATCTACCTAACCATAACACGGCCTGATATTTGTTTCGCAGTAAATAGAGTGAGCCAGCATATGCAAGCTCCTAAGGCACATCATTGGAGGATGGTAGAGAGAATTTTGAGATATCTCAAGGGCAACCCGGGAAAGGGAATATGGCTAGAATGTAATGGGAGTACTGAGCTGAAAGCTTACTGTGATGCAGATTGGGCAGGAGATAGACAAGATAGAAAATCAACAACTGGGTATTGCACATTTGTAGGAGGTAATCTTGTGACTTGGAGAAGTAAGAAACAGAAGGTGATTGCTCTATCTAGTGCTGAGGCAGAATATAGGGCAATGAAGGAAGTCACAAAAGAGATGATATGGGTGAAGGCTCTTCTCAAGGATTTGGGTATTCATGAGACCAGACCAATGAGTCTTTATTGTGATAATCAAGCTGCGATCCACATTGCCTCAAATCCGGTATTTCATGAGCGAACAAAACACATTGAAGTGGATTGTCATTTTGTCAGGAGCAAGATTCAAGATGGATTGATTACTCCTAAATTTGTGAAGAGTGAAGATCAAATGGCAGATATATTCACCAAGGCTACTTCTGTAAGCATATGTGAGTACATCCATGACAAGATTGGCCTATGGGATCCTCACCGGCCAACCTTGAGGGGGAGCGTTGAAAGTACTCACCAAGCAAGTGAATCAAGTTGAAGAACAAAGTCAGATTGGTTCTGAAATGGTGTTGGGCTTGATCAGAATCAGAATGGACTTTAGTTTGGGTCTGTGAACAGTAAAAACGTTTTTATTGATTCTTTCTTTATACATATGTATGTGGTTGTAAACAATAGGTGAATAAGATTAGATCAACAAAAATCTCTCTCTCTCTAAACTCTCTCTCTTGTTCTAGATCTGGATCACCACAAGATCATCCTTAATCTCTTAAATCTCTTCCGATCTCTTAAAATCTTCAGCTAGATCACTCAAGTCACCACGATCTTTGAAATCATAGAACCCTTGATCCGCAATGAACTTCACATCTCTAGACACAAATGTTTTCCTCGAGCTTGGGTCGTAACATTTGTATCCCTTTTGTGTTGAGGAATAACCAAGAAAGATGCATCTTGTACTCTTAGGCTCTAGCTTGTCCCTTAGTTCCCTAGGTACCAAAACAAAGCAAACACACCCAAAAACTCTCAAATGATCAAGAAAAGGTTTGGTCTTATTAAGTACATCAAATGGAGAGATGTCGTCAAGAATCTCCGTAGGTGTTCGATTAATTAAGTAGCAAGCGGTCATGACCGCATCTCCCCAAAATCTTCTTGGCACATTCATATGGAACATCATGGCTCTAGAAACCTCCATTAAGTGTCGATTCTTCCTTTCGGCCACACGATTTTGTTGTGGAGTGTATGGACAAGTCATTTGATGCACAATGCCGAGTTTAGCTAAGTGGTCTTTGAATCGATTGCTCGTATATTCACCACCGTTATCTGTATATTTCGATTTTTCATCAATGAATGTGACAAAGTATTTATTGTTATCTCTAGATGCGCAAAGTGAAGTCCAAACTTCCGAATGCACAAGATCAAAGCAATTCTTATAAATAGTAGATGATTTCATAAAAACCGATTTACAATGTTTTCCAAGAATACAAGATTTGCAAGACAAATGATCAAAAGAAACATTGGGAAGCATTATTTCAAGAGCCCGAGAATGGGGATGTCCTACTCTAGCATGCCATATTGCATTATTTGCTACTCCTAAACAATTTTGAGATCTAAATGAACTAGATGAGCTTGGTGATAAGTCTTCTAAGATATATAGATCATCCTTGGTGCCACCACCTCCTATCACTTTTCCGGATTCAATATCCTGAAAATGGAAGTCATTAGGACCAAAGATTGCATAACAATTCAAGTCACTAGTCATTCTTTTAACCGAGAGCAAATTTGATTCAAAGTTTGGCATGTAAAACGCTCTAGAGTTCTTATTAAACAAGTTCAAGTTTCCAATTCCTTTGATAGGTATATTGTCACCATTTGCAATCATCACATTTCCTCTAGACGGTTCTAGTTTCTCAAGCAAGTTCAAGTTACTAATCATATGGTGAGAAGCACCCGAATCAACCACGAGAGAACTACTAAGTCTATGAGTATAGAAAGTTTTACCGGACTCCTTGAGTGACGCAATTAACTTGATAAGAGATTCCAAGTCGGATTTCCTCACGTACTCGCCATGGTTGGACTCATCTCCTTGCTTGGATGATCCGGTTCCACCTTGGTCTTGTTTTGCCGAAGTGTAGTTGGCTCTTGAGTAACCCTTTGAGTAACCCAGTCTAGACAATGGCCGAAGGTGAGGTTTGAGCAACCAACACTTCTCCTTTGAGTGACCATCCTTCTTGCAATGCTCACACTTGAGATCCGGATTAAAGTATTTACCTTAGAATGTGTTTGATGAGATCGTTGTAAGCCGGATTCAAAGAGAGGAGCAACCCGAAGACTTTGTCTTGCTCTTTCCTCTCATTTAGCACCTTAGGATCAATGGAACTTGGTCTCAACATATCAAGCTCCGACCATAAAGACCGATACTTTCCCAAATGCTTCGTGAACTCCATGTCTTCTTGATGGAGATTGTTGATACCCTTCTTTACTTCAAACACACGCGCCAAATTCGAGACATTTCCATACATATTCTTCAATGTCTCCCAAAGCTCAAACGCCATCTCGCAATAAGAATACGCCTCAAGAATGGAAGCCTCAAGACCATTTTGAAGAATGGTCAACACGGTTTGGTCCTCTTGGAACCACTTTGCTTCTTTATCCTTGGTGAAATCTTCATCTTCTTCTTCGGATGAATCATACACCGGTTTGGATGAGGTATCAATGTGGCTCCACAACCCTCGGCCACATAGAGCTATTTTCGTGGTTCTTGACCATAACAAGTAATTCTCTCCCTTGAGAGTCACCGGAAGTACCAAAGGTTTTCAGTTATCGAAAGAACTCATTTTTGAATGAAAGTTCAAAGCTTTTAGAAACGATTTGAGATTAACTATTCTATATGTATGTTAAATCAAGCGCATAAAGAGAATAGAAATGTTAAACAAGGAGAACACAAAGGTGTTCAAGAAAAGAAACAAGACTACCCAAAGTTAGAGATATTCGGGTCGCTTTGGGAAATGGAAGGCCAAGCATGTTCAAGGCTTGGTAAGTGATGTTCAAGGCCATTCAAGTTAAGAAGGAGTGAGGCCGCATGAAGATTGAAGAAGGCCGCACGAGAAAAGGTGAAAAATGGAAGTTGGGAAAATCTGGTCCCGGCCATGTACCGCGGGTCGGACTGGCATCAACGCCACTCGTCCTATGGGTCGAAGAAGCACCGAGGACGCACGTACTGATGAAGACACGCGGATCAGATTGAAGATCCAGGATCCGCGTGTTTATCCGTTTACCCGACCCGGGTTAACGGATAAACACGCGGGTCATGTACTGATCCGCGTCCCGCGTCCGAGTCTTCGCGTCCTGACCCGCGTCCCGCCTCGATGCCGCCTCGTCCTGATCCCGTGTCCAATCCATCCTGCGTCCCGTCCTGATCCTAGTCTGGTCCCGAAGATCCGGCTGATCCGTCCGTACGGAATCAGACCGTTGGGACAGTTGACCAGATTCAAATCTGGTCAACACTTCTACTTTTGATTTTATTTTTATGATTTATTTTCATTCTGATTTTTCCTCTATAAATACAAGTTGTAAGATTCATTTGTAATCATCCAAGTATTCTTAATAAAGAGAGAAACTCTTGTTCTTATTTTATCTTTATTTTACTTAAGTTTTTCTTAGTATTTTCATAATGTAGATTCTTAAAGGAACTAAGTTATGGGTTTGATTCTTATGAATCAAACCCCATCTTTTATGTAACTTTCCTTTGATAATCTACCTTATTTCTTCTTATCAAACTCCAAATCTATCCACACATATAATACTCGGTTTTGATGAAACTGGTTTGTGTGGATTCTTTCTTTAACACTTTTAGGTGTTTGTTCATCATAGATGAGCTTAGACTCATCAAATTCCAACAAGAAATCTCTATATAACGATTTGATCTAACGATTTAAAGAAAATCCACAAACCGGAAAGATTATTGAGAGATTGAGATTGGAAGATTGACAAAGAGATTGAGATTATTGGAGTATTGAGGTCACAAAGATCAAACTTGCTCTGATACCATGTAAGAATTGTGGAAGAATAAGAGAGATTAAGATAAGATTGATGAAGATTAAGAGAGATTAAGGAAGATTAAGAGATTATGTAACCATGAAGAATAAAGGAGAATATGAACTTGAGTTTCTTATTCAAGATGGTTTACAAGGTTCATACAATAAGGTTTAAATAGAGAAACAACTTCTAAAAGAAAGAAAGAAAAGAAGCCGTTGGAATTTTGTCCGTGGCAGTCGTGTCGATCGACACTCTTTGTGTGTGTCGATCGACACGTCTCTCCAACGGTTAAATCCCAACGATCGGATTGCAACGGTCGAATCGCAACGGTCAGATCCCAACGGTTGAATTCAAACTCTGGGACTCGTGTCGATCGACACCACTCCTTGGTGTCGATTGACACCTTCGTTCTGCGTCTTTCTTTTTCCAGAGACATGAGGGTCGATCGACACTCATCTCTGTCGATCGACACTCATCTCTGTCGATCGACACTCTTGTCCATTTTCTTTCCCTTAGCACATATTGATGGTACTAAGGTTAATAATGAATACACGGATACATTTGCCCCAGTTGCAAAGTTTAACACGGTGAGAGTGGTGTTTTCTTTGGCAGCAAATTTAGATTGGGATTTGTGGCAAATGGATGTGAAGAATGCTTTCTTACAAGGAGACCTTGAGGAAGAAGTATATATGACTCCACCACCCGGCCTTGACACCACTATACCTCCCGGAAAGGTCCTCAACCTCAATAAGGCTATCTATGGGTTGAAACAATCACCAAGAGCTTGGTACAAGAAGCTTAGCTCAACACTTAAGGAGAGAGGATTCAAGAAGTGTGAGCTAGACCACACACTCTTCACGCTTCAAGGACCGAATGGAATAGTTGTTGTTTTGATCTATGTGGTAAGCAAGGAATTCAAGACACAAAGGACTTCCTCAAATCGGTATTTGAGATGAAAGATCTTGGAGAAGTGAAGTATTTCCTTGGGATTGAGGTGTGTATGTTCAAGAATGGGTTGCATATTGTTAGAATTTGACGAGTCTAAGCTCATCTATGAAGAACAAACACCTAAAAGTGTTAAAGCAAGAATCCACACAAACCGGTTTCATCAAAACCGAGTATTACATGTGTGGATAGATTTGGAGTTTGATAAGAAGAAATAAGGTAGATAATTAAAGGAAAGTTACATAAAAGATGGGGTTTGATTCATAAGAATCAAACCCATAACTTAGTTCCTTTAAGAATCTACATTGGAAAATACTAAAAGAAAACTTAAGTAAAATAAAGATAAATGAATAACAAGAGTTTTCTCTCTTTTTATTAGAATACTTGGATGCTTACAAATGAGTCTTACAGGTGGTATTTATAGCCACAAAGATCAGAATCAAAAGAATCAAAAATAAGTCCCGTGTGACTCGTGTCGATCGACACTATTATGTTGGAATTTGATGAGTCTAAGCTCATCTTATTATCAACAAACACCTAAAGGTGTTAAAGAAAGAATCCACACAAACCGGTTTATACAAAACCGAGTATTACATGTGTGGAGAGATTTGGAGTTTGAATAAGAAAGATTAAGGAATCATAGACCAAACAATATGGGTTCAATCCATCCGGAAATCACCCTAAAAGCAATGTTTATCCTTACTCTACATTGAAAATACTAAGAAAAACTTAAGTAAAGAAAGAAAAGAAATAAAATAAGAACTAAAGATTTTCTCTTCTTTTATTGATAAAATGATACTTGGATGATTACAAATGAATCTTACAACCTCTATTTACAGAGGAAAAATCAGATCTAAAGAAATAAAGGAAAAAGTAAAATGTTGACCAGATTTGAATCTGGTCAACTGTCCCAACGGTCTGATGTCGTACGGTCTGGCATCAGGAGAAATGGATCCGCGGGTCAAGCAGGATCACGCGGCATCGGGACTCAGGTTCTTCGGACGCGGGACGGAGATCAGGACGAGTAGCATCGAGCTTCAGGACGCCATCGATGCCAAGGACGCGGATCAGTACACGACCCGCGTGTTTATCCGTTAACCCGGGTCGGGTATTCGGATAAACACGCGGATCCTAGAAACTGATCTGATCCGCGTGTTCGCATCAGTACGTGCCTTCCTCGATGCTCCTTCGATCCGCGGGACGACTACAATCGATGCCAGTCCGACCCGCGGTACATGGCCGGGACAGATTTTTTCCAACTTCCGTTTTGGCCATTTCTTCATGCGGCCTTCTCTTCTAATCATGCGGCCTGACTTCCTTGATCCTTAAATGGCCTAGAACACCACCTAGTAACACGAAGTATTAACTTGGAGACACAAGGAGAGACCTCATTAAAACCTTACTGGGAAAACCCTTTGGGACAAAACCACACTAAGGAAAAAGAGTATCTACTCCAAGGTCTTAAGGGTTTTAAGCCAAGGTCTTGAGCTTCACCTCGGCTCCTCTTTATTCCGCCTCGGTCTTGCTCTTCTTCTTTGAGCTTCGGCTTCAACTTATCCGTGATAGCTTCGGCCTTGCTCTTCTTCTTTGAGCTTCTTTCTTTAATACTCCCCCGAACTCTTAGCCGTCGTGAAGACTCTTGTGAACAGAGGCTAAGAGTGGAGCTTGGCATCGCCTTTTGCTCTTCGAGTTCCGGATCAATCTTCGGTCTTATTGCTCCCTTTGATTCTTCTTCTTAACTCCGGTTTCTCTTATGGTTTCCTCATCAATTTTTCTTCATTTGCACCTTTGATCAGGAGGTTTAAACAAAAGAAAACATTAGAGATGTTCCATAACTTAAAACCATCAATTAAGAGATATAATGTGAAATAGCAATAGATTTTAAATTGAGAAATGATTGATCCATAAATGGGATTTCAGAAATGGCCTTTTTTCTTGAAGTTTCGGATCGATGGTCGGTCTTATTGCTTCTCGAAAACTTCTCTCTTTGAGGCTCTCATGCAAGACTTTGAGGCTCTCATTGGCTCCTTTGAGGCTCTTATGGTCTCCTTTATCTTTCAATGAAAGATAGAGCTGAAAAGAGTAGCGGTTGTTCCATAAGGAATATCAAAGGAAAAACAATAGCCAAATGAGGAATATCAAATCTCATGAGGAATATCAAATCTCATGAGGAATATCAAAGATTAGAGAGTTTAGAGATAGCCTTTTTCATAATGTTACGGTTTGGAGACATGGAATTTCGATTCCTTTGATTAGTCTTCTCCCCCGTACACCAAACTTCACCAATCCGATTACTTCTTAACATTTCTTCTTGAATTTCACCTTGCATTTACACAATAAACGAATTGGATTAGCCACATTCAAATAATTAAGTTTAAAATCATAAAAACATTCAAATTTCATCATGATTTTAAACTTTTAATTCTCAAATTCGCTTATTGGTTCCAAATTTGCAAGCTTATAATTTTTCAAGAATTTAAACTCCTTTAATCAACCGGTTTTACTCTAAACCGGAATTCAAAATTCAAAATTCAAATAAAACCAAAAGGGAGGGAAAATTTAGAACTCCCTCTTTCTTCCAATTCGGATTGGAAGTATGAACACCATTGAAGCTTGATAGCTTCTTGAATATCTTGGGAATGGATTCATCGTGATTTTAAATGCTCAAAGGCATCCCACGGTTCTCTCCCACATGGTAAACACAAGGGCCTTTTGGATTCATCGTGATTTTAAATGCTTCCATGCATCCCACAGATCTCTTCCCACTTGTGTTACCTAACAATTTAAAACATTGTAACCAAAGATTAGTAACCAAAGATTAGTAACTAAAGATCTGAGTAACGGAGAGTGTAAGTAACCGAGAGAGTGAGAGAGTGAGAGATTGAGAGAGTAAGTAACCAAGAGTAAGAGTAACCAAGAAAAAGCTTTGAGCTTTTAGTAACAAAGAAAAAGCTTTAAGCTTTTGAATTTAAGAGAAAAAAGCATACAAGCTTTTGAATTTAAGAAAGCTACAAGCTTTAGAGATTTTGAGAAAGCTAAAAGCTTTAGAGATTAAGGGAAAGCTACAAGCTTTAAGATTAACAAGAAATTGTAACCAAAAATTCGAAACTTTTCAAATCCGGTTCAAAAGAAACAAACTTTAACATTTTTTTTTTTATTTTTTTTTTAAACCCGAATCTTTAAACAAACAATTGCAGCGGAATCTAACAAGAATTTTTGTTGGGTTAAGCGCATGAGATAGATTGATTACCTCCTCATACCGATTCAACCCAACTCACCAAAGAAATCAACATTTTCGAACTTTTGAAGAATAAAAGAAAAACCGAATCTCCAATTCTCTAACCCCAACAGCTTATGCTCTGATACCATGTTGGAATTTGATGAGTCTAAGCTCATCTTATGATCGACAAACACCTAAAGATGTTAAAGAAAGAATCCACACAAACCGGTTTATACAAAACCGAGTATTACATGTGTGGAGAGATTTGGAGTTTGAATAAGAAAGATTAAGGAATCATAGACCAAACAATATGGGTTCAATCCAACCGGAAATCACCCTAAAAGCAATGTCTATCCTTACTCTACATTGAAAATACTAAGAAAAGCTTAAGTAAAGAAAGAAAAGAAATAAAATAAGAACTAAAGATTTTCTCTTCTTTTATTGATAAAATGATACTTGGATGATTACAAATGAATCTTACAACCTCTATTTATAGAGGAAAAATCAGATCTAAAGAAATAAAGGAAAAAGTAAAATGTTGACCAGATTTGAATCTGGTCAACTGTCCCAACGGTCTGATGTCGTACGGTCTGGCATCAGGAGAAATGGTTCCGCGGGTCGAGCAGGATCACGCGGCATCGGGACTCAGGTTCTTCGGACGCGGGACGGAGATCAGGACGAGTAGCATCAAGCTTCAGGACGCGGGTCATCGATGCCAAGGACGCGGATCAGTACACGAGCCGCTTGTTTATCCGTTAACCCGGGTCGTCGGGTATTCGGATAAACACGCGGATCCTAGAAACTGATCTGATCCGCGTGTTCGCATCTGTACGTGCCTTCCTCGATGCTCCTTCGATCCGCGAGACGACTACAATCGATGCCAGTCCGACCCGCGGTACATGGCTGGGAAAGATTTTTCCCAACTTCAGTTTTGGCCATTTCTTCATGCGGCCTCCTCTTCTAATCATGCGGCCTGACTTCCTTGATCCTTTAATGGCCTAGAACACCACCTTCCTTTCCCAAAGTGACCCGAATATGGCTAAGTCTTGGGTACTTTGGGATCTTCTCTTGAACACCTTTGTGTTCTCCTTGTTTAACACCTTATGTAGTGTCGATCGACACTCTTCTCCAACGGTCAGATTCCCCAATGGTCGAATTTCCAACGGTCAAATTCAAACCTGGGACTTGTGTCGATCGACACGACTCCATTGTTCTGCATCTCTCGTTCTGCGTCTTTCCTCGATGCTCGGACTGATCGTGACATGCCCGATACGTGACTCTCCTCGATACCGTGGGACGGTAGTGTCGATCAACGCCACTCCTTGGTGTCGATCGACACTCTTCCCTCATTCTTTAGTTTGGACAGAGACCGGAGTGTCAATCGACACTAAAGTCCATTTTCCTCCCTAAGCACATTTTCGCCATTTTCTCGTGCGGCCTTCTTCGTTCCTCATGCGGCCTCACTCCTTCTATACTTGAGTGGCCTGGAACGCCACTTACCAAGCCATGATACTTGGATTAATTACAAATGAGTCTAACAACTCATATTTATAGAGGAAAAATCAGATTCAAAATAAAGGAGAAAAAGTAAAATGTTGACCAGATTTGATCTGGTCAACTGTCTCCAACGGTCCTCTGTACGGACTGGGTCGCGTACTGGCGTCAAGGGAAATGGATCCGCGGGTCGAGGGAAGGCACGCGGCATCGGGGACTCGGCATCAGGACGGGGACGGAGATCAGTACGTGTGGCATCGAGTTGCGGGACGAGGAACACTCGATGCCAACACGCGGATCAGGACATGACCCGCGTGTTTATTCGTTTACCCGACCCGGGTATTCGGATAAACACGCGGATCCTAATTTTCCTTCTGATCCGCGTGTGTCCGTCCGAACACGCATCAGTACGGGCTTCCTCGATGCCTCGTCGATCCGCGGGTCGAGTGGCACCGATGCCAGTCCGACCCGCGGTACATGGCCGGGATAGATTTTTCCCAAACTCCATTTTCTTCATTTCTTCACGCGGTCTTCTCTTCTAATCATGCGGCCTGACTTCCTTGAAACTCAAATGGCCTAGAACACCACCGTTCATGCCTTGACCGCCTCTTGACCTTCCTTACCCAAAGTGACCCGAATATGGCTAAGTCTTGGGCACTTTGGGATCTTCTCTTGAACACCTTTTTGTTCTCCTTGTTTAACACTCCCCCGCAAGTTAATACGCAGTAGCACGAAGTATTAACTTGGAGACACAAGGAGAGACCTCATTAAAACCTTTGTGGGAAAACCCTTTGGGACAAAACAACACTAAGGAAAAAGAGTATCTACTCCAAGGTCTTAAGGGTTTTAAACCAAGGTCTTGAGCTTCACCTCGGCTCCCCTTTGTTCTGCCTCGGTCTTGCTCTTCTTCTTTGAGCTTCGGCCTCAACTTATCCGTGATAGCTTCGGCCTTGCTTCTTGATTCTTTCTTCCATTCTAATAATGTTGAGCTTGATTGTCATTTTGTTCGTGAAAAGGTACAAGCAGGTCTCATTTCTCCATCTTATGTTAAGGGCTCGGAACAACTTGCAGATATTCTCACCAAGGCAACATCTTCAAAGGTGTGTGATAGTATCTATGGCAAGATTGGCTTATTGGATCTCCACCAGCCAATCTTGAGGGGGAATGTTAAATCTAAGCTTACTTGTGTTGAAATGAAGAACAAAGTCTGATTGGTGTTAAACTGAAGCTGAGTTGATTAAGAGAAGGGAAGTGATCTGCCAAGCAGAGCTCGACCAGTCCAGGTCGATCTGGATTCAACAGAAGAGAAGGTATCTGCCAAGCAGAGCTCGACCTGACCACAATTCTTACATGGTATCAGAGCAAGTTTGATCTTTGTGACCTCAATACTCCAATAATCTCAATCTCTTTGTCAATCTTCCAATCTCAATCTCTCAATAATCTTTCCAGTTTGTGGATTTTCTTTAAATCGTTAGATCAAATCGTTATATAGAGATTTCTTGTTGGAATTTGATGAGTCTAAGCTCATCTATGATGAACAAACACCTAAAAGTGTTAAAGAAAGAATCCACACAAACCGGTTTCATCAAAACCGAGTATTATATGTGTGGATAGATTTGGAGTTTGATAAGAAGAAATAAGGTAGATTATCAAAGGAAAGTTACATAAAAGATGGGGTTTGATTCATAAGAATCAAACCCATAACTTAGTTCCTTTAAGAATCTACATTATGAAAATACTAAGAAAAACTTAAGTAAAATAAAGATAAAATAAGAACAAGAGTTTCTCTCTTTATTAAGAATACTTGGATGTTTACAAATGAATCTTACAACTTGTATTTATAGAGGAAAAATCAGAATGAAAATAAATCATAAAAATAAAATCAAAAGTAGAAGTGTTGACCAGATTTGAATCTGGTCAACTGTCCCAACGGTCTGATTCCGTACGGACAGATCAGCCGGATCTTCGGGACCAGACTAGGATCAGGACGGGACGCGGGACGGATTGGACACGGGATCAGGACGAGGTGGCATCGAGCCGGGACGCGGGTCATGTAAGAATTGTGTGAAGAATAAGAGTAAGATTGAGAGAAGAGTGGAGAAATGAAGAGTAATGAAGAGTATGAGAGATTTATGTAACCATGAAGAGTAAAGAGTAAACTTTTTATTTATTTTTCCCAAGAGAGACTTACATCATCATTAGAACTGCCTATTTATAGAAAAAAACAATAGGTCATGAGAAAAAGGATTTAAAACGGTCGGATAAGGTTTGGTGCGGCGTGAACCGGACTGGCGTACGGGCTGTCGTACCGCGGGACGAGAGCGGAACGCGTCACCACGTACCAGGACCGTTCCGCGTCCTTATGCATCAGGACGGGTGAAACGACAGCGTTTCGGGATAACACGCGGGTGGATCCGCGTGTTTATCCGAATACCCGCGTGAAGATCCGACCCGCTTCACACGACCCGTTGCTGCGTCCGTCCCGTGACTCGGTCTTCCCTCGATGCCACTTGTTCCGCGGATCGACAGAAGCTCGATGCCGCGTGCTGATCCGCGTATCGTCTGGCCCCGATCCTTTCCGCGTACTGATCCGCGCCTGGCGTCGATGCCACTCGTACCGCGGGTTAGATTTCAACGTCCCACGTTCCGAGTGAGCCGATCCGCGGTTTTACATTTCCGACCCGAATTTCTTCACCTTTCTTTATTCTTTATTTCCCTTAGTCCCAATGTGAGTCCTAAGGTCATTACTCCCCCTCAAGTTAAACATAAAGAATTTATGATTAACTTGGAGACTCACAACCATCACCTCATTAAAAACCTGATCAAGGAAAACCTCATGGGACAAAACCTTGATAAGGGAAAAAGAGTGTGATGATTGCGAGTAAGGGGTCTTCTCATGGATGTGTGAGATCCACAAGTCCAAGTTTGCCCAAGATGTTGTTGCAAACTTTAAGACTGGCGGATTTGGTGAACACATCCGCTAGTTGATCTTCACTTCTTGTAAAACACGGTAGTGTCCATCCTTGTTCAATCTTCTCTCGAACCTTGTGGCAATCAATCTCAATATGCTTCGTCCTTTCATGGAACACCGAGTTGGTAGCAATGTGAATCGCGGCTTGGTTATCACAATGCATTATCATCGGTTCATCCTTCTCAATTCCCAAGTGAGCCAAGATTCCTCTCAACCAAGTGAGCTCGTTTGTCAACTTCTTCATGGCCCTATACTCGGCTTCCGCACTAGAGCATGAGACTTCCTTTTGCTTCTTAGTCCTCCAAGTGACCAAGTTCCCACCAATGAACGTACAATAACCGGTTGTTGATCTCCTATCATTTCTATCACCGGCCCAATCCGCATCACAATAACCGACCACGTCGGAGCTTTCATTCTTTCCCATCCAAACTCCAAGTCCCGGACTATCCTTCAAGTACCTAAGGATCCTTTCAACCATTTGCCAATGATACACCGTTGGTTTTTGCATATGTTGACTAATTTGGTTGACCGCAAAGCTTATATCCGGTCTTGTGAGACATAAGTAGATCAATTTTCCCACAAGCCTTCTATATCTTGATGGATCCTCGTATAGCTCATCGTCTTTCTCCCCCTTTTGAACGCCTTTATACCCTTCTTCTAAAGGGGTTTTTGCCGACTTAGCTCCAAGCTTCCCGGTTTCCTTCAACAAATCCAATGTATACTTTCTTTGGGAGATGTGTAACCCATTCTTGAACCTACACACTTCAATTCCAAGAAAGTATTTCACTTCTCCAAGGTCTTTCATTTCAAACACCGAGTTGAGGAAGTCCTTTGTATCTTTAATTCCTTTCTTATCATTCCCAGAAATGATCATATCATCCACATAGATCAAAACTACCACAATCCCATTTGGCCCTTGGAGTGTGAAAAGAGTGTGGTCTAGCTCACATTTCTTGAATCCTCTTTCCTGGAGTGTTGAGCTAAGTTTCTTGTACCAAGCTCTAGGTGATTGTTTTAATCCGTAGATGGCCTTGTTGAGCTTGAGAACCTTTCCGAGAGCTATAGAGGTTTCAAGACCGGGTGGTGGTGTCATATATACTTCCTCCTCAAGATCACCTTGTAAGAAGGCATTTTTTACGTCCATTTGCCATAGATCCCAATCTAAGTTTGCCGCCAAAGAGAACACAACTCTCACGGTGTTAAGCTTTGCAACCGGAGCAAATGTATCCGTGTAATCATCTCCATATGTTTGGGTAAATCCTCTAGCCACCAACCGAGCCTTATACCTCTCAAGGTCTCCATTACTCAAGTACTTGATCGTGAAGACCCATTTGGAGCTCACAGGTCTCTTGCCTTCGGGAAGATCTGCTTTATCCCAAGTATGGTTCTTAACCATGGCTCCAACCTCATCATCTACTGCCTCTACCCAATGCTCATCTTCCATAGCTTCCTCAAATGTCTTAGGGATTGTATATTCATCTATCTTTGTCACAAAAGCCCTATGAGAAGAAGGTAGAAGGGCGAGCGAACAAACTGCTTGAATCGGATGAGCTACAGCTTCATTATTAAAGTAAACTCGGCTTTCTTTCCATTGAGAGGGATCCTTCTTTAGTCTTGTACTTCTACGCAACACCGGTTCTTGGACCGGTTCTTGAACCTCTTCCTCCGGAGTTTCCTCTTCAATAACCCCTTGTTCTTGAATTACCTCAACCGGAACCGTATCATGATCGGCCTCCCCTTGAACCGGTTCTTGGACCTCTTCTTCTTGACCCATTTCTTGAACAGTTTCCACTTGAGCTAGTGAAGGGAGATCCTGGTTTCCAACTTTGTCTCTTGGCTCATGATTCCCAAGATTTTGAAGAAGGAATCGTAGATTAGAGCCAAGGTCCGACGGTGTTGCAAGATCACTTAAGTCTCCTCGGTCTTTAGCTCCATAAAACCCTTGTTCCTCTATGAACTTCACATCTCTAGAGACAAACCTTTTCCTTGAACTCGGATCATAACACTTATACCCTTTTTGCGTTGTTGAATAGCCGAGGAATATGCATCTTGTGCTCTTTGCTTCAAGCTTGTCCCTTAATCCCTAGGCACCAACACAAAACAAACACACCCAAATACTCTCAAGTGATTAAGGAAGGGTTTTTCTTTAGTAAGTACCTCATATGGAGAGACATCCTCAAGGACCTTGGTTGGTGTCCGATTGATCAAATAACATGCGGTCATGACCGCATCTCTCCAATAACGCCTTGGCACATTCATGTGAAACATCATGGCTCGTGAAACCTCCATTAGGTGACGATTCTTTCTCTCGGCCACGCCATTTTGTTGCGGAGTGTATGGACAAGTCGTTTGATGCAAAATGCCAAGCTTAGATAGGTGTTCTTTAAATCGATTGCTCATGTATTCACCACCATTATCTGTTCTAAATATCTTAATCTTGGCATTGTATTGGTTAGCAATATAGTTTTGGAAATTCACAAATGCATCAAAGACTCTATCCTTAGATGGTAAGAGAGTAAGCCATGTATATTTCGATTTTTCATCAATGAATGTGACAAAGTATTTATTGTTATCTCTAGATGAGCAAGGTGAGGTCCAAACATCCGAATGCACAAGATCAAAGCAATTCTCATAAACGGTAGAAGACTTAGTAAAAACCGATTTGCAATGTTTTCCGAGAATACAAGATTCACAAGATAAATGATTAAAGACAACATTTGGGAGCATTATTTCAAGAGCCCGAGAATGGGGATGTCCTACTCTAGCATGCCAAATTGCATTATTTGCTTTTCCTAAACAAGTTTGAAATTGAAAAACACTAGATGAGCTTGGTGATAAATCTTCTAAGACATAGAGATCATCCTTGGTACCACCACCTCCTATCACTTTTCCGGATTCAATATCCTGAAAATGGAAGTCATTAGGACCAAAGATTGCATAACAATTCAAATCACTAGTCATCCTTTTAACCGAAAGCAAGTTTGATTCGAAATTTGGCATGTAAAACGCTTTAGAGTTTTTATTAAATAGATTCAAGTTCCCAACTCCTTTAATAGGTATATTATCACCATTAGCAATCATCACATTTCCTCTAGATGGTTCAAGTTTATCAAGCAAGTTCAAGTTACTAATCATATGATGAGATGCTCCCGAATCAACCACAAGAGAAGTATTAGGCTTACGGGTATAGAAAGTTTTACCGGATTACTTAAGTGAAGCAATGGACTTGATGAGCGATTCCAAGTCCGATTTCCTCACATAGTCGGCTTGATTAGCCTCTTCTTCTTGCTTAGACGACCCGGTTCCTCCTTGATCTTGCTTGACCCACACTCCATTCGCCCTTGATCCTTTGTAGTTGTTGTAGTTCGGGTTGGTTCCTCTCGGCGTCATGAGGTGAGGATGGAGTATCCAACACTTATCCTTGGTATGACCTTCCTTCTTACAATGATCACATTTGAGATGTGGATTACGATATCGGCTTGTACCACCATTCTTCCGGTTGTCATAACGGTTAAAGGCTCCTTGATTCGCCATATGAAGCTCCCCCTTTCCTCCAAATAGTCCTTGTGATCCTTGCTCCCTTTGGATTTGAGAACATATGTCATCAAGGCTTGGTAACACATCGGAGCGGAGGATATGCTTGATAAGGTCATTATACACCGGATTCAAGGTGAGGAGAAGGCCAAAGACCTTGTCTTGCTCCCGACGTTCATTAAGCACAACCGAATCCATGGTACTTGGCCTTAACATCTCTAGCTCGGCCCATAGAGATCGATATCTTCCAAGGTGCTTGGTAAACTCCATATCCTCTTGACTAAGCTCGTTGAGAGCTTTCTTAACCTCAAAAACCCTAGTAAGGTTTGAGATATTACCATAGACATTCTTGAGAGTTTCCCATAACTCACTTGCCGTTTCACAATAGGAGTAAGCCTCAAGGATCGATGCTTCCAAACCATTTTGAAGAATTGCGAGAACGGTTTGGTCTTCTTGAAACCACTTGGCCGCCGCCAATCTAGTCTTCTCCTCATCTTCCTCGTCCGACGAAGGGTCATAGGTGGTTTCTCTAAGGGATAAATCAATGTGACTCCACAAGCCTCGTCCACACAAGGCTGTCTTAGTAGTTCGCGACCAAAGTAGATAGTTCCTTCCTTTAAGAACCACCGGAACAACAAGCGGCTTGGATGTCTCGAGAGTGTTCATCATTTTGTTGGTGTAGATCTTAGAAATTAGAGAAAAGCTTCCAGCTTTTGGTAGGATCGGTCAAAGCTTCGAACTTTAGATAAACAAAGAGAAAAGCTTTGAGCTTTTAGTAACACCGGTTCAAAGATGAAAGCTTTAAGCTTTAGATTATGAAAGCTTTGAGCTTTTGAGAGATTAAAGGAGAAAGCTTTGAGCTTTTACGAGATTAAAGAAGAAAGCTTTGAGCTTTTAAGAAATCTTCAACACGAAAAAAAAAAAAAAAGGATGATGTAGGTTAGGTTAAGCGCATAAGAAAGATCAAAACTTTCTTATACCGATTCAACCTAACACGTTTGAGAATCCCAAGAGCACTTGCTCTGATACCATGTAAGAATTGTGTGAAGAATAAGAGTAAGATTGAGAGAAGAGTGGAGAAATGAAGAATAATGAAGAGTAAGAGAGATTTATGTAACCATGAAGAGTAAAGAGTAAACTTTTTATTTATTTTTCCCAAGAGAGACTTACATCATCATTAGAACAGCCTATTTATAGAAAAGAAACAATAGGTCATGAGAAAAAGGATTTAAAACGGTCGGATAAGGTTTGGTGCGGCGTGAACCGGACTGGCGTACGGGCTGTCGTACCGCGGGACGAGAGCGGAACGCGTCACCACGTTCCACGTTCCGAGTGAGCCGATCCGCGGTTTTACATTTCCGACCCGAATTTCTTCACCTTTCTTTATTCTTTATTTCCCTTAGTCCCAATGTGAGTCCTAAGGTCATTAGGTCAGGACGCGAAGACTCGGACGCGGGACGCGGATCAGTACATGACCCGCGTGTTTATCCGTTAACCCGGGTCGGGTAAACGGATAAACACGCGGATCCTGGATCTTCAATCTGATCCGCGTGTCTTCATCAGTACGTGCGTCCTCGGTGCTTCTTCGACCCGCAGGACGAGTGGCGTCGATGCCATTCCGACCCGCGGTACATGGCCGGGACCAGATTTTCCCAACTTCCATTTTTCACCTTTTCTCGTGCGGTCTTCTTCATTCTTCATGCGGCCTCACTCCTTCTTAACTTGAATGGCCTTGAACATCACTTACCAAGCCTTGAACATGCTTGGCCTTCCATTTCCCAAAGTGACCCGAATATCTCTAACTTTGGGTAGTCTTGTTTCTTTTCTTGAACACCTTTGTGTTCTCCTTGTTTAACACTCCCCCGCAAGTTAATACGCAGATGACGCGAAGTATTAACTTGGAGATACAAGGAGAGACCTCCTTAAAACCTAAGTGGGAAAACCCTTTGGGACAAAACCACACTAAGGAAAAAGAGTATCAATCCAAGATCTTAAGGGTTTTAAACCAAGGTCTTGAGCTTCACCTCGGCTCCTCTTTATTTCGCCTCGGTCTTGCTCGTCTTCTTTGAGCTTCGGCCTCAACTTATCCGTGATAGCTTCGGCCTTGCTTCTTGATTCTTTCTTCCATTCTAATACTCCCCCGCACGCTTAGCCGTCGTGAAGATTTAGGAACAAAGGCTAAGAGTGGAGTTTGTACTCGTCTTTGGCCTCTTGATAGCTTCGAATTTGGTGGGTGGTTGGATCCTCCTTTGATCTCCTTAGACTTCACACCCCATTTGATTCGGGTTTTCTCCCCCGTACACACAACCTCAACCGATCCGGTTGTTCTTTGATAATCACTCTTGAAATTAGGAATTCTTCTCCCCGGCTTGTCTTGAAGAATTGGAGTGGCTCGTCGATTAGACAGCTACAAGTTCGGATTTTCCCTTTCGGGCTCGTCGATTATGTAGCCAACAGTTCGGATTTTCCCTTCCAACTCTTCCAAGCTTGTGGTCTCCAAGTTTGTACAAGTCATGACCATAGAGAATAAGGGGTCTGGTCATAGCTCGCACAAACTTGATTTTCTTAAGCTCAAATCCACCTCTTGAAATTCCAAGTCTCTTCTCAACCTTCCTTAACGCCAAGCTCAATACCTCCGAGGCCTCACAATCTCTTTTAGCTCCCCGGAAGCCTCAAAACATTGGCTTGTTCAACTATACTTCATCATTCATGATTTTGGGCATTCTCAATCTCTTTTAGCCTCATGAATGACTTCAAGTTGACCTTCATATTAGAGAGGTCACTCAAGAGAAGAAGCAAGGCCGAAGTTATCACGGATAAGTTGAGGCCGAAGCTCAAAGAAGAAGAGCAAGACCGAGGCGGAACAAAGAGGAGCCGAGGTGAAGCTCAACAAATAAAGAAGACCTTGGTTTAAAACCCTTAAGATCTTGGATTGATACTTTTTTTTTTTTTTTTTTTGATAAGGAAGCTCAAACAAGAAGGTAAAGGAGATTGATCCTACCTTTGGAGCTAGTTGAAAAGAGGCTCAAACAAGAAGGTGATGGGAGATTGATCCCCCTTTGGAGCTCAATGAATGACCGGTTCAAACAAGTGGGAAAATGAGAACTCATGGGATCTTGAGCACTCTCACCATGGAGCCGGATCATGGGATATTGTTGATGGCGAGTGTTAAACAAGGAGAACACAAAGGTGTTCAAGAGAAGAATCAAGAATGACCAAAGATAGACATATTTGGGTCACTTTGGGAAATGGAAGGCCAAGCATGATCAAGACTTGGTAAGAGGTGTTCTAGGCCATTCAAGATGAGATGGAGTGAGGCCGGATGAAGAATGAAGAAGGCCGCAAGAGAAAATGATGAAAATGGAAGTTGGGATTCTGGCAGGAGCATGTGTGTCGATCGACACAAGTGTTAAACAAGGAGAACACAAAAGTGTTCAAGAGAAGATCCCAAAGTGCCCAAGACTTAGCCATATTCGGGTCACTTTGGGTAAGGAAGGTCAAGAAGCGTTTAAGGCTTGGAAAATGGTGTTCTAGGCCATTCAAGTGAAGAAGGAGTGAGGCCGCATGAGGAACGAAGAAGGTCGCACGAGAAAATGGCAAAAACGGTGAAAAATGGAAGTTGGGAAATTTGGTCCCGACCATGTACCGCGGGTCGGACCTGGCATCGATGCCACTCGACCCGCGGATCGAAGAGGCGTCGAGGAACCACGTACCGATGCTCGAACACGCGGATCAAATCAGTTTCTAGGATCCGCGTGTTTATCCGAATACCCGACCCGGGTTAACGGATAAACACGCGGGTCGTGTACTGATCCGCGTCCCTTCGCGTGTTGGCATCGATGATCCGCGTCCTGCGACTTGATGCCACTCGTCCTGATCCTCGACCCGCGTCCGAAGCTCCTGCGTCCCGATGCCGCGTGATCCTTCTCGTCCCGCGGGTCACTTTCACTCGACGCCAGTCCGTACATCCGAACGTTGCAATCCGAACGTTGGGACAGTTGACCAAATTCAAATTTGGTCAACATTTTATTTTTACCTTTAATTTTGATTCTGATTTTTCCTCTATAAATACAAGTTGTAAGATTCATTTGTATGCATCCAAGTATTCTAATAAAAAGAGAGAAAACTCTTGTTCTTCATTTATCTTTATTTTACTTAAGTTTTCTTTTAGTATTTTCAAATGTAGATTCTTAAAGGAACTAAGTTATGGGTTTGATTCTTATGAATCAAACCCCATCTTTTATGTAACTCTCCTTTATTTATCTACCTTATTTCTTCTTATCAAACTCCAAATCTATCCACACATGTAATACTCGGTTTTGATGAAACCGGTTTGTGTGGATTCTTTCTTTAACACTTTTAGGTGTTTGTTCTTCATAAGATGAGCTTAGACTCATCAAATTCCAACATGGTATCAGAGCATAAGCTCTTGGGATTGAAGATTTGGAGTTTCGGTTTGTTTTGAATTTTTCAAAAGTTGAGAAAAATTTGATTTCTTTGGTGAGTTGGGTTGAATCGGTATGAGGAAGTTTCAATCTTTCTCATGCGCTTAACCCAACACAAATTCTAAGTTGTTTTTCCGCTGCAAGTATTTCAAATGTTTGATAAATTGTGATTTCAAAAGTTTAAAGTTTGTGTTCTTTAAACCGGATTTTGTTTAATTTTGAAGAAATTGATTTGAAAATTCTTGGTGTAAGAGTTTTGTTTAAAAGGTTTTGAAAATGTTGATTTTAAATGAATTTCAAATGTTTGATTTCAAATGTTGAAGAATTTCAATTTCAAAGTTTTAAAGTCTTGATTTTCTTAAAACCGGGTTTTGTTGATGTTAAAAGAAATGTTGAAAATCTTTGTTTTATTTGAAACCGGATTTTGTGAAGAAATTCTAGTGAATTTGAAATGTTTGTTTTGAAAAGTTTGGAATTTGTTACCAAAAGGTTTTGTTTTATTCAGAATTTTAAAGAAAATGGTTTTGAAAATCTTGGTTTAAAATTCTTGGTGGGCATTTGTTGCTCTTGTTAAATCTTTGTCCAAGTAAGCTAATAAGAGATTGAGATTGCTTACTTGAGAGTTTCTTGAAGTGAACCGATGGAAAATGCCGGTATCACGTTTTAATACTTGGTTACAAATCTCTCTAATCTCTCGGTTACTTATTCTTTCAAACTCTCGGTTACTCATACTTTGGTTACTAAAATCTTTGGTTTCTCAAAATCTCTCGGATACTTAAAATCTCTCGGTCACTTATTCTCAAATACTTTGATACTCAAAATCTCTTGGTTACTAAATCTCGGTTACTTAATCTCTCGGTTACTAAATCTTGGTTACTAATACTTGGTTACTAATACTTGGTTACTAAATATTCTAGGTCACAAGATATTCCCACCAAAGGAAGATGACGGAGCCTCTAGATATTCCCACCAAAAGATGGTGGAGCCTCTAGATATTCCCGCATAAAAATGGTGGAGCCTCTCGTGATGATGATTATGGGAGAGAACCGTGGGATGCCATTGTGCATTTAAAATCACGTTGAATCCGGGCCCAAGTTTATTCATCAAGAAGTTTGATGATTTTGTGGTTCAAAGGAAACCACACAAGATGTTACAAAATTCTTCAAGAAGCTATAAGCTTCAATGATGTTCATACTTCCAATCCAAAATTGGAAGAAGAGGGAGTTTCTAAATTCTTTTCCCTCTCATTTTTGAATTTGAATCCGGTTAGGATTAAAACCGGTTGGTTAAAAATGTTTAATCCCTTGAAAATGTTATGCTTGCTAATATGGAATCTATAAACAAATTGAAGATAGAAAGTTTAAAATCATTGATGAAATTGAATTGATTTTAAACTTAAATATTTGAGGATGATTGATCCAATTTGTTTATTGTGTTTATGCAAGGTGAAAATAAACTCAAGAAATCCAAGAAGAAGCAACTAGCCTTTGAAGGTCAATCTTGAAGCCATTCAAAGAGCGATGCCATGAATGGTGAAGAAGGGTTGAACAAGTCAAGTTTTGAGGCTATCCGAAGAGCTAAAAGAGATTGAGAGGCTTCGGAGGTATTGGGCTTGGCGTTAAGGAAAGTTGAGAAGAGACTTGGAATTTCAAGAGTGGAATTGAGCTAAAGAAGAAACCAAGTTTGTGCTAGTAATGACCGGACCCCTTATTCTCTATGGTCAAAACTTAGTACAAACATGGTGGCCACGAGCATGGAGGAGATGGAAAGGAAAATCCGAACTGTTGGCTACATAATCGACGAGCCCGAAAGGGAAAATCCGAACTTGTAGCTCTCTAATCGACGAGCCGTTCCAAATCCTCAAGACAAGCTGTGGTGAAAAATTCCGAGTTCACCCGGTTCATTGCAACAATTTTAAACTCAAGAAAGAAGCTCGGGAAAATTGAAGTCTGACCATGGAGAGGTCAAGAAAAGAGTGGAGAAAATTCTCCAAGTGATTCCGAAGCAATTCGATTAACAACGAAGGCTACAAAGCCAAGGTCTCAAGACTGGTCCAGAACAGCAAATCTGTCTTAAAGAGGCGTGCGTGAAATATTGAGGCGTTTTGAGGCAAAACTCACAACATGAAAAAGTTAGAGGAACCTATCTAGTTTCAGGGGGAGAAAATCTTGCATCATTCCGAGCTCTATAGAAGTCGTAAGAACCAAAATACCAGAAGGTGTCCAGACTGCGTTCAGGCAGACTTTGGAAAATGATCTCGAGTGGCAAATTGGTGAAGGCAAATGGCAAGCCCTATTTATGACATCAACTAGACCCATTAATGAAGATGTACAGTGGGTTAGTGGTGCGAAAGAAGAAGCTTGGATATTTTACAAATGGCACCACACCGGATTGTTTGGTGATAGCTCATAAATCAACCGAATGGAGCATCAAACATTCGGTCAAACAGTTGGTCACTCCACTCTTAGCCCTTGTTCACAAAATTTTCACAGCGGCTAAGAGTGCGGGGGAGTATTAGCAAGGTCACTCAAGAGAAGAGCAAGGCCAAAGCTATCACGGATAAGTTGAGGCCGAAGCTCAAAGAAGAAGAGCAAGACCGAAGCGGAACAAAGAGGAGCCGAGGGAAAGCTCAAGACCTTGGTTTAAAACCCTTAAGACCTTGGAGTAGATACTCTTTTTCCTTAGTGTGGTTTTGTCCCAAAGGGTTTTCCCACTAAGGTTTTAATGAGGTCTCTCCTTGTGTCTCCAAGTTAATACTTCGTGCTACTGCGTATTAACTTGCGGGGGAGTGTTAAACAAGGAGAACACAAAAGTGTTCAAGAGAAGATCCCAAAGTGCCCAAGACTTAGCCATATTCGGGTCACTTTGGGTAAGGAAGGTCAAGAAGCGTTCAAGGCTTGGAAAATGGTGTTCTAGGCCATTCAAGTGAAGAAGGTGTGAGGCCGCATGAGGAACGAAGAAGGTCGCACGAGAAAATGGCAAAAACGGTGAAAAATGGAAGTTGGGAAATTTGGTCCCGACCATGTACCGCGGGTCGGACCTGGCATCGATGCCACTCGACCCGCGGATCGAAGAGGCGTCGAGGAACCACGTACCGATGCTCGAACACGCGGATCAGATCAGTTTCTAGGATCCGCGTGTTTATCCGAATACCCGACCCGGGTTAACGGATAAACACGCGGGTCGTGTACTGATCCGCGTCCCTTCGCGTGTTGGCATCGATGATCCGCGTCCTGCGACTCGATGCCACTCGTCCTGATCCTCGACCCGCGTCCGAAGCTCCTGCGTCCCGATGCCGCGTGATCCTTCTCGTCCCGCGGGTCACTTTCACTCGACGCCAGTCCGTACATCCGAACGTTGCAATCCGAACGTTGGGACAGTTGACCAAATTCAAATTTGGTCAACATTTTATTTTTACCTTTAATTTTGATTCTGATTTTTCCTCTATAAATACAAGTTGTAAGATTCATTTGTATGCATCCAAGTATTCTAATAAAAAGAGAGAAAACTCTTGTTCTTCATTTATCTTTATTTTACTTAAGTTTTCTTTTAGTATTTTCAAATGTAGATTCTTAAAGGAACTAAGTTATGGGTTTGATTCTTATGAATCAAACCCCATCTTTTATGTAACTCTCCTTTATTTATCTACCTTATTTCATCTTATCAAACTCCAAATCTATCCACACATGTAATACTCGGTTTTGATGAAACCGGTTTGTGTGGATTCTTTCTTTAACACTTTTAGGTGTTTGTTCTTCATAAGATGAGCTTAGACTCATCAAATTCCAACAACAAGGAGTGTGTCGATCGACACTAAAATACTAAAAAGATGAGTTCGGGCAGAAGCATGAGTGTCGATCGACACCAAGGAGTGGTGTCGATCGACACGAATCCCAGAATTTGAATCTGACCGTTGGATATTCGACCGTTGGAGAATCTGACCGTTGGAGAATCTGACCGTTGGAGAAGAGTGTCGATCGACACTAAATAAGAGTGTCGATCGACACGAGGCCAGATTGCTTTAAAATGGACAAGTCACTTTCATACCTTGGGATTCAATCCCTCCATCCATTTGTTCTGATCCCCAACGGTCATATTGACCTTGTTGGCCTATATATATGTTGTTTAACTCATTGTAAACAACAAGAGAATAAATAATAAACTTCAAGTTCATCTTTCTCTCTTTTCTTTATTTCTCTCTTTACTTATTCAAAATGTAGATTAAGAGTAGACATTGCATTTAGGGTGATATCCATTTGGATTGAACCCATTTTATTAAGTGTATGATCTCTTAATCCTTCTTATCAAACTCCAAATCTATCCACACATGTAATACTCGGTTTCGTATAAACCGGTTTGTGTGGATTCTTTCTTAAACACTTTTATGTGTTTGTTCTTCATAGATGAGCTTAGACTCATCAAATTCTAACATGGTATCAGAGCATAAGCTCTTGGGTTAAAAGATTTGGAGTTTCGATTTTATTTTTCAAAAGTTAGAAATTTTTTGATTTCTTTGGTGAGTTGGATTAAATCATTATAAGGATGTTTCAATCTTCCTTATGCGCTTAATCCAACACAAATTCATGTAGATTATCCGCTGCAAATTGATTTCAAATGTTTGAGAAATTTTGATTTCAAAAGTTTAAAGTTTGTGTTCTTTAAACCGGATTTTGTTTAATTTTGAAGAAATTGATTTGAAAATTCTTGGTGTAAGAATTTTGTTTAAAAGGTTTTGAAAATGTTGATTTAAAACCGGATTTGAAAAGTTTGAATTTTTGTTACAAATTCTTCTTAATCTCTAAAGCTCAAAGCTTTCCCTAAATTCTAAAGCTCTTAGCTTTCCCTTAATCTCTAAAGCTCTTAGCTTTCTCTTAATCTCTAAAGCTCTTAGCTTTCCATAAATTCCAAAGCTCAAAGCTTTCTCTAAATTCTAAAGCTTAAAGCTTTCCTCTCAAACTCTCTAAAGCTCAAAGCTTTCTCTTTTCTACTCTCAAAGCTCAAAGCTTTCCTTTGGTTACTAAATCTCTTAATCTCTCAATCTCTCGGTTACTTACTCTCTCAATCTCGGTTACTAAATCTTTCGGTTACTAAATACTCTAGGTCACAAGAAATTCCCACCAAAGGAAGATGACGGAGCCTCTAGATATTCCCACCAAAAGATGGTGGAGCCTCTAGATATTCCCGCATAGAAATGGTGGAGCCTCTCGTGATGATGATTATGGCGAGAACCGTGATAGGCCCGGAGTGCATCACGTTGTATCCAAGCCAAGTTTAAGACCGTGGTATGCAAATGCATCCTGTCCGAATTCTTCAAGAAGCTACAAGCTTCAATGATGTTCATACTTCCATTTTTCCCTCCATTCCGAATTGGAAGAAAGAGGGAGTTCTAATTTTTCCCTCCATTTGATTTTATTTGATTTGAATCCGGTTAGGATTAAAACCGGTTGGTTAAAAATGTTTAATCCCTTGAAAATGTTATGCTTGCTAATATGGAACCTATAAACAAATTGAAGATAGAAAGTTTAAAATCATGATGAAATTGAATTGATTTTAAACTTGAATATTTGAATGTGATTGATCCAATTTGTTTATGGTGTTTATGCAAGGTGAAAATAAACTCAAGGAATCCAAGAAGAAGCAACTAGCCTTTGAAGGTCAACTTGAAGTCATTCATGAGGCCAATAGGATGCCCAAAATCATGAATGGTGAAGTATAGTTGAACGAGCCAATGTTTTGAGGCTTCCGAAGAGCTAAAAGAGATTGAGAGGCTTCGGCGGTATTGGGCTTGGCGTTAAGGAAGGTTGAGAAAAGAAGCTTCGAATTTCAAAGAGTGGAATTGAGCTAAAGAAGAAACCAAGTTTGTGCTAGTTATGACCGGACCCCTTATTCTCTATGGTCAAAACTTAGTACAAACATGGTGGCCACGAGCATGGAGAAGATGGAAAGGAAAATCCGAACTGTTGGCTACATAATCGACGAGCCCGAGAGGGAAAATCCGAACTTGTAGCTGTCTAATCGACGAGCCGTTCCAAATCCTCAAGACAAGCCGTGGAGAAGAATTCCGAATCGATAAAATTGTGTGTACGGGGGAGAAGACCAATCAAAGGAATTGAAGTTCCATGTCTCCAAACCGTATCAAGAGAAAGAGGCGATCAAAAGCTCCACTCTTAGCCTTTGTTCATCAATCTTCACGACAGCTAAGAGTGCGGGGGAGTATTAGAGAGGTCACTCAAGAGAAGAAGCAAGGCCGAAGCTATCACGGATAAGTTGAGGCCGAACCTCAAAGAAGAAGAGCAAGACCGAGGCGGAACAAAGAGGAGCCGAGGTGAAGCTCAACAAATAAAGAAGACCTTGGTTTAAAACCCTTAAGATCTTGGATTGATACTCTTTTTCCTTCGTGTGGTTTTGCCCCAAAGGGTTTTCCCACTAAGGTTTTAATGAGGTCTCTCCTTGTGTCTCTAAGTTAATACTTCGTTCTACTACGTATTAACTTGCGGGGGAGTGTTAAACAAGGAGAACACAAAGGTGTTCAAGAGAAGAATCAAGAATGACCAAAGATAGACATATTTGGGTCACTTTGGGAAATGGAAGGCCAAGCATGATCAAGACTTGGTAAGAGGTGTTCTAGGCCATTCAAGATGAGATGGAGTGAGGCCGGATGAAGAATGAAGAAGGCCGCAAGAGAAAATGATGAAAATGGAAGTTGGGATTCTGGCAGGAGCATGTGTGTCGATCGACACAAGGAGTGTGTCGATCGACACTAAAATACTAAAAAGATGAGTTCGAGCAGAAGCATGAGTGTCGATCGACACCAAGGAGTGGTGTCGATCGACACGAATCCCAGAATTTGAATCCGACTGTTGGATATTCGACCGTTGGAGAATCTGACCGTTGGAGAAGAGTGTCGATCGACACTAAATAAGAGTGTCGATCGACACGAGGCCAGATTGCTTTAAAATGGACAAGTCACTTTCATACCTTGGGATTCAATCCCTCCATCCATTTGTTCTGATCCCCAACGGTCATATTGACCTTGTTGGCCTATATATATGTTGTTTAACTCATTGTAAACAACAAGAGAATAAATAATAAACTTCAAGTTCATCTTTCTCTCTTTTCTTTATTTCTCTCTTTACTTATTCAAAATGTAGATTAAGAGTAGACATTGCATTTAGGGTGATATCCATTTGGATTGAACTCATTTTATTAAGTCTATGATCTCTTAATCCTTCTTATCAAACTCCAAATCTATCCACACATGTAATACTCGGTTTCGTATAAACCGGTTTGTGTGGATTCTTTCTTAAACACTTTTATGTGTTTGTTCTTCATAGATGAGCTTAGACTCATCAAATTCTAACACTTCAAAGGCTAGTTGCTTCTTCTTGGATTTCTTGAGTTTATTTTCACCTTGCATAAACACCATAAACGAATTGGATTAGTTTTATTCAAATACTTAAGTTTAAAATCATAGACCAAAATTAACTCAATTTCATCATGATTTTAAACTTTTCATTCTCAATTCGTTTATAGGTTCCAAATTTGCAAGCATATCAATTTTCAAGAGATTAATATTCCTTAATCAACCGGTTTTAACTCTAAATTGGATTCAACATTCAAATTTCAAATTAAATGAAGGGAGAAATTTAGACACTCCCTCTTCTTCCAATTCGGATTGGAAGTATGAACACCATGGAAGCTTGTAGCTTCTTGAATATTTTGGCTCCATTCACACAATTCAACTATTTCGGTTGTAACATTGGATCCTTTGATCCGATTGCATTCCACTTGAAGCTTCCCCTTTAAGGTTGCTCCTATGTCTTCTCATAGGTTGGTAATGCACTAAGTATTTCCTTGCATTCCACATGAAGCTTCCCTTTCAAGGTTGCTCCTATGTCTTCTCATAGGTTGGTAATGCACTAAGTATTTCCTAGCATTCCACATGAAGCTTCCCTTTCAAGGTTGCTCCTATGTCTTCTCATAGGTTGGTAATGCATCCGATTTCCCATGATCCGGCTCCATGGTGAGAGTGCTCAAGATCCCATGAGTTCTCCTCTCATTTTCCCACTTGTTTGAACCGGTCATTCATTGAGCTCCAAAGGTGGGATCAATCTCCCATCACCTTCTTGTTTGAGCTTCTTTTCAAAAATGTAACCAAGAGAATTAGTAACAAAGATTTAGTAACCGAGAGATTTAGTAACCAAGAGATTGAGAGATTTTAGTAACCAAGATTGAGAGAATAAGTAAAATGTGAAACCGGGATTTCCCATCGGTTCACTTCAAGAATTTCTCAAGTAAGCAATTTCAATCTCTTATTAGCTTACTTGGACAAAGAATCAACAAGAGCAACAAAGGCTCACCAAGAACACAAACCAAGATTTTCAAAAACATTTTCTTTTGAAAACCAAATTTTAAGAAAGATTTCAAACCAAAACTTTAAACTTTTGAAATCAACTCTTTTCAAACATTTTTCAGCGGAAGTCTACACGAATTTGTGTTAGATTAAGCGCATAAAGAAGATGGAAACTTCCTTTTAACGATTCAATCCAACAATCAAAGAAATCAAAATTTTCTTAACTTTTGAAAATCAAAACCGAAACTCCAAATCTTCTAACCCAAGAGCTTATGCTCTGATACCATGTTAGAATTTGATGAGTCTAAGCTCATCTATGAAGAACAAACACCTAAAAGAGTTAAAGAAAGAATCCACACAAACCGGTTTCATCATAACCGAGTATTACATGTGTGGATAGATTTGGAGTTTGATAAGAAGAAATAAGGTAGATAATTAAAGGAAAGTTACATAAAAGATGGGGTTTGATTCATAAGAATCAAACCCATAACTTAGTTCCTTTAAGAATCTACATTGGAAAATACTAAAAGAAAACTTAAGTAAAATAAAGATAAATGAAGAACAAGAGTTTTCTCTCTTTTTATTAGAATACTTGGATGCTTACAAATGAGTCTTACAAGTGGTATTTATAGCCACAAAGATCATAATCAAAAGAATCAAAAATAAGTCCCGTGTGACTAGTGTTGATCGACACTCTTATGTAGTGTCGATCGACACTCTTCTCCAACGGTCAGATTCCCCAACGGTCGAATTTCCAACGGCCGAATTCAAACCTGGGACTTGTGTCGATCGACACGACTCCTTCGTGTCGATCGACGCCTTCGTTCCGCATCTCTCGTTCCGCGTCTTTCCTCGATGCTCGGACTGATCGTGACATGCCCGATACGTGACTCTCCTCGATACCGCGGGACGGTAGTGTCGATCGACGCCACTCCTTGGTGTCGATCGACACTCTTCCCTCATTCTTTAGTTTGGACAGAGACCGGAGTGTCGATCGACACAACTCCCTGTCGATCGACACTAAAGTCCATTTTCCTCCCTTAGCACATTTTCGCCATTTTCTCGTGCGGCCTTCTTCGTTCCTCATGCGGCCTCACTCCTTCTATACTTGAGTGGCCTGGAACGCCACTTACCACGCCTTGAACATGCTTGGCCTTCCATTAACCAAAGTGACCCGAATATGTCTATCTTTGGTCATTCTTGATTCTTCTCTTGAACACCTTTGTGTTCTCCTTGTTTAACACATATCTCCCAAAGGAAATACACATTGGATTTGTTGAAAGAAACCGGCAAACTTGGAGCAAAGCCGGCCAAGACCCCATTAGAAGAAGGCTACAAGGGCGGTCGAAAGTGTTGAACTAAGTGCTACATCGGTACTTAGGGAAATAAATAATATTGGGTAATTTACCCAAGTGGAATAAAACGGATGGGTAAACCGCGGATCAGACGATAAGTGATCCGCGGGACAGAACGGCTCGATGTTAGGACAGTCCGCAGTACTTGGGAGCATCGAGGATCAGTTCGGTACGCGGGTCAGTTGGAGTCTCGGACATCAGGACGTTCGGATGGACCCGCGGGACGAGAAGCTTCGAGGATCAGGACGAGAAGTGTCCGCGTGTTGATCCGGGTCACGTACCGGGTATTCGGATAAACACGCGGACCCTTACCGGGTTATCGGGTCATGTACTGATCCGTGATGCCAACGTTCGGATAAGGACGCTGCGGACGTACGGAACTCGGGCAAGGCACGTACCGCGGTCCGGGCAATGTACCGAGACACTTTTTACCCATTTTGTTCAACTTTTAAATCCGGTCATGCTGACCAACCTAGTCTTTGCTATTTATGGGTTAGTTCTGATCTTGTATTCCTTAAGCTTGAATAATAAAAATGTTTTTCAAGTTCATATTCTCCTAATCTCTAAACCGATCCAAATCTCTATTTTTCTCTCTTATTCTCTAAAATCTAACATGGTATCAGAGCGGGTTGCGATCCTTAATCTCTACTAAATCTCATAAACTTCTTGGTTCATCAATCTCTCGGTCTAAAATCTCAAAAATCCTTCGATCCGAAACTTTCTTAAAGTGTTAGGTTGAATCGTTATATTGAGATATCCATTCTCTCTATGCGCTTAACCTAACCTATATTAGAAGAGAGTTTTAGTTACGGTAACTCTAAAGATTCAAACTTTGTGATAAAATCAATCTAAGTTTGAAAGTTCTCATGGAAAATACTAAAGCTTTGGTGATTCCCGTGGTTCTCAAGGGTGAGAATTACTTATTGTGGTCCAGAACCACTAAAACAGCTCTTTGTGGTCGAGGTCTATGGAACCACATTGATATCTCTACAAGGCCGGCCTTTGACTCAAGTGAAGAAGAGGATGAAGAGGCGGTAAAGGAGAAGGAAGCCAAGTGGTTCCAAGAGGACCAAACGGTGTTGGCGATCCTTCAAAATGGGCTTGAACCGGCTATTCTCGAAGCCTACTCCTATTGTGAGACGGCGGTGGAACTTTGGGAAACTTTGAAAAACGTGTATGGAAACACATCAAATCTCTCTCGGGTGTTCGAAGTAAAGAAGGCCATCAACAATCTTCATCAAGAGGACATGGAGTTTACTAAGCATTTTGGGAAATATAGATCCTTATGGGCTGAACTAGAAATGCTTAGGCCAAGCTCGGTCGATCCAACGGTAATCAACGAACGGAAGGAGCAAGATAAGGTGTTCGGCCTTCTTCTTACATTGAGCCCGATCTTCAACGATCTCATCAAGCATATTCTTAGATTGGACCATCTCCCAAGTCTTGATGATGTGTGTGCTCAAATCCAAAGGGAACAAGGATCTCTTGGGCTCTTTAGTGGTAAGGGGGAGCTTCCGACGGCTAACAAGGGTGTGTACCGGTTTGATGAGAAGAAATCCAAGGGATGGTGCGATCATTGTAAAAGGAAGGGACACACTAAGGATAAATGCTGGTTGCTTCATCCACATCTCAAGGAACGCTTCTACAACGATCGAGCAAGGGACAACGACCGTGCTAATACCTCTAAGGTGAACTTTGTCTCGGCCAAAGGTGATCAACCGAAGAGCCAACCCACAACACCGGTCAAGATAGGAAGTGATGCGGTCCAAGAAGATTATGTGAGGAAATCCGACTTGGAGGCTTTCTTTAAAGCCTTGAACGCAAGCAAAGAATCCGGTAAAACTTTCTTTACTCGAACTCCTAATAGTTCCTTGATAATTGATTCGGGAGCTTCACATCACATGATAAGTAATTTGAACATGCTTGAAAATGTGAAATCAATTAATGGTAATGTTGAAATTGCTAATGGTGATAATATTCCCATAAAAGGAATTGGAACCTTGAGGCTATTTGATAAAGATTCAAAAGCGTTTTATATGCCTAACTTTACCTCAAATTTACTATCGGTTAAAAGAGCAACTAAAGACTTGAATTGTTATGCAATTTTTGGTCCTAATGATGTTCATTTTCAGGATATTAAGTCCGGAAAGATAATTGGGGAAGGTGGTACCAAGGATGATCTTTATGTTCTTGAAGATATTTCGCCAAGCTTATCTAGTTCTTGTTCTTTTAAATCTTGTTTAGGAGTTTCCAATAATGCGATTTGGCATGCTAGATTAGGTCATCCTCATTCTAGAGCTTTTGAAATAATGTTACCTAATGTTTACTTTGATCATTTGAGTTGTGAATCTTGTATCCTTGGTAAACATTGCAAATCGGTTTTTCCAAAATCTACTACCACTTATGATAATTGCTTTGACTTGATTCATTCGGATGTGTGGACCTCCCCTTGCATTTCTAGAGATAATAACAAATACTTTGTCACCTTTATAGATGAGAAATCGAAATACACTTGGATTACACTTTTACCATCTAAAGATAGAGTATTTGAGGCATTTATGAATTTTGAAGCTTATATTGCTAACCAATACAATGCAAAGATCAAAATCTTTAGAACAGATAATGGAGGGGAGTATACTAGCAACCGGTTCAAAGAACACCTCAAAAAGCAAGGCATATTCCATCAAACAAGTTGTCCCTACACCCCCCAACAAAATGGTGTAGCCGAACGGAAGAATCGTCATTTGATGGAAGTTTCTAGATCGATGATGTTTCATATGAATGTTCCAAGAAGATTTTGGGGAGATGCCATAATGATGGCTTGCTATCTAATCAACCGAACACCAACCAAAATCTTGGGAGATTATGCACCATTTGAGGTATTAAACAAAACTAAACCTTTTATTGAACATCTAAAGGTTTTTGGTTGTCTTTGTTTTGTGTTAGTACCCGGTGAGCTACGGAACAAGCTAGATGCCAAGAGCTTGAGATGCATCTTCCTTGGATACTCAACTACTCAAAAGGGCTATAAATGTTATGATCCGATTACAAGGAAGACGGTTGTGTCAAGGGATGTGAAATTCATTGAGGACAAAGGGTATTACGGTTTGGATGCCAAAGAAAATTTGGATGATTTAACCATCCCGTCGGACCTTGGCTCTAATCTACGGTTCCTTCTTCAAAACTTGGGAACCCAAGAGCCAAGAGACACTATGGGTACGGCCGTTCCGTCTCCGCCAAGTCAAGAATCTCAAGGCATACCGAGTAACTCATCCGAACCTCAAGAAATGGTTCCAGAAGATGTGCAAGATCCAGACAATGCTCAAGAAGTGTCTCAAGAGGATGGTCAAGAACAAGAGGATACTTTAGTGGAACAAGAGGAGCATCAAGAACAAGAAGAGATTCAAGTTACTCAAGCTCCGGTCGAGCCGGTGCTTAGAAGAAGTACTAGGGTCAAGAAAGATCCCTCTCAATGGAAAGAGAGTAGAGTCTACTACAACTATCAAGCCGTAACCCATCCTATACAAGCAGTGTGTTCTCTCGCCTTTCTCCCTTCCTCCCATCGTGCTTTTCTCACCAAGATAGACGAACATACAATTCCAAAGACCTATGAGGAGGCTATGGAGCATGAACAGTGGGTAGAGGCTGTAGATGATGAAGTAGGAGCTATGGTAAGAAATCATACATGGGATGAGGCGGATTTGCCGTTTGGGAAGAGAGCCGTGACATCGAAGTGGGTCTTCACAATCAAGTATTTAAGCAATGGTGACCTTGAAAGGTATAAAGCTCGGTTGGTTGCTAGGGGATTCACACAAACGTATGGAGATGATTATACAGATACATTTGCACCGGTTGCTAAGCTCCATACGGTTAGAGTGGTATTCTCGTTGGCGGTTAACTTGGAGTGGGAGCTTTGGCAAATGGACGTTAAAAACGCCTTTCTACAAGGAGATCTTGAAGAAGAGGTCTACATGACGCCCCCTCCCGGGCTTGAGACATCCATTGCTCCGGGAAAAGTACTTAGGCTAAGAAAAGCCATATACGGTCTCAAACAATCTCCACGAGCTTGGTACAAGAAGTTGAGTAGCACTCTCAAGGAGAGAGGTTTCAAGAAGTGTGAATTAGATCATACCCTATTTACACTACAAAGTAAAAAGGGAATGGTAGTTGTGTTGATCTATGTTGATGATATGGTAATCACCGGTGATGATAAAGAAGGAATTCAAGAAACAAAGGATTTTCTCAAATCGGTGTTTGAAATCAAAGATCTTGGAGAATTGAAGTACTTTCTTGGTATTGAAGTGTGTCGGTTCAAGAATGGATTACACATTAGTCAACGGAAGTATACCTTGGATTTGTTGAAAGAAACCGGGAAACTTGCATGTAAACCGGCAAAGACACCATTGGAGGAAGGATACATAGCCGATCGAAAGGGGGAGCAAGAAGATGAGTTGTATGAAGATCCCTCTAGATATAGGAGGCTTGTTGGGAAATTGATCTACTTGACTCTTACACGACCGGATATATGCCATTGGCAAATGGTTGAGAGGATACTTAGGTATCTCAAGGAGAGTCCGGGAAAAGGAATTTGGATGGGAAAGAATGAGAACTCCGATGTGGTTGGATATTGTGATGCGGATTGGGCCGGAGATAGAAGTGATAGAAGATCGACAACCGGCTATTGCACATTCATTGGAGGGAATTTGGTGACTTGGAGAACAAAGAAACAAAAGGAGGTCTCGTGTTCTAGCGCGGAAGCCGAATATAGAGCAATGAGGAAGTTGACTAATGAGCTCACTTGGCTAAGAGGGATTCTTGTACATTTGGGGATTGAAACTACGAAGCCGATGGTCATGCATTGTGATAACCAAGCCGCCATTCATATAGCAACGAACTCGGTATTCCATGAGAGGACGAAGCACATTGAAATCGATTGTCACAAAGTGAGAGAGAAGATCGAGCAAGGATGGACTCTACCGTGTTACACTAGAAGCGAAGACCAACTAGCGGATATTTTCACCAAGGCCGCAAGTCTCAAGGTTTGCACTTATCTTTATGGCAAACTTGGACTTGTGGATTTGACCCATCCATAGAAGACCTCTTGCTTGCAACCATCACACTCTTTTTCCCTTAGTACAGTTTTGTCCCACGTGGTTTTCTTTACTAAGGTTTTTAATGAGGTGATAGTTGTGAGCTTTCCAAGTTAAGCATAAATACTTTATGTTTAACTTGAGGGGGAGTGTTGAACTAAGTGCTACATCGGTACTTAGGGAAATAAATAATATTGGGTAATTTACCCAAGTGGAATAAAACGGATGGGTAAACCGCGGATCAGACGATAAGTGATCCGCGGGACGGAGCGGCTCGATGTCAGGACAGTCCGCAGTACTTAGGAGCATCGAGGATCAGTTCGGTACGCGGGTCAGTTGGAGTCTCGGACATCAGGACGTTCGGATGGACCCGCGGGACGAGAAGCTTCGAGGATCAGGACGAGAAGTGTCCGCGTGTTGATCCGGGTCACGTACCGGGTATTCGGATAAACACGCGGACCCTTACCGGGTTATCGGGTCATGTACTGATCCGTGATGCCAACGTTCGGATAAGGACGCTGCGGACGTACGGAACTCTGGCAAGGCACGTACCGCGGTCCGGGCAATGTACCGAGACACTTTTTACCCATTTTGTTCAACTTTTAAATCCGGTCATGCTGACCAACCTAGTCTTTGCTATTTATGGGTTAGTTCTGATCTTGTATTCCTTAAGCTTGAATAATAAAAATGTTTTTCAAGTTCATATTCTCCTAATCTCTAAACCGATCCAAATCTCTATTTTTCTCTCTTATTCTCTAAAATCTAACAGAAAGGGGGAGAAAGAGATTGAACCGTATGAGGATCCATCAAGATATAGGAGACTTGTGGGAAAATTGATATATTTGACACTCACAAGGCCGGATATAAGCTTTGCGGTAAACCAAGTTAGTCAACATATGCAAAAACCGGCGGTTTACCATTGGCAAATGGTTGAGAGGATCCTTAGGAGTTTAGGAGTTTGGATGGGAAAGAATGAGAGCTCGGAGGTGGTTGGTTATTGTGATGCGGATTGGGCCGGAGATAGGAATGATAGAAGATCTACAACAGGGTATTGCACTTTCATCGGCGGAAACTTGGTCACTAGGAGAACTAAGAAGCAAAAGGAGGTCTTATGCTCAAGTGCGGAAGCCGAGTATAGGGCCATGAAGAAGTTGACAAACGAGCTTACTTGGTTAAGAGGAATCTTGGCTCATTTGGGAATTGAGACGGACAAGCCGATGATAATGCATTGTGACAACCAAGCCGCAATCCACATTGCGACTAACTCGGTATTTCATGAGAGGACGAAGCACATTGAGATCGATTGCCACAAGGTTCGAGAGAAGATTGAGCAAGGATGGACTTTACCGTGCTTTACAAGAAGCGAAGACCAATTGGCGGACGTGTTCACTAAGGCCGCAAGTCTTAAGGTTTGCAATCACATTTTGGGCAAACTTGGACTTGTGGATCTCACACATCCATGAGAAGACCCCTTACTTGTAATCATCATACTCTTTTTCCCTTAGCAAAGTTTTGTCCCACGTGGTTTTCTTTGCTAAGGTTTTTAATGAGGTGATGGTTGCGAGTTCCAAGTTAAGCATAAATCCTTTATGTTTAACTTGAGGGGGAGTATTAACCTTAGTACCATCAATATGTGCTAAGGGAAAGAAAATGGACAAGAGTGTCGATCGACAGAGATGAGTGTCGATCGACACTCCCGTCTCTGGAAAAAGAAAGACGCGGAACGAAGGTGTCGATCGACACCAAGTAGTGGTGTCGATCGACACGAGTCCCAGAGTTTGAATTCGACCGTTGGGATCTGACCGTTGCGATTCGACCGTTGCAATCCGACCGTTGGGATTTAACCGTTGGAGAAGACGTGTCGATCGACACACACAAGGAGTGTCGATCGACACGACTGCCACGGACAAAATTCCAACGGCTCTCTTCTTTCTTTCTTTTAGAAGTTGTTTCTCTATTTAAACCTTGTTGTATGAATCTTGAAATTAATCTTAAATAAGAAACTCAAGTTCATATTCTCCTTTATTCTTCATGGTTACATAATCTCTTAATCTTCCTTAATCTCTCTTAATCTTCATCAATCTTATCTTAATCTCTCTTATTCTTCCACAATTCTTACACTGCTACTGTCACCTCTTTGCCTCCTTCTTTGGTCTTAACAACCGGTGCCTTGGAGTGCTCAATGTGGCTCCATAGCCTTCTCCCACACAACACAGCTTTAGCTGTTCTAGCCCAAAGCAAGTAGTTTTCTGCTCCCTTGAGCACAACAGGTAGTGAAATCATCTTGCGTCCTTCCATTCTTTCTAAAACAGCTCAATTTCACACAGAAATCGAATGGTGTGTTCTCTTTAGAACCGAGCAGAATGAACAAGAGAATAAAGTGTTTTTAGAAGATAAGAAGAGTTTACTCAACAGAATACAAGATCAAACTTGCTCTGATACCATGTAAGATTTGCGGAATGTGCATAAGAGATTATAAGAGATTATAAGAGATTGAGAGAGATTGGGAGAGATTAAAGAATTGTGAAGAGAAAACTTATTCTCATAAATCAGCTGTAGTGTTTACATGGGTATATATAGATATGGAACAGCAAAACTTATCTCTACATATGCATATACAACAAATATACAAAGTTACCCAAAATGGTAACATCACCAACGGTAACATAAAGAAGGGGGAGCTGACTTTCTCCTTTGGTACTAAGTGGTCCACATCCTAGAATAGAGTGTGCTCAGGTCTGAGCTGGTCCACAAGCATAAGTGAAGCATGTGACCTTTGTTTGGTCTTGTTCTAACTGAATTAGTTAGCTCCTAACCACTTCTTTCCACCTTTTTATATTTTCAGTTCCATTCCTTTATTTAAGATTGAAAATACCTTTGCTTGGCATCAAAGTCACTCAGCCTCTTGGATTGATGAGGGTGTGGCCGAGTGAGAATATCCTGATCAATAATACATGATCCGGTTTAACAATAACCTGTTGTAGATCTTCTATCCCTTCTATCTCCAGCCCAATCAGCATCACAATATCCCACAATCTCTGAGCTTCCATTGCAACCCATCCAAATACCTTGACTCGAAGTCCCCTTTAGATATCTCAAGATACGGTCCACCATGTTCCAATGGTATATCTTGGGGGCTTGCATGTGTTGGCTCACCTGATTCACAGCAAAACACAGGTCTGGTCTTGTAATGGTCAAGTATATGAGCTTACCAACCATCCTTCTGTATTGAAAGACATCTTTAAACGGCTCGTCTTCGATCTCCCCCTCTCGTTCAACTTTGTAGCCTTCTTCTAGAGGTGTCTTAGCTGGCTTGGCATCAAGCTTTTCTGTTTCTCTTAACATATCAAGGATGTACTTTCTTTGTGATAAGAAGAGGCCCTCCTTAGAGCAACAAACATCTATGCCCAGAAAGTATTTTAGTTCTCCAAGATCCTTGATATCAAATACTGATTTGAGATAGTCTTTTGTAGCTTGAATGCCAGCCTTGTCACTTCCGAAGATGATGATATCATCTACATAGATGAGAATAACCACAATCCCTTCTTGGCTTTGCAAAGTGAAGAGTGTATGGTCTGATTCTGACTTCTTGAATCCTCTATCTTTCAAGGTCATGCTCAGCTTATGGTACCAAGCCCTTGGTGATTGTTTCAAATGTTAAACAAGGAGAACACAAAAGTGTTCAAGAGAAGATCCCAAAGTGCCCAAGACTTAGCCATATTCGGGTCACTTTGGGTAAGGAAGGTCAAGAAGCGTTCAAGGCTTGGAAAATGGTGTTCTAGGCCATTCAAGTGAAGAAGGAGTGAGGCCGCATGAGGAACGAAGAAGGTCGCACGAGAAAATGGCAAAAACGGTGAAAAATGGAAGTTGGGAAATTTGGTCCCGACCATGTACCGCAGGTCGGACCTGGCATCGATGCCACTCGACCCGCGGATCGAAGAGGCGTCGAGGAACCACGTACCGATGCTCGAACACGCGGATCAGATCAGTTTCTAGGATCCGCGTGTTTATCCGAATACCCGACCCGGGTTAACGGATAAACACGCGGGTCGTGTACTGATCCGCGTCCCTTCGCGTGTTGGCATCGATGATCCGCGTCCTGCGACTCGATGCCACTCGTCCTGATCCTCGACCCGCGTCCGAAGCTCCTGCGTCCCGATGCCGCGTGATTCTTCTCGTCCCGCGGGTCACTTTCACTCGACGCCAGTCCGTACATCCGAACGTTGCAATCCGAACGTTGGGACAGTTGACCAAATTCAAATTTGGTCAACATTTTATTTTTACCTTTAATTTTGATTCTGATTCTTCCTCTATAAATACAAGTTGTAAGATTCATTTGTATGCATCCAAGTATTCTAAATAAAGAGAGAAAACTCTTGTTCTTATTTATCTTTTATTTTACTTAAGTTTTTCTTAGTATTTTCCAATGTAGATTATTAAAGGAACTAAGTTATGGGTTTGATTCTTATGAATCAAACCCCATCTTTTATGTAACTTTCCTTTAATTATATACCTTATTTCTTATTAGCAAACTCCAAATCTATCCACACATGTAATACTCGGTTTTGATGAAACCGGTTTGTGTGGATTCTTTCTTTAACACTTTTAGGTGTTTGTTCTTCATAGATGAGCTTACACTCATCAAATTCCAACATGGTATTAGAGCATAAGCTCTTGGGTTGGAGATTTGGAGATTCGGTTTTGATTTTCAAAAGTTCTAAAATTTTGATTTCTTTGGTGAGTTGGGTTGAATCGGTATGAGGAAGTAATCAATCTCTCTCATGCGCTTAACCCAACACAAATTCGTGTTAGATTCCGCTGCAAATTGATTTCAAATGTTTGCGAAATTTTGATTTCAAAAGTTTAAAGTTGTGTTCTTTAAACCGGATTTTGTTTAATTTTGAAGAAATTGATTTGAAAATTCTTGGTGTAAGAATTTTGTTTAAAAGGTTTTGAAAATGTTGATTTTAAATGAATTTGAAAAGTTTGATTTCAAATGCTGAAGAATTTCGATTTCAAAGTTTTAAAGTCTTGATTTTCTTAAAACCGGGTTTTGCTGATTTTAAAAGAAATGTTGAAAATCTTTGTTTTATTTGAAACTGGATTTTGTGAAGAAATTCTAGTGAATTTGAAATGTTTGTTTTTGAAAAGTTTGGAATTTGTTACCAAAAGGTTTTGTTTTATTCGAAATTTTAAAGAAAATGGTTTTGAAAACCTTGGTTTAAAATTCTTGGTGAGCCTTTGTTGCTCTTGTTAAATCTTTGTCCAAGTAAGCTAATAAGAGATTGAGATTGCTTACTTGAGAGTTTCTTGAAGTGAACCGATGGAAAATGCCGGTATCACGTTTTAATTCTTGGTTACTAAATCTCTCTAATCTCTCGGTTACTTATTCTTTCAAACTCTCGGTTACTCATACTTTGGTTACTAAAATCTTTGGTTTCTCAAAATCTCTCGGAAACTCTCAAAATCTCTCGGTCACTAAATCTTTGGGTACTAAATACTCTCGGTTACTCAAAGCTCTCGGTCACAAATTCTTTCGGTTACTAATCTCTCAAAATTCGGTTACCAAAATTCTGATCATCATTGTACCGTTGGAAAATTTGAAATTCTATTTTCCCGGTTCACTTCATTCAAAGAGATGCCATTGATGCTCTCTATTTTTCGAGCCATTGATGCTCTCTATTTCCGAGTCAAGAACTCGTGTTTGTCAAGTAAGCTAAAAGAGATTGAGAATGCTTACTTATCTCGGAGAAAATCCGAGACTATACTTGTCCGTTGAAGAAAAATTCGAGAACACCACTCGGGTTCTATTAAAGAAGTCGTGCACTACCTAAGTGAAGAATCAAACCCACGTTAAAATCACGTTGAATCCAAGCCAAAGTTATTCATCAAGAAGTTTGATGATTTTGTGGTTCAAAGGAAACCACACAAGATGTTACAAAATTCTTCAAGAAGCTACAAGCTTCAATGATGTTCATACTTCCAATCCGAAATTGGAAGAAGAGGGAGTTTCTAAATTCTTCTCCCTCTTTTTTTTAAATTTGAATCCGGTTAGGATTAAAACCGGTTGGTTAAAAATGTTTAATCCCTTGAAAATGTTATGCTTGCTAATATGGAACCTATAAACAAATTGAAGATAGAAAGTTTAAAATCATTGATGAAATTGAATTGATTTTAAACTTAAATATTTGAGGATGATTGATCCAATTTGTTTATTGTGTTTATGCAAGGTGAAATAAACTCAAGAAATCCAAGAAGAAGCAACTAGCCTTTGAAGGTCAATCTTGAAGCCATTCAAAGAGCGATGCCATGAATGGTGAAGAAGGGTTGAACAAGTCAAGTTTTGAGGCTATCCGAAGAGCTAAAAGAGATTGAGAGGCTTCGGAAGTATTGGGCTTGGCGTTAAGGAAGGTTGAGAAGAGACTTGGAATTTCAAGAGTGGAATTAAGCTAAAGAAGAAACCAAGTTTGTGCTAGTAATGACCGGACCCCTTATTCTCTATGGTCAAAACTTAGTACAAACATGGTGGCTACGAGCATGGAGGAGATGGAAAGGAAAATCCGAACTGTTGGCTACATAATCGACGAGCCCGAAAGGGAAAATCCGAAATTGTAGCTCTCTAATCGACGAGCCGTTCCAAGTCCTCAAGACAAGCTGTGGTGAAAAATTCCGAGTTCACCCGGTTCATTGCAACAATTTTAAACTCAAGAAAGAAGCTCGGGAAAATTGAAGTCTGACCATGGAGAGGTCAAGAAAAGAGTGGAGAAAATTCTCCAAGTGATTCCGAAGCAATTCGATTAACAACGAAGGCTACAAAGCCAAGGTCTCAAAACTGGTCCAGAACAGCAAATCTGTCTTGAAGAGGCGTGCGTGAAAAATTGAAGCGTTTCGAGGCAAAACTCCCAACATGAAAAAGTTAGAGGAACCTGTCTAGTTTCAGGGGGAGAAAATCTTGCATCATTTCGAGCACTATAGAAGTCGTAAGAACCAAAATACCAGAAGGTGTCCAGACTGCATTCAGGCAGACTTTGGAAAATGATCTCGAGTGGCAAATTGGTGAAGGCAAATGGCAAGCCCTATTTATGACATCAACTAGACCCATTAATGAAGATGTACAGTGGGTTAGTGGTGCGAAAGAAGAAGCTTGGATATTTTACAAATGGCACCACACCGGATTGTTTGGTGATAGCTCATAAATCAACCGAATGGAGCATCAAACATTCGGTCAAACAGTTGGTCACTCCACTCTTAGCCCTTGTTCACAAAATTTTCACAGCGGCTAAGAGTGCGGGGGAGTATTAGCAAGGTCACTCAAGAGAAGAGCAAGGCCAAAGCTATCACGGATAAGTTGAGGCCGAAGCTCAAAGAAGAAGAGTAAGACCGAGGCGGAACAAAGAGGAGCCGAGGGAAAGCTCAAGACCTTGGTTTAAAACCCTTAAGACCTTGGAGTAGATACTCTTTTTCCTTAGTGTGGTTTTGTTCCAAAGGGTTTTCCCACTAAGGTTTTAATGAGGTCTCTCCTTGTGTCTCCAAGTTAATACTTCGTGCTACTGCGTATTAACTTGCGGGGGAGTGTTAAACAAGGAGAACACAAAAGTGTTCAAGAGAAGATCCCAAAGTGCCCAAGACTTAGCCATATTCGGGTCACTTTGGGTAAGGAAGGTCAAGAAGCGTTCAAGGCTTGGAAAATGGTGTTCTAGGCCATTCAAGTGAAGAAGGAGTGAGGCCGCATGAGGAACGAAGAAGGTCGCACGAGAAAATGGCAAAAACGGTGAAAAATGGAAGTTGGGAAATTTGGTCCCGACCATGTACCGCGGGTCGGACCTGGCATCGATGCCACTCGACCCGCGGATCGAAGAGGCGTCGAGGAACCACGTACCGATGCTCGAACACGCGGATCAGATCAGTTTCTAGGATCCGCGTGTTTATCCGAATACCCGACCTGGGTTAACGGATAAACACGCGGGTCGTGTACTGATCCGCGTCCCTTCGCGTGTTGGCATCGATGATCCGCGTCCTGCGACTCGATGCCACTCGTCCTGATCCTCGACCCGCGTCCGAAGCTCCTGCGTCCCGATGCCGCGTGATTCTTCTCGTCCCGCGGGTCACTTTCACTCGACGCCAGTCCGTACATCCGAACGTTGCAATCCGAACGTTGGGACAGTTGACCAAATTCAAATTTGGTCAACATTTTATTTTTACCTTTTATTTTGATTCTGATTCTTCCTCTATAAATACAAGTTGTAAGATTCATTTGTATGCATCCAAGTATTCTAAATAAAGAGAGAAAACTCTTGTTCTTATTTATCTTTTATTTTACTTAAGTTTTTCTTAGTATTTTCCAATGTAGATTATTAAAGGAACTAAGTTATGGGTTTGATTCTTATGAATCAAACCCCATCTTTTATGTAACTTTCCTTTAATTATATACCTTATTTCTTATTAGCAAACTCCAAATCTATCCACACATGTAATACTCGGTTTTGATGAAACCGGTTTGTGTGGATTCTTTCTTTAACACTTTTAGGTGTTTGTTCTTCATAGATGAGCTTACACTCATCAAATTCCAACATCAAACAGTAGATAGCCTTTCTAAGTCTCAAAACTTTTCCCGGTGTATATGAATCTTCAAGACCAGGAGGTGGAGTATACACCTCATCTTCTAGTTCACCTTGTAGGAAAGAATTCTTGACATCCATTTGCCAAAGATCACATCCCAAGTTAGTAGCTAAGGACAGTATGTGTGATTTATTTCCATAGCCTTCCGTTCTTCACCTACTTGTTGGAATCTGTTCTTGATCAAGCTTTCCGGTGAAGACTTGATGTTCTTGAGGAATGTAGACAAGATTGCATACTGCTTGAATTGGATGTGCTACAACATTGCTATTGTAGAAAACCCTTGTATTCTTCCAATTTGATGGTGAATTTCTTGGCCTTGTACTGCTTCTCAATTGTGTAGCTTGTGGATTGAACGGTGGATTGAGTCTTTCACTTCTTCTTAATGAAACTTGTTGTTGTGGTTGCTCATCTTGAGCAGATTCTTCTTCTTGGTCTGGTTCTTCTTCTTGAATAAATTCAGATCCAGATTCTTCTTGAATGGAGTGACCTTGATCATCGATAACTGAGTCTTCTTCTTCTTGATTCACACTGTCTCCCTCATGATCAAGTGGAGTAGCTTCATCAACTGGTTCATTCTCAATTATCGGAGAGCTTGGATTGCTTCTGGCCACATTTTCAGTAGGTAGAGTGATTCCAAGGGTCTCCATTACCCTTCTAAGATTTGTGGCTCTGTCAGAGGGACTGCGAGAGAGATTTTGCAAGTCATCCCAATTCCTCCCTTCATAGTAGCCTTTGGCCTCCACAAATTTCACATCTCTAGACATAAGAACTTTTCTTGTTTCTGGATCATAACACTTGTATCCCTTCTGACTTGGAGAATATCCAATGAACATAGCTTTAACACTCTTAGGCTCAAGCTTGTTTTTGTGTTCTCCTTATTAACCTAAGTGCTGCATTGGTACTTAGGAAAATAAATAATATTGGATAATTTACCCAAGTAGAATAAAACCGATGGGTAAACCATGGAACAGCTCGGCATCGAGAAAACTAACCCGCGGATCGAACTGACATCGAGAAGGACGATACGCGGGTCAGTCTGGTCTCGATGCCAATCCGCGGATCAGTCGGATCAGTTGGGTCCCGAGAAGCACGTACCGCGAGAAGGTTTTGCATCGAGAGAGAAGTCTGGTCGCGTACGTACGAGTAGGTTTTGCATCGAGGGAGAAGTCTGGTCGCGGTACCGGGTTATCGGATAAACACGCGGATCCCACCTGGGTAAACGGGTATCGTACTGATCTGCGTATGAATGACCGAGAAGGAGCCACGCAACACACGCGGGCATCGGTCATCGACCGTACCACGGATCGGTCACATGACCGAATCTACTTTTTATCCTTAATTCTAACGGTCATGATTGACCGATCCTAGTATTTGCTATTTATAGGTTGTTTTGTCATATGTAAACTTTATATTGAATAATAAAAATGTTTCAAGTTCATATTCTCTCAATCTCTTAATCTCATCTAATCTCTCTTAATCTATCTAAATCTTTCCGCTTATTACTCTAAAATCTTACATGGTATCAGAGCGTGGTTCAATATTGTGACCTCATTAATCTCTAAATCTTCCTTAATCTCAATAATCTTTCGGATCCATAACAATCTCAAGTCGTTAGGTTGAATCGTTATATTGAGATATACATTCTCTTTATGCGCTTAACCTAACATACATTCTCTTTATCCAAGTTCATATAGTGACCGATTACTCAAAATCTTTCACAAATTTCTTTTCAAATCCTTGTTACGAAAATCTTTGAGTTCATTCGGTGGTAAAGGAACGTGAAGAAGAAGGATGAATCCAATGGTAAACTCTAAGGCGTTGGTTGTCCCGGTGATTCTCAAGGGAGAAAACTACTTGTTGTGGTCAAGAACGACGAAGACGGCCCTTTGTGGTCGAGGTTTATGGGAGCACATCGATCTCTCACTAAGGCCGATATTTGATTCGGTTGACAAAGAAGATGAAGCCTCCAAGAAGGCTAGAGAGGCGAAATGGTTTCAAGAAGATCAAACGGTCTTGGCGGTACTTCAAAATGGTATTGATTCATCGATCCTTGAGGCGTATTCTTATTGTGAAATGGCCTTCGAACTTTGGGAAACATTGAAGCATGTGTATGGGAATGTTTCAAACTTGGCTCGGGTCTTTGAGGTGAAGAAGGCGATTAACAATCTTCATCAAGAAGATATGGAGTTTACGAAACACTTAGGAAAGTATCGCTCCTTGTGGTTCGAGCTCGATATGTTAAGGCCTAGCTCTATGGATCTGATCGTGTTGAATGAAAGAAAGGAGCAAGATAAGGTCTTTGGGTTGCTTCTCACGTTGAATCCGGCATATAATGATCTAATTAAGCATATCCTTCGTTCGGAGAAGCTTCCAAGCATGGAAGATGTGTGTTCTCAAATCCAAAGAGAACAAGGTTCTCATGGTCTTTTTGGGAGTAAGGGGGAGCTTCCAATGGCGAATAAGGGTGTGTATAATCGGTTTGAAAATCGTGGGAGCAAAGGAAGCTTTGGGAACAACTGGTCCTATGGTGAGAAGAGGTGGTGCGACCATTGCAAGGAAAAGGGAAACACCAAGGAGAAGTGTTGGGTTCTCCACCCACACCTTAAGCCAACATGGTGGGTCGACTATTCGAGCAGATCTAAGGCGAATTTCACCACGGCCAAGAGCGATCAACCGAAGAGCCAACCCACAACACCGGTTAAGATAAGAGGTGAGGCGGTCCAAGGGGATTATGTGAGGAAATCCGACTTGGAGGCTCTCATCAAAGCCTTGAACACAAACAAAGACTCCGGTAAAACTTTCTTTACTCGAACTCCTAGTAGTTCCCTTATAGTTGATTCGGGAGCTTCTCATCACATGATTAGTAATTTGTGTTAGAATTTGCGGAAATAGGATTAGAGAATTGAGAGAATTAGAGATTTAGAAAGAATAAGAGATTGAGAGAATATGAACTTGATAATTAAAATTATTCAAGATAATTGTTTAAATGTGTGTTACAATGTTTAAATAGAGCTAGGAGACTTCTAAAAATGGTAAGAGACCGTTTGGAACAAACGGCCACATGCTCGGACGGAAAGCGACCCGCGGTCGCTGTTGGCATCGATGCTCGGGTCGAGGATGGCACGTCGCTTTCGTACAGAGGGACTGGCATCGAGAGGTCAACACGGGTCGAGGATGGTCAATGGAAAAGGATCCGCGCGTCCGCCCGTTTACCCGGATCCGGATCCGCGCGTTTATCCGAAGACCCGTTACACGACCCGGTTCTGCGGTACATGGCTTACGTCCCGCGTCTCGTTGCCACTCGTACCGCGGGACGACGCCACTCGCCTTGATGCCGAGACAATCCGTTCTGCGTACTGATCCGCACCTGGTCTTCCCGATGCTCGATGCCAGCCCGACCCGCGGTTGGTTTTCTAGATGCCAAACCTTCCCGCGGGTCCGATACACACTTAACACCATTTTATTTCCCTTAGGTGATTTATTCACATGACCTTTATTTATTTTGGTCAATACTCCCCCTCAAGCTTAGCATAAAGATTTTAGGCTAAGCTTGGAAACCCACAACCTATTACCTCATTAAAAAAACCTTAGTAAGTAAAACCTCACGAGATAAAACCTTACTAAGGGAAAAAGAGTGTACTGGTCATGGGTAGAGGATCCAATCATGGCTTGGTTAAGTCCACAAGTCCTTGTTTGCTAAAAATGTGATTGCAAACTTTTAGACTTGTGGCTTTGGTGAGAATATCCGCCAATTGGTCTTCACTTCTTGTGTAGCATGGTAGAGTCATTCCTTGCTCTATCTTCTCTCTAACTTTGTGGCAATCAATCTCGATCTGTTTGGTCCTTTCGTGAAACACCGAGTTTGTTGCTATGTGAATGGCCGCTTGATTATCACAATGCATGATGAATGGATTGACCTTAGGACTCACATTGGGACTAAGGGAAATAAATAAAGAAGTGAATAAATTCGGGTCGGAAATATGAAACCGCGGATCAACTTACTCGGAACACGGGACGTTAAAAACTGACCCGCGGTACGAGTGGCATCGACGCCAGGCGCGGATCAGTATGCGGGAAGAATCGGGGCTGGACGATACGCGGATCAGAACGCGGCATCGAGTATCCTTCGATCCGCGGGACGAGTGGCGACGAGGGAAGTCCGAGTCGCGGAACGAACGCAGCAACGGGTCAGTGAAGCGGGTCGGATCTCCATTCGGATAAACACGCGGATCCACCCGCGTGTTATCCAGGAACGGCGTCGTTTCGTCCTTCCTGATGCATCCAGACGCGGAACTGTTGAAACTAATAGAAATTCACATGGGACTGATCAAGGAATGGCTGAGTTGCAACTAGAAGATCAGTTAGTTACAAAAGGAAAAGAAGAAAGGGAAGCTGTTGGAAATGAACTAGAAGCTAACCAAGTTGAAAAGAGGAAGCAAGTAGGAGCATGGGACAGCTAGAGTAGGAGAAGATGCATACATGAACAGTTCAACTGTTCCACCAAATCTGACAGAACATCATTTCTCCTCCTAGATATTTTTTCCCTTTCTTCCCATTGTAAATTCTATATAAACTCAGTCTTGTATGCATAGAAAAGTAATAAGAAAGAGGTGATAAACATTCAGAAACATCAGTCTACGTTTTTTCCTTTCTAAGTTGATGTTTTCCTCTTTTCTATCTTCAAATATACTCTAAATTCTACATGGTATCAGAGCAAGTTCAAATCCTGTGAACCTCTATACTCTCATTCTCTTATTCTATCAATCTCTTATTCTCTCTTGTTCTAAAAGATCTGGAAAATGGAAGCTCACAAACAAATGATGTTACCTGTTGTTCTCAAGGGGGACAATTACTTGCTGTGGTCAAGGACTACAAGAACAGCCTTGAAGAGCCGTGGGCTGTGGAGTTATGTGGAAACTCCAGAAGAAGCTGTTTGGGAGAGTTATGTGGAAACTCCAGGAGAAGCTGTTAGAGGAGAAACAGCTAAGGAAGGAGCTAGACCTGGGAATGGCGGTATGAAAGGGCAAAAGTGGGAGCAGGAGGACCAGCAAGTCTTGGCCATGCTCCAAAGCTCTCTTGAGCCATCAATCCTTGCTGCCTACTCCTACTCTGAAACAGCAAAGGAGCTGTGGGATACACTCAAAGGAGTGTATGGGAACGTGTCAAACATCTCACGGATTTTTGAGGTGAAGAAGGCACTGAATGATCTTCAGCAAGAGGAGAAGTCATTCAAAGACATATTTGGAGAGTTTAGAGGACTATGGGCAGAGCTGGAGATGTTAAGGCCTCCAACAATGGATGTGAAGGAGCTGGGTGAGAGGCGTGAACAAGACCAAGTGTTTGGCTTGTTACTCACCCTGAATGAATCATTCAAAGGTCTGATTCATCACATCCTGCGGTTTGAAAAGCTCCCCACTCTAAATGAAGTTTGCATGATGATCCAAAAAGAGGAAGGATCTCGGGGATTATTTCAGAAACCTAGTGATTTGGCACATGTAGTCCGCAAGTCTCAAGGAGATAAAAGGGTTCTTGAGTGTGAGCATTGCAAAATGAAGGGTCACACAAAAGACAAGTGTTGGACTCTTTATCCACACTTGAAACCGATGAGACTAAGGGGGAGTGGACAAGGCATGAGGAACTTTGCTGGAACAGCCAATGCTTGTGAGGATGAAATGGTGAGGAGGTCTGATCTAGAGGCACTCATCAAGAGCATCACTAAGCTCTCCGGGTCTGGTAAAAGCTTTCTTGCCTCTAAATCACAAGAAAAATTGATTATAGACTCGGGTGCATCAAATCATATGATTAGTGATGCTAGGATGTTAAAGAACGTTAAGTCTCACAATGGAAAGGTTATCATTGCTAATGGGCAGAATGTTAACATAGAAGGAATTGGAGACTTAGAATTGTTTAAGGGTAAAAGTAAAGCTCTATATGTTCCAGAATTCACCTCTAATCTCTTGTCTGTGCATAAAGCAACCAAGGACTTTGATTGCTTGGCTATCTTTGGTTCTGACTTTGTGAAGTTTCAGGACAATAAGTCAAAAGAAGTGATAGGGGAAGGAGGAGTTGAAGGAGGTCTGTATCGTTTAAATAATGAGGGTGGTCATGAGAGCAAATCTTGTGCATTTGGTGCGGTTGGAACAAGCCCTTTATGGCATGCACGTCTTGGTCATCCAAGGACTAAGATCCTCCAATTGGTCTTTCCCAACCACAAAGAGAATGTAGAAGAATGTGAATCATGCATTCTCGGAAAGCATTGTAGGAAAATGTTTCCCGAATCTAACTCTGTGTATGATGAGTGTTTTGATTTGGTGCATTCAGATGTATGGACTGCACCATGTAACTCTAGAGATCAATATAAGTACTTTGTGTCTTTTATTGATGGGAAATCCAAATACACATGGGTGACATTAATGAGTTCAAAGAGTCAAGTTCTTGAATCATTCTCTAGATTCTATAACTATGTACTCACTCAATTTGGTGCTAGAATTAAGGTGCTAAGGAGTGACAATGGGGGCGAGTACATGGGAGGACAATTCAAAGAATTTGTGAGCAAACATGGGATAATTCACCAGACCTCATGTGCCTATACTCCACAACAAAATGGAGTTTCAGAGAGGAAGAATAGGCACTTGATGGAGGTTGCAAGGACGATCATGTTTGAAAGAGGAGTCCCAAAGAGGTTTTGGGGAGATGCAGTGATAACAGCATGTTACCTCATCAACCGGTTGCCAACAAAGGGATTGGACAACAAGTCTCCATATGAGGTACTCAATAAGATCAAACCAAGTATTGATCATTTGAGGGTATTTGGATGCAAGTGTTATATGTTTACACCAGAGGCGAGGAGAGATAAGCTAGAACCGAAAAGCTTGAAGTGTGTGTTCCTCGGATACTCATCAACACAAAAAGGTTACAAGTGTTATCATCCTGAGACAAGGCGTGTGCATGTATCAAGGGATGTGAAGTTTGATGAGCATGATGGGTATTTTAATGAAAGGAAATGGGAAAGCCTTGGAGATCTGGTAAACTCAAGCTTGGAAGGAGAAGTGGTTTTAAGGAGTATACCAACTCTAGTAGAGGAAATACATGGAGAAAATCACACACCACACCATGGGGAATCTGAAGAACAAAGAACTGAGAATTTGGTGTCTAATGATGTGAGTGAGGCTTCTTCTCAAAACAATGAACCGAGCAGCAGCAATGGGGATGAGGAATTAGCTGGAGATGAGGAAAGTGGAAATCAAGAGAATACAACTCCTCCTGCACCAGTCTTGCGGAGAAGTACTAGGCAAAGGAATCCACCAGAAAATTGGGTGAATACAAGGGTATATTATAACAATGTGGCAATGGATCATCAGGAGCATACAACCTCTGATCATGGTGTATTGTCTACGGAGATGGGAGAGTGTTCTGGGTGTACGGCAGGCTTTGATCCTGTTCCTATAGGCAACAACACACTCCCATCACTTAGTGGAACAAATACATCATGGAAAAATGGTCCAAAGCCTATTAACTACCCAATTGAAGCCTATTGCTCAATGGCATATCTACCAGTGGAAGATCAAGCCTATTTCAGCAATATTGATAAAGCTAAGGTTCCTAACTCATATGAAGAAGCATGTAGAGAAGTGATTTGGGTGAGAGCAATGGATGAGGAGCTGGAATCCATGGAAAGAAATGGTACTTGGTACATGACCGAACTACCAAAAGGAAAGAAGACAGTAGGATGTAGATGGGTCTACACCATCAAGTATAAGAGTACGGGTGAGATAGAAAGGTACAAGGCACGATTAGTGGCTAAAGGATACACACAAGTCTATGGTGAAGACTACACAGAGACCTTTGCACCCGTGGCTAAGTTACACTCTGTGAGGGTCCTTCTATCTATTGCTATCAATCTGTCATGGGGATTGTGGCAAATGGATGTGAAGAATGCATTTTTACAAGGAGAACTGGATGAAGAGGTATACATGGTACCACCTCAAGGTTATTGTGGAAGTTCAAGCAAAGTGTGTAAGCTTGTAAAAGCAATCTATGGGTTAAAGCAATCACCTCGGGCATGGTACCAAAGATTGAGTTGCTATCTTCTTGAAACAGGATTTGTGAGATCAGAAGCTGATCACACATTGTTCACTAAAAAGGGAAGATAGGGCATAGTGGCTGTCCTAGTATATGTTGATGATATTATCATCACGGGAAATGATGTCAAAGGAGTTGAAGAAACCAAGCTTCTCTTAAAAGCTGAGTTTGACATCAAGGACCTGGGAGCGTTAAAGTACTTCTTAGGGATCGAAATGACAAGAACCAAGGAAGGTATGTTTATTTCACAAAGGAAGTATACCTTGGATATCTTACAAGAAACTGGGAAACTTGGCTCACGGCCAGCCAAAACACCAATTGAGGAGGGGTATCAAGATCAGGGTGAAGGGGAGGCTTGGTCAGACATCAAACAATATCAAAGGCTTGTGGGTAAACTCATCTATCTCACTATAACTCGACCTGATATTTGTTTTGCTGTAAATAGAGTGAGTCAATATATGCAAGCTCCAACAACAAACCATTGGAGAATGGTTGAACGAATTCTAAGATATCTCAAGGGAAACCCAGGGAAAGGGATTTGGATGGGATGCAATGCGAGCACCGAATTACGAGGGTATTGTGATGCGGATTGGGCTGGTGATAAGTTGGATAGAAAATCCACAACCGGGTATTGCACATTTGTAGGTGGAAACCTTGTTACTTGGAGAAGCAAGAAACAAAAGGTGATATCATTGTCTAGTGCTGAGGCAGAATATAGGGCAATGAGGGATGTCACAAAAGAATTAATTTGGCTAAGGGCTCTACTTAAGGATCTGGGAGTAGAAGCAACCAAGCCAATTATTCTTCATTGTGATAATCAAGCTGCAATACACATAGCATCCAATCCGGTGTTCCATGAGAGGACTAAGCACATCGATATAGATTGCCACTTTGTCCGAGGAAAAATTCAAGATGGAGTAATCAGTCCAATGTTCATCAAGAGTGAGGATAAAGTAGCCGATGTGTTCACCAAGGCAACCACATCAAGTGTGTGTGAATATATACATGGCAAGATTGGCTTAAAGAATCTCCACCAGCCACTCTTAAGGGGGAGTGTTGAAACTAATAGAAATTCACATGGGACTGATCAAGGAATGGCTGAGTTGCAACTAGAAGATCAGTTAGTTACAAAAGGAAAAGAAGAAAGGGAAGCTGTTGGAAATGAACTAGAAGCTAACCAAGTTGAAAAGAGGAAGCAAGTAGGAGCATGGGACAGCTAGAGTAGGAGAAGATGCATACATGAACAGTTCAACTGTTCCACCAAATCTGACAGAACATCATTTCTCCTCCTAGATATTTTTTCCCTTTCTTCCCATTGTAAATTCTATATAAACTCAGTCTTGTATGCATAGAAAAGTAATAAGAAAGAGGTGATAAACATTCAGAAACATCAGTCCACGTTTTTTCCTTTCTAAGTTGATGTTTTCCTCTTTTCTATCTTCAAATATACTCTAAATTCTACAGGAACGGTCCCGGTACGTGTATTAAAGAAAGAAGCCCAAAGAAGAAGAGCAAGGCCGAAGCTATCACGGATAAGATGAAGGCCGAAGCTCAAAGAAGAAGAGCAAGACCGAGGCAGAACAAAGGGGAGCCGAGGTGAAGCTCAAGACCTTGGTTTAAAACCCTTAAGACCTTGGAGTAGATACTCTTTTTCCTTAGTGTGGTTTTGTCCCAAAGGGTTTTCCCACTAAGGTTTTAATGAGGTCTCTCCTTGTGTCTCCAAGTTAATACTTCGTGCTACTGCGTATTAACTTGCGGGGGAGTGTTAAACAAGGAGAACACAAAGGTGTTCAAGAGAAGATCCCAAAGTGCCCAAGACTTAGCCATATTCGGGTCACTTTGGGTAAGGAAGGTCAAGAGGCGGTCAAGGCATGAACGGTGGTGTTCTAGGCCATTTGAGGTTCAAGGAAGTCAGGCCGCATGATTAGAAGAGAAGACCGCGTGAAGAAATGAAGAAAATGGAGTTTGGGAAAAATCTGTCCCGGCCATGTACCGCGGGTCGGACTGGCATCGGTGCCACTCGACCCGCGGATCGACGAGGCATCGAGGAAGCCCGTACTGATGCGTGTTCGGACGGACACACGCGGATCAGAAGGAAAATTAGGATCCGCGTGTTGGCATCGAGTGTTCCTCGTCCCGCGACTCGATGCCACACGTACTGATCTCCGTCCCGCGTCCTGATGCCGAGTCCCTGATGCCGCGTGCCTTCCCTCGACCCGCGGATCCATTTCCCTTGACGCCAGTACGCGACCCAGTCCGTACAGAGGACCGTTGGAGACAGTTGACCAGATTCAAATATGGTCAACATTTTACTTTTTCTCCTTTATTTTGAATCTGATTTTTCCTCTATAAATATGAGTTGTTAGACTCATTTGTAATCTATCCAAGTATCATTTTATCAATAAAAGAAGAGAAAATCTTTAGTTCTTTATTTATTTCTTTTCTTTCTTTACTTAAGCTTTTCTTAGTATTTTCAATGTAGATTAAGGATAGACATTGCCTTTAGGGTGATATCCATTTTGGATTGAACCCATATTATTTGGTCTATGATTCCTTAATCTTTCTTATTCAAACTCCAAATCTCTCCACACAAGTAATACTCGGTTTTGTTAAACCGGTTTGTGTGGATTCTTTCTTTAACACCTTTAGGTGTTTGTTGATCATAAGATGAGCTTAGACTCATCAAATTCCAACATGGTATCAGAGCATGAAGCTCTTGGGTTTAGAGATTTGGAGATTCGGTTTTTCTTTGATTTTTCAAAAGTTTGAAAATTTTGATTTCTTTGGTGAGTTGGGTTGAATCGGTATGAGGAGGTAATCAATCTATCTCATGCGCTTAACCCAACACAAATTCTTGTTAGATTTCCGCTGCAAAATGATTTTAAAGATTCGGTTGTTGAAAGAAAAAAAAAAAAAAAAATTTGAAATTGTTGTCTTTTGAACCGTATTAGAAAAGTTTGATTCTTGGTTACTATAATCCTTGGTTACTTAATCTCTCAATCTTGGTTACTAAATCTCTCAATCTCTTGGTTACTAAATCTCTCAATCTCTTGGTTACTAAATCTTGGTTACTAATGCTTTTGTTATTAATTTTTGATGAAGCTCCAAAAGAAAAGGGTGAAGATTTGCCATCCTTGGAGCTTAATGAATGACCGGTTCAAAGAAGTGGAAAAGTGAGAAAAGAGCTCATGTGATCTTGAGGAAACTCACTAAGGAACCGGAAAATGGAAAATTGTGAATGGGAATGCCCAAACTTGTTTCTAAAATCTTCAAGAAGCTACAAAGCTTCAAAGTTCATACTTCCAATCCGAATTGGAAGAAAAGGGAGTTTCTAAATTTTTCCCTCTCTTAATTTTATTTGAAATTTGAATTTGAAATCCGGTTAGAATGTTAAACCGGTTGATTAAAAGAAAGTTTAAATTCTTGAAAAATGATATGCTTGCAAATTTGAAACCTTTAAACTAATTGAAGATTAAAAGTTTAAAATCATGATGAAATTTGAATGTTTTTATGATTTTAAACTTAATTATTTGAATGTGGCTAACCCAATTCGTTTATTGTGTAAATGCAAGGTGAAATTCAAGAAGAAATGTTAAGAAGGTATCGGATTGGTGAAGTTTGGTGTACAGGGGAGAAGATTAATCAAAGGAATCGAAATTCCATGTCTCCAAACCGTAACAATAAGGCTGTCTCAAAACAGTCCCGTGAAGAAGAGTAGAGAAAAAGGCTCTCGGATGTTTTTGGACGCTTTGTCTTGGGAAGGTGGAGAAACCTCTCATATATTTGGTTTTTCCTTCCAAGTGGTGTAGATAAGGTCACGCTAAAGTCCATGGAGACGGTGTGAAAACGAAATCGAAACCACGTCCGACGCAAAATAACAAGGGAACATCAAGAGACGTCCAATCAATGCTCTCGGGAAATCATGGAGAAGCAATAAGACCAACAACTGATCCGAAACTTCAAGAAAAAGGGCCATTTCTAAACTCCCATTTAATGGATCAATCTCTTCTCATTTTAAAATTTTTTGCGATTTTACATTATATCTCTTAATTATTGGTTTTAAGTTATGGAACATCCCTAATGTTTTTCTTTTGTTTAAACCTCTTGATCAAAGGTGCAAATGAAAGAAAAGTGATGAGGAGATCATGAGAAGAAACCGGAATTAAGAAGAAAAATCAAAAGGAGCAATAAGGCCGAAGATTGATCCGAGACTCCAAAAGCAAAAGACGTTGCCAAGCTCCACTCTTAGCCTTTGTTTCACGGTGTTTCACGGCGGCTAAGCGTGCGGGGGAGTATTAAAGAAAGAAGCCCAAAGAAGAAGAGCAAGGCCGAAGCTATCACGGATAAGATGAAGGCCGAAGCTCAAAGAAGAAGAGCAAGACCGAGGCAGAACAAAGGGGAGCCGAGGTGAAGCTCAAGACCTTGGTTTAAAACCCTTAAGACCTTGGAGTAGATACTCTTTTTCCTTAGTGTGGTTTTGTCCCAAAGGGTTTTCCCACTAAGGTTTTAATGAGGTCTCTCCTTGTGTCTCCAAGTTAATACTTCGTGCTACTGCGTATTAACTTGCGGGGGAGTGTTAAACAAGGAGAACACAAAGGTGTTCAAGAGAAGATCCCAAAGTGCCCAAGACTTAGCCATATTCGGGTCACTTTGGGTAAGGAAGGTCAAGAGGCGGTCAAGGCATGAACGGTGGTGTTCTAGGCCATTTGAGGTTCAAGGAAGTCAGGCCGCATGATTAGAAGAGAAGACCGCGTGAAGAAATGAAGAAAATGGAGTTTGGGAAAAATCTGTCCCGGCCATGTACCGCGGGTCGGACTGGCATCGGTGCCACTCGACCCGCGGATCGACGAGGCATCGAGGAAGCCCGTACTGATGCGTGTTCGGACGGACACACGCGGATCAGAAGGAAAATTAGGATCCGCGTGTTTATCCGAATACCCGGGTCGGGTAAACGGATAAACACGCGGGTCATGTCCTGATCCGCGTGTTGGCATCGAGTGTTCCTCGTCCCGCGACTCGATGCCACACGTACTGATCTCCGTCCCGAGTCCTGATGCCGAGTCCCTGATGCCGCGTGCCTTCCCTCGACCCGCGGATCCATTTCCCTTGACGCCAGTACGCGACCCAGTCCGTACAGTGGACCGTTGGAGACAGTTGACCAGATTCAAATCTGGTCAACATTTTACTTTTTCTCCTTTATTTTGAATCTGATTTTTCCTCTATAAATATGAGTTGTTAGACTCATTTGTAATCTATCCAAGTATCATTTTATCAATAAAAGAAGATAAAATCTTTAGTTCTTTATTTATTTCTTTTCTTTCTTTACTTAAGCTTTTCTTAGTATTTTCAATGTAGATTAAGGATAGACATTGCCTTTAGGGTGATATCCATTTTGGATTGAACCCATATTATTTGGTCTATGATTTCTTAATCTTTCTTATTCAAACTCCAAATCTCTCCACACAAGTAATACTCGGTTTTGTTAAACCGGTTTGTGTGGATTCTTTCTTTAACACCTTTAGGTGTTTGTTGATCATAAGATGAGCTTAGACTCATCAAATTCCAACAACGTGGAGACGCGTCCCACTCTCGTCCCGCGGTACGACGACCGTACGGGCAGCCCTTACCTTCACGCACCAAAATTCTTATCCGACCGTTTGAGCTGATTTTTCCTATGACCTATTGTTTCTTTTCTATAAATAGGCTGTTTAATGATTATGTAAAGATACTCTTGATGATGAAATAAAAAATCTTTACTTTTTTTACTCTCCATGGTTACATAACTCTTCCATACTCTTCATTATTCTTCACTACTCTTCTTTTCTCTCAATCTCACTCTTATTCTCAATAATTCTTACATGGTATCAGAGCAATCGCTTTTTGGATTCCCAAACGTGTTAGGTTGAATCGGTATAAGAAAGTTTTGATCTTTCTTATGCGCTTAACCTAACCTACATCATCCTTTTTACCGTGTTCAAGATCTCTTAAAAGCTCAAAGCTTTCTTCTTTAATCTCCTAAAAGCTCAAAGCTTTCTCCTTTAATCTCTCAAAAGCTCAAAGCTTTCATAATCTAAAGCTTAAAGCTTTCATCTTTGACCCGGTGTTACTAAAAGCTTAAAGTTTTTCCCTTTGTTCATCTAAAGCTTGAAGCTTTGACCGATCCTACTAAAAGCTGGAAGCTTTTCTCTGATTTTGAAGATCTACACCAACAAAATGATGAACACTCTCGAGACATCCAAGCCGCTTGTTGTTCTGGTGGTTCTTAAGGGAGGAAACTATCTCCTTGTGTGGACGAGGCTTGTGGAGTCACATTGATTTATCTCTTAGAGAAGCCATCTACGACCCTTCGTCGGACGAGGAAGATAAGGAGGAGACGAGATTGGCGGCGGCCAAGTGGTTTCAAGAAGACCAAACCGTTCTAGCAATCCTTCAAAATGGTTTGGAAGCATCAATCCTTGAGGCTTACTCCTATTGTGAAACGGCGAGTGAGTTATGGGAAACTCTCAAGAATGTCTATGATAATGTCTCAAACCTTACTAGGGTCTTTGAGGTTAAGAAAGCTCTCAACGAGCTTAGTCAAGAGGATATGGAGTTTACCAAGCACCTTGGAAGATATCGGTCTCTATGGGCCGAACTAGAGATGTTAAGACCGAGCACCATGGATCCGGTTGTGCTAAATGAACGTCGGGAGCAAGACAAGGTCTTTGGCCTTCTCCTCACCTTAAATCCGGTGTATAATGAACTTATCAAGCATATCCTCCGTTCCGATGTGTTACCAAGCCTCGATGACGTGTGTTCTTAAATCCAAAGGGAGCAAGGATCACAAGGGCTATTCGGAGGAAAGGGGGAGCTTCATACGGCGAATCAAGGAGCCTTTAACCGTTATGACAACCGGAAGAATGGTGGTACAAGCCGATATCGTAATCCCCATCTCAAATGTGATCATTGTAAGAAGGAAGGCCATACCAAGGATAAGTGTTGGATACTCCATCCTCACCTTATGACTCCGAGAGGAACCAACCCGAACTACAACAACTACAAAGGATCAAGGGCGAATGGAGTGTGGGTCAAGCAAGATCAAGGAGGAACTGGGTCCTCTAAGCAAGGAGAAGAGGCTAGTCAAGCCGACTATGTGAGGAAATCGGACTTGGAATCGCTCATCAAGTCCATTGCTTCACTCAAGGAATCCGGTAAAACTTTCTATACCCGTAAGCCTAATACTTCTCTTGTGGTTGATTCGGGAGCATCTCATCACATGATTAGTAACTTGAACTTGCTTGATAAACTTGAACCATCTAGAAGAAATGTGATGATTGCTAATGGTGATAATATACCTATCAAAGGAATTGGGAACTTGGATCTATTTAATAAGAAATCTAAAGCGTTTTACATGCCAAATTTTGAATCAAATTTGCTCTCGGTTAAAAGGATGACTAGTGATTTGAATTGTTATGCAATCTTTGGTCCTAATGACTTCCATTTTCAGGATATTGAATCTGGAAAAGTGATAGGAGGTGGTGGTACCAAGGATGATCTCTATGTCTTAGAAGATTTATCATCAAGCTCATCTAGTGTTTTTCAAATTCAAACTTGTTTAGGAAAAGCAAATAATGCAATATGGCACGCTAGAGTAGGACATCCCCATTCTCGAGCTCTTGAAATAATGCTTCCCAATGTTGTCTTTGATCATTTATCTTGTGAATCTTGTATTCTCGGAAAACATTGCAAATCGGTTTTTACGAAGTCTTCTACCGTTTATGAGAATTGCTTTGATCTTGTGCATTCGGATGTTTGGACCTCACCTTGCTCATCTAGAGATAACAATAAATACTTTGTCACATTCATTGATGAAAAATCAAAATATACATGGCTTACTCTCTTACCTTCTAAGGATAGAGTCTTTGATGCATTTGTGAATTTCCAAACCTATATTGCTAACCAGTACAATGCCAAGATTAATATATTTAGAACAGATAATGGTGGTGAATACATGAGCAATCGATTTAAAGAACACCTATCTAAGCTCGGCATTTTGCATCAAACGACTTGTCCATACACTCCACAACAAAATGGCGGGCCGAAAGAAAGAACCGCCATCTAATGGAGGTTTCAAGAGCCATGATGTTTCACATGAATGTGCCAAGGCGTTTATGGGGAGATGCGGTCATGACCGCATGTTACTTGATCTATCGGACACCAACCAAGGTCCTTGAAGATGTCTCTCCATATGAGGTACTCACTAAAGAAAAACCCTTTCTTAATCACTTGAGAGTATTTGGGTGTGTTTGTTTTGTGTTGGTGCCTAGGGAATTAAGGGACAAGCTAGAAGCAAAGAGCACAAGATGCATATTCCTTGGTTATTCAACAACTCAAAAGGGGTATAAGTGTTATGATCCGAGTTCAAGGAGTGTTAAACAAGGAGAACACATCGGTGTTCAAGTAAAGGAACCAAGTTACCCAAGAAAGTCATGTTCGGGTAATATTGGGAAAGAATGGTCAAGAGGCGTTCAAGACTTGGTAAGTGGCGTTCTAGGCTACTCAAGTATAGAAGAAGTGAGGCCGGATGAGGAACGAAGGAGGCCGCATAAGGAATGACTCAGAACGCAACTCGGAGGAGACCGAGACGTGAAACAAGGTGGAACGGCTTAGTCCACTCACGTCCAAGGCATGAACGGTGGCGGCCTAGAGGGTCCTTACCTTGGAGAAGCTAGGCCGCATGAAGACGAGTTGAAGCCGCATCAAGTGAGTGGCGCTCTAAGGCGAATCAAAAAAAGAAGTGGAGTGTCGATCGACACCAAGGAGTGGCGTCGATCGACACGTATAGTACGATGCACATCGAGTATCCGGGACGGTTGGCATCGAGGCACTCGTCCCGCGGGTCGAAGAAATTCCCTGGAAGTGGAGTGTCGATCGACAAGGAAGAATGTCGATCGACACTCTCGTCTCTGGAAAAACTTGGCATCGATTTCAAATAATCCGACCGTTGGAATCCGACCGTTGGAGTCGTGTCGATCGACACAAAAGTACGTCGATCGACACGAAGGCTAGATCGCACAAAAGTGGACCCATCACTTTCATACTTTGGGATTCAATCCCTCCATCCATTTGTTCTGATCCCCAACGGTCATATTGACCTTAGGGGCCTATATATATGTTGTTCTACTCATTGTAAACATAACATCTTATGAGCTTAATAAAAATTTGAGTTAAAGACTCATTATTCTCTCTTTTAGTTTTCTCTCCAAATTCTCTACAAACACAATGTAAACACTCAAATTCCAACATGGTATCAGAGCATAAGCTCTTGGGATTAAAGATTTGGAGGTTTGGTTTTATTTTTCAAAAGTTAAGAAAATTTTGATTTCTTTGGTGAGTTGGGTTGAATCGGTATAAGGATGTTTCAATCATCCTTATGCGCTTAACCCAACATAAATTCTTGTAGAATTCCGCTGCTAGTATTTGAAATGATTGAAAAATTGTGATTTCAAAAGTTTGAAGTTTTTGTGAGTCTTTAAAATCGGTTTTGAAATGTTTTAAAAGAAAGTGTTTGAAAATCGTTGTGTTTTCGAAAATCCTTGAATGAATTCTAGTTATAGTGAAAAGTTTGATTTTCAAAGATTTGGTTTCAAAAGTTTATGATTTTTAAAAGTTTAAGGTGTTTTCTTTAAAACCGAATCTTGTTGATTTTCAAAAGAAAAATGTTTTTGAAAAATCTTGGTTTCAAATCCTTGGTTACTAAAGCTCAAAGCTTTCTCTTTCAATTCTCTAAAGCTCAAAGCTTTCCCAAAATCTCTAAAGCTCAAAGCTTTCATAAATTCTCTAAAGCTCAAAGCTTTCCCAAATTCTAAAGCTCAAAGCTTTCATAAATTCTCTAAAAGCTCAAAGCTTTCTTTGGTTACTAAATCTCTCAATCTCTTGGTTACTAAATCTTTCAAACTCTCTAAATCTCTCGGTTACTTATTCTTTCAAACTCTCGGTTACTTAAATCTTTGGTTACTAATACTTGGTGACTCATACTCTCGGTCACGAGAAATTCCCACCAAAAGAAGATGATGGAGCCTCTAGATATTCCCACCAAAAGAAGATGGTGGAGCCTCTAGATATTCCCACATGGAAATGGTGGAGCCTCTCGTGATAATGTCTTATGGGAGAGAACCGGGGGATGCTAAAAGATTAGCATTTAAAATCTCGTTGTATCCATTCCCAATATTAAGAGACCGTGGTAGCCGATGCACCCAGTCCAAGTTGTCTCATCCAAATGGTGGATGTTCTTGTGGTAGCCGAAGCACCACACATGAAGTTACCTTATTCTTCAAGAAGCTTCAAGCTTCAATGGTGTTCACTTCCAATCCAAATTGGAAGAAGAGGGAGTTTCTAAATTTTTCCCTCTTTGATTTTATTTGAGAATTGAATGTTGATTTCGGTTAGGATTAAAACCGGTTGGTTAAAAATGTTTAATCCATTGAAAATGTTGTGCTTACAAATTGGAACCTATAAACAAATTGAAGATAGAAAGTTTAAAATCATGATGAAATTGAATTGATTTTAAACTTAAATGTTTGAAGGTGACTAATCCAATTTGTTTATGGTGTTCATGAAAGGTGAAATTAAAACTCAAGAAATCCAAGAAGAAGCAACTAGCCTTTGAAGGTCAACTGAAGTCATTCATGAGGCCAAAGAGGATGCCCAAAATCATGAATGGTGAAGTATAGTTGAACAAGCCAATGTTTCGAGGCTTCCGGAGAGCTAAAAGAGATTGAGAGGCTTCGGCGGTATTGGGCTTGGCGTTAAGGAAGGTTGAGAAGAGACTTGGAATTTCAAGAGTGGAATTGAGCTAAACAAGAAACCGAGTTTGTGTTAGTTATGACCGGACCCCTTATTCTCTATGGTCATAACTTGTACAAATTTGGAGACCACGAGCATGGAGGAGATGGAAAGGAAAATCCGAACTGTTGGCTACATAATCGACGAGCCCGAGAAGGAAAATCCGAACTTGTAGCTGTCTAATCGACGAGCCGTTCCAAATCCTCAAAACAAGCCGTAAAGAAGAATTCTGAATTTCAAGAGTGGTTATCAAAGCACAACCGGATCGGTTGAAGTTGTGTGTACGGGGGAGAAGGTGAAGCACATGTTTGGAGATTAGAACCATTGGCCACCAAGAACAGCCGCCGCAAAAGAAGCGGAGAGGAATGACGGGTGGAATGACCACCAAGAACAGCCGCCGCAAAAGAAATGGAAAGGAATGACTGGTGGAAGGTGATGAATCAACTCACAAACATGGAGACTAGTGCTCTTCCCGACCAAATTCAAAAGGGATCATGAGGGTCCAAAATTGTGTGAATGAAGAAGGAGTGTCGATCGACACACTAGCGTGTCGATCGACAGACATACCACTGCCCGAAAAATGGGCCGAAGTTATCAAGAGGCCAAAGACGAGTACAAACTCTACTCTTAGCCTTTGTTCATCAATCTCCACGACGGCTAAGAGTGCGGGGGAGTATTAGAGAGGTCACTCAAGAGAAGAAGCAAGGCCGAAGCTATCACGGATAAGTTGAGGCCGAAGCTCAAAGAAGAAGAGCAAGACCAAGGCGGAACAAAGAGGAGCCGAGGTGAAGCTCAAGACCTTGGTTTAAAACCCTTAAGACCTTGGAGTAGATACTCTTTTTCCTTAGTGTGGTTTTGTCCCAAAGGGTTTTCCCACTAAGGTTTTAATGAGGTCTCTCCTTGTGTCTCCAAGTTAATACTTCGTGCTACTGCGTATTAACTTGCAGGGGAGTGTTAAACAAGGAGAACACATCGGTGTTCAAGTAAAGGAACCAAGTTACCCAAGAAAGTCATGTTCGGGTAATATTGGGAAAGAATGGTCAAGAGGCGTTCAAGACTTGGTAAGTGGCGTTCTAGGCTACTCAAGTATAGAAGAAGTGAGGCCGGATGAGGAACGAAGGAGGCCGCACGAGGAATGACTCAGAACGCAACTCGGAGGAGACCGAGACGTGAAACAAGGTGGAACGGCTTAGTCCACTCACGTCCAAGGCATGAACTGTGGCGGCCTAGAGGGTCCTTACCTTGGAGAAGCTAGGCCGCATGAAGACGAGTTGAAGCCGCATCAAGTGAGTGGCGCTCTAAGGCGAATCAAGAAAAGAAGTGGAGTGTCGATCGACACCAAGGAGTGGCATCGATCGACACGTATAGTACGACGCACATCGAGTATCCGGGACGGTTGGCATCGAGGCACTCGTCCCGCGGGTCGAAGAAATTCCCTGGAAGTGGAGTGTTGATCGACAAGGAAGAATGTCGATCGACACTCTCGTCTCTGGAAAAACTTGGCATCGATTTCAAATAATCTGACCGTTGGAATCCGACCGTTGGAGTCGTGTCGATCGACACGAAAGTACGTCGATCGACACGAAGGCTAGATCGCACAAAAGTGGACCCATCACTTTCATACTTTGGGATTCAATCCCTCCATCCATTTGTTCTGATCCCCAATGGTCATATTGACCTTAGGGGCCTATATATATGTTGTTCTACTCATTGTAAACATAACATCTTATGAGCTTAATAAAAATTTGAGTTAAAGACTCATTATTCTCTCTTTTAGTTTTCTCTCCAAATTCTCTACAAACACAATGTAAACACTCAAATTCCAACAAGGAGAACATTCGTCTCTAGAGATGTGAAGTTCATTGAGGAACAAGGGTTCTATGGAGAAAAGGATCGAGGAGACTTGAGTGATCTTGCAACACCGTCAGACCTTGGATCAAATCTCCGATTCCTTCTTCAAAATCTTGGGAATCATGAGCCAAGAGACAATGTTGGAAATCAAGCCGAACCTTCATTAGTCCAAGAAAAAATGGTTCAAGAAATGGGGCAAGAAGAAGAAGTCCACGAGCCGATGCAAGAGGAGGCCGATCATGGTGAGGCCCCGGTTGAGTTAGAACAAGAACATGGGATTGATGAGGGCGAAACAACGGTTCAAGAGGTTCAAGACCAAGACCAAGGGATTATTGAAGAAGAAGCTCCGGTTGAAGAGGTTCAAATGGTTGAAGAGGTTCAAGTACCGGTTTTAAGGAGAAGTACAAGGTTGAAGAAGGATCCCTCTCAATGGAAAGAGAGCCGAGTTTACTTCAACAATGAAGCCGTAGCTCATCCCATTCAAGCGGTGTGTTCGCTCGCCCTTCTACCTTCTTCTCATAGGGCATTTGTGACGAAAATAGATGAGTATACAATCCCTAAGACTTTTGAGGAAGCTATGGAAGATGAGCATTGGGTAGAGGCGGTAGATGATGAGGTTGGAGCTATGGTTAAAAACCATACTTGGGATGAAGCCGATCTTCCCGAAGGCAAGAGAACCGTGAGCTCCAAATGGGTCTTCACAATCAAGTACTTGAGTAATGGAGATCTTGAAAGGTATAAGGCTCGGTTGGTGGCTAGAGGATTTACCCAAACATATGGAGATGATTATACGGATACATTTGCTCTGGTTGCTAAGCTTAACACGGTGAGAGTGGTGTTCTCCTTGGCGGCAAACTTAGATTGGGATCTATGGCAAATGGACGTGAAAAATGCATTCCTACAAGGCGATCTTGAAGAGGAAGTGTATATGATGCCACCTCCCGGTCTTGGGACCTCTATAGCTCCCGGAAAGGTTCTCAAACTCAACAAGGCCATCTACAGTTTGAAACAATCACCTAGAGCTTGGTACAAGAAACTTAGCTCAACCCTCAAGGAAAGAGGATTCAAGAAATGTGAGCTAGATCACACCCTTTTTACATTACAAGGGCCGAATGGGATAGTGGTGGTTTTGATCTATGTGGACGATATGATCATTTCCGGGAGTGATAAGAAAGGAATTCAAGATACAAAGGACTTCCTCAACTCGGTGTTTGAAATGAAAGACCTCAAAGAAGTGAAATACTTTCTTGGAATTGAGGTGTGTAGGTTCAAGACTGGGTTGCATATCTCCCAAAGAAAGTATACATTGGATTTGTTGAAGGAAACCGGGAAACTTGGAGCTAAGCCGGCTAAAACCCCATTAGAAGAAGGGTATAAAGGCGTTCGAAAGGGGGAGAAAGATGATGAGCCTTATGAGGATCCATCAAGATATAGAAAGCTTGTGGGAAAATTGATCTACTTGTGTCTCACAAGACCGGATATAAGTTTTGCGATCAACCAAATTAGTCAACATATGCAAAAACCAACGGTGTATCATTGGCAAATGGTTGAGAGGATCCTTAGATATTTGAAAGATAGTCTGGGTCTAGGAGTTTGGATGGGAAAGAATGAAAGCTCCGATGTGGTTGGATATTGTGATGCAGATTGGGCCGGTGGTAGAAACGATAGAAGATCAACAACCGGTTATTGTACGTTCATTGGTGGGAACTTGGTCACTTGGAGAACTAAGAAGCAAAAGGAAGTCTCATGCTCTAGTGCGGAAGCCGAGTATAGGGCCATGAAGAAGTTGACAAACAAGCTTACTTGGTTGAGAGGAATCTTGGCTCACTTGGGAATTGAGAAGAAGGAACCAATGATAATGCATTGTAATAACCAAGCCGCAATTCACATTGCTACAAACTCGGTGTTCCATGAAAGGACCAAGCATATTGAGATCGATTGCCACAAGGTTCGAGAGAAGATTGAACAAGGATGAACTCTTCCGTGTTCTTCATGGATTGCTTATTTGGGTAATTTCCTATCCATACTCTCTTGGTGGATTGACATTAAATGAATCCATGATCTAGCCTAAGAGAAACACATTCATGAGAATAGAGAATATTTCTTATACTCAAAATCTTTCTATTATTCTTTTTAATCTCCCCATGTTGGAATTTGATGAGACTAAGCTCATCTATGAAGAACAAACACCTAAATGGGTTTGATAAAGAACAACACAATCTGGTTTCCCATAAAACCAAATTATAGAGATTTGGAGTAAACTAAGAAAGATTAAGATAAAATAAACTAACTTAAGATGGGTTCAATCCTAAATGGATATCACCCTAAAAACAAGAACTCCTTAGTTCTACATTGAAGAAAATACTAATAAAAGCTTAAGTAAAGAAAAGAAATAAATAAATAAGAACAAAAGATTTTCTCTTCTTTTATTGATAAAATGATAATTGGATAGTTACAAATGAATCTTACAACTTGTATTTATAGAGGAAAAATCAGATTCAAAATTAAAGGAGAAAAAGTAAAATGTTGACCAGATTTGAATCTGGTCAACTGTGGCCAACGGTCTGATCCGTACGGTCGGATCACGTGTGGCGTCGAGTGGGATCGATCCGCGGGATGAGACTCAGTACGCGGGACATCGATCGGATCAGGACGGGACGGCATCGAAGGTGGGACGCGGGTCAGTACGTGGAGCCTCGGACACTAGACGACGCGGGACACGGATCAGTACGCGACCCGCGTGTTTATCCGTTTTACCCGGGTCAAGTAAACGGATAAACACGCGGATCCTGGATCTTCTTCTGATCCGCGTGTCGTCCATCAGTACGTGCGTCCCTCGATCATCCTTCGACCCGCGGGACGAGTGGCGTCGATGCCAAGTCCCGGATCAGTACATGGCCGAGTGCCATTTTCCATTTTCGCCATTTTCGCCATTTTCTCGTGCGGCCTTCTTCGTTCCTCATGCGGCCTCACTCCTTATTCACTTGAATGGCCTAGAACACTACTTACCAAGCCTTGAACATGCTTGGCCTTCCATTTCCCAAAGTGACCCGAATATCACTAACTTTGGGCATTCTTGTTTCTTCTCTTGAACACCTTTGTGTTCTCCTTGTTTAACACTCCCCCGCAAGTTAATACGCAGATGACGAGAAGTATTAACTTGGAGATACAAGGAGAGACCTCATTAAAACCTTAGTGGGAAAACCCTTTGGGACAAAACCACACTAAGGAAAAAGAGTATCTACTCCAAGATCTTAAGGGCTTTAAACCAAGGTCTTCTTCATTTGTTGAGCTTCACCTCGGCTCCTCTCTGTTCCGCCTCGGTCTTGCTCTTCTTCTTTGATGTTCCTCTCTAATACCCCATACTCTCAATCTTTATATTCTCTATATTCTCTAATTCTCTATTCTCAAAATCAGTTTGGAACCAAAGCCTAAACACAAACCAAACACTAACCCGGATCCTTATGTGCTCAATTACTCTTGGTTCGAATTCTCTTGTGTTGTGAATTCTCTTTGGTAAAAGAAAGGTTTCCCCTTTATCATAGCTCACCGTGTGTGTGAAACTTATCACCGGACCCCTTATTCTCTATGGTGATAAGGTTTTAGCACTTATGGTCCATTCTTGTGAGAATCATTGAAAGATTAATGTTGGTAACATTGAGAAGATGTTTGGTGTTGGTAACATTGATTGGAACATTGGTGGGAATGGCTAGAATGCTTGGAGTGTGCTTGTGCCTTGTTTTTGTAGCGGTCCTTGTTTGAATATGGAACCGTCGATGCACACCCAAGGAGTCCAAGGAGATGCAACTAGTTTTTGGAGATCCACAAGAAGGTGGTTCCTTGATAGGTCAAGGAGTAAAATTCCAACCTTTGGAGATCCACAAGCGTGGAGGATTTGGAAGGGAAAATCCGAACTGGTGGCTACATAATCGACGAGCCCGAAAGGGAAAATCCGAACTTGTAGTTGTCTAATCGACGAGCCATTCCAATTCCTCAAGACAAGCCATGGTGATGAATGTTAGATTTTAGGGTTCATAAGGTGTTCATAAACCAAGATCCAACCTTTAGAGAGATTGAATCCACAAGAAAAGCTCAAATGAGCAAAGAGATTAAGAAAGAGTTTTGACAGATTCGAAGAGAGATTTAGAGAGTTTTAGGAGTAGATTAAGAAGAGATTAACATGAATGGGTTCATTCCTAAATGGAAATCACCCTAAATGCATAAACTCCTAAAGACTACATTTTAGAGAAATGATGAACTCAGATTTTTTTATTAATGAAAAAGTTGATGAATTACAAAGGGAATACACAATATATATAGAGCTAAGGATCTGATCATAAAGTAAAGGTAAAGTAATAAAGCAACATTTGCTTTATGTGATGATAAGGTTGATGATAAGGTTGTCCTTTGCTTTGTGTGATGAATGAACCAAGACACAATCTGGTCTAGAAACGTAACGGCTAGTTTAGAGTGATTCCCGCCACGTTTTAAATCTCCTTCTCTTGACGTCACATACCGCGGGTCTGTTAGATTTTAGGGTTCATAAGGTGTTCATAAACCAAGATCCAACCTTTAGAGAGATTGAATCCACAAGAAAAGCTCAAATGAGCAAAGAGATTAAGAAAGAGTTTTGATAGATTCGAAGAGAGATTTAGAGAGTTTTAGGAGTAGATTAAGAAGAGATTAACATGAATGGGTTCATTCCTAAATGGAAATCACCCTAAATGCATAAACTCCTAAAGACTACATTTTAGAAAAATGATGAACTCAGATTTTTTATTAATGAAAGAGTTGATGAATTACAAAGGGAATACACAATATATATAGAGCTAAGGATCTGATCATAAAGTAAAGGTAAAGTAATAAAGCAACATTTGCTTTATGTGATGATAAGGTTGATGATAAGGTTGTCCTTTGCTTTGTGTGATGAATGAACCAAGACACAATCTGGTCTAGAAACGTAACGGCTAGTTTAGAGTGATTCCCGCCACGTTTTAAATAACCTTCTCTTGACGTCACATACCGCGGGTCGAGGATCCATCCGTCCCGCGCCTCGGGAACACGTACCGCGGGACGAGTGCTGTCCCGTGTCTCCAAACCTTCCCGCGTCTCCATGATTCGGAACATGACCGTTCCTCATCACTCTCATATTCACTAAGTTACCAAAGTTACCCAATTATTGATTTCACCATGGTAACTCTTTATTCACTTTAGTAACTTAAAGAAAGATTAATCCTTAAGTACTCTCCTTGATTAACACTCCCCCTCAAGTCCAAACACAACAAAGTGAAGTGTGGACTTGGAGATACAAGGAGAGGCCTCATTAAAACCTTAGTAGATAAAACCCATTGGGATAAAACTCTACTAAGGAAAAAGAGTACCAACTCAATGATCTTTAGGGAAATTTAATCAATGTCTTGTTTTTCTTGAGCTTCGGTCCTCGGCTTCTCTTCTCTTGCCTCGGCCTCGCCCTCTTTCTTCATGCTTCCTCTCTAATACTCCCCCTCAACCTTAGGCGTCGTGAACACAAAGGCTAAGGTTGAAACCGCCGGTCTTGATGCTTCCTCTTCGTCTCACGTGTCGTAATTTGAGAAGAAATAACAAGAATAAAATTCTCTAACCTCTCTAAGAACCCACGGCAAACCAAGAGAGAAAGGAGGAGAGAGTTTTGTTTTGTTTTCTAACTTTCTTCTTAACAAATAAATTCATGAGTTTACAATATATATATGTACTTTTCAATCATAAAATATCTAGATATTTAGGTTACTTCAAGAGAAGAAAACCTCAAAATATCTACATCATCCACTTGTGTTTAACTTAGCTCTTAAGTTAATCCTTGTCACTTGAGAAGACTTAGCTTTGAAGACTTCCAACCATTGACTCAAACTTAGCTTAGGTCTTTGACTTTTATTCTCCAAGTTTGAGACACACAATCCATTTGGTGGAGTGCACTTGACCGAGTGCTCCACATTGCCTGCTCCTTTGTTCAGTAGACTGCTCCTGATTACATCACTAGGCTCAACACTCCCCCTCAAGACCGGTTGGTGGAGATCCAATAAACCGATCTTTCTTTGAATGTAATCCCTTACTAGAGATGTTGTTGCCTTGGTGAAGATATCAGCTACTTGATCTTCACTTCTCACAAACCTTGTGTTGATAGTCCCATCTTGTATTTTCTCTCTAACAAAATGGCAGTCTATCTCCACATGCTTTGTTCTTTCATGGAATACTGGATTTGAAGCAATGTGCAAGGCAGCCTGATTATCACAATATAGTGGAATTGGCTCCTTTCCTTGAATCCCCAGATCATGCAGAAGATACTTTATCCATACTAACTCCTTGGTTACATCTCTCATAGCTCTGTATTCAGCCTCAGCACTTGATAGAGATACTACCTTTTGCTTTTTGCTCCTCCATGTAACCAGGTTTCCACCTACAAAAGTACAAAAACCAGTAGTGGATTTTCGATCCTTTTTGTCCCCAGCCCAGTCTGCATCACAATATCCTATGATACTTGTGTCATTCCTCTTCTCCATCCACACTCCTTTTCCAGGATTCCCTTTCAGATACCTCAGAATCCTTTCTATCATATTCCAATGGTGGACAGTAGGTTGTTTCATGTGTTGACTTACTTGGTTTACTGCAAAACACAAGTCTGGCCGAGTGATGGTGAGATAGATGAGTTTCCCAACAAGCCTTTGATATTGCTTGACATCTTCAAATAACTCCCCCTCACCATAGTCTTGATATCCTTCTTCAATTGGCGTTTTAGCTGGTCTTGAGCCTAATTTTCCAGTTTCTGTCAGAAGATCAAGCACATACTTCCTTTGAGATATAAATAGACCATCTTCAAATCTTGTCATCTCAATCCCCAGAAAGTACTTCAGCTCACCCAAGTCTTTGATATCAAATGCCTCTTTCAGATTTTTCTTTAGGAGACTCACTCCCTCAACATCATCTCCTGTTATAATGAGATCATCCACATAGATTAACACAACTACAATACCTTTAGATCCTTTTAGTGTGAATAGAGTATGATCAGCTTCTGACATCTTGAATCCTTTCTCATGTAGACAAGTATTGATCATAGGTAAATAAATAAAGAAGACGGACGGACGGACGAGACGGACGGACGGACGAACGGATGCACGTATCGGGACGAAGAATCTCGATCCATAGTAAGAATGGCATCGGTGCCAGTACGCGGATCGGTGATCGAGTATCAGGACGAGGAAACTCGACCCGCGGTACGTATGGCATCGATGCCAGTACACGGATCGTCGAGACATCGAGTCGGGTCGCGGTACCGGGTAAACGGATAAACACGCGGACCCTCAACTGGGTACGGGTCGTGTACTGATCTCGATCTACCATCGAGACACTCTCGACCCGCAGTACGTGCTTGCATCGAAGGATCACGTACTGCGGGACGAGCCAACATCGAGAAGACGCGGGCTTGACTTTCCACCCGCGTTGACCCGCGTTGACTAGATGCTGTCCCGCGTTGACCGACCTGTGACCTGATCCTTCCGGACGATAGCGACGTCCCAGCATCAGTCCCTCGGTCCGCGGATCGAGAGAGGTCACCGTCCAACCGTCCCGAATAGGAAACCGGCCGTTTGATTAATTCAAACGGTCCATTCCCTTTTTAGATGTTGTATTTTCTATTTAAACAATGTAACCCAACCTTTGTAAAATATCTTGAATTAATAAAAACTTAATCAAGTTCATACACTTCTCTCTCTACACTTTCTCTCTCTATCCGAAACATTTCTTACACTTGTTCTTCAAATTCCAACAACAAGTGCTCAGCTTATGGTACCAAGCACGAGGAGATTGTTTCAATCCATAGATTGCTTTTCTCAATCTACACACGTTTCCAGCCTCATGACCATATCCTGGAGGAGGTGCCATATACACCTCTTCTTCTAATTCTCCTTGTAAGAATGCATTCTTCACATCCATCTGCCAAAGATCCCATGACAAATTGACAGCAATAGAAAGAAGAATTCTTACTGAATGTAGCTTAGCTACTGGTGCAAATGTCTCGGTATAATCTTCTCCATAGACTTGAGTGTACCCTTTTGCAACCAGTCTAGCTTTATACCTCTCAATCTCTCCTGAACTTTTATACTTGATGGTGAACACCCAACGGCAACCAACTGGTTTCTTCCCTTTAGGCAGTCTCATCATATCCCAAGTATTGTTTTCCTTCATTGAGCTCATCTCTTCTTTCATAGCTTCAACCCATACCTTACTACCGCAAGCTTCTTCATAAGAGACAGGTATTCTTTCTTTTCCTATCTTCCCAAGATATACTCTGTTTCTATGTGGCAGATTAGCCATTGTGCAGAATGCTTCAATAGGATAGCTTACTGTGATGTCCTTGGCATGAGTAGATACATGATTCTCCCTTTGTGACAAATCATCGCTGTCGCCAATAAGAATGGGATTAACCCACTCCGTACGCTCAGAACAATTCTTTGCCACAATGGGAATCTTTTCCAACTTTGAATCCATTTGCCCTTGATTATCAGCAGCTATATTATTGAAATACACTCTATTTTGTTTCCAATGACTAGGAGAATACCTTTGTCTCGACCCGCAGTACGTGCTTGCATCGAAGGATCACGTACTGCGGGACGAGCCAGCATCGAGAAGCCGCGGGCTTGACTTTCCACCCGCGTTGACCCGCGTTGACTAGATGCTGTCCCGCGTTGACCGACCCGTGACCTGATCCTTCCGGACGATAGCGACGTCCCAGCATCAGTCCCTCGGTCCGCGGATCGAGAGAGGTCACCGTCCAACCGTCCCGAATAGGAAACCGGCCGTTTGATTAATTCAAACGGTCCATTCCCTTTTTAGATGTTGTATTTTCTATTTAAACAATGTAACCCAACCTTTGTAAAATATCTTGAATTAATAAAAACTTAATCAAGTTCATACACTTCTCTCTCTACACTTTCTCTCTCTATCCGAAACATTTCTTACACTTGTTCTTCAAATTCCAACATGGTATCAGAGCAATGATCTTTGATTGTTAGCTCAAACTTTTCCAAATCTTTTACACTTTCGATTACACTTTAAAACTTTTGTTACACTTGAAAATTTCCGATTCTTGGATTCTTCTCCTCCTTAATTAGTTAGATCAAATCGTTATATAGAGATTTCCATTCTCTTTATGCGCTTGATTTAACATACATATCAACGTAAAGGTTCGGGAAAATTCCTAAAATCAACCCTCTCGGTTATAATTTCGCTTTTCTTCAAAGTTCAATCTTTAGACTTCATAACTTATTCTTTCACTTGAGTTATACTCGTGAATCTTCAAGAAAATACTATGGAAAATGGCGGTTCAAGCAAAGTACTTGTTCTCCCGGTTACTCTCAAAGGGGAGAACTATCTTTTGTGGTCGAGAACCACTAAGACGACCCTATGTGGGCGTGGTCTATGGAACCACATTGATCTAAGTCTCAAGCCGAAGGAGCTCGAGTCCGACTCATCCGAAGATGAAGAAGAAGAAGATGAGGAGGCTAAAAGCGCCAAGACCAAATGGTTTCAAGAAGACCAAACCGTGTTAGCCATTCTCCAAAATGGTCTAGAAGCTCAAATCCTTGAAGCATACTCCTATTGTGAGACCGCAAATGAGCTTTGGGAAACTCTCAAGAATATCTACGGCAACATCACCAATTTGACCCGAGTATTTGAGGTCAAGAAGGCCCTCAATAGCCTTAGCCAAGAAGACATGGAGTTTACTAAGCACTTTGGAAAGTATCGGTCTCTTTGGGCCGAGTTGGAAATGCTCCGACCATTTACCATGGATCCGGGGGCTCTCAACGAAAGGAGAGAACAAGATAAGGTGTTTGGCTTACTCCTCACCTTGAATCCGGTCTACAATGACCTCATCAAGCATCTCCTAAGAGCCGACAATCTTCCAAGCCTTGATGAGGTGTGTGCACAAATCCAAAGAGAGCAAGGATCTCACGGCCTATTTAGTGGAAAGGGGGAGCTTCCTACGGCTCACAAGGCCTTTAACCCCTACGGTGACCGAAGAAATACCAACCGCGGCCTTCACCCTAACAACCCGGATCGGGACACTATGTGTGACCATTGTAAGAAAATGGGACACACCAAGGCAAGATGTTGGATTCTTCACCCTCATCTCCAACGATTGAGAGGACCATCACAGCATAACTACAACGAGCCAAGAGCTAACTACGGGACTACCAAGAATGACCAAGCGGGCTCATCCAAGCAAGGAGAAGAGGTGAACCGTGGAGACTTTGTCAAGAAAACCGACCTTGAGGCGATCATCAAGGCCCTCAAAGAATCCGGTATCACTTATCTTTCTCATAAACCAAGTGACTCGTTGATAGTAGATTCCGGTGCATCTCATCATATGATTAACAATAGACATTTGCTTAGTAACATTGAATTAACTAAGGGAAATGTGGAAATTGCAAATGGAGATAGAATACCTATTGAAGGAATCGGAAATTTGAAACTATTTGACAAAGAATCTAAGGCATTTTATATACCGAATTTTGCTAGTAACTTAGTATCGGTTAAAAGAGCCACAAATGATTTAAATTGCTATGCAATATTTGGTCCTAATAAGGTATATTTTCAGGATATTGAGACGGGAAAGATCATAGGAGGAGGTGGTACCAAAGATGAACTTTATGTTTTAGAGGATACTACTCCAAGATCTTTTTCTTTTGCTTCTAGTTTTCAATCACCGAATAATGCTATTTGGCATGCTAGACTAGGCCATCCTCATTCTAGAGCCCTTGAGCTTATGTTACCAAATGTTGTCTTTAATCATTTAACTTGCGAATCATGTATTTTGGGCAAACATTGCAAAACCGTATTTAATAAATCAACAACCCTTTATGAAAATTGTTTTGATTTAGTACATTCGGATGTGTGGACATCTCCATGTTTATCAAGAGATAACAACAAGTATTTTGTGACTTTCATTGATGAAAAATCAAAATATACTTGGGTTACTCTTTTGCCATCCAAATATAGGGTATTTGATGCATTCTTAACATTTGAAAGTCATGTCATTAACCATTACAATGCAAGAATTAAGATCTTTAGGTCCGATAATGGTGGTGAATATACAAGCAATCGGTTCAAGGAGCATCTAGCCAACCATGGCATTATCCATCAAACGTCTTGTCCATACACACCCCAACAAAATGGAGTAGCCGAGAGGAAGAACCGACATTTGATGGAGGTAGCACGATCTATGATGTTCCACACAAACGTTCCGAAGCGATTTTGGGGAGATGCGGTTATGACCGCTTGTTACCTCATCAATAGAACACCAACAAGGGTTCTAGAAGATCGATCACCGTTTGAGGTACTTACCCGAACTCAACCCTCTTTAGAACATCTAAAGGTTTTTGGGTGTGTTTGTTTTGTCTTAGTGCCCGGAGAAACAAGAACCAAGCTAGATGCAAAGAGCACCAAGTGCATGTTCGTTGGGTACTCCAATACTCAAAAGGGATACAAGTGTTATGATCCGATCAACAAGAAATATCATGTATCCCGAGATGTGAAGTTCCTTGAAGAGCAAGGATACTATGGAAAGAAAGATTGGGACGATCTCAAAGACCTTCCGGTTCCAACAGACCGAGGCGCGGCCTTGAGATTCTTACTCGATCACTTGGGTACCTCCACCGAAGCCGAACGAAAAGGGACCAGCCCGGTCCCAATCGGGATGGAAGAGGTCTTGGTGCAACATGAAGAGGAGGAGAATGAAATAGCCGAAATGGTGTTAAACAAGGAGAACACAAAAGTGTTCAAGAGAAGATCCCAAAGTGCCCAAGACTTAGCCATATTCGGGTCACTTTGGGTAAGGAAGGTCAAGAAGCGTTCAAGGCTTGGAAAATGGTGTTCTAGGCCATTCAAGTGAAGAAGGAGTGAGGCCGCATGAGGAACGAAGAAGGTCGCACGAGAAAATGGCAAAAACGGTGAAAAATGGAAGTTGGGAAATTTGGTCCCGACCATGTACCGCGGGTCGGACCTGGCATCGATGCCACTCGACCCGCGGATCGAAGAGGCGTCGAGGAACCACGTACCGATGCTCGAACATGCGGATCAGATCAGTTTCTAGGATCCGCGTGTTTATCCGAATACCCGACCCGGGTTAACGGATAAACACGCGGGTCGTGTACTGATCCGCGTCCCTTCGCGTGTTGGCATCGATGATCCGCGTCCTGCGACTCGATGCCACTCGTCCTGATCCTCGACCCGCGTCCGAAGCTCCTGCGTCCCGATGCCGCGTGATCCTTCTCGTCCCGCGGGTCACTTTCACTCGACGCCAGTCCGTACATCCGAACGTTGCAATCCAAACGTTCGGACAGTTGACCAAATTCAAATTTGGTCAACATTTTATTTTTACCTTTAATTTTGATTCTGATTTTTCCTCTATAAATACAAGTTGTAAGATTCATTTGTATGCATCCAAGTATTCTAATAAAAAGAGAGAAAACTCTTGTTCTTCATTTATCTTTATTTTACTTAAGTTTTCTTTTAGTATTTTCAAATGTAGATTCTTAAAGGAACTAAGTTATGGGTTTGATTCTTATGAATCAAACCCCATCTTTTATGTAACTCTCCTTTATTTATCTACCTTATTTCTTCTTATCAAACTCCAAATCTATCCACACATGTAATACTCGGTTTTGATGAAACCGGTTTGTGTGGATTCTTTCTTTAACACTTTTAGGTGTTTGTTCTTCATAAGATGAGCTTAGACTCATCAAATTCCAACAAATGGTAGACGGAGACCAAGCATCCGCCAACATGGAACAAAATGCTCAAAATGGAGATGATGCCCGAGAGAATGAAATCGTGCCTCAAGTAGTTCCACTTAGGAGAAGTGAGCGGCTTAGGAGCGACCCATCCACATGGAAGGACAAGCGGGTCTACTACAACAACCAAGTTGTGGCTCACCCCATTCAAGCTACGTGTTCTCTTGCCCTTGTATCCTCGGATCATCGGGCGTTCCTTGTGAAAATTGATGAGCACACCATTCCCTCTACCTATGAGGAAGCTATGGAAAAGAAGGAATGGAATGGTGCGGTGGATGATGAAGTTGAGGCCATGATCAAGAACCACACTTGGGATGAAGCCGACCTCCCGGAAGGAAAGAGAGCCGTGACCTCGAAATGGGTGTTTACAATCAAGCATTTGAGTAATGGCGAGATTGAAAGGTTTAAGGCAAGGTTAGTTGCAAGAGGCTTCACTCAAACGTATGGAGACGACTACACGGACACTTTTGCCCCGGTCGCCAAGCTCAACACGGTCCGAGTAGTCCTATCCTTGGCGGTCAACCTTGATTGGGAGCTTTGGCAAATGGATGTGAAGAATGCATTCCTCCAAGGCGATCTAGACGAAGAGGTTTATATGACACCTCCACCCGGTCTCGAAACTATCATTAAGCCCGGGAAGGTTTTACGTTTGAGGAAGGCGATCTACGGTCTCAAGCAATCTCCGAGAGCGTGGTACAAGAAGCTAAGCTCCACCTTATTGGACAAGGGGTTCAAGAAGTCGGAATTGGACCATACTCTCTTCACGATTCAAGGGCCGAAAGGAATCATTGTGGTTCTTGTCTATGTAGATGATCTCATCATCTCCGGGAATGATAAAGAAGGCGTTCAAGACACCAAAGATTACCTCAAGTCGGAGTTTGAGATTAAGGACCTCGGCGAGCTAAAATACTTCCTTGGGATTGAAGTTTGCCGATTTCATAATGGCCTTCACATCTCACAAAGGAAGTACACTATGGATCTTCTCAAAGAAACCGGTACGCTAGGTGCTAAGCCGGCCAAGACTCCACTTGACGAAGGCTACAAGGTCATTCGAAAGGGGGAGATTGAAGATGAGTCATATTCGGATCCGTCACGATACCGGAGATTGGTTGGGAAAATGATCTACTTGACACTCACTAGGCCGGACCTTTGTTTTGCGGTCAACCAAGTGAGCCAACACATGAAGGAACCTAAGGTGCACCATTGGAACATGGTGGAAAGAATCCTCCGATATCTCAAAGGAAGCCCCGGCCAAGGCATTTGGATGGGAAAGAATCAAAACACGGAGCTAGTTGGCTATTGCGACGCGGATTGGGCCGGAGACCGAGAAGACCGAAGATCCACGACCGGCTATTTCACATTCCTTGGAGGAAACTTGGTAACTTGGAAGATAAAGAAGCAAAAGTCGGTGTCATGCTCTAGTGCCGAAGCCGAGTATAGAGCCATGAAGAAGCTCACTAATGAACTTACTTGGCTCAAAGGAATTCTATTACATCTTGGAGTCAAGCAAGATCATCCGATCACAATGCATTGTGACAACCAAGCCGCAATCCACATTGCAACAAACTCGGTGTTTCACGAAAGAACCAAACACATCGAGATTGATTGCCACAAGGTTCGAGAAAAGATAGAACAAGGGATGACTCTACCGGCGTATACAAGAAGTGAAGATCAATTGGCCGATATTCTCACCAAATCCGCAAGTCTAAAAGTTTGCAACCATATCTTTAGCAAACTTGGACTCGTGGACTTGACCAAACCATGATCAAGCTCTTTCTCACGACCGCTATACTCTTTTTCCTTAATAGGTTTTTATCCCATGAGGTTTTTCCTATTAAGGTTTTAATGAGGTAGTTGGTTGTGGGTTTTCAAGCTTAGCCTAAATTCTTATGCTAAGCTTGAGGGGGAGTATTGATCATAGGTAAATAAATAAAGAAGAAGGACGGACGGACGAGACGGACGGACGGACGAACGGATGCACGTATCGGGACGAAGAATCTCGATCCATAGTAAGAATGGCATCGGTGCCAGTACGCGGATCGGTGATCGAGTATCAGGACGAGGAAACTCGACCCGCGGTACGTATGGCATCGATGCCAGTACGCGGATCGTCGAGACATCGAGTCGGGTCGCGGTACCGGGTAAACGGATAAACACGCGGACCCTCAACTGGGTACGGGTCGTGTACTGATCTCGATCTACCATCGAGACACTCTCGACCCGCAGTACGTGCTTGCATCGAAGGATCACGTACTGCGGGACGAGCCAACATCGAGAAGACGCGGGCTTGACTTTCCACCCGCGTTGACCCGCGTTGACTAGATGCTGTCCCGCGTTGACCGACCTGTGACCTAATCCTTCCGGACGATAGCGACGTCCCAGCATCAGTCCCTCGGTCCGCGGATCGAGAGAGGTCACCGTCCAACCGTCCCGAATAGGAAACCGGCCGTTTGATTAATTCAAACGGTCCATTCCCTTTTTAGATGTTGTATTTTCTATTTAAACAATGTAACCCAACCTTTGTAAAATATCTTGAATTAATAAAAACTTAATCAAGTTCATACACTTCTCTCTCTACACTTTCTCTCTCTATCCGAAACATTTCTTACACTTGTTCTTCAAATTCCAACAACAAGTGCTCAGCTTATGGTACCAAGCACGAGGAGATTGTTTCAATCCATAGATTGCTTTTCTCAATCTACACACGTTTCCAGCCTCATGACCATATCCTGGAGGAGGTGCCATATACACCTCTTCTTCTAATTCTCCTTGTAAGAATGCATTCTTCACATCCATCTGCCAAAGATCCCATGACAAATTGACAGCAATAGAAAGAAGAATTCTTACTGAATGTAGCTTAGCTACTGGTGCAAATGTCTCGGTATAATCTTCTCCATAGACTTGAGTGTACCCTTTTGCAACCAGTCTAGCTTTATACCTCTCAATCTCTCCTGAACTTTTATACTTGATGGTGAACACCCAACGGCAACCAACTGGTTTCTTCCCTTTAGGCAGTCTCATCATATCCCAAGTATTGTTTTCCTTCATTGAGCTCATCTCTTCTTTCATAGCTTCAACCCATACCTTACTACCGCAAGCTTCTTCATAAGAGACAGGTATTCTTTCTTTTCCTATCTTCCCAAGATATACTCTGTTTCTATGTGGCAGATTAGCCATTGTGCAGAATGCTTCAATAGGATAGCTTACTGTGATGTCCTTGGCATGAGTAGATACATGATTCTCCCTTTGTGACAAATCATCGCTGTCGCCAATAAGAATGGGATTAACCCACTCCGTACGCTCAGAACAATTCTTTGCCACAATGGGAATCTTTTCCAACTTTGAATCCATTTGCCCTTGATTATCAGCAGCTATATTATTGAAATACACTCTATTTTGTTTCCAATGACTAGGAGAATACCTTTGTCTCTGACTTCTTCTCAGAGGTAGTTATATTGGTGATGACACTTCTACATGAGTTTCCTCATCAATACTCTCTTCGTCAGTTGAGTGAACCGGCTCACTCACACTTGGTTCATTTTCTCCCCCTGAGCTAAAATCCTGGGAAGACTCCGTGTGATGACTCGGTGTGGAGGTCGAGTCATGTGTCGGTGTGTCAGATGTTGAAGATTCTGATTCACTCCTTTGATGATCAACTCTTACTATGGGTACTTCTAGGTCTGGAGCCCTATCCATTCCAGGAAACCCAACTTCCTTTAAACCATTCTGATCTTTCTTATCAAAGTACTCACTTTGTTCTTCAAACTTCACATCTCTTGATACATATTCCCTCCTTGCCTCAGGATCATAACATCTGTATCCTTTCTGAGTTTGAGAATATCCCACAAATACACACTTAACACTTCTTGCTTCCAGCTTGCTTCTTTGCCCCTCAGGTAGAAAAACAAAGCACTTGCATCCAAACACTCTCAAATGATCAATGCTTGGTTTCTCCTTATGCAGTACCTCGTATGGAGACTTGCCCTTCAAATTGTTCGTGGGCAGTCTATTGATCAAGTAGACTGCTATCATTACAGCATCTCCCCAAAAACGTTTTGGAACTCCCCTTTCAAACATAATTGTCCTTGCTACCTCCATTATGTGTCTGTTCTTTCTCTCAGAGACCCCATTCTGCTGAGGAGTATAAGGGCAGGTAGTTTGATGAACAATTCCATGCTTGCTGAGTAATTCTTTAAATTGTCCACTGATGTATTCTCCTCCATTATCACTTCTCAAAATCTTTATCTTCGCTCCAAACTGTGTAGCAACATAGGAATGGAACTTGAGAAATGATTCATAGACTTGGCTCTTTGTACTCAGAAGAGTCACCCATGTATACTTCGATTTCTCATCAATAAAAGAAACGAAATACTTATATTGATCTTTGGAGGAACATGGTGCTGTCCATACATCAGAATGCACAAGAGCAAAGACTTCATCATAAACAGTTGATGAGTCATCAAAAGGCTGTCTACTATGCTTTCCTAGAATACATGATTCACACACTCCATCTTTCTGAATAATGTTGGGTAAGACCAACTGGAGGACCTTGGAACTAGGATGACCAAGGCGAGCATGCCATATTGGGCTTTCACCAACCGCATTCACTGCCAAAAACTTCCTTTCACCCCCTTCATGGGTAGACAAAAACTTAGCAGCACCATTTCCTTCCTTTAGTACATACGCAGCTTCCTCCACCTTCCCTTCTCCTATCATTTGCTTAGACTTACTGTCCTGAAATTCAACAAAATCAGACCCAAACACAGCCAAGCAATCTAAATCCTTTGTTGTCTTTTGAACAGATAGCAAGTTAGAAGCAAAACTAGGCATGTATAAAGCTTTAGTTTTCTTCTTAAACAACTCTAAGTCACCAATACCCTCTATTGGGACTATTCTCCCATCAGCAATCACTACACTACCAGGATGTTCCTTAACATTCCTAAGAATTCCAATATCCTTAATCATATGGTGGGATGCTCCTGAATCCACAATCAATCCCCCATATGTTTTTCCAGCAAATAAACTCTTACTCCAATCAGAAAGAGACTTACCAGACTTGGTAAATTCGGAGAGACTCCTAATCAGCTCCTCCAAGTCATACTTCTTCCCCATTTCTTCTCCAGCCGCCACAGAGGCTGATCCCATATAGGAGCTAGGTTTGCTAGAGCTCGATGGACCAGCACGGTCAGACCCATCAAGTCTGTTTCCACGCCACAGAGCTGAGCCCTCAAAACTCCTAGTATCTTCCCAAGGAGGACCTCCTTCCCTTATCCTCTTTGGTTTAAGATGTGGATACAAAGTCCAACACTTCTCCTTAGTGTGGCCTTTCATCTTGCAGTGCTCACACTCAAATTTCCTTTTATCCACTTGTGAATATCCTTTTCTTCCAACTTGGCCTCCAAACTGAGCCACTTCTTTTACAGCATGAGCCACTTCACTTGGTTGACAAAACAAGCCCCTTGAGCCTTCTTCCCTTTGAATCTGCATACACACTTCAGTAAAGCTAGGGAGTTTGTCAAACCTCAAGATGTGATGGATGAAATCCTTGAAGGATCCATTGAGACTAAGAAGAAGACCGAAGACCAGATCTTGGTCACGCCTCTCACTTATCTCCTTTACATCTGTAGTTTGTGGCCTAAGGAGTTCCAGCTCAGCCCACAGTCCTCTATATTCTCCAAAGAGATCCTTGAATGATCTATCCCCTTGTTGGATTTCATTCAATGCTTTCTTCACTTCAAAGATCCTAGAAACATTTGACATGTTCCCATAGACCCCTAACAGAGTCTTCCATAGTTCTCTAGCTGTCTCAGCATAAGAGTAGGCTGCAAGTATTGCTGGCTCAAGAGAACTTTGAAGAACAGCCAACACAAACTAATTTTCCTGTTCCGTCTTGTTTTCTTCTTTAAAAGCAGCCACACCAGCCGCCACACCAGCCGCCACACTAGCAGCCACACCAGGAGCCACACCAGCGGCAACACCAGCATACGAACCTGGAGACCTGGGCTCGATCCCAGCAGCCACACCACTTCCTTCTTTCACAGCTGATCCTTTGTCGATGGACTCCACTTGAGGGTCTACTTATATTGATATTTGGAGGAACATGGTGCTGTCCATACATCAGAATGCACAAGAGCAAAAACTTCATCATAAACAGTTGATGAGTCATCAAAAGGCTGTCTACTATGCTTTCCTAGAATACATGATTCACACACTCCATCTTTTTGAATAATGTTGGGTAAGACCAACTGGAGGACCTTGGAACTAGGATGACCAAGGCGAGCATGCCATATTTATTAGAGTGGAAGAAGATAAGGAGAAGGCAAGGCTGAAGTCACAAGACAAAGCCGAAGCATTCTCCACTCAAATGAAGCTTCACACATTGTGTGTGATCAAGAGTGTGTGTGTGTGTAGTCCAACAAGTGATCAAGACAAGGCTAGTTACTTAGAAGAAGTAACAATCAAGGAGGAGCAAAAAAGAGACTATCAAGGTTCTTCTTTGATATCCAAGTCTTAGTTATGCAAAAAGGAAAGTGTGAGAAGGCTGATCAAGCTGTCAATGCTTGGCTACATTATCATGAGCCAAAAGTATACAAAAGAAGCCTAGAATCTGTACACAAGACATCAATTCAGATTATAGAGGGAACCAACAGCTACAACATTCAAATAAAAGAGGGAAAGCTGTCAATATCACCTTCTAGGAGTCCCAAAACAGCATCTTCAAGTTGTCCCTTTCAATATGGACGTTTTGGATCAGCTTTCCTCTCTCCTCATGTCACTCTCACTCCTCAAGTCACTATCAATCTTGGAAAACACAATAGAGCTGTTAAAGAGCCCCTCACACACACATTCACACTGATTTTCTTCTATAAATACCTGTTGTATCTCATTGTTGTATTAATTCAATTCTGAAATATGTAAACCTTATAATAAAATCAGATTGAGGTTCTATCTTTTTCTCTCTTTATTCCTTCATGTTCTTCACTTAAACTCTCTAAAATCATATTATAAATGTAGAATTAGAGTGAAAACAAGTTCTGGGTTTGATCCTCATGGATCAAACCCCATTTTATTCAGAAACTCTTCTAAACACTTCTAAACACAGTTTTAGTCCAATCTGTTCTGTTTTTGATTCAATCATCATTCAATTGTTTCTTTCATCTTTGTGAGCTTAATCTCACCAAAATCTAACAATATTGGGCTTTCACCAACCGCATTCACTGCCAAAAACTTCCTTTCACCCCCTTCATGGGTAGACAAAAACTTAGCAGCACCATTTCTTTCCTTTAGTACATACGCACCTTCCTCCACCTTCCCTTCTCCTATCATTTGCTTAGACTTACTGTCCTGAAATTCAACAAAATCAGACCCAAACACAGCCAAGCAATCTAAATCCTTTGTTGTCTTTTGAACAGATAGCAAGTTAGAAGCAAAACTAGGCATGTATAAAGCTTTAGTTTTCTTCTTAAACAACTCTAAGTCACCAATACCCTCTATTGGGACTGTTCTCCCATCAGCAATCACTACACTACCAGGATGTTCCTTAACATTCCTAAGAATTCCAATATCCTTAATCATATGGTGGGATGCTCCTGAATCCACAATCAATCCCCCATATGTTTTTCCAGCAAATAAACTCTTACTCCAATCAGAAAGAGACTTACCAGACTTGGTAAATTCGGAGAGACTCCTAATCAGCTCCTCCAAGTCATACTTCTTCCCCATTTCTGTTAACCTTAGGGCTTAAATGGCACTAAGGGAATAAAGGACCGAGGCTGGTCTTGCGAATCAGTCCGGATGATTCAATAAGCGCCGAGTGGTTCCATTTGAATCAGAATCACGAGGGAGTAACGGTCATGAGCTGTTGAGATATTATTTACCTCTTTTGGTAAATACTATGATGAGTCATCAAGGGAATAATCAGATCAGAGTGCACAGGCTGGATCAGTCCTTACCTTATCCTAATTGTACTATGCTTTAGTAGGATCAGTCCAAATGTCCTTTGCTTTTAGAAATCTTATCTTTATGCAACGGTCTGATTATAGACTCTATATAGTCTTGTAATCTGCTCATTTGTAACCTTATCTTGAATAATGAATATATTTCAAGTTCTTACTCTCTCTTAATCTATTCTCTAATCCTCCCTAATCTCTCTCTAATCTGTTCATACACTCTAAGATTTATTCTAACATGGTATCAGAGCAAATGATTCTGTGACTATACTCGTTTCTTTTCTCCTCAAATCTTCATCAAAATCTCTTCATAACATTCGGTTCTAGTGTTTGTGAGTTCCTTCTCTAAAGTTTTATCCTTTCTCTTTAAAATCTTCTGAAAATCATTAAAGCTCTTAGCTTTCATTAAAATCAGTAAAGTTTTCTTTCAAAATCAGTTATTTGAGGATGAGCTCTATAGATTCCTCTAAACCTTTGGTGGTTCCTGTTATACTCAAAGGGGAAAATTATTTGTTATGGTCTAGAACAACTAAGATAGCCCTATGTGGTAGAGGGCTGTGGAATCACATTGATATCTCGTTGAACTCCGAAGGAAGTGCTGGAGAATCTGAGCAAGAGAAGCAAGAGAGGGAAGCTAAATGGTTCCAAGAAGATCAGACGGTATTGGCTATCATCCAGAATGGTCTCGATCAGGCTATACTTGAGGCTTACTCTTACTGTGAGACGGCTGCTGAGCTTTGGGATACGTTGAAGAACGTCTATGGTAATGAGTCTAACCTTGCTCGTGTGTATGAGGTAAAGAAAGCAATAAACAGCCTTCATCAAGAAGATATGGAATTTACCAAACATCTTGGAAAGTATAGATCTTTATGGGCTGAACTTGAGATGCTGCGTCCAAGTTCTATTGATCCAAAGGTGCTCAATGAGAGGAAGGAACAGGATAAGGTGTTTGGGTTGTTGCTGACTTTAAACCCGGTGTTCAACGATCTCACAAAACACATCCTTAGATCAGAGAAACTTCCTAGTCTAGATGAGGTGTGTGCTCAGATTCAGCGTGAGCAAGGATCTCTAGGATTATTTGGTGGGAAAGGAGAGCTCCTCACTGCTAATAAGGGTGTGTACAATAGGCATGGCAACCGTGGGAACAAAGGAAACAATGGAGGCTATAACAAGCCTGGAGCTAACACTCGATGTGATCATTGCAAGGCTCGGGGCCATGTCAAAGAGAAGTGCTGGATTTTGCATCCACATCTCAAGCCAAGCTGGTGGATTGACTATCCAAGCAACTCCAAAGCAAATCACGCCTCGGCCAAGCCAGAATCAGAATGGACAAGCAATCAAGAACGTCCCGGGACGTCCAAGAACGGAGACACAGCCAATCATGGAGATTACGTTCGTAAGTCTGATTTGGAAGCACTGATCAAGGCCTTTGCTTCCCAAAACCAATCTGGTAAAACTTTCTTCACACACTCTCTTAGTAGGAATTCATTAGTGGTTGATTCGGGAGCATCTCATCACATGATTAACAATTTGAACATGCTTAAAAATGTTGAAACAACTAATGGTCATGTTGAAATTGCTAATGGAGATAATATCCCTATAAAAGGAATTGGAACATTGAAAATATTTGATAAAGAATCTAAAGCTTTCTATATACCGAATTTTACATCAAACTTACTCTCGGTTAAGAAAGCAACTAAAGATTTGGATTGTTATGCAATCTTTGGTCCTAATGATGTTCATTTTCAGGATATTAAGTCCGGAAAGATAATCGGAGAAGGTGGTACTAAAGATGATCTATATGTTCTTGAAGATTTATCACCGAGCTCCTCTAGTTTTTCTTTAAAATCTTGTTTAAGTGTTGCTAATAATGCGATTTGGCATGCTAGATTAGGTCATCCCCATTCTCGAGCTTTTGAAATAATGCTACCAAATGTTTATTTTGATCACTTGAGTTGTGAATCATGTATTCTTGGTAAACATTGCAAATCTGTTTTTCCAAAATCTACTACTATCTATGAAAATTGTTTTGAGTTGGTTCATTCTGATGTTTGGACTTCACCATGCATTTCTAAAGAAAATAACAAATACTTTGTCACTTTTATAGATGAAAGATCAAAATATACATGGATTACATTGTTACCATCTAAAGATCGTGTTCTTGAGGCATTTGTGAACTTTCAAGCTTATGTTGCTAACCATTACAATGCCAAGATTAAAATTCTTAGAACAGATAATGGAGGGGAGTATACTAGCAACCGGTTTAAAGAACACCTCTCATCACTTGGAATCCTTCATCAAACGAGTTGTCCGTATACACCACAACAGAATGGGGTGGCCGAGAGAAAGAATCGACATTTGATGGAGGTTTCTAGAGCAAAATGTCCCCAAGAGATTTTGGAGTGATGCGGTTATGACAGCGTGCTACTTAATTAACCGGACACCTACCAAAATTCTCCAAGACATCTCACCATTTGAGGTACTTAACAAAACCAAACCTTTTATTGAACATCTAAGAGTCTTTGGGTGTGTTTGTTTTGTTTTAGTACCCAGGGAATTGCGAACCAAGTTAGATGAGAAAAGCAAAAGGTGTATGTTTGTTGGATACTCAACTACTCAAAAGGGATACAAGTGTTATGATCCGAGTTCAAGGAGAACACTTGTGTCCAAGGATGTGAAGTTCTTAGAAGATAAGAGTTACTTTGGAACTGATGATAAAGATGATTTGAAGGAGTTTGCACGTCCCACTGATTATAATGCAAACTTGAGGTTCCTTCTAGATCATCTAGGTAATCCTCCGGCTCCAATGTCTCAAACTGCCCCATCATCAGTTCAGCCTGAGCCGGCTCCAGAGACAAGCGTTCCAAGTCCAAGTGATCAGGAAGATGGGAGCAGTCAAGAAGAGTCACCGGATGCTGTTGCTGTTCAAGAAAGCACTGATTCAGAGAGTGTTCAAGGTGGGAACACAAGTGGTCTAGTTGAAAATGATGCTATTGTTGAGAATGTTGATGAGATAGAATCTAGTGATCCGATTGTTGAAGAACCGAATGTTCCTGTCCTTAGAAGGAGTACAAGACTCAGGAAAGACCCCTCTCAATGGAAAGAGAGTAGAGTTTATTATAACTATCAAGCTGTTGCTCATCCGATTCAAGCTGTGTGTTCTCTCGCCCTCTTACCCTCTTCTCACCGAGCCTTCCTCACCAAGATAGACGAGCATACCATTCCGAAAACCTATGAGGAAGCCATGGAGGATGAGAACTGGGTTGGAGCTGTTAATGATGAAGTAGGAGCAATGGTGAAGAATCATACGTGGGATGAAGCGGATCTTCCCTTCGGTAAGAAGGCAGTGAGCTCCAAATGGGTTTTTACTATCAAATATTTGAGTAATGGAGATCTAGAACGATACAAGGCAAGGCTAGTTGCTAGAGGATTCACCCAAACTTATGGAGATGATTACACGGATACGTTTGCTCCGGTAGCTAAGTTGCATACAGTTCGGGTTGTCTTCTCGTTAGCGGTTAATCTTGATTGGGAGTTGTGGCAAATGGATGTCAAGAATGCATTTCTTCAAGGTGATCTAGAAGAAGAAGTGTATATGACACCACCTCCAGGCCTTGAGAATTCCATTGCTCCCGGGAAAGTTCTACGGTTAAGAAAGGCTATCTATGGATTGAAGCAATCACCAAGGGCATGGTATAAGAAATTGAGTGGTACATTGAAAGAAAGAGGATTCAAGAAATGTGAGCTGGACCATACACTCTTCACCCTTCAAGGACCTCAAGGAATAGTTGTGGTTTTGATATATGTCGATGATATGATCATCTCCGGGAATGATAAGAAGGGAATTCAAGAGACAAAGGAGTTCCTCAAGTCTGTGTTTGAGATTAAAGACTTGGGAGAGTTGAAATACTTTCTTGGGAGTGAAGTTTGTAGGTTCACAAACGGTTTGCATATCTCCCAAAGAAAGTATACTCTTGATTTGTTGGCAGAAACGGGAAAACTTGGCTCCAAACCAGCAAAGACACCACTTGAAGAGGGTTACAAGGCCGATCGAAAGGGGGAGCAAGAAGACGAGAAGTATGAGGATCCGACAAGATATAGGAGACTTGTTGGGAAACTGATTTATTTGACTCTCACTAGACCGGATATTTGCTTTGCGGTGAATCAAGTAAGTCAACATATGCAAGAGCCAAAGGTGTATCATTGGAAGATGGTTGAGAGGATTCTGAGATATCTTAAGGACAGTCCGGGCCAAGGAGTATGGATGGGGAGAAATGAGAATACCGAAACAGTTGGTTATTGTGATGCGGATTGGGCTGGAGATAGGAGTGATAGAAGATCTACAACGGGGTATTGTACGTTTGTTGGTGGTAACTTGGTTACTTGGAGGACTAAGAAGCAAAAGGGAGTCTCTTGTTCAAGTGCAGAAGCGGAATATAGAGCAATGAAGAAGTTGACAAATGAGCTTACATGGTTGAGAGGCATTCTAGCTCATATGGGAATTGAGTCAACCGATCCTATGGTGATGCATTGTGACAACCAAGCGGCAATACACATTGCAACTAACTCGGTCTTCCATGAAAGAACAAAGCACATTGAGATCGATTTTCATAAGGTTCGGGAGAAGATTGAGCAAGGATGGACTTTGCCTTGCTACACTAGAACGAACGATCAATTGGCGGATATATTCACTAAGGCTGGGAGTCTCAAGGTTTGCAATCATATCCATAGCAAACTAGGGCTTGTGGACCTTACTCATCCGTAGTCTAAGCCCCTTACTTGCAATCATCACACTCTTTTTCCCTTAGCAAAGTTTTGTCCCACGTGGTTTTCTTTGCTAAGGTTTTTAATGAGGTGATGGTTGTGAGTTTCCAAGTTAAACATAAAACCTTTATGTTTAACTTGAGGGGGAGTGTTAACCTTAGGGCTTAAATGACACTAAGGGAATAAAGGACCGAGGCTGGTCTTGCGGATCAGTCCGGATGATTCAATAAGCGCCGAGTGGTTCCATTTGAATCAGAATCACGAGGGAGTAACGGTCATGAGCTGTTGAGATATTATTTACCTCTTTTGGTAAATACTATGATGAGTCATCAAGGGAATAATCAGATCAGAGTGCACAGGCTGGATCAGTCCTTACCTTATCCTAATTGTACTATGCTTTAGTAGGATCAGTCCAAATGTCCTTTGCTTTTAGAAATCTTATCTTTATGCAACGGTCTGATTATAGACTCTATATAGTCTTGTAATCTGCTCATTTGTAACCTTATCTTGAATAATGAATATATTTCAAGTTCTTACTCTCTCTTAATCTATTCTCTAATCCTCCCTAATCTCTCTCTAATCTGTTCATACACTCTAAGATTTATTCTAACAATTTCTTCTCCAGCCGCCACAGAGGCTGATCCCATATAGGAGCTAGGTTTGCTAGAGCTCGATGGACCAGCACGGTCAGACCCATCAAGTCTGTTTCCACGCCACAGAGCTGAGCCCTCAAAACTCCTAGTATCTTCCCAAGGAGGACCTCCTTCCCTTATCCTCTTTGGTTTAAGATGTGGATACAAAGTCCAACACTTCTCCTTAGTGTGGCCTTTCATCTTGCAGTGCTCACACTCAAATTTCCTTTTATCCACTTGTGAATATCCTTTTCTTCCAACTTGGCCTCCAAACTGAGCCACTTCTTTTACAGCATGAGCCACTTCACTTGGTTGACAAAACAAGCCCCTTGAGCCTTCTTCCCTTTGAATCTGCATACACACTTCAGTAAAGCTAGGGAGTTTGTCAAACCTCAAGATGTGATGGATGAAATCCTTGAAGGATCCATTGAGACTAAGAAGAAGACCAAAGACCAGATCTTGGTCACGCCTCTCACTTATCTCCTTTACATCTGTAGTTTGTGGCCTAAGGAGTTCCAGCTCAGCCCACAGTCCTCTATATTCTCCAAAGAGATCCTTGAATGATCTATCCCCTTGTTGGATTTCATTCAATGCTTTCTTCACTTCAAAGATCCTAGAAACATTTGACATGTTCCCATAGACCCCTAACAGAGTCTTCCATAGTTCTCTAGCTGTCTCAGCATAAGAGTAGGCTGCAAGTATTGCTGGCTCAAGAGAACTTTGAAGAACAGCCAACACAAACTAATTTTCCTGTTCCGTCTTGTTTTCTTCTTTAAAAGCAGCCACACCAGCCGCCACACCAGCCGCCACACTAGCAGCCACACCAGGAGCCACACCAGCGGCAACACCAGCATACGAACCTGGAGACCTGGGCTCGATCCCAGCAGCCACACCACTTCCTTCTTTCACAGCTGATCCTTTGTCGATGGACTCCACTTGAGGGTCTACTTATATTGATCTTTGGAGGAACATGGTGCTGTCCATACATCAGAATGCACAAGAGCAAAGACTTCATCATAAACAGTTGATGAGTCATCAAAAGGCTGTCTACTATGCTTTCCTAGAATACATGATTCACACACTCCATCTTTCTGAATAATGTTGGGTAAGACCAACTGGAAGACCTTGGAACTAGGATGACCAAGGCGAGCATGCCATATTGGGCTTTCACCAACCGCATTCACTGCCAAAAACTTCCTTTCACCCCCTTCATGGGTAGACAAAAACTTAGCAGCACCATTTCCTTCCTTTAGTACATACGCACCTTCCTCCACCTTCCCTTCTCCTATCATTTGCTTAGACTTACTGTCCTGAAATTCAACAAAATCAGACCCAAACACAGCCAAGCAATCTAAATCCTTTGTTGTCTTTTGAACAGATAGCAAGTTAGAAGCAAAACTAGGCATGTATAAAGCTTTAGTTTTCTTCTTAAACAACTCTAAGTTACCAATACCCTCTATTGGGACTGTTCTCCCATCAGCAATCACTACACTACCAGGATGTTCCTTAACATTCCTAAGAATTCCAATATCCTTAATCATATGGTGGGATGCTCCTGAATCCACAATCAATCCCCCATATGTTTTTCCAGCAAATAAACTCTTACTCCAATCAGAAAGAGACTTACCAGACTTGGTAAATTCGGAGAGACTCCTAATCAGCTCCTCCAAGTCATACTTCTTCCCCATTTCTTCTCCAGCCGCCACAGAGGCTGATCCCATATAGGAGCTAGGTTTGCTAGAGCTCGATGGACCAGCACGGTCAGACCCATCAAGTCTGTTTCCACGCCACAGAGCTGAGCCCTCAAAACTCCTAGTATCTTCCCAAGGAGGACCTCCTTCCCTTATCCTCTTTGGTTTAAGATGTGGATACAAAGTCCAACACTTCTCCTTAGTGTGGCCTTTCATCTTGCAGTGCTCACACTCAAATTTCCTTTTATCCACTTGTGAATATCCTTTTCTTCCAACTTGGCCTCCAAACTGAGCCACTTCTTTTACAGCATGAGCCACTTCACTTGGTTGACAAAACAAGCCCCTTGAGCCTTCTTCCCTTTGAATCTGCATACACACTTCAGTAAAGCTAGGGAGTTTGTCAAACCTCAAGATGTGATGGATGAAATCCTTGAAGGATCCATTGAGACTAAGAAGAAGACCGAAGACCAGATCTTGGTCACGCCTCTCACTTATCTCCTTTACATCTGTAGTTTGTGGCCTAAGGAGTTCCAGCTCAGCCCACAGTCCTCTATATTCTCCAAAGAGATCCTTGAATGATCTATCCCCTTGTTGGATTTCATTCAATGCTTTCTTCACTTCAAAGATCCTAGAAACATTTGACATGTTCCCATAGACCCCTAACAGAGTCTTCCATAGTTCTCTAGCTGTCTCAGCATAAGAGTAGGCTGCAAGTATTGCTGGCTCAAGAGAACTTTGAAGAACAGCCAACACAAACTGATTTTCCTGTTCCGTCTTGTTTTCTTCTTTAAAAGCAGCCACACCAGCCGCCATATTGACCTTGGCACCATCAAAATGTGCTAAGGGAAAAGAATAAGCAAGAGTGTCGATCGACAGAGGTGAGTGTCGATCGACACTCACCTCTCTGGAAAAACTGGAGGTGCGGAACGAAGGCGTCGATCGACACCAAGGAGTGGTGTCGATCGACACGAGTCCCAGAGTTTGAATCCGACCGTTGGAGATCCGACCGTTGGAGAATCCGACCGTTGCTATCCAACCGTTGAGATATGACCGTTGGAGAGGCGTGTCGATCGACACACTTATTTAGTGTCGATCGACACGGAGGCCAGAACTGTTTTCTATATAAATCTTGTTGTATGAACCTTGCACATTTTATCTTGAATGGAATAATTTTTCAAGTTCATACTCTTTTTCTCTATTCTTCCCAATTCTCTCAATCTCTTATTCTCTCAATCTAAGTCCTAAAATCTAACATGGTATCAGAGCGATTTTGATCTTTGTGACCTCATTACTCTCATAATCTCATACTTCAAATCTCATTCTTTCATTAACCTTTTTCGATTTGTGGATTTTCCTTTAACTAGTTAGATCAAATCGTTATATAGAGATTTCCATTCTCTTTATGCGCTTGATTTAACATACATATCAATCCCAAATCATTTCTAAAAGTTTCAAACTTTCATAAGAAAAGATGAGTTCTTTAGATAATTCTAAACCATTGGTGGTTCTGGTTACTCTCAAGGGAGATAACTACTTATTGTGGTCAAGAACCACGAAGATAGCTCTATGTGGCCGAGGGTTGTGGAGCCACATTGAAACTTCATCTAAACCGGTGTATGATTCATCCGGAGAAGAAGACGATGAAGATTCCGAAAAGAAGAGAGAAGCAAAGTGGTTCCAAGAGGACCAAAGCGTGTTGGCCATTCTTCAAAATGGTCTTGAATCCTTCATTCTTGAGGCGTATTCCTATTGTGAAACGGCGGAGGAGCAATGGGAAACATTGAAGAATGTTTATGGAAACGTGTCTAACCTTTCTCGGGTTTATGAAGTGAAGAAAGCCATCAATAATCTTCATCAAGAGGATATGGAATTTACCAAGCACTTTGGTAAATATAGGTCTCTTTGGGCCGAGCTTGAAATGTTGAGACCAAGTTCCATTGATCCAAATGTGCTAAACGAAAGGAAAGAACAAGACAAGGTCTTTGGGCTATTACTCACCTTGAATCCGGCATTCAATGATCTCATCAAGCACATCCTAAGGTCGGAGAAGCTCCCAAGTCTTGAAGATGTGTGCTCACAAATTCAAAGAGAACAAGGTTCCCAAGGACTCTTTGATAGTAAGGGGGAGCTTCCAACGGCTAACAAGGGGGTTTACAACCGATTCGATAATCGTGGAAACAAAGGGAGCTATGGTAACAATCGGCCGGGCTCTAAGGCAAGGTGTGAACATTGCAAGGGAAGACACACCAAGGAGACTTGTTGGCTTCTTCATCCGGAGCTTAAGCCGAGTTGGTGGATCGACTACCCGAAGAACCCAAGAGCTAACTACACCACGGCCAAGCCCGACCAAGTTCCAACCGGATTAGCTAAGCAAGGTGAGGAGGCCAACCAAGGAGATTATGTGAGAAAATCCGACTTGGAGGCACTCATCAAAGCTCTTACCATACAAAAGGAATCCGGTAAAACTTACTTTACCCATACTCCTAGTAGTTCCCTAGTAGTTGATTCGGGAGCTTCCCATCACATGATTAGTAACTCTAGGATGCTTGAGAATATTGAGTCAACTAATGGAAATGTGATGATTGCTAATGGTGATAATATACCTATAAGAGGAATTGGAACTTTAAAAGTCTTTGATAAAGATTCTAAAGCCTTTTATATGCCGACTTTTACTTCTAATTTACTTTCGGTAAAAAGAGCTACTAAAGATTTGAATTGTTATGCAATATTTGGTCCTAATGATGTTCATTTTCAGGATATTGATTCCAGAAAGATTATTGGAGAGGGTGGAACCAAAGATGATCTCTATGTTATTGAAGATTTTTCACCTAGTTCTTTTTCGGTCAAATCTTGTTTAGGAGTGGCTAATAATGCTATTTGGCATGCTAGATTAGGTCATCCTCATTCTAGAGCTTTTGAATTAATGTTACCAAATGTTTACTTTGATCATAAGAGTTGTGAATCTTGTATTCTTGGTAAACATTGTAAAACGGTTTTCCCGAATTCTACTACTACTTATGAGAAATGTTTTGATTTAGTTCATTCGGATGTTTGGACCTCACCATGCTTATCTAGGGATAATAACAAGTATTTCGTAACATTTATAGATGAAAAATCAAAATATACTTGGATCACCCTATTACCATCAAAAGATCGTGTTCTTGATGCATTCATAAATTTTCAAACTTATGTTACTAACCAATTCAATGCCAAGATCAAAATCTTTAGAACAGATAATGGAGGAGAATATACAAGCCATCGCTTCAAAGAACATCTATCTAAGCATGGCATTTTGCATCAAACAAGTTGTCCATACACTCCTCAACAAAATGGCGTGGCCGAACGGAAGAATCGTCACTTGATGGAGGTGTCTCGTGCCATGATGTTCCACATGAATGTACCTAAGAGATTTTGGGGTGATGCGGTCATGATGGCGTGCTATTTGATCAACCGAATACCAACCAAAATTCTCTCAGATATCTCTCCGTTTGAGGTACTTAATAATACTAAACCTTTTATTGAACATCTAAGGGTTTTTGGGTGTGTTTGTTTTGTCTTAGTTCCCGGTGAATTGCGGACAAAGCTAGATGCAAAGAGCACAAGGTGTATGTTCATTGGATATTCCACTACCCAAAAGGGATACAAATGTTATGATCCAAGTTCGAGAAGAACATTTGTATCCAAGGATGTGAAGTTTATGGAGGAAAAGAGCTACTATAGTACCGAAGAGAAGGATGAACTAAGGGAATTTGCAAGCTCTACGGACTACAATGCTAACTTAAGGTTCCTCCTTCAACATCTTGACAACCCGGAAGCACCAAAGGCTAGAAACGGTGAAGCTCCTCCGGTCCAAGAGGAGACTATCCAAGAGACCAATGATGAGAGTGTTCCCAATGATCAAGAGGAGACGGTTAGTAATGATGAGACCTCCGGTGCTCAAGAAAGTCAAGGAGCGGTGATTGGTCATGATGAACTCCCCGATGCTCAAGCACACGACCACGATGACTCGAGAGTTGAAGAAGAACCAAGCGAACCGGTTCTTAGGAGAAGCACACGATTAAGGAAGGACCCTTCCACATGGAAAGAGAATAGAGTCTACTACAACAACCAAGCCGTTGCTCATCCTATTCAAGCGGTTTGTTCGCTCGCCCTTTTACCTTCCTCTCATCAAGCCTTCCTTGTGAAAATAGATGAACATTCGATTCCGAAGACATATGACGAGGCAATGGAAGAGGATCATTGGGTTGAAGCGGTTAATGATGAGGTTGGGGCTATGATTAAGAACCACACGTGGGATGAGGCCGATCTTCCGTTTGGGAAAAGAGCGGTTAGCTCTAAATGGGTCTTCACTCTTAAGTTCTTGAGCAATGGGGACTTGGAACGACACAAGGCGCGGTTAGTGGCGAGAGGATTTACACAAACCTATGGAGATGATTATACAGACACATTTGCTCCGGTGGCTAAGCTACACACGGTACGGGTTGTATTCTCTTTGGCGATCAATTTGGATTGGGAGTTGTGGCAAATGGATGTGAAGAATGCTTTCCTTCAAGGAGATCTTGAAGAAGAGGTGTACATGACTCCACCACCCGGCCTAGAGAACACCATTGCTCCCGGAAAGGTTCTTCGGCTAAGGAAAGCCATCTATGGTCTTAAAAAATCCCCAAGGGCTTGGTACAAGAAGCTAAGTTCGACTCTCAAGGAAAAAGGTTTCAAGAAGTGTGAATTGGATCACACTCTATTCACGCTTCAAGGCCCGAATGGAATGGTGGTTGTCTTGATCTACGTGGATGATATGATCATCTCCGGTGATGATAAACAAGGGATTCAAGACACTAAGGATTTCCTAAAATCGGTCTTTGAAATTAAGGATCTCGGCGAGTTGAAATACTTCCTTGGGATCGAAGTATGTAGATTCACAAATGGATTGCACATCTCCCAGAGGAAGTATACTTTGGATTTGCTCAAGGAAACCGGGAAGCTTGCCTCGAAGCCGGCTAAGACACCGCTTGAGGAAGGATACAAGGCCGATCGAAAGGGGGAGCAAGAAGATGAAATGTATGAGGATCCATCTCAATATAGAAGACTTGTTGGGAAATTGATCTATCTTACCCTAACAAGGCCGGATCTTTGCTTTGCGGTCAACCAAGTAAGTCAACATATGAAGGAGCCAAAGGTGTTTCATTGGAAAATGGTGGATCGAATACTTCGGTACCTTAAAGGGAGTGTTGGCCAAGGCATTTGGATGGGAAGAAATGAAAACACCGAAGTTGTTGGGTATTGTGATGCGGATTGGGCCGGAGATCGAAACGATAGAAGATCCACAACCGGCTATGCAACATTCATTGGTGGAAACTTGGTGACTTGGAGAACTAAGAAGCAAAAGTCGGTCTCATGTTCAACTGCGGAAGCCGAGTATAGAGCGATGAAGAAATTAACAAATGAGCTAACATGGTTGAGAGGCATCTTAGCTCACATGGGGATTGAGATCACTAAGCCGATGGTGATGCATTGCGACAACCAAGCCGCAATTCACATAGCTACCAACTCGGTGTTCCACGAACGGACGAAGCACATCGAGATCGATTGTCACAAGGTTCGTGAGAAGATTGAACAAGGATGGACACTTCCGTGTTTTTACAAGGAGCGAGGACCAAGTGGCGGATATCTTCACCAAAGCTGCGAGTCTCAAGGTTTGCAACCGTCTCTTTAGCAAGCTTGGACTCGTGGATCTCACTCATCCATGAGAAGACCCTAACTTGCAATCATCACACTCTTTTTCCCTTAGCAAAGTTTTGTCCCACGTGGTTTTCTTTGTTAAGGTTTTTAATGAGGTGATGGTTGCGGGTTTCCAAGTTAAGCATAATTCCTTATGTTTAACTTGAGGGGGAGTATTGACCTTGGCACCATCAAAATGTGCTAAGGGAAAAGAATAAGCAAGAGTGTCGATCGACAGAGGTGAGTGTCGATCGACACTCACCTCTCTGGAAAAACTGGAGGTGCAGAACGAAGGCGTCGATCGACACCAAGGAGTGGTGTCGATCGACACGAGTCCCAGAGTTTGAATCCGACCGTTGGAGATCCGACCGTTGGAGAATCCGACCGTTGCTATCCAACCGTTGAGATATGACCGTTGGAGAGGCGTGTCGATCGACACACTTATTTAGTGTCGATCGACACGGAGGCCAAAACTGTTTTCTATATAAATCTTGTTGTATGAACCTTGCACATTTTATCTTGAATGGAATAATTTTTCAAGTTCATACTCTTTTTCTCTATTCTTCCCAATTCTCTCAATCTCTTATTCTCTCAATCTAAGTCCTAAAATCTAACACGCCACACCAGCCGCCACACTAGCAGCCACACCAGGAGCCACACCAGCGGCAACACCAGCATACGAACCTGGAGACCTGGGCTCGATCCCAGCAGCCACACCACTTCCTTCTTTCACAGCTGATCCTTTGTCGATGGACTCCACTTGAGGGTCTACATATCCCCATAGTCCACGACTTCTTAGAGCTGTCTTGGTGGTCCTAGACCACAACAAGTAATTTGTTCCTTTGAGTACTACCGGAATAACGACGTTCTTCTGGTTAGTATCCATGCTTCAAGAGAAAATACACCGTAGTAATCACGCCGGAATAAAGAACATTTAAGATCTAAACCCGCTCTGATACCATGTCGTAATTTGAGAAGAAATAACAAGAATAAAATTCTCTAACCTCTCTAAGAACCCACGGCAAACCAAGAGAGAAAGGAGGAGAGAGTTTTGTTTTGTTTTCTAACTTTCTTCTTAACAAATAAATTCATGAGTTTACAACATATATATATGTACTTTTCAATCATAAAATATCTAGATATTTAGGTTACTTCAAGAGAAGAAAACCTCAAAATATCTACATCATCCACTTGTGTTTAACTTAGCTCTTAAGTTAAACCTTGTCACTTGAGAAGACTTAGCTTTGAAGACTTCCAACCATTGACTCAAACTTAGCTTAGGTCTTTGACTTTTATTCTCCAAGTTTGAGACACACAATCCATTTGGTGGAGTGCACTTGACCGAGTGCTCCACATTGCCTGCTCCTTTGTTCAGTAGACTGCTCCTGATTACATCACTAGGCTCAACATCACGATCATTAGCCAACTTCAATCTTCTCCTCCTCGAACCTTAACATAATTCAAACAAGAGAAAGCTTAAAGTATACACCAATGAACCAAGCAAGCAATCAAAGAACCAAACAATTATAATTGAACATATTTAAAAGATTAAGAGTTTAGAGAGTAGCCTTTTCATTTTGGTGGTGTGGTTGATCCTTTAATCTTCACTTCATTCCACACCAATTCAACTTCTTTGATTCATTCCATGATGATCACTCCTTAGAAGCATGATCATTTAACACCACTAGTGTGACTTGGAACCGCCGTTTCATACACACAACCCATTTGAACTTTCCACCCGAAGACACTTCATTCTTCTAGCTTCGGTTTAAACATAAACTTCAAGTAGCTTCTCTTATCTTGGCCTCCTCCGTGTTCCCTTCGGTTTCATATATACCAATAACAATCCCATTTCTCCCCCTTAGCTCCTTGACTCCCCAAGTCTATGCAACCTTTCTGTAAGCCATTATTCTTTCACTATCCGAAGCAACAATCTCGGATAACTCCATCACATCGGCTTGTCTTGAGGAATTGAAATGGCTCGTCGATTAGATAGCTACAAGTTTGGATTTTCCCTTTCGGGCTCGTCGATTATGTAGCCACCAGTTCGGATTTTCCCTTCCAAATCCTCCATGCTTCTAGATCTCCAAAAGGTTGGAAATTTACTCCTTGACCCATCAAGGAACCACCTTCTTAGTTGCATCTCCTTGGACTCCTTGGGTGTGCATCATCGGTTCCACATTCAACAAGGACCGCTACAAAACATACCACAAGCACAACTCCAAGCAATCTTTCCATTCCCATCAATGTTACCACTCAATGTTACCAACACCAAATTTTCTCAATGTTACCAACACCAACCATCAATGTTACAAGAATGGACCTTAGTGCTCAAACCTTATCACCATAGAGTATAAGGGTCCGGTGATAAGTTTCACACACACGGTGAGCTTTGATAAAGGGGAAACATTTCTTTCTTTTACCGAAGAGAATTCACAACACAAGAGAATTCAAACCAAGAGTAATCAAGCACATAAGGATCCGGGTTAGTGTTTGGTTTGTGTTTAGGCTTTGGTTCCAAACTGATTTTGAGAATAGAGAGTATAGAGAATATAGAGAATATAGAGAATAAAAGATTTTAGAGATTTTAAAAGAATATAGAAAGATTTTGGTATAAGAAAGGGGTAGATTTAAGAAGTACTCTCTATCCTCATGGATGTGTTTCATCTCAAGCTAGATCTTGGTATCATCAACCATAAATTTTAAACACGAGAGGTAAGGATTAGGATTAACCCAAATTAAGCTTCCATGGTTGATCATCACTAACTGATCAATTCCAATGATCTCCTCCCGAGAGTCTCTCTTTGAGTATCTCCATGATTTCAATCTTCTCCTCTTCTCTTGTAAACAATCTCGGTCCTTCCTTCATCTAGCCACACCAATTAGAGAACACAACATCCTTGAGCTTCATGGGAGGGAAAAACTTCAAATTTTCGTGACTAACTTCCCTTGAATTCCAATAAGCTTTACACTAGTGACCGAGCATCATTTCACTCGGATTTTGGCTCCAAAGGTTGGGACTTTCTTCTCCCTTACTCCTTCTTGTTTGAACCATTTCAAAACAGCTCCAAAGGTTGGACATTTACTCTTTGACCCATCAAGGAACCACCTTCTTGTTTGAGCTTCATCTTCAAAGGAACAATCTTCTCTCCATGGATTTGGACGTCTCCTCCTCCAAGAGCTTCTTCCTTTGGTCATTTTCTTTCTTCAACTAGAAAGCTTCGGGCTTTCTTCTTCTTCATTCTTCAATCTCGGATCTAGCTTTCTCCGAGCAATCGATCCAAGTCTTCAACATCAAAACCATTCATCCAAACAAAGATTCACCAAAGAAGAGATATTTTCGAACCATCTCTTCCCCATAAGCACAGCGGAAACATAAGAATAGAATGTGTGTTAGGTTAAGCGCATAAGGAGAATGAAAACCTCCTTATAACGATTCAACCTAACTTTTTTAAGAACCCATGAACCAAGAGCCAACCCGCTCTGATACCATGTTAGATTTTAGGGTTTATAAGGTGTTCATAAACCAAGATCCAACCTTTAGAGAGATTGAATCCACAAGAAAAGCTCAAATGAGCAAAGAGATTAAGAAAGAGTTTTGACAGATTCGAAGAGAGATTTAGAGAGTTTTAGGAGTAGATTAAGAAGAGATTAACATGAATGGGTTCATTCCTAAATGGAAATCACCCTAAATGCATAAACTCCTAAAGACTACATTTTAGAGAAATGATGAACTCAGATTTTTTATTAATGAAAGAGTTGATGAATTACAAAGGGAATACACAATATATATAGAGCTAAGGATCTGATCATAAAGTAAAGGTAAAGTAATAAAGCAACATTTGCTTTATGTGATGATAAGGTTGATGATAAGGTTGTCATTTGCTTTGTGTGATGAATGAACCAAGACACAATCTGGTCTAGAAACGTAACGGCTAGTTTAGAGTGATTCCCGCCACGTTTTAAATCTCCTTCTCTTGACGTCACATACCGCGGGTCGAGGATGCATCCGTCCCGCGCCTCGGGAACACGTACCGCGGGACGAGTGCTGTCCCGTGTCTCCAATCCTTCCCGCGTCTCCATGATTCGGAACATGACCGTTCCTCATCACTCTCATATTCACCAAGTTACCAAAGTTACCCAATTATTGATTTCACCATGGTAACTCTTTATTCACTTTAGTAACTTAAAGAAAGATGAATCCTTAAGTACTCTCCATGATTAACAGGGTCGAGGATCCATCCGTCCCGCGCCTCGGGAACACGTACCGCGGGACGAGTGCTGTCCCGTGTCTCCAATCCTTCCCTTGTCTCCATGATTCGGAACATGACCGTTCCTCATCACTCTCATATTCACCAAGTTACCAAAGTTACCCAATTATTGATTTCACCATGGTAACTCTTTATTCACTTTAGTAACTTAAAGAAAGATTAATCCTTAAGTACTCTCCTTGATTAACACTCCCCCTCAAGTCCAAACACAACAAAGTGAAGTGTGGACTTGGAGATACAAGGAGAGGCCTCATTAAAACCTTAGTAGATAAAACCCATCGGGATAAAACTCTACTAAGGAAAAAGAGTACCAACTCAATGATCTTTAGGGAAATTTAATCAAGGTCTTGTTTTTCTTGAGCTTCGGTCCTCGGCTTCTCTTCTCTTGCCTCGGCCTCGCCCTCTTTCTTCATGCTTCCTCTCTAATACTCCCCCTCAACCTTAGGCGTCGTGAACACAAAGGCTAAGGTTGAAACCGCCGGTCTTGATGCTTCCTCTTCGTCTCACGATCATTAGCCAACTTCAATCTTCTCCTCCTCGAACCTTAACATAATTCAAACAAGAGAAAGCTTAAAGTATACACCAATGAACCAAGCAAGCAATCAAAGAACCAAACAATTATAATTGAACATATTTAAAAGATTAAGAGTTTAGAGAGTAGCCTTTTCATTTCGGTGGTGTGGTTGATCCTTTAATCTTCACTTCATTCCACACCAATTCAACTTCTTTGATTCATTCCATGATGATCACTCCTTAGAAGCATGATCATTTAACACCACTAGTGTGACTTGGAACCGCCGTTTCATACACACAACCCATTTGAACTTTCCACCCGAAGACAATTCATTCTTCTAGCTTCGGTTTAAACATAAACTTCAAGTAGCTGCTCTGATACCATGTTGGAATTTGATGAGTGTAAGCTCATCTATGAAGAACAAACACCTAAAAGTGTTAAAGAAAGAATCCACACAAACCGGTTTCATCAAAACCGAGTATTACATGTGTGGATAGATTTGGAGTTTAATAAGAAGAAATAAGGTATATAATTAAAGGAAAGTTACATAAAAGATGGGGTTTGATTCATAAGAATCAAACCCATAACTTAGTTCCTTTAATAATCTACATTGGAAAATACTAAGAAAAACTTAAGTAAAATAAAAGATAAATAAGAACAAGAGTTTTCTCTCTTTATTTAGAATACTTGGATGCATACAAATGAATCTTACAACTTGTATTTATAGAGGAAGAATCAGAATCAAAATTAAAGGTAAAAATAAAATGTTGACCAAATTTGAATTTGGTCAACTGTCCCAACGTTCGGATTGCAACGTTCGGATGTACGGACTGGCGTCGAGTGAAAGTGACCCGCGGGACGAGAAGAATCACGCGGCATCGGGACGCAGGAGCTTCGGACGCGGGTCGAGGATCAGGACAAGTGGCATCGAGTCGCAGGACGCGGATCATCGATGCCAACACGCGAAGGGACGCGGATCAGTACACGACCCGCGTGTTTATCTGTTAACCCGGGTCGGGTATTCGGATAAACACGCGGATCCTAGAAACTGATCTGATCCGCGTGTTCGAGCATCGGTACGTGGTTCCTCGACGCCTCTTCGATCCGCGGGTCGAGTGGCATCGATGCCAGGTCCGACCCACGGTACATGGTCGGGACCAAATTTCCCAACTTCCATTTTTCACCGTTTTTGCCATTTTCTCGTGCGACCTTCTTCGTTCCTCATGCGGCCTCACTCCTTCTTCACTTGAATGGCCTAGAACACCATTTTCCAAGCCTTGAACGCTTCTTGACCTTCCTTACCCAAAGTGACCCGAATATGGCTAAGTCTTGGGCACTTTGGGATCTTCTCTTGAACACTTTTGTGTTCTCCTTGTTTAACACTCCCCTGCAAGTTAATACGCAGTAGCACGAAGTATTAACTTGGAGACACAAGGAGAGACCTCATTAAAACCTTAGTGGGAAAACCCTTTGGAACAAAACCACACTAAGGAAAAAGAGTATCTACTCCAAGGTCTTAAGGGTTTTAAACCAAGGTCTTGAGCTTTCCCTCGGCTCCTCTTTGTTCCGCCTCGGTCTTGCTCTTCTTCTTTGAGCTTCGGCCTCAACTTATCCGTGATAGCTTTGGCCTTGCTCTTCTCTTGAGTGACCTTGCTAATACTCCCCCGCACTCTTAGCCGCTGTGAAAATTTTGTGAACAAGGGCTAAGAGTGGAGTGACCAACTGTTTGACCGAATGTTTGATGCTCCATTCGGTTGATTTATGAGCTATCACCAAACAATCCGGTGTGGTGCCATTTGTAAAATATCCAAGCTTCTTCTTTCGCACCACTAACCCACTGTACATCTTCATTAATGGGTCTAGTTGATGTCATAAATAGGGCTTGCCATTTGCCTTCACCAATTTGCCACTCGAGATCATTTTCCAAAGTCTGCCTGAACGCAGTCTGGACACCTTCTGGTATTTTGGTTCTTACGACTTCTATAGAGCTCGAAATGATGCAAGATTTTCTCCCCCTAAAACTAGACAGGTTCCTCTAACTTTTTCATGTTGGGAGTTTTGCCTCGAAACGCCTCAATTTTTCACGCACGCCTCTTCAAGACAGATTTGCTGTTCTGGACCAGTTTTGAGACCTTGGCTTTGTAGCCTTTGTTGTTAATCGAATTGCTTCGGAATCACTTGGAGAATTTTCTCCACTCTTTTCTTGACCTCTCCATGGTCAGACTTCAATTTTCCCGAGCTTCTTTCTTGAGTTTAAAATTGTTGCAATGAACCGGGTGAACTCGGAATTTTTCACCACAGCTTGTCTTGAGGACTTGGAACGGCTCGTCGATTAGAGAGCTACAATTTCGGATTTTCCCTTTCGGGCTCGTCGATTATGTAGCCAACAGTTCGGATTTTCCTTTCCATCTCCTCCATGCTCGTAGCCACCATGTTTGTACTAAGTTTTGACCATAGAGAATAAGGGGTCCGGTCATTACTAGCACAAACTTGGTTTCTTCTTTAGCTTAATTCCACTCTTGAAATTCCAAGTCTCTTCTCAACCTTCCTTAACGCCAAGCCCAATACTTCCGAAGCCTCTCAATCTCTTTTAGCTCTTCGGATAGCCTCAAAACTTGACTTGTTCAACCCTTCTTCACCATTCATGGCATCGCTCTTTGAATGGCTTCAAGATTGACCTTCAAAGGCTAGTTGCTTCTTCTTGGATTTCTTGAGTTTATTTCACCTTGCATAAACACAATAAACAAATTGGATCAATCATCCTCAAATATTTAAGTTTAAAATCAATTCAATTTCATCAATGATTTTAAACTTTCTATCTTCAATTTGTTTATAGGTTCCATATTAGCAAGCATAACATTTTCAAGGGATTAAACATTTTTAACCAACCGGTTTTAATCCTAACCGGATTCAAATTTAAAAAAGAGAGGGAAAAGAATTTAGAAACTCCCTCTTCTTCCAATTTCGGATTGGAAGTATGAACATCATTGAAGCTTGTAGCTTCTTGAAGAATTTTGTAACATCTTGTGTGGTTTCCTTTGAACCACAAAATCATCAAACTTCTTGATGAATAACTTTGGCTTGGATTCAACGTGATTTTAACGTGGGTTTGATTCTTCACTTAGGTAGTGCACGACTTCTTTAATAGAACCCGAGTGGTGTTCTCGAATTTTTCTTCAACGGACAAGTATAGTCTCGGATTTTCTCCGAGATAAGTAAGCATTCTCAATCTCTTTTAGCTTACTTGACAAACACGAGTTCTTGACTCGGAAATAGAGAGCATCAATGGCTCGAAAAATAGAGAGCATCAATGGCATCTCTTTGAATGAAGTGAACCGGGAAAATAGAATTTCAAATTTTCCAACGGTACAATGATGATCAGAATTTTGGTAACCGAATTTTGAGAGATTAGTAACCGAAAGAATGTAAGAATTATAGAGATTAAGAAAGAATTAAGGAGATTGATGGAGATTAAGAGAGATTAGTGAAAAGTAAAGAGAATATGATCTTGAAACATTTTTATTTCTTTTTCCATTCAAGATAAAGTTTACAATGATTGGGAACAACCCATAAATAGCAAAAACTAAGTTGGTCAAGATGACCGTTGGAAAATCTCATCAAAAAGGTGAAAAAGGGTGTCTCGGTCACTGCCCGATCCGCATGACCGAGTGGCGTCGAGGCCGTACGTCCCGCGGGTCCAGAATTGCGTCCAGGTTCCTTCCCGCGGTACTGGATCGATGCGCGACCCGTTTACCCGGATAGGGTCCGCGCGTAAACCCGTTAACCCGTGCCGTGACCCGGAATCCTTCCTCGACGCCAGATCGATCCGCAGGCAGCTTTCCTCGATGCCGTCTCGTCCCGCGGATCCATTTGTCTCGTGCCAGACTGATCCGTCGATGCCCGATACCCAGACTGATCCGCGGCTGCCTTCTCCCGATGCTAACTCGACCCGCGGATCACTTTCTTGATGCCGATACGATCCGCGGGTTGATTTCTTCCCAACTTCTTATTTCCTTTTTATTCTCCTTAGTCCCAATGTGAGTCCTAAGGTTAATACTCCCCCTCAAGTTAAACATAAAGAATTTATGCTTAACTTGGAGACTCACAACCATCACCTCATTAAAAACCTTATCAAAGAAAACCTCATGGGACAAAACTTTGGTAAGGGAAAAAGAGTGTGATGATTGCAAGCAAGAGGTCTTCTCATGGATGTGTGAGATCCACAAGTCCTAGTTTGCCTAAGATGTTGTTGCAAACTTTAAGACTTGCGGACTTGGTGAATATATCCGCTAGTTGGTCTTCACTTCTTGTAAAACAAGGTAGAGTCCATCCTTGTTCAATCTTCTCTCGAACCTTGTGGCAATCAACCTCAATGTGCTTCGTCCTCTCATGAAATACCGAGTTTGTAGCAATGTGAATTGCGGCTTGATTGTCACAATGCATTACCATCGGCTTATCCGTTTCGATTCCCAAGTGAGCTAAGATTCCTCTCAACCAAGTAAGCTCATTTGTCAACTTCTTCATGGCCCTATACTCGGCCTCCGCACTTGAGCATGAGACTTCTTTTTGTTTCTTAGTCCTCCAAGTGACCAAGTTTCCACCGATGAAAGTGCAATATCCGGTTGTAGATCTTCTATCATTTCTATCACCGGCCCAATCCGCATCACAATAACCAACCACATCGGAACTCTCATTCTTACCCATCCAAACTCCTAGACCCGGACTATCCTTCAAGTATCTAAGGATCCTCTCCACCATTTGCCAATGGTAAACCGTCGGTTTTTGCATATGTTGACTAACTTGATTTACCGCAAAGCTTATATCCGGTCTTGTGAGACACAAATAGATCAATTTTCCCACAAGCCGTCTATATCTTGATGGATCCTCGTATGGCTCATTCTCCTTCTCCCCCTTTCGATCGCCCTTATAACCATCTTCTAATGGGGTTTTAGCCGGCTTAGCTCCAAGCTTCCCGGTTTCCTTCAACAAATCCAAGGTGTACTTCCTTTGAGAAATATGCAAACCATTCTTGAACCGACACACCTCAATCCCAAGAAAGTATTTCACTTCGCCAAGGTCTTTCATTTCAAATACCGAATTGAGGAAGTCCTTTGTTTCTTGAATTCCTTGCTCATCACTTCCGGAGATGATCATATCATCCACATAGATCAAAACCACTACTATCCCATTAGGACCTTGAAGTGTGAAAAGTGTGTGGTCCAACTCACATTTCTTGAATCCTCTTTCTTTGAGTGTTGAACTAAGCTTCTTATACCAAGCTTTTGGTGATTGTTTCAATCCGTAGATGGCCTTGTTTAACTTGAGAACCTTTCCCGGTGCTATAGAGGTCTCAAGTCCGGGTGGTGGTGTCATATACACCTCTTCCTCAAGATCTCCTTGTAAGAAAGCATTCTTTACGTCCATTTGCCATAAATCCCAATCTAGGTTTGCCGCCAAAGAGAACACAACTCTCACCGTGTTGAGCTTTGCAACCGGAGCAAATGTATCCGTGTAGTCATCTCCATATGTTTGGGTGAACCCTCTAGCCACCAACCTTGCCTTATACCTCTCAAGATCTCCATTACTCAAGTATTTTATTGTGAAGACCCATTTGGAGCTCATAGTTCTCTTGCCTTCGGGAAGATCGGCTTCATCCCAAGTATGGTTCTTAACCATAGCTCCAACCTCATCATCTACCGCTTCTACCCAATTCTCATCTTCCATAGCTTCCTCAAATGTCTTAGGGATTGTATACTTATCTATCTTCGTCACAAACGCTCTATGAGAAGATGGTAAAAGGGCGAGCGAACACACCGCTTGGATTGGATGAGCTACGGCTTGGTTGTTGAAATACACACGGCTCTCTTTCCATTTAGAAGGGTCTTTTCTTACTCTTGTGCTTCTCCTCAAAACCGGTTCAACCACTTCTTCTTGAATTTCAACATCCGGAGCTTCTTCTTGAACTTGTCCTTGCTCAATCAAAACCTCTTCTTGACTAGCTTCCTCTTGAACCAAATCTTGAGCTTCCTCTTCTTGAACTGATGGATCCTTGTTGTTACTACTCATATTGTCTCTTGGCTCAGGATTCCCAAGATTTTGAAGAAGGAATCTTAAGTTTGAGCCAAGGTCCGACGGAGTAGCCAAATCACTCAATTCACCGCGATCTTTGACACTATAAAATCCTTGATTCTCAAGGAACTTCACATCTCTAGATACGACAGTCTTCCTTGAAACCGGATCGTAACACTTGTATCCCTTTTGTGTTGAGGAGTATCCAAGAAAGATGCATCTTGTGCTCTTTGGTTCTAGCTTGTCCCTTAGTTCCCTAGGTACAAAAACAAAGCAAACACACCCAAAGACTTTCAAATGATCGAGAAAGGGTTTAGTTTTATTGAGTACCTCAAATGGTGAGATGTCATCAAGAATCTTCGTGGGAGTGCGATTTATAAAGTAACAAGCGGTCATGACCGCATCTCCCCAAAAACTTCTTGGTACATTCATATGGAACATCATAGCTCTTGAAACCTCCATTAGGTGCCGATTCTTTCTTTCGGCAACACCATTTTGTTGAGGAGTGTAAGGACAAGTCGTTTGATGCACAATGCCGAGTCTAGCTAGGTGATCTTTGAATTTGTTGCTCATGTATTCACCACCATTATCTGTTCTAAAAATCTTAATCTTGGCATTGTAACTGTTAGCAATATAAGCTTGGAAATTCTCAAATGCATCAAGAACTCTATCTTTAGAGGGTAAAAGAGTAAGCCAAGTGTACTTTGATTTTTCATCTATGAATGTGACAAAGTATTTATTGTTATCTCTAGATGAGCTAGGTGAAGTCCAAACATCCGAATGCACAAGATCAAAGCAATTTTCATAGATTGTAGATGACTTAGTAAAAACGGTTTTGCAATGTTTTCCGAGAATACAAGATTCACAAGATAAATGATTAAAAACAACATTTGGAAGCATTATTTCAAGAGCCCGAGAATGGGGATGTCCTACTCTAGCATGCCATATCGCATTATTTGCTTTTCCTAAACAAGTTTGAAATTGAAAAACACTAGATGAGCTTGGTGATAAATCTTCTAAGACATAGAGATCATCCTTGGTGCCACCACCTCCTATCACTTTTCCGGATTTAATATCCTGAAAATGGAAGTCATTAGGACCAAAGATTGCATAACAATTCAAGTCACTAGTCATTCTTTTAACGGAAAGCAAATTCGATTCAAAATTTGGCATGTAAAAGGCTCTAGAGTTTCTATTAAATAGATTCAAGTTCCCAATTCCTTTGATAGGTATATTTTCACCATTTGCAATCATCACATTTCCTCTAGAGGGTTCCAATTTTTCAAGCAAGTTCAAGTTACTAATCATATGATGAGATGCACCCGAATCAACCACAAGAGAGTTACTAGGTTTACGAGTGTAGAAAGTTTTACCGGACTCCTTGAGTGAAGCAATTGACTTGATAAGAGATTCCAAGTCGGACTTCCTCACGTAATCCCCTTGGACCGCATCGTCTCCTATCTTAATCGGTGTTGAGGGTTGGCTCCTTGGTTGGTCCACATGATCTTGCCTCGCCGAAGTATAATTGGCTTTTGAGTAGCCTCTTGAGTATCCCGGTCTTGGTGTCGGCCTAAGATGAGGATTAAGCAACCAACACTTCTCCTTTGAGTGACCCTCCTTCTTGCAATGTTCACACTTGAGATCCGGGTTAAAATGTTTGCCCTTATAGTTCCGGTTATCGTTGCGGTTGTAAGCTCCGGCATTGGCCATCGGAAGCTCCCCCTTACCGCCAAATAATCCATGAGTCCCTTGCTCCCTTTGAATTTGAGAACACACATCCTCCATGCTTGGTAGCTTTTCCGACCTTAGAATGTGTTTGATAAGGTCATTGTACGCCGGGTTTAGGGTGAGAAGCAACCCAAAGACCTTATCTTGCTCTTTCCTCTCATTCAACACACACGGATCAATGGAGCTTGGTCTCAACATGTCAAGTTCCGACCATAAAGACCGATACTTTCCCAAATGCTTAGTGAACTCCATGTCCTCTTGATGAAGATTGTTGATAGCTTTCTTCACTTCAAACACACGAGCCAAATTCGAGACATTTCCATATACATTCTTCAATGTCTCCCACAGTTCAAAGGCTGTCTCACAATAGGAATATGCTTCAAGGATGGATGGATCAATGCCATTTTGGAGTACCGCCAAGACCGTTTGGTCTTCTTGAAACCATTTTTCTTCTCTAGCTTTCTTGGCGGCTTCATCTTCTTTCTCCTTTTCCACCGATTCAGACTCAAAGATTGGTCTTAGTGAGAGATCAACATGCTCCCATTAACCTCTTCCACATAGAGCCGTTTTGGTCGTTCTAGACCACAACAAGTAATTTTCTCCTTTGAGAATCACCGGAACCACCAACGCCTTAGAACTCTCCGATGAATTCATCTTCCTCTTCGATTTTGTTACTTGGCCGAAAGAAACCTACAAAAGATTGAAGCTTCCAACCAACCAACAATGTTTTACACCGAAAGTTTCAAACTTTCAAAGACTTATCACTAATACCAACAATGAACCAAGAGTTTTTGTGATTTTGACGCGGATTTGAAACCTTTAGAACCGATTTGTGATTATCTTTTAGATGTTTGGTAAGGCAAGCGCATAAAGAGTATAGAGGAACTCAATATAACGATTTGACCTAGCAATTTAAAGAACACCTCACAAATCGGAGAGATTAAGAAGTTTGTAAGAGATTTAGTAGAGATTTAAAGACTCAAATGATCGAACACGCTCTGATACCATGTAAGAATTATAGAGATTAAGAAAGAATTAAGGAGATTGATGGAGATTAAGAGAGATTAGTGAAAAGTAAAGAGAATATGATCTTGAAACATTTTTATTTCTTTTTCCATTCAAGATAAAGTTTACAATGATTGGGAACAACCCATAAATAGCAAAAACTAAGTTGGTCAAGATGACCGTTGGAAAATCTCATCAAAAAGGTGAAAAAGGGTGTCTCGGTCACAGCCCGATCCGCATGACCGAGTGGCGTCGAGGCCGTACGTCCCGCGGGTCCAGAATTGCGTCCAGGTTCCTTCCCGCGGTACTGGATCGATGCGCGACCCGTTTACCCGGATAGGGTCCGCGCGTAAACCTGTTAACCCGTGCCGTGACCCGGAATCCTTCCTCGACGCCAGATCGATCCGCAGGCAGCTTTCCTCGATGCCGTCTCGTCCCGCGGATCCATTTGTCTCGTGCCAGACTGATCCGTCGATGCCCGATACCCAGACTGATCCGCGGCTGCCTTCTCCCGATGCTAACTCGACCCGCGGATCACTTTCTTGATGCCGATACGATCCGCGGGTTGATTTCTTCCCAACTTCTTATTTCCTTTTTATTCTCCTTAGTCCCAATGTGAGTCCTAAGGTTAATAAAGAATTTGTGACCGAGAGCTTTGAGTAACGAGAGTATTTAGTACCCAAAGATTTAGTGACCGAGAGATTTTGAGAGTTTCCGAGAGATTTTGAGAAACCAAAGATTTTAGTAACCAAAGTATGAGTAACCGAGAGTTTGAAAGAATAAGTAACCGAGAGATTAGAGAGATTTAGTAACCAAGAATTAAAACGTGATACCGGCATTTTCCATCGGTTCACTTCAAGAAACTCTCAAGTAAGCAATCTCAATCTCTTATTAGCTTACTTGGACAAAGATTTAACAAGAGCAACAAAGGCTCACCAAGAATTTTAAACCAAGGTTTTCAAAACCATTTTCTTTAAAATTTCGAATAAAACAAAACCTTTTGGTAACAAATTCCAAACTTTTCAAAAACAAACATTTCAAATTCACTAGAATTTCTTCACAAAATCCAGTTTCAAATAAAACAAAGATTTTCAACATTTCTTTTAAAATCAGCAAAACCCGGTTTTAAGAAAATCAAGACTTTAAAACTTTGAAATCGAAATTCTTCAGCATTTGAAATCAAACTTTTCAAATTCATTTAAAATCAACATTTTCAAAACCTTTTAAACAAAATTCTTACACCAAGAATTTTCAAATCAATTTCTTCAAAATTAAACAAAATCCGGTTTAAAGAACACAACTTTAAACTTTTGAAATCAAAATTTCGCAAACATTTGAAATCAATTTGCAGCGGAATCTAACACGAATTTGTGTTGGGTTAAGCGCATGAGAGAGATTGATTACTTCCTCATACCGATTCAACCCAACTCACCAAAGAAATCAAAATTTTAGAACTTTTGAAAATCAAAACTGAATCTCCAAATCTCCAACCCAAGAGCTTATGCTCTGATACCATGTTGGAATTTGATGAGTGTAAGCTCATCTATGAAGAACAAACACCTAAAAGTGTTAAAGAAAGAATCCACACAAACCGGTTTCATCAAAACCGAGTATTACATGTGTGGATAGATTTGGAGTTTAATAAGAAGAAATAAGGTATATAATTAAAGGAAAGTTACATAAAAGATGGGGTTTGATTCATAAGAATCAAACCCATAACTTAGTTCCTTTAATAATCTACATTGGAAAATACTAAGAAAAACTTAAGTAAAATAAAAGATAAATAAGAACAAGAGTTTTCTCTCTTTATTTAGAATACTTGGATGCATACAAATGAATCTTACAACTTGTATTTATAGAGGAAGAATCAGAATCAAAATTAAAGGTAAAAATAAAATGTTGACCAAATTTGAATTTGGTCAACTGTCCCAACGTTCGGATGTACGGACTGGCGTCGAGTGAAAGTGACCCGCGGGACGAGAAGAATCACGCGGCATGGGGACGCAGGAGCTTCGGACGCGGGTCGAGGATCAGGACGAGTGGCATCGAGTCGCAGGACGCGGATCATCGATGCCAACACGCGAAGGGACGCGGATCAGTACACGACCCGCGTGTTTATCCGTTAACCCGGGTCGGGTATTCGGATAAACACGCGGATCCTAGAAACTGATCTGATCCGCGTGTTCGAGCATCGGTACGTGGTTCCTCGACGCCTCTTCGATCCGCGGGTCGAGTGGCATCGATGCCAGGTCCGACCCGCGGTACATGGTCGGGACCAAATTTCCCAACTTCCATTTTTCACCGTTTTTGCCATTTTCTCGTGCGACCTTCTTCGTTCCTCATGCGGCCTCACTCCTTCTTCACTTGAATGGCCTAGAACACCATTTTCCAAGCCTTGAACGCTTCTTGACCTTCCTTACCCAAAGTGACCCGAATATGGCTAAGTCTTGGGCACTTTGGGATCTTCTCTTGAACACTTTTGTGTTCTCCTTGTTTAACACTCCTCCGTGTTCCCTTCGGTTTCATATATACCAATAACAATCCCATTTCTCCCCCTTAGCTCCTTGACTCCCCAAGTCTATGCATCCTTTCTGTAAGCCATAATTCTTTCACTATCCGAAGCAACAATCTCGGATAACTCCATCACATCGGCTTGTCTTGAGGAATTGAAATGGCTCGTCGATTAGATAGCTACAAGTTCGGATTTTCCCTTTCGGGCTCGTCGATTATGTAGCCACCAGTTCGGATTTTCCCTTCCAAATCCTCCATGCTTCTAGATCTCCAAAAGGTTGGAAATTTACTCCTTGACCCATCAAGGAACCACCTTCTTAGTTGCATCTCCTTGGACTCCTTGGGTGTGCATCATCGGTTCCACATTCAACAAGGACCGCTACAAAACATACCACAAGCACAACTCCAAGCAATCTTTCCATTCCCATCAATGTTACCACTCAATGTTACCAACACCAAATTTTCTCAATGTTACCAACACCAACCATCAATGTTACAAGAATGGACCTTAGTGCTCAAACCTTATCACCATAGAGTATAAGGGTCCTGTGATAAGTTTCACACACACGGTGAGCTTTGATAAAGGGGAAACATTTCTTTCTTTTACCGAAGAGAATTCACAACACAAGAGAATTCAAACCAAGCGTAATCAAGCACATAAGGATCCGGGTTAGTGTTTGGTTTGTGTTTAGGCTTTGGTTCCAAACTGATTTTGAGAATAGAGAGTATAGAGAATATAGAGAATATAGAGAATAAAAGATTTTAGAGATTTTAAAAGAATATAGAAAGATTTTGAGTATAAGAAAGGGGTAGATTTAAGAAGTACTCTCTATCCTCATGGATGTGTTTCATCTCAAGCTAGATCTTGGTATCATCAACCATAAATTTTAAACACGAGAGGTAAGGATTAGGATTAACCCAAATTAAGCTTTCATGGTTGAACATCACTAACTGATCAATTCCAATGATCTCCTCCCGAGAGTCTCTCTTTGAGTATCTCCATGATTTCAATCTTCTCCTCTTCTCTTGTAAACAATCTCGGTCCTTCCTTCATCTAGCCACACCAATTAGAGAACACAACATCCTTGAGCTTAATGGGAGGGAAAAACTTCAAATTTTCGTGACTAACTTCCCTTGAATTCCAATAAGCTTTACACTAGTGACCGAGCATCATTTCACTCGGATTTTGGCTCCAAAGGTTGGGACTTTCTTCTCCCTTACTCCTTCTTGTTTGAACCATTTCAAAACAGCTCCAAAGGTTGGACATTTACTCCTTGACCCATCAAGGAACCACCTTCTTGTTTGAGCTTCATCTTCAAAGGAACAATCTTCTCTCCATGGATTTGGACGTCTCCTCCTCCAAGAGCTTCTTCCTTTGGTCATTTTCTTTCTTCAACTAGAAAGCTTCGGGCTTTCTTCTTCTTCATTCTTCAATCTCGGATCTAGCTTTCTCCGAGCAATAGATCCAAGTCTTCAACATCAAAACCATTCATCCAAACAAAGATTCACCAAAGAAGAGATATTTTCGAACCATCTCTTCCCCATAAGCACAGCGGAAACATAAGAATAGAATGTGTGTTAGGTTAAGCGCATAAGGAGAATGGAAACCTCCTTATAACGATTCAACCTAACATTTTTAAGAACCCATGAACCAAGAGCCAACCCGCTCTGATACCATGTTAGATTTTAGGGTTCATAAGGTGTTCATAAACCAAGATCCAACCTTTAGAGAGATTGAATCCACAAGAAAAGCTCAAATGAGCAAAGAGATTAAGAAAGAGTTTTGACAGATTCGAAGAGAGATTTAGAGAGTTTTAGGAGTAGATTAAGAAGAGATTAACATGAATGGGTTCATTCCTAAATGGAAATCACCCTAAATGCATAAACTCTAAAGACTACATTTTAGAGAAATGATGAACTCAGATTTTTTTATTAATGAAAGAGTTGATGAATTACAAAGGGAATACACAATATATATAGAGCTAAGGATCTGATCATAAAGTAAAGGTAAAGTAATAAAGCAACATTTGCTTTATGTGATGATAAGGTTGATGATAAGGTTGTCCTTTGCTTTGTGTGATGAATGAACCAAGACACAATCTGGTCTAGAAACGTAACGGCTAGTTTAGAGTGATTCCCGCCACGTTTTAAATCTCCTTCTCTTGACGTCACATACCGCGGGTCGAGGATCCATCATGGTAACTCTTTATTCACTTTAGTAACTTAAAGAAAGATTAATCCTTAAGTACTCTCCTTGATTAACACTCCCCCTCAAGTCCAAACACAACAAAGTGAAGTGTGGACTTGGAGATACAAGGAGAGGCCTCATTAAAACCTAAGTAGATAAAACCCATTGGGATAAAACTCTACTAAGGAAAAAGAGTACCAACTCAATGATCTTTAGGGAAATTTAATCAAGGTCTTGTTTTTCTTGAGCTTCGGTCCTCGGCTTCTCTTCTCTTGCCTCGGCCTCGCCCTCTTTCTTCATGCTTCCTCTCTAATAATGAAGAATTGATTGAGTCTATGTTTTGAAGTTATTCGAGATTGTTGCTTTGGATAGTTAAGGAAATAAGGGAAAAAGTAAAATGTTGACCAAATTTGAATCTTGTCAACTGTCCCAACGGTCTGATGTCGTACGGTCTGGTATCAGGAGAAATGGATCCGCGGGTCGAGCAGGATCACGCGGCATCGGGACTCAGGTTCTTCGGACGCGGGACGGAGATCAAGACGAGTGGCATCGAGCTTCAGGACGCGGGTCATCGATGCCAAGGACGCGGATCAGTACACGACCCGCGTGTTTATCCGTTAACCCGGGTCGGGTATTCGGATAAACACGCGGATCCTAGAAACTGATCTGATCCGCGTGTTCGCATCAGTACGTGCCTTCCTCGATGCTCCTTCGATCCGCGGGACGACTGGCATCGATGCCAGTCCGACCCGCGGTACATGGCCGGGACATATTTTTTCCAACTTCCGTTTTTCACCATTTTCGCCATTTTCTCGTGTGGCCTTCTTCGTTCCTCATGCGGCATGACTCCTTCTTCACTTGAATGGCCTAGAACACCACTTTCCAAGTCTTGACCGCCTCTTGACCGCCTCTTGACCTTCCTTTCCCAAAGTGACCCGAATATGGCTAAGTCTTGGGTACTTTGGGATCTTCTCTTGAACACCTTTGTGTTCTCCTTGTTTAACACTCCCCCGCAAGTTAATACGCAGTAACACGAAGTATTAACTTGGAGACACAAGGAGAGACCTCATTAAAACCTTAGTGGGAAAACCCTTTGGGACAAAACCACACTAAGGAAAGAGAGTATCAACTCCAAGGTCTTAAGGGTTTTAAACCAAGGTCTTGAGCTTCACCTCGGCTCCTCTTTGTTCTGCCTCGGTCTTGCTCTTCTTCTTTGAGCTTCGGCCTCCACTTATCCGTGATAGCTTCGGCCTTGCTATTCTTTTTTGGGCTTCTTCTTTAATACTTCCCCACACTCTTAGCCGTCGTGAAGACTTGTGAACAGAGGCTAAGAATGGGGCTTGGCATCGCCTTTTGCTCTTTGAGTTCCGGATCAATCTTCGATCTTATTGCTCCCTTTGATTCTTCTTCTTAACTCCGGTTTCTCCTCATGGTTTCCTCATCAATTTTCCTTCATTTGCACCTTTGATCAGGAGGTTTAAACAAAAGAAAACATTAGAGATGTTTCCATAACTCAAAACCATAAATTAAGAAATTTGATATGAAATCGCAATAGATTGAAATGAGAAATGATTGATCCATAAATGGGAGTTTAGAAATGGCCATTTTCTTGAAGTTTCGGATCAGTTGTTGGTCTTATTGCTTCTCCTTGATTTCCCGAGAGCATTGATTGGACGCCTCTTGATGTTTTCTTGTTATTTTGCGTCGGACGTGGTTTCGATTTCGTTTTCACACCGTCTCCATGGACTTGAGCGTGACCTTATCTACACCACTTGGAAGGAGAAACCAAGTATATGAGAGGTTTCTCCACCTTCCCAAGACAAAGCGTCCAAAAACATCCGAGAGCCTTTTTCTCTACTCTTCTTCACGGGACTGTTTTGAGACCGCCTTATTGTTACGGTTTGGATACTTGGAATTTCGATTCCTTTGATTAGTCTTCTCCCCCGTACACCAAAATTCACCAATCCGATTACTTCTTAACATTTCTTCTTGAATTTCAACTTGCATTTACACAATAAACGAGTTGGATTAGCCATATTCAACTAATTAAGTTTAAAAACATAAAACATTCAAATTTCATCATGATTTTAAACTTTTAATCTTCAATTCATTTAAAGGTTCCAAATTTGCAAGCATATCATTTTCAAGAATTTAAACTCCTTTAATCAACCGGTTTTACTCTAAAACGGAATTCAAAATTCAAAATTCAAATTTCAAATAAAATGGAGGGAAAAATTTAGAAACTCCCTCTTCTTCCAATTCGGATTGGAAGTGTGAACTTTGAAGCTTTGTAGCTTCTTGAAGAATCTTGTAACAATTTGTGTGATTTCCTTTGAACCACCATATCATTAACTCCTTTGAAGAATAAACTTTGGGCTTGGATTCAACGTGATTTTAAATGCTCTATTGGCATCCCACGGTTCTCTCCCATTCACAATTTTCCCATTTTCCCGGTTCCATGGTGAGTTTGCTCAAGATCACATGAGCTCTTTTCTCACTTTTCCACTTGTTTGAACCAGTCATTCATTAAGCTCCAAGGATGGCAATTCTTCACCCTCTTCTTTTGAGCTTCATCAAAAATAATAACCAAATAGCATTAGTAACCATGATTTAGTAACCGAGAGTTTGAGAGATTTTGGTAACCAAGAGATTGAGAGATTAAGTAACCAAGAGATTGAGAGATTAGTAACCAAGATTGAGAGATTAGTAACCAAGAGAATTTCAAAAACATTTTTCTTTTGAAAAACAACAAAATCCGGTTTTTCAAACAACAACTTTTAAACTTTTGAAATCAAACTTTTCAAATTCACTAAAATTAATTCAAAGATTTTCGAACACGAAGATTTTTCAAACATTTTTCTTTATCATAAACAAAACCCGGTTTAACAAAAAGACACAAACTTTAAACTTTAAAATCAAAATTTTTCAAATCATTTTAAATCATTTGCAGCGGATAAACTAATTCGAATTTGTGTTGGGTTAAGCGCATGAGAAAGATTGAAGCTTTCTCATACCGATTCAACCCAACTCACCAAAGAAATCAAACTTTTCAAAACTTTTAAAAATTCAAAACAAACCGAAACTCCAAACCTCTAAACCAAGAGCTAACCGCTCTGATACCATGTTGAAATTTGATGAGTCTAAGCTCATCTATGAAGAACAAACACCTAAAACTGTTAAAGAAAGAATCCACACAAACCGGTTTCATCATAACCGAGTATTACATGTGTGGATAGATTTGGAGTTTGATAAGAAGAAATAAGGTAGATTATCAAAGGAAAGTTACATAAAAGATGGGGTTTGATTCATAAGAATCAAACCCATAACTTAGTTCCTTTAATAATCTATATTGGAAAATACTAAGAAAAGCTTAAGTAAAGAAAGAAAAGAAATAAAATAAGAACTAAAGATTTTCTCTTCTTTTATTGATAAAATGATACTTGGATGATTACAAATGAATCTTACAACATCTATTTATAGAGGAAAAATCAGATCTAAAGAAATAAAGGAAAAAGTAAAATGTTGACCAGATTTGAATCTGGTCAACTGTCCCAACGGTCTGATGCCGTACGGTCTGGCATCAGGAGAAATGGATCCGCGGGTCGAGCAGGATCACGCGGCATCGGGACTCAGGTTCTTCGGACGCGGGACGGAGATCAGGACGAGTGGCATCGAGCTTCACGACGCGGGTCATCGATGCCAAGGACGCGGATCAGTACATGACCCGCGTGTTTATCCGTTAACCCGGGTCGGGTATTCGGATAAACACGCGGATCCTAGAAACTGATCTGATCCACGTGTTCGCATCAGTACGTGCCTTCCTTGATGCTCCTTCGATCCGCGGGACGACTGGCATCGATGCCAGTCCGACCCGCGGTATATGGCCGGGACAGATTTTTTCCAACTTCCGTTTTGTAGAGATTTGTGTGATATTGTCTCACACAAACCAAAGATTCAACCTTTGGAAGGGATTGAATCAAAGAATGCTTAAGAGAGCTTTGAGATTTAAAAGAGTTTAGAAAGAGATTTAGAACAGATTTAGAGGAGATTATAAGAGAGATTAAGAATAGATTAAGAGTAATTTAGAGAAGATATAAACATAAATGGGTTTGATCCAAAAGGATCTCACCCTTAAAACTAATCTCTCCTAATGTCTACATTTGGATAAATCTGATTTTGAATAAGAGAAAGAAGAGAGAAAAATATGAACTTGAACTCAGATTTTATTATAAAGAACAAGTTAATGAATTACAAAGGGAAATACAACATATTTAAAGAGAAAAAGAGCATATGAACGTTGGAGAAGATTAGGATCAGATTCATAAAGCAAAAGCAACATTTGGACTCTTGTGCTAAAAGCAACCTTATCCCTTTCTCCTTTTTATTCAAACGGTCTCATTTAATTTAAACCGGGACCACTTTAGATTCTTTACCGCGACTCAACACACACGGCCTCGGGACTGATCCGCGTGTTCTCCTCGATGCTGTTAGATTTTAGGACTTAGATTGAGAGAATAAGAGATTGAGAGAATTGGGAAGAATAGAGAGAAAGAGTATGAACTTGAAAAATTATTCCATTCAAGATAAATGTGCAAGGTTCATACAACAAGATTTATATAGAAAACAGTTCTGGCCTCCGTGTCGATCGACACTAAATAAGTGTGTCGATCGACACGCCTCTCCAACGGTCATATCTCAACGGTTGGATAGCAACGGTCGGATTCTCCAACGGTCGGATTCAAACTCTGGGACTCGTGTCGATCGACACCACTCCTTGGTGTCGATCGACGCCTTCGTTCCGCACCTCCAGTTTTTCCAGAGAGGTGAGTGTCGATCGACACTCACCTCTGTCGATCGACACTCTTGCTTATTCTTTTCCCTTAGCACATTTTGATGGTGCCAAGGTCAATACTCCCCCTCAAGTTAAACATAAGGAATTATGCTTAACTTGGAAACCCGCAACCATCACCTCATTAAAAACCTTAACAAAGAAAACCACGTGGGACAAAACTTTGCTAAGGGAAAAAGAGTGTGATGATTGCAAGTTAGGGTCTTCTCATGGATGAGTGAGATCCACGAGTCCAAGCTTGCTAAAGAGACGGTTGCAAACCTTGAGACTCGCAGCTTTGGTGAAGATATCCGCCACTTGGTCCTCGCTCCTTGTAAAACATGGAAGTGTCCATCCTTGTTCAATCTTCTCACGAACCTTGTGACAATCGATCTCGATGTGCTTCGTCCGTTCGTGGAACACCGAGTTGGTAGCTATGTGAATTGCGGCTTGGTTGTCGCAATGCATCACCATCGGCTTAGTGATCTCAATCCCCATGTGAGCTAAGATGCCTCTCAAACATGTTAGCTCATTTGTTAATTTCTTCATCGCTCTATACTCGGCTTCCGCACTTGAACATGAGACCGACTTTTGCTTCTTAGTTCTCCAAGTCACCAAGTTTCCACCAATGAATGTTGCATAGCCGGTTGTGGATCTTCTATCGTTTCGATCTCCGGCCCAATCCGCATCACAATACCCAACAACTTCGGTGTTTTCATTTCTTCCCATCCAAATGCCTTGGCCAACACTCCCTTTAAGGTACCGAAGTATTCGATCCACCATTTTCCAATGAAACACCTTTGGCTCCTTCATATGTTGACTTACTTGGTTGACCGAAAAGCAAAGATCCGGCCTTGTTAGGGTAAGATAGATCAATTTCCCAACAAGTCTTCTATATTGAGATGGATCCTCATACATTTCATCTTCTTGCTCCCCCTTTCGATCGGCCTTGTATCCTTCCTCAAGCGGTGTCTTAGCCGGCTTCGAGGCAAGCTTCCCGGTTTCCTTGAGCAAATCCAAAGTATACTTCCTCTGGGAGATGTGCAATCCATTTGTGAATCTACATACTTCGATCCCAAGGAAGTATTTCAACTCGCCGAGATCCTTAATTTCAAAGACCGATTTTAGGAAATCCTTAGTGTCTTGAATCCCTTGTTTATCATCACCGGAGATGATCATATCATCCACGTAGAACAAGACAACCACCATTCCATTCGGGCCTTGAAGCGTGAATAGAGTGTGATCCAATTCACACTTCTTGAAACCTTTTTCCTTGAGAGTCAAACTTAGCTTCTTGTACCAAGCCCTTGGGGATTGTTTAAGACCATAGATGGCTTTCCTTAGCCGAAGAACCTTTCCGGGAGCAATGGTGTTCTCTAGGCCGGGTGGGGAGTCATGTACACCTCTTCTTCAAGATCTCCTTGAAGGAAAGCATTCTTCACATCCATTTGCCACAACTCCCAATCCAAATTGATCGCCAAAGAGAATACAACCCGTACCGTGTGTAGCTTAGCCACCGGAGCAAATGTGTCTGTATAATCATCTCCATAGGTTTGTGTAAATCCTCTCGCCACTAACCGCGCCTTGTGTCGTTCCAAGTCCCCATTGCTCAAGAACTTAAGAGTGAAGACCCATTTAGAGCTAACCGCTCTTTTCCCAAACGGAAGATCGGCCTCATCCCACGTGTGGTTCTTAATCATAGCCCCAACCTCATCATTAACCGCTTCAACCCAATGATCCTCTTCCATTGCCTCGTCATATGTCTTCGGAATCGAATGTTCATCTATTTTCACAAGGAAGGCTTGATGAGAGGAAGGTAAAAGGGCGAGCGAACAAACCGCTTGAATAGGTTGAGCAACGGCTTGGTTGTTGTAGTAGACTCTATTCTCTTTCCATGTGGAAGGGTCCTTCCTTAATCTTGTGCTTCTCCTAAGAACCGGTTCGCATGGTTCTTCTTCAACTCTCGAGTCATCGTGGTCGTGTGCTTGAGCATCGGGGAGTTCATCATGACCAATCACCGCTCCTTGACTTTCTTGAGCACCGGAGGTCTCATCATTACTAACCGTCTCCTCTTGATCATTGGGAACACTCTCATCATTGGTCTCTTGGATAGTCTCCTCTTGGACTGGAGGAGCTTCACCGTTTCTAGCCTTTGGTGCTTCCGGGTTGTCAAGATGTTGAAGGAGGAACCTTAAATTAGCATTGTAGTCCGTAGAGCTTGCAAATTCCCTTAGTTCATCCTTCTCTTCGGTACTATAGTAGCTCTTTTCCTCCATAAACTTCACATCCTGGGATACAAATGTTCTTCTCGAACTTGGATCATAACATTTGTATCCCTTTTGGGTAGTGGAATATCCAATGAACATACACCTTGTGCTCTTTGCATCTAGCTTTGTCCGCAATTCACCGGGAACTAAGACAAAACAAACACACCCAAAAACCCTTAGATGTTCAATAAAAGGTTTAGTATTATTAAGTACCTCAAACGGAGAGATATCCGAGAGAATTTTGGTTGGTATTCGGTTGATCAAATAGCACGCCATCATGACCGCATCACCCCAAAATCTCTTAGGTACATTCATGTGGAACATCATGGCACGAGACACCTCCATCAAGTGACGATTCTTCCGTTCGGCCACGCCATTTTGTTGAGGAGTGTATGGACAACTTGTTTGATGCAAAATGCCATGCTTAGATAGATGTTCTTTGAAGCGATGGCTTGTATATTCTCCTCCATTATCTGTTCTAAAGATTTTGATCTTGGCATTGAATTGGTTAGTAACATAAGTTTGAAAATTTATGAATGCATCAAGAACACGATCTTTTGATGGTAATAGGGTGATCCAAGTATATTTTGATTTTTCATCTATAAATGTTACGAAATACTTGTTATTATCCCTAGATAAGCATGGTGAGGTCCAAACATCCGAATGAACTAAATCAAAACATTTCTCATAAGTAGTAGTAGAATTCGGGAAAACCGTTTTACAATGTTTACCAAGAATACAAGATTCACAACTCTTATGATCAAAGTAAACATTTGGTAACATTAATTCAAAAGCTCTAGAATGAGGATGACCTAATCTAGCATGCCAAATAGCATTATTAGCCACTCCTAAACAAGATTTGACCGAAAAAGAACTAGGTGAAAAATCTTCAATAACATAGAGATCATCTTTGGTTCCACCCTCTCCAATAATCTTTCCGGAATCAATATCCTGAAAATGAACATCATTAGGACCAAATATTGCATAACAATTCAAATCTTTAGTAGCTCTTTTTACCGAAAGTAAATTAGAAGTAAAAGTCGGCATATAAAAGGCTTTAGAATCTTTATCAAAGACTTTTAAAGTTCCAATTCCTCTTATAGGTATATTATCACCATTAGCAATCATCACATTTCCATTATTTGACTCAATATTCTCAAGCATCCTAGAGTTACTAATCATGTGATGGGAAGCTCCCGAATCAACTACTAGGGAGCTACTAGGAGTATGGGTAAAGTAAGTTTTACCGGATTCCTTTTGTATGGTAAGAGCTTTGATGAGTGCCTCCAAGTCGGATTTTCTCACATAATCTCCTTGGTTGGCCTCCTCACCTTGCTTAGCTAATCCGGTTGGAACTTGGTCGGGCTTGGCCGTGGTGTAGTTAGCTCTTGGGTTCTTCGGGTAGTCGATCCACCAACTCGGCTTGAGCTCCGGATGAAGAAGCCAACAAGTCTCCTTGGTGTGTCTTCCCTTGCAATGTTCACACCTTGCCTTAGAGCCCGGCCGATTGTTACCATAGCTCCCTTTGTTTCCACGATTATCGAATCGGTTGTAAACCCCTTGTTAGCCGTTGGAAGCTCCCCCTTACTATCAAAGAGTCCTTGGGAACCTTGTTCTCTTTGAATTTGTGAGCACACATCTTCAAGACTTGGGAGCTTCTCCGACCTTAGGATGTGCTTGATGAGATCATTGAATGCCGGATTCAAGGTGAGTAATAGCCCAAAGACCTTGTCTTGTTCTTTCCTTTCGTTTAGCACCTTTGGATCAATGGAACTTGGTCTCAACATTTCAAGCTCGGCCCAAAGAGACCTATATTTACCAAAGTGCTTGGTAAATTCCATATCCTCTTGATGAAGATTATTGATGGCTTTCTTCACTTCATAAACCCGAGAAAGGTTAGACACGTTTCCATAAACGTTCTTCAATGTTTCCCATAGCTCCTCCGCTGTTTCACAATAGGAATACGCCTCAAGAATGGAGGATTCAAGACCATTTTGAAGAATGGCCAACACGCTTTGGTCCTCTTGGAACCACTTTGCTTCTCTCTTCTTTTCGGAATCTTCATCGTCTTCTTCTCCGGATGAATCATACACCGGTTTAGATGAAGTTTCAATGTGGCTCCACAACCCTCGGCCACATAGAGCTATCTTCGTGGTTCTTGACCACAATAAGTAGTTATCTCCCTTGAGAGTAACCGGAACCACCAATGGTTTAGAATTATCTAAAGAACTCATCTTTTCTTATGAAAGTTTGAAACTTTTAGAAATGATTTGGGATTGATATGTATGTTAAATCAAGCGCATAAAGAGAATGGAAATCTCTATATAACGATTTGATCTAACTAGTTAAAGGAAAATCCACAAATCGAAAAAGGTTAATGAAAGAATGAGATTTGAAGTATGAGATTATGAGAGTAATGAGGTCACAAAGATCAAAATCGCTCTGATACCATGTTAGATTTTAGGACTTAGATTGAGAGAATAAGAGATTGAGAGAATTGGGAAGAATAGAGAAAAAGAGTATGAACTTGAAAAATTATTCCATTCAAGATAAAATGTGCAAGGTTCATACAACAAGATTTATATAGAAAACAGTTCTGGCCTCCGTGTCGATCGACACTAAATAAGTGTGTCGATCGACACGCCTCTCCAACGGTCATATCTCAACGGTTGGATAGCAACGGTCGGATTCTCCAACGGTCGGATCTCCAACGGTCGGATTCAAACTCTGGGACTCGTGTCGATCGACACCACTCCTTGGTGTCGATCGACGCCTTCGTTCCGCACCTCCAGTTTTTCCAGAGAGGTGAGTGTCGATCGACACTCACCTCTGTCGATCGACACTCTTGCTTATTCTTTTCCCTTAGCACATTTTGATGGTGCCAAGGTCAATAGATGCCACTCCGTTCCGCGGGTCAACCGTTCCGCGTATCATGTGAACTGATCCGCGTCTCGGTCCTTTTATTACCAAGTTACCCGAACAATAATTTCCACCATGGTAACTTGTTATTCACGTTAGTAACTTAAGAGATGATAAATGATTAATCTCTCTTAAGTACTCTCCTTGATTAATACGTTTTTCACCATTTTCGTCATTTTCTCGTGTGGCCTTCTTCGTTCCTCATGCGGCATGACTCCTTCTTCACTTGAATGGCCTAGAACACCACTTTCCAAGTCTTGACCGCCTCTTGACCTTCCTTTCCCAAAGTGACCCGAATATGGCTAAGTCTTGGGTACTTTGGGATCTTCTCTTGAACACCTTTGTGTTCTCCTTGTGTAACATATTAGAAGTTGATAATGCTTCGGTTTGGAAAGATTATATGGCGGTTCCAAGTCACACTAGTGGATAAATGATCATGCTTTCAAGGAGTGATCATTGAAGAACAACCGAAATGGTTGAATTGTGTGAATGGAGGAGGACTCACAAGGTTGTATGGTGAAATACACTAAGGAACCGAAAAGCTCCACCACTTGGATCATGATGGTCCGAGTTGTTTAGAGTGGTGTGGAAAGCAAGTGAAGATCAAAGGATCAACCACACCATCAAAATAAAAAGGCTACTCTCTAAACTTTTACTCTTTAAATATGTTCAATTATAATCGTTTGGTTCTTTGATTGCTTGCTTGGTTCATTGGTGTATACTTTAAGATTTCTCTTGTTTGAATTATGTTAAGGTTCAAGGAGAAGAAGAATGAAGAAAGCCGATGATCGTGAGACGAAGAGGAAGCATCAAGAACGGCGGTTTCAACCTTAGCCTTTGTGTTCACGACGCCTAAGGTTGAGGGGGAGTATTAGAGAGGAAGCATGAAGAAAGAGGGCGAGGCCGAGGCAAGAGAAGAGAAGCCGAGGACCGAAGCTCAAGAAGAACAAGACCTTGATTGAATTTCCCTAAAGATCATTGAGTTGGTACTCTTTTTCCTTAGTAGAGTTTTATCCCAATGGGTTTTATCTACTAAGGTTTTAATGAGGCCTCTCCTTGTATCTCCAAGTTCACACTTCACTTTGTTGTGTATGAACTTGAGGGGGAGTGTTAATCAAGGAGAGTACTTAAGAGTGATTAATCATTTATCATCTCTTAAGTTACTAATTATTCCTAAGTACCAAATTACTATATTTGGTATGAATAAAGATGAGTCAAGGATCAGACTCTTACGTGACCATTATTCATCTAAGGTGAAGAAGTGATGGTTAAAATAAAGCTTGAGTCTGATCCAAGGTGAAATAATGATGGTAACCTTATCTAAACTTTTAGCTATTTAAAGGTTGTATCTCTTATTGTAAACACTTAACTTGAATAATAAAATCTGATTCATCTCTCTCTCTTTCCTTGGTTCAAAATCAGATTACTAAAGATGTAGTCATTAGAAGACTAAGAGTTTAGGGTTATATCCATTTGGATTGAACCCATTTTATGTTAATCTCTTCTTTAATCTGTCCCAAATCTCTTCTTAATCTCTCTTAAATCTTCCGAATCTCTGTTTTCACTCAAGGCTCATTTGAGCTATTCTTGTGATTCAACCTCTCTAATCTCGGTTGGATCTCTCTTGTTTATGTGAGCTAGACTCACCTTAAATCTAAAAACACCTTTGGTTCCTTCATGTGTTGACTCACTTGATTGACCGCAAAGCAAAGGTCCGGTCTAGTGAGTGTTAAATATATCATCTTCCCCACCATTCGTCGATATTGAGCCGGATTGTCATATGGCTCATCTTCAATCTCCCCTGATGCGATCTCCCTAGGACAACTCCGAAGGAAAGGCTGTGAATGAGGCAAGATGGTGAATGAATGCGTGAAGATGATGATTTGATAAGGGCAGCGGCTGTATATAGGGATGTAGATGGACTTGAACGTGATGATGATGTGGAGAATGGCAGCGTATGAAGGTTGTGATGGTGGCGTGAATAATAGGAGATGAATGATAAATGATAGAAGATCTCTTGGTAAGCTTAAGCTTGATAAGAGAATCAAATAGAAGAGTTTCTCGATCACAACGTGTATGAGAATCTCGGATTCAATGAACAATAATCAAGAATCAGGTTGAGGGAAGAAACAATCGATACTGGTTTTTTTCATAAAGTTCTTCGCTGAAGAAAACAAGGGAGGCGTCACTTGGGTTTTATAATCAACCCTAGAGACCTGAAACCCAAACAACAGAGCGTTCTATAAATAAACAACAAGGCGTCTGAAATTTAAATAAAAACAGCGAGGCGTCCCAACCCTAAGGTTCCTAATCGGTGCACCTCTAAAATAACTAAGTACTAAGCCATAGTGAATTGTACTAACCCAATGGCAACGACTTCTAAGTAACTCGCCGTAGTGACTCATCTGCCTCATTAAAAACCATGCTGAGAAAACCTATTGGGACAAAACTCAAACATGGGAAAAAGAGTACAGACTCCTCACCTAAGTCACTTAGTCATCATTACCGGGTTCTTTGTTCTCCAGGATAGAAATGTTGACGACGTGTGGATTAGCCTCCAGTTGATTGATGTCTTCGGCGGCAATGTAGGCATGAGCCTCCTTAGCCATCTCCTTAGCTCCAACTATCTCCGGTTCCTCCTCAGCTTCTGGTTCCTCAGCTTCCTTGCTATCTACGATCATATCATCCCCTCCCTCTTGAAAAGGATTTGTCCTCAAATCTGTACCTTGGAGACCAATCTGATAAGCATTGTGGTTGATCCTCTTGACGACTTCAACTGGTCCATCAACTCGTGGCATAAGCTTGCTCTTCCTCTTTTCAAGAAAACGATCCTTTCGCAAGTGGATCCACACTAGCTCCTTTCTTCCTTTGTTGGCGTGCTCATATTGCTTGGTCCTCCTTTCGATATTCTCCTTATCCTTCTCATAAATCTTGCGCACCGGTCTTGCCTTTTTCCTGCCATCCAAACAATCCCTTTCTTTCAAAGGCAAAGAGATCAAGTCTAGTGGGGAAGAGGAATTAAACCAGTAAACAATTTCAAAAGGAGAGAAAAGGATAGAAGAATGCTTAGCGTGATTGTAAGCAAACTCGATATGAGGTAGACATGCTTCCCAAGACTTAAGATTGCACTTCTCCGGTTTCATTCTGATCTGGTTGCTGTAGGCAAGTCTATTAGGTAATGCAGATCCTGGCACCAAGTCTATTTGATGCTCTATTCCGCGAGGTGGAGGTAAGCCTGGTGAAATTTCTTCTGGAACGATGTCCTTGTGTTCCTGCAATAACTCAATCATAACACTAGGAAGCTCCTGTGAGGGGTTAGTACTAACAAGGGATTCCTCATATTCAAACATAAAAGTCATCATTTCAGGCTCATAGAGTTTAGAAAATTCACTGTGATTGAGGTAGAGGCTGTTAGAAACTTTCTCTGTTTCCTTGCGGTTCATGTGAAGTTGGTCTTGATGGATTTCATCTGGTGTGAGAGGAAGAAGAGTGACCTTGCGCCCTTTAAACTCAAAGGACTGCTTGTTGGTGTAGCCATCATGAAGAACCCTTCTGTCAAACTGCCATGGCCTTCCCAATAAAACGTGACTAGACTTCATAGGAATCACATCACAGAGTAACTCATCCTCATACTTCCCAATCGCTAACTTGACTAAAACTTGCTGAGAAACGGTTAGGGCTCCCTTGTTGTTCAACCACTGTAGCTGGTATGGCCTAGGATGTGGAGTAGTCTTAAGATCGAGCTTCGTTACCATCTCTTCACTAGCAGCATTGGTACAGCTACCTCCATCTACAATCAAAGTACAGACCTTGCCCTGAACTACACATCTAGTGTGGAAGAGACTCTCACGCTGTCCTCTATCGTCTGGACGAATCTGAACACTTAAAGTTCTGCGTGCTACTAACATATCACCCACGGCAGCAGCTACTTCTTCTTCTTCTAATTCTGATTCAACCTCTGACTCCTCCTGAGGAACAATCTCTCCTCCTTCTTGAAGCAGAAACATTTTCTTATTAGGACAGTCCCTGGAGTAATGTCCCATTCCTTGACATTTAAAGCACCTAATATGACTAGTAGAAGCTCCACTCCTCGGTTTAATTTCGACCTTAACCCCTTCTTTAGCTGTAGAAGTCACTGGCTTAGAGTCCTGGGTATAGGTCGGTTTGCTGAGCTCTCTTGGCTTTGGGATGTCAGAAGTGAAAGTTAACCTCCCAACCTTTCTCTTAATCTGCGATTCAATCAGCTCGGCCTTATGTACCATCTCTTGTACATCTTCATAATTCTGCAGCTCCACTTTATCCTGAATCTCTCTGTTTAAGCCCCAAAGGAATCTAGACATTACCATGTCTTCACTTTCGCTCAAATCAGCCCTAATCATCAACGTTTCCAGCTCCTGGTAGTAGTCTCTAACTGACCTCGGGCCCTGAATGAGACGCCTAAGCTTGTTAAGAATCTCTCTCTGATAATGTGCAGGGACAAACCTCTTTCTCATCTGCGTGACAAGCTGATCCCAAGTAGTAACAGGAGGTTCTCTATGTCGCTGCCTAGTAATTCCCAGCTGTTCCCACCACAAGAGTGCATAGCCACTGAATTCTGAAACTGCGATCTTCACCTTATTGAGCTCATAAGTTCCTTGGACCAGAAAATTAGACTCCATCTTCCTTTCCCAATCTAGATAAACCTCTGGATCATTGGTGCCATGGAAAGGAGGATATTGAATCCTGATATGGTTCCGCTGCTGTCTCAAAGGATCATAGTCTCTGCCATTGCCTCTGCCTCGGTCTCTTCTCACGGTTTCTCCGCTGTGATCAGAAGCTTCGTCCTCCTCATAGTATTCTAGCTCTGAGTTTCCAGTGAAGACTCGATGCCCAGCAATGTATTCCTCTCTGCGGTGTTGACGTTCTTGGTGCCTTTCTACTCTAGAGCCATCTTGTTTCCTCTGATCAAACATAGTCTCTCTGCCCCAAATCTGACTGCGGTTTGTCTTGGCTTTAGGTCTGATTCCAGAAGGTGTTGAGTCACGTTGGAGTCTCCGGGAAGATCCTATGTGCCCTTTACCCTTAGCTAAACGCACTGCTTCAGAAGGAGTTGGAGTATGCGAAGACTCTTCTCCACTTGCACTAAGATCTTTGAGCAGATCACTCATCTTTGTCTCGAACTTGTCATTGAGCCGCTCAATCTGCTGTGTGAGCTGCGTTGTAATGGCTTGGTTTGATTCCTTGATTTGTTCAGCCATTGCTTTGTTGAGAGCTGCCATGGCCTCAGCCGAAAGCTCCATGGTACCTGAAACAAAATCACAGCAAACTCGCAGTAACTTGTTCACAAGATAAGATCCTAGACATGAAAATTTCCAGATTTTTAAAAGAAATCTCTAGCCAAAAGAATCCCAAAATTCCAACAACCAACAAAACAATTTTAAAAGCAAACAACACAAAATTCGCAATTAAGAACAAATGACAGAAAAGAAACAGACCTAAGAACAATTAAACTAATGCAAGACTAAGACACAGCAACAATTAAACAATTAAACTAACGAAGCAAAGAACAATTGACCAATGACAGCAACTAAACGAAGAGCAATTAAAACAAAAGAAGACCACGACACATCAATGATAATTCTAATGAAATAATTAGAAACTCAAATGACACAGCAACGTGATCAAGCAATAAAAGACTCACGATCAATAAAATATTCGACCAAAGCAACTAAACAATAGATTGAAAAAATTTAACGCAGCAAACAATAATTCTAGGCAATTAACGAAACCCTAAGATGAGAAACAAATAGATCAATGCAAATACAAAATCCCAATTCGATTTTAGCAAGCAACAAAATCCTAATTCAACTAGGAATCAAAACAAACCAAAACCTAATGCCACAAGGAATCGAAATTGAAAAGCAAAGAGATTAGGGTTAGGGTTTTTGCTCAGCCTTTGGTTCAGAGTTGGCTCTGATACCACGTGATGCGATCTCCCTAGGACAACTCCGAAGGAAAGGCTGTGAATGAGGCAAGATGGTGAATGAATGCGTGAAGATGATGATTTGATAAGGGCAGCGGCTGTATATAGGGATGTAGATGGACTTGAACGTGATGATGATGTGGAGAATGGCAGCGTATGAAGGTTGTGATGGTGGCGTGAATAATAGGAGATGAATGATAAATGATAGAAGATCTCTTGGTAAGCTTAAGCTTGATAAGAGAATCAAATAGAAGAGTTTCTCGATCACAACGTGTATGAGAATCTCGGATTCAATGAACAATAATCAAGAATCAGGTTGAGGGAAGAAACAATCGATACTGGTTTTTTTCATAAAGTTCTTCGCTAAAGAAAACAAGGGAGGCGTCACTTGGGTTTTATAATCAACCCTAGAGACCTGAAACCCAAACAACAGAGCGTTCTATAAATAAACAACAAGGCGTCTGAAATTTAAATAAAAACAGCGAGGCGTCCCAACCCTAAGGTTCCTAATCGGTGCACCTCTAAAATAACTAAGTACTAAGCCATAGTGAATTGTACTAACCCAATGGCAATGACTTCTAAGTAACTCGCCGTAGTGACTCATCTGCCTCATTAAAAACCATGCTGAGAAAACCTATTGGGACAAAACTCAAACATGGGAAAAAGAGTACAAACTCCTCACCTAAGTCACTTAGTCATCATTACCGGGTTCTTTGTTCTCCAGGATAGAAATGTTGACGACGTGTGGATTAGCCTCCAGTTGATTGATGTCTTCGGCGGCAATGTAGGCATGAGCCTCCTTAGCCATCTCCTTAGCTCCAACTATCTCCGGTTCCTCCTCAGCTTCTGGTTCCTCAGCTTCCTTGCTATCTACGATCATATCATCCCCCTTTCGAACGACCTTGTAGCCTTCATCTAGAGGTGTCTTGGCCAGTTTAGCCCCTATCTTCCCTGTTTCCTTGAGAAGATCCAAAGTATACTTCCTTTGGGAGATGTGTAAGCCGTTTGAGAACCGGCAAACTTCTATTCCAAGGAAGTACTTAAGCTCTCCAAGATCCTTGATTTCAAATTCCGATTTGAGGTACTCCTTGGTCTCTTGGATCCCTACCTTATCACTACCGGAAATAATTAGATCATCAACATAAACAAGGACAACGATGATACCTTTTGGTCCTTGCATAGTGAAGAGGGTGTGATCTAATTCCGATTTCTTGAATCCCTTATCCATAAGAGTGACACTTAGCTTCTTGTACCAAGCTCTTGGAGATTGCTTGAGATAATAAATAGCCTTTCTTAATTGCAACACTTTTCCCGGTTTAACTATCCCTTCAAGTCCGGGTGGTGGAGCCATGTAGACTTCTTCTTCAAGTTCTCCTTGTAAGAAGGCATTCTTTACATCCATTTGCCAAAGTTTCCAATCTAGATTGACCGCCAAGGAGAGAACAACCCGGACCGTATTAACTTTGGCCACCGGTGCAAATGTGTCCGTGTAGTCATCCCCATAGGTTTGAGTGAATCCTCTTGCTACTAGCCTTGCTTTGAACCGTTCAATCTCTCCACTACTCAAGTGTTTGATGGTGAACACCCACTTGGAGGTCACGGCTCTTTTCCCTTCCGGGAGATCGGCCTCATCCCAAGTATGATTCTTAATCATGGCTCCAACTTCCTCATCCACCGCACCACCCCATTCTTCTTTTTCCATAGCCTCCTCATATGTTGATGGAATCACATGCTCATCAATCTTAGCTATGAACGCTTGATAATCCGAAGGCAAAAGGGCGAGAGAACATGTGGCTTGGATCGGATGAGCAATGGCTTTGTTGTTGTAGAATACTCTCTTGTCTTTCCATGTAGACGGGTCACTTCTAATTCTTCCACTTCGCCTAAGTGGTTGAGCTTCTTCGGTTACTTGTTGCTCGGTTTGATCATTGTTATCTTCTTGAGCTTCCGGTCCTTGAGTCTCTTCATGAGTATTGGTTCCCTCGGGTGGTTGTATTTCTAGACCATCGGTATTGATAGGTGCCTCATCTTGTGTAGAGTTCTCCGTTGTTTGAACTTGGGGTGTAACCTCCTCTTGTTGTGAGACCGGTCCTTGTGTAGAGTTCTCCGTTGTTTGAACTTGGGGCGTAACCTCCTCTTGTTGTGAGACCGGTTCTTTAAGATGTTCTAGGAGAAATCTTAAGGAAGCTCCCCGGTCCGATGGTGTGGTTAAATCCTTCAAGCTCTCCTAATCTTTCTTCTCATAGTATCCTCAATCTTCAATGAATTTCACATCCTGGGACACATAGCACTTGTTGCTAATTGGATTGTAGCACTTGTAACCCTTTTGGGTATTTGAATATCCAATGAACATGCACTTGGTGCTTTTCTCATCTAACTTGGTCCTTAATTCTCCCGAGGCTAAGACAAAACAAACACAACCGAAAACCCTTAGATGTTCTAAAGAAGGTCTAGTTTGATTTAGTACCTCGAATGGCGAGTGATCTTCTAGGATTTTGGTGGGCATTCTATTTATCAAATAGCATGCCGTCATGACCGCATCTCCCCAAAATCTCTTGGGAACATTCGTATGAAACATCATTGATCTTGCGGTTTCCATTAGATGTCTATTCTTCCTTTCGGCAACGCCATTTTGTTGGGGAGAGTATGGGCATGAGGTTTGATGAACAATGCCATGATTTGCCAAGTGTTCTTTGAATTTGTTGCTTGTATATTCACCTCCATTATCCGACCTAAACACTTTAATCTTGGCATTGTAATGGTTAATCACATGATTTTCAAAGTTAATGAATGCATCAAACACATGATCTTTTGATGGTAGAAGGGTTACCCAAATATATTTTGATTTTTCATCAATGAAAGTCACGAAATACATGTTGTTATCCCTAGATAAGCATGGAGATGTCCATACATCCGAATGAACTACGTCAAAGCATTTTTCATATATGGTCGTAGATTTATTAAAAACGGTTTTGCAATGTTTGCTCAAAATACAAGATTCGCAAGTTAAATGATTAAAAACAACATTTGGTAACATAAGTTCAATGGCTCTAGCATGAGGATGTCCTAGTCTAGCATGCCAAATCGCATTATTTGGTAAATTAAAACTTGAAGCAAAAGCAAGCGGTCTTGGTAGAGATTCTTCGAGAACGTATAGACCATCCTTGGTACTACCTTCTCCAATAATCTTTGCCGACTTAATATCCTGAAAATGGACATCATTAGGTCCGAATATAGCATAGCAATCTAGATCCTTAGTCACTTTGCTAATAGATAACAAATTACTATTGACCTTGGCACCATCAAAATGTGCTAAGGGAAAGGAAATAAACATGCCTGTCGATCGACAGGGATTAGTGTCGATCGACATGGATTAGTGTCGATCGACAGGTAGGTCTCTGCCGAAATTGGAGAATCGCGGAACGAAGGCGTCGATCGACACCAAGGAGTAGTGTCGATCGACACTAGTCCCAGGGTTTGAAATCTGACCGTTGGATATCTGACCGTTGGAGATTCGACCGTTGGAGATTCGACCGTTGAAGATTTGACCGTTGGAGTGTAGTGTCGATCGACACACTTATGTTGTGTCGATCGACACGAAAGGTCAGAATTGTTTTTCTATATAAACCTTGTTGTATGAACCTTGTATCTTATCTTAAATGAAAATTTTCAAGTTCATACTCTCTTTCTCTATTCTTCCCAATTCTCTCAATCTCTTATTTTCTCAATCTAAGTCCTAAAATCTTACATGGTATCAGAGCAAATTTGATCTTTGTAACCTCAATTCTCTCAAAATCTCACTCTTTCAATAATCTCTTAGATTTGTGGATGTGTTTTTAATTAGTTAGATCAAATCGTTATATTGAGACTTTCATTCTCTTTATGCGCTTGATTTAACATACATATCAATCCCAAATCATTTACAAAAGTTTCATTCTTTCAAAAGAAAAGATGAGTTCTTTAGATAACTCGAAACCGTTGGTGCTTCTGGTGACTCTCAAAGGAGAGAACTACTTGTTGTGGTCAAGAACCACGAAAACCGCTCTATGTGGCCGAGGATTGTGGAGCCACATCGATACTTCATCCAAACCGGTGTATGATTCATCCGAAGGAGAAGATGAAGATTTTACAAAAGAAAGAAAAGCAAAAGCAAAGGATAGAGAAGAAGCAAAGTGGTTCCAAGAGGACCAAACCGTGTTGGCAATTCTTCAAAATGGTCTTGAGGCCTCTATTCTTGAGGCATATTCTTATTGCGAGACGGCTTTTGAGCTTTGGGATACATTGAAGAATGTGTATGGAAATGAATCGAACTTGGCGCGTGTGTTTGAAGTAAAGAAGGCTATCAACAATCTCCATCAAGAAGATATGGAGTTCAAGAAGCACTTGGGAAAGTATCAATCTTTATGGTCGGAACTTGACATGTTGAGACCAAGTTCCATTGACCCTAAGGTGTTGAATGAGAGGAAAGAACAAGACAAGATCTTCGGGTTGCTCCTCACTTTGAATCCGACTTACAACGATCTCATCAAACACATTCTAAGGTCGGAGAAGCTACCAAGTATGGACGATGTGTGTTCTCAAATCCAAAGGGAGCAAGGGACTCACGGACTATTTGGTGGTAAGGGGGAGCTTCCAACGGCTAACAAGGGGGTTTTCAACCGATTCGATAATCGTGGGAACAAAGGAGGCTATGGTTACAATCGGCCGGGCTCAAAGGCAAGGTGTGAACATTGTAAGGGAAGACATACCAAGGAGACTTGTTGGCTCCTTCATCCGGAACTCAAGCCAAGTTGGTGGATCGACAACCCGGGGAACCCAAGAGCAAATTACACCACGGCCAAGCCCGACCAAGTTTCAACCGGATCATCTAAGCAAGGTGAGGAGGCCAACCAAGGAGATTATGTGAGAAAATCCGACTTGGAGGCACTAATAAAAGCTCTTGCCACACAAAAGGAATCCGGTAAAACTTACTTTACTCATACTCCTAGTAGTTCCCTAGTAGTTGATTCAGGAGCATCCCATCACATGATTAGTAATTCTAGGATGCTTAATAATCTTAGATCAACTAATGGAAATGTGATGATTGCTAATGGTGATACTATACCCATAAAAGGAATTGGAACTCTAAAAGTCTTTGATAAAGAATCTAAAGCTTTTCATATGCCAACTTTTACCTCTAATTTACTTTCAGTAAAAAGGGCAACCAAAGATTTGAATTGTTATGCAATCTTTGGTCCTAATGATGTTTATTTTCAGGATATTGATTCCGGAAAGATTATTGGGAAGGGTGGAACCAATGATGATCTCTATGTTATTGAAGATTTTTCACCTAGTTCTTTTTCGGTTAAATCTTGTTTAGGAGTTGCTAATAATGCTATATGGCATGCTAGATTAGGTCATCCTCATTCTAGAGCATTTGAACTAATGTTACCAAATGTTTACTTTGATCATAAGAGTTGTGAAACTTGTATTCCTGGTAAACATTGTAAAACGGTTTTTCCGAATTCTACTACTACTTTTGAGAAGTGTTTTGACTTAATTCATTCGGATGTTTGGACCTCACCATGCTTATCTAGGGATAATAACAAGTATTTCGTAACATTTATAGATGAAAAATCAAAATATACTTGGATCACCCTATTACCATCAAAAGATTGTGTTCTTGAGGCATTCATAAACTTTCAAACTTATGTTACTAACCAATTCAATGCCAAGATTAAAATTTTTAGAACAGATAATGGAGGAGAGTATACAAGCCATCGATTCAAAGAACACCTCTCTAAGCATGACATCTTGCATCAAACGAGTTGTCCATACACTCCTCAACAAAATGGAGTGGCCGAACGGAAGAATCGTCACTTGATGGAAGTGTTGTTGGAATTTGATGAGTCTAAGCTCATCTTATGATCAACAAACACCTAAAGGTGTTAAAGAAAGAATCCACACAAACCGGTTTAACAAAACCGAGTATTACTTGTGTGGAGAGATTTGGAGTTTGAATAAGAAAGATTAAGGAATCATAGACCAAATAATATGGGTTCAATCCAAATGGATATCACCCTAAAGGCAATGTCTATCCTTAATCTACATTGAAAATACTAAGAAAAGCTTAAGTAAAGAAAGAAAAGAAATAAATAAAGAACTAAAGATTTTCTCTTCTTTTATTGATAAAATGATACTTGGATTATTACAAATGAATCTTACAACTCTTATTTATAGAGGAAAAATCAGATTCAAAATAAAGGTAGAAAAAGTAAAATGTTGACTAGATTTGAATCTGGTCAACAGTCTCCAACGGACTGATCCGTACGTGCTGGCGTCGAGTGAAAGTGACCCGCAGGACGAGAAGGATCACGCGGCATCGGGACGCTGATCTTCGGACGCGGGACGAGCTTCAGGACGAGTGGCATCGAGCTTCAGGACGCGGGTCATCGATGCCAAGGACGGATGGGTCGCGGATCAGTACACGACCCGCGTGTTTATCCGTTTACCCGGGTCGGGTATTCGAATAAACACGCGGATCCTAGAAACTGATCTGATCCGCGTGTTCGTGCATCAGTCCAGGCTTCCTCGGTCATTCTTCGACCCGCGGGTCGAGTGGCGTCGATGCCAGTTCCGACCTGCGGTACATGGTCGGGACCAAATTTCCCAACTTCCATTTTTCACCGTTTTTGCCATTTTCTCGTGCGACCTTCTTCGGTCCTCATGCGGCCTAACTCCTTCTTCACTTGAATGGCCTAGAACACCATTTTCCAAGCCTTGACCGCCTCTTCAACTTCCTTTCCCAAAGTGACCCGAATATGGCTAAGTCTTGGGCACTTTGGGATCTTCTCTTGAACACCTTTGTGTTCTCCTTGTTTAACACTCCCCCGCAAGTTAATACGCAGTAGCACGAAGTATTAACTTGGAGACACAAGGAGAGACCTCATTAAAACCTTAGTGGAAAAACCCTTTGGGACAAAACCACACTAAGGAAAAAGAGTATCTACTCAAAGGTCTTAAGGGTTTTAAACCAAGGTCTTGAGCTTCACCTCGGCTCCTCTTTGTTCTGCCTCGGCTTGCTCTTCTTCTTTGAGCTTCGGCCTCAACTTATCCGTGATAGCTTCGGCCTTGCTCTTCTTCTTTGGCCTTCTTTCTTTAATACTCCCCCGCACTCTTATCCGCCGTGAAACACCGTGAAACAGAGGCTGAGAGTGGAGCTTGGCAACGTCTTTTGCTTTTGGAGTCTCGGATCAATCTTCGGTCTTATTGCTCCTTTTGATTTTTCTTCTTAACTCCGGTTTCTCCTCATGGTTTCCTCATTATTCTTCTTTCATTTGCACCTTTGATCAGGAGGTTTAAACAAAAGAAAACATTAGAGATGTTTCCATAACTCAAAACCATAAATTAAGAAATATATGTATACTAGCAATAGATTTTAAATAACAAATAATTGATTCATAAATGGAGAGTTTAGAAATGGCCCTTTTTCTTGAAGTTTCGGATCAGTTGTTGGTCTTATTGCTTCTCCATGATTTCCCGAGAGCATTGATTGGACGTCTCTTGATGTTCCCTTGTTATTTTGCGTCGGACGTGGTTTCGATTTCGTTTTCACACCGTCTCCATGGACTTTAGCGTGACCTTATCTACACCACTTGGAAGGAGAAACCAAGTATATGAGAGGTTTCTCCACCTTCCCAAGACAAAGCGTCCAAAAACATCCGAGAGCCTTTTTCTCTACTCTTCTTCACGGGACTGTTTTGAGACAGCCTTATTGTTACGGTTTGGAGACATGGAATTTCGATTCCTTTGATTAATCTTCTCCCCCGTACACCAAATTTCACCAATCCGATACCTTCTTAACATTTCTTCTTGAATTTCACCTTGCATTTACGCAATAAACGAATTGGGTTAGCCACATTCAAATAATTAAGTTTAAAATCATAAAAACATTCAAATTTCATCATGATTTTAAACTTTTAATCTTCAATTCGTTTAAGGTTTTCAAATTTGCAAGCATATCATTTTTCAAGAATTTAAACTTTCTTTTAATCAACCGGTTTAACATTCTAACCGGATTTCAAATTCAAATTTCAAATAAAATGGAGGGAAAAATTTAGACACTCCCTCTTCTTCCAATTCGGATTGGAAGTATGAACACTTTTGGAGCCTCTTAGCTCCTTGAAGAATTTTGTAACTTCTTGAGTGGTTTCCTCTTGAACCACTAAATCATCAACCTTTTGATGAATAAACTTTGGCTTGGATCCATCGTGATTTTAAATGCTCCATTGGCATCCCACGGTTCTCGCCATCAATTTAGGATTGGATTCATCATGATTTTAAATGCACAAAGGCATCCCATGGATCTCTTCCTTCAAAACAACATCATAATTAGTAACCAAAGATTGAGTAACCAAGAGAATGAGAGAATAAGTAACCGAGAGATTGAGAGAGTGAGAGATTGAGAGAGTAAGAGAGTGAGAGATTGAGAGAGTAAGCGAGAGTGAGAGAGTAAGTAACCGAAGATTTAGTAACCAAGAGTAAGAGAGATTTAGTAACCAAAGAAAGCTTTGAGCTTTTAGAGAATTTATGAAAGCTTTGAGCTTTAGAATTTTGAGAAAGCTTTGAGCTTTAGAGAACCAAGGATTTGAAACCAAGAGTTTTCAAACATAATTTCTTTAAAACGTTTTGAAAAATCAACACTTTTGGTAACCAAAACTTTCAAAATTTTTGAAATCAACTTTTCAAATTCAGTAGGATTTCTTCAAAAAATCCGGTTTCAAATAAAACAAAGATTTTTCAAACATTTCTTTTTAAAATCAACAAAACCCGGTTTTAAGAAAATCAAGACTTTAAAACTTTGAAATCGAAATTCTCCAACATTTGAAATCAAACTTTTCAAAGTCATTTTAAATCAACATTTTCAAACCCTTTTAAACAAAACTCTTACACCAAGAATTTTCAAATCAATTTTTCGAAAATTAAACAAAATCCGGTTTAAAGAACACAAACTTTAAACTTTAAAACAAAATTTTTCCAAATCATTTTAAATCATTTGCAGCGGATAAACTAATTCGAATTTGTGTTGGGTTAAGCGCATGAGAAAGATTGAAGCTTTCTCATACCGATTCAACCCAACTCACCAAAGAAATCAAAATTTTAGAACTTTTGAAAATCAAAACCGAATCTCCAAATCTCCAACCCAAGAGCTTATGCTCTGATACCATGTTGGAATTTGATGAGTCTAAGCTCATCTTATGATCAACAAACACCTAAAGGTGTTAAAGAAAGAATCCACACAAACCGGTTTAACAAAACCGAGTATTACTTGTGTGGAGAGATTTGGAGTTTGAATAAGAAAGATTAAGGAATCATAGACCAAATAATATGGGTTCAATCCAAATGGATATCACCCTAAAGGCAATGTCTATCCTTAATCTACATTGAAAATACTAAGAAAAGCTTAAGTAAAGAAAGAAAAGAAATAAATAAAGAACTAAAGATTTTCTCTTCTTTTATTGATAAAATGATACTTGGATTATTACAAATGAATCTTACAACTCTTATTTATAGAGGAAAAATCAGATTCAAAATAAAGGTAGAAAAAGTAAAATGTTGACCAGATTTGAATCTGGTCAACAGTCTCCAACGGACTGATCCGTACGTGCTGGCGTCGAGTGAAAGTGACCCGCGGGACGAGAAGGATCACGCGGCATCGGGACGCTGATCTTCGGACGCGGGACGAGCTTCAGGACGAGTGGCATCGAGCTTCAGGACGCGGGTCATCGATGCCAAGGACGGATGGGTCGCGGATCAGTACACGACCCGTGTGTTTATCCGTTTACCCGGGTCGGGTATTCGGATAAACACGCGGATCCTAGAAACTGATCTGATCCGCGTGTTCGTGCATCAGTCCAGGCTTCCTCGGTCATTCTTCGACCCGCGGATCGAGTGGCGTCGATGCCAGTTCCGACCCGCGGTACATGGTCGGGACCAAATTTCCCAACTTCCATTTTTCACCGTTTTTGCCATTTTCTCGTGCGACCTTCTTCGGTCCTCATGCGGCCTCACTCCTTCTTCACTTGAATGGCCTAGAACACCATTTTCCAAGCCTTGACCGCCTCTTCAACTTCCTTTCCCAAAGTGACCCGAATATGGCTAAGTCTTGGGCACTTTGGGATCTTCTCTTGAACACCTTTGTGTTCTCCTTGTTTAACAAGTGTCTCGTTCCATGATGTTTCACATGAACGTGCCTAAAAGATTTTGGGGGGATGCGGTCATGACGGCGTGCTATTTGATCAACCAAATCCCAACCAAAATTCTTGAGGATATCTCCCCGTTTGAGGTACTCAATAACACTAAACCTTTTATTGAACATCTAAGGGTTTTTGGGTGTGTTTGTTTTGTCTTAGTTCGCGGTGAGTTGCGGACAAAGCTACATGCAAAGAGCACCAGGTGTATGTTCATTGGATACTCCACTACCCAAAAGGGATACAAATGTTATGATCCAAGTTCAAGGAGAACATTTGTATCCAAGGATGTGAAGTTTATGGAGGAAAAGAGCTACTACGATACCGAAAAGAAGGATGACCTAAGGGAATTCGCAAGTTCTACGGATTACAATGCTAATTTAAGGTTTCTCCTCCAACACCTTGGCAACCCGGAAACACCAAAGGCTAGAGAAGGTGAAGTACCTCCGGTCCCCGCGGAGACTACTCAAGATACCAATGATGAGAATGTTCAAGATGATCAAGAAGAGATGGTTAGTAATGAAGAGACCAATGACGATAATGTTCAAAATGATCAAGAAGAGATGGTTAGTAATGATGAGACCTCCGGTGTTCAAGAAAGTCAAGAAGAGGTGGTTAGTCACGATACTCTCTCCGGTCCTCAAGCACAAGATCTCGATGACTCAAGAGTTGAAGAGGAACCAAGTGGACCGATTCTTCGGAGAAGTACACGACTAAAGAAGGATCCTTCCACATGGAAAGAAAATAGAGTATACTACAACAATCAAGCCGTTGCTCATCCTATTCAAGTGGTTTGTTCTCTCGTCCTTTTACCTTCCTCTCATCAAGCCTTTCTTGCGAAGATAGATGAACATTCGATTCCGAAGACATATGAGGAGGCAATGGAAGAGGAACATTGGGTTGAAGCGGTTAACGATGAGGTTGGTGCTATGATCAAAAATCATACTTGGGATGAGGCCGACTTGCCGTTTGGGAAAAGAGCGGTTAGTTCTAAATGGGTCTTCACTCTTAAGTTTTTGAGCAATGGGGACTTGGAAAGACACAAGGCTCGGTTGGTGGCTAGAGGCTTCACACAAACCTATGGAGATGATTATACGGACACCTTTGCTCCGGTGGCTAAGCTACACACGGTACGGGTTGTCTTCTCTTTGGCAATCAATTTGGATTGGGAGTTGTGGCAAATGGATGTGAAGAATGCTTTCCTTCAAGGAGATCTTGAAGAAGAGGTTTACATGACTCCACCACCCGGCCTAGAGAACACCATTGCTCCCAGAAAGGTTCTTCGGCTAAGGAAAGCCATCTATGGTCTTAAACAATCCCCAAGGGCTTGGTACAAGAAGCTAAGTTCAACTCTCAAGGAAAAAGGATTCAAGAAGTGTGAATTGGATCACACTCTCTTTACGCTTCAAGGACCGAATGGAATGGTGTGTAAGAATTGTAAGAGATTTAGAGTAAGATTGAGTGAAGAGTAGTGAAGATTGAGAGAGTAAGAGTTTATGTAGCCATAGAGAGAAAAGAGTATGAACTTTGAAAGATTTTCTTATTATTCAAAGATAATGTTACAAAGAGAAGAAATACATATATATATATGAAAAGAGAGGATCAGAACGTTTGGAAGAAGATAAGATTTGGGACCACAATGTTTCTAGATAAGATTTGGGACCACATTCAAAATCTGGGTCGAGTGTCGATCGACACCACTCCTTGGTGTCGATCGACACGGGCCTTCCTGGTCCCTCGTTCCGCATCTTCCCATTCGTGTCGATCGACACTACACCTTAGTGTCGATCGACACACACTCTTCTGATCAAATATTTCCAGAGACATGAGTGTCGATCGACAGAGACTAGTGTCGATCGACACTTTTATTCATTTTCTTTCCCTTAGCACATTTTGATGGTACTAAGGTCAATACTCCCCCTCAAGTTAAACATAAAGGATTTATGCTTAACTTGGAACTCGCAACCATCACCTCATTAAAAACCTTAGCAAAGAAAACCACGTGGGACAAAACTTCGCTAAGGGAAAAAGAGTATGATGATTGCAAGTAAGGGGTTCTCCTCATGGATGTGTGAGATCCACAAGCCCAAGTCTGCCCAAGATGTTGTTGCAAACTTTGAGACTTGCGGATTTGGTGAAAACATCCGCTAGTTGATCTTCGCTTCTTGTAAAGCAAGGTAACGTCCATCCTTGCTCTATCTTCTCTCGAACCTTGTGACAGTCGATCTCAATGTGCTTCGTCCTTTCATGGAATACCGAGTTCGTAGCAATGTGAATTGCGGCTTGATTATCACAATGCATTATCATCGGCTTTTCCTTCTCAATTCCCAAGTGAGCCAAGATTCTTCTTAACCAAGTAAGCTCATTTGTCAACTTCTTCATGGCCCTATACTCGGCTTCCGCACTAGAGCATGAGACTTCCTTTTGCTTCTTTGTCCTCCAAGTAACTAAGTTCCCACCGATGAAAGTGCAATACCCGGTTGTAGATCTTCTATCATTCCGATCCCTGGCCCAATCCGCATCACAATAGCCAACCACATCGGAGCTCTCATTCTTTCCCATCCAAACTCCAAGACCCGGACTCTCTTTCAAGTATCTAAGGATCCTCTCAACCATATGCCAATGGTAAACCGTTGGTTCCTTCATATGTTGACTAATTTGATTCACCGCAAAGCTTATATCCGGTCTCGTAAGAGTTAGGTAGATCAATTTGCCCACAAGTCTTCGATATCGGAATGGATCCTCATACGGCTCATTGTCCTTCTCCCCCTTTCGAATGCCCTTGTAACCATCTTCCAAAGGGGTCTTAGCCGGTTTAGCTCCAAGTTTCCCGGTTTCCTTCAATAAATCCATAGTGTATTTCCTTTGAGAGATGTGTAATCCATTCTTGAACCGACACACTTCAATCCCAAGAAAATACTTCAACTCTCCAAGATCTTTCATTTCAAACACCGATCGAAGATAGTCCTTAGTCTCTTGTATGCCTTGCTTATCACTTCCGGATATGATCATGTCGTCCACATAAATCAACACAACAACTATCCCATCCAGCCCTTGGTGAGTAAAAAGTGTATGATCAAGCTCACATTTCTTGAAACCTTTCTCCTTGAGTGTTGTACTAAGCTTCTTATACCATGCTCTAGGAGATTGCTTCAACCCATAGATTGCCTTCTTGAGCTTAAGTACTTTGCCGGGAGTAATAGAGTGTTCAAGGCCGGGTGGTGGAGTCATGTAGACTTCCTCTTCTAGGTCGCCTTGCAAGAATGCGTTTTTGACATCCATTTGCCATAAATCCCACTCCAAGTTAGCCGCCAAAGAGAACACCACTCTCACGGTGTTAAGTTTGGCAACCGGGGCAAATGTATCCGTATAATCATCTCCATAGGTTTGAGTAAATCCTCTAGCCACCAACCTTGCCTTGTATCTCTCAAGATCTCCATTACTCAAGTATTTGATAGTAAAGACCCACTTCGAACTCACGGCTCTTTTCCCTTCGGGGAGATCGGTCTCATCCCAAGTTTGATTCTTAATCATAGCTCCAACCTCATCATCAACCGCTTCCACCCACTTCTCATCTTCCATAGCTTCCTCATAAGTCTTTGGGATTGTATGTTCATCTATTTTGACCACAAAAGCCCTATAAGAAGATGGTAAGAGGGCAAGCGAACACACCGCTTGGATAGGATGGGCTACGGCTTCATTTTTGTAGTAGACTCGGCTTTCTTTCCATTGAGAGGGATCCTTCCTTAGTCTCATGCTTCTACGCAAAACCGGTTCTTCAATCTTGTCTTGGACCTCTTCTTCCGGATTTCCATTGTCCGGGCTTGCTACCACTTCCTCATTGACTTCATGATCTTCCTCTAGGTTTACCGAGGCCTCATCATGACCAACCTCCTCTTGTATTAACTCTTGAACCTCATTTTCACAAACCGGTTCTTGGACCTCTTCCTCTTGAACTACTAGCTTGCGGCCTTGGTGATTCATTTTGTCTCTTGGCTCATGATTCCCTAGATTTTGAAGAAGGAATCGTAAATTAGAGCCAAGGTCCGACGGTGTTGCAAGGTCGCTCAAGTCTCCTCGGTCTTTGACTCCATAAAATCCTTGTTCCTCAAGGAACTTCACATCTCTAGACACAAACGTCTTCCTCGAATTCGGATCATAACATTTGTACCCCTTTTGTGTTGTTGAATATCCAAGGAAGATGCATCTTGTACTCTTTGCTTCTAGCTTGTCCCTTAATTCCCTAGGCACCAACACAAAACAAACACACCCAAAAACTTTCAAGTGATTAAGAAAGGGTTTTTCTTTAGTGAGTACCTCAAATGGGGAAAGATCCCCAAGGACTTTGGTCGGTGTCCGGTTGATTAAGTAACAAGCGGTCATCACGGCATCTCCCCAAAATCTTCTTGGCACATTCATGTGGAACATCATGGCTCTTGAAACCTCCATTAAATGTCGATTCTTTCGCTCGGCCACACCGTTTTGTTGTGGAGTGTATGGACATGTCGTTTGATGCAAAATGCCAAGCTTAGCTAGGTGATCTTTAAATCGGTTGCTCATATATTCACCACCATTATCTGTTCTAAAAGTCTTAATCTTGGCATTGTATTGGTTAGTAATATAGGTTTGAAAGTTCACAAATGCATCAAAGACTCTATCCTTAGAAGGTAAAAGAGTAAGCCATGTATATTTCGATTTTTCATCTATGAATGTGACAAAGTATTTATTGTTATCTCTAGATGCACAAGGTGAGGTCCAAACATCCGAATGAACAAGATCAAAACAATTCTCATAGATAGTAGAAGATTTAGTAAAGACCGATTTGCAATGTTTTCCAAGAATACATGATTCACAAGACAAATGATCAAAGAAAACATTGGGAAGCATTATTTCAAGAGCCCGAGAATGGGGATGTCCTACTCTAGCATGCCAAATCGCATTATTAGCTACTCCTAAACAAGTTTGAAAACGAAATGAACTAGATGAGCTTGGTGATAAATCTTCTAAGACATAGAGATCATCCTTGGTACCACCACCTCCTATCACTTTTCCGGACTCAATATCCTAAAAATGGAAGTCATTAGGACCAAAGATTGCATAACAATTCAAATCACCAGTCATTCGTTTGACCGAGAGTAAATTAGATTCAAAATTTGGCATGTAAAAAGCTTTAGATCTCTTGTTAAACAAATTCAAGTTCCCAATTCCTTTGATCGGAATATTATCTCCATTTGCAATCATCACATTTCCTTTACTAGGTTCAAGTTTTTCAAGCAAATTCAAATTACTAATCATATGATGAGATGCTCCCGAATCAACCACAAGAGAATCACTAGGTTTACGAGTATAGAAGGTTTTACCGGACTCTTTGAGCGAAGCAATTGACTTGATGAGAGCCTCCAAGTCGGTCTTCCTTACATAGTCGGCTTGGTTAGCCTCCTCTCCTTGCTTAGAGGACCCGGTTCCTCCTTGATCTTGCTTAGCCGAACCATAATGTGCTCGAGTTCCCTTGTAGTAGTTCGGATTGGTTCCTCTTGATGTCTTGAGGTGAGGATGGAGTAACCAACATGTATCCTTGGTGTGGCCCTCCTTCTTGCAATGATCACACTTCAAATGTGGATTGAGATACCGACTTGCTCCACCATTTCTCCGGTTGTCGGGTCGGTTGTAAGACCCTTGGTTAGCCATGTGAAGCTCCCCCTTTCCACCGAATAACCCTTGTGATCCTTGCTCCCTTTGGATTTGAGAGCACACATCATCAAGACTCGGTAACATATCGGAACGGAGGATGTGCTTGATGAGATCATTGTACACCGGGTTCAAAGTAAGGAGAAGCCCAAAGACCTTGTCTTGCTCCCTTCTTTCATTAATCACGACCGGATCCATGGTGCTTGGCCTAAGCATCTCGAGCTCGGCCCATAATGATCGATATCTCCAAAGTGCTTAGTAAACTCCATATCCTCTTGACTTAGCTCGTTGAGAGCCTTTTTCACCTCAAAGACCAGAGTGAGATTAGAAACGTTACCATAAACGGTTTTGAGAGTTTCCCATAACTCACTAGCCGTTTCACAATAGGAGTAGGCCTCAAGGATTGATGCCTCCAAACTGTTTTGAAGGATTGCTAGAACGGCTTGGTCTTCTTGAAACCACTTGACCGCCGCCAGGCTAAGACACCATTAGAGGAAGGATACAAGGCCGATCGAAAGGGGGAGCAAGAAGATGAGTTGTATGAGGATCCCTCGAGATATAGGAGACTTGTTGGGAAATTAATCTACTTAACGCTTACACGACCGGATATATGTTTTGTGGTCAACAAAGTAAGTCAACATATGAAAGAGCCAAAGATATATCATTGGCAAATGGTTGAGAGGATCCTTAGATATCTCAAAGAGAGTCCGAGACAAGGAGTTTGGATGGAAAGAAATGAGAACTCCAATGTGGTTGGATATTGTGATGCGAATTGGGCCGGAGATAGAAGTGATAGAAGATCAACAACTGGCTATTGTACATTCATCGGTGGGAATTTGGTTACTTGGAGGACTAAGAAGCAAAAGGAAGTATCTTGTTCAAGCGCGGAAGCCAAGTATAGAGCAATGAAGAAGTTGACAAATGAGCTCTATTGGCTTTAGAGGATTCGTGCACACTTGGGTATTGAAACGGATAAACCAATGATCATGCATTGTGATGATCATGCATTGTGATAATCAAACTCCGTGTTTCACGAGAGGACGAAGCACATTGAGATAGATTGTCATAAGTTCCGTGAGAAGATTGAGCAAGGATGGATTTGACCGTGCTCACAAGAAGCGAAGACCAATTGGCGGATATCTTTACAAAATCCGCAAGTCTCAAGGTTTGCAATCATCTTCATGGCAAACTTGGACTTGTGGATTTGACCCATCCGTAGAAGACATCTTGCTTGCAATCATCACACTCTTTTTCCCTTAGTAAAGTTGTAAAGTTTTGTCCCACGTGGTTTTCTTTACTAAGGTTTTTAACGAGGTGATGGTTGTGAGCGTTCCAAGTTAAGCATAAATCCTTTATGTTTAACTTGAGGGGGAGTATTGACCTAAGTGCTGGATTGGTACTTAGGGAAATAAATAATATTGGGTAATTTACCCAAGTGAAATAATATGGATGGGTAAACCTCGGATCGGACACTTAGTGATCCGCGGGACGGATCGTATCGATGTCAGATCAATTCGCAGTACGTGATGGCATCGAGCATCAAGGATCGGGTTGCGGGTCAGAATAGCATCGAGCATCAGGACGAGAGACTGACCCGCGGGACGACTGGAGTCGAGGATCAGTACGCAAAGTGTCCGCACGTTTATCCGGGTCGCGTAACGGGTTAACGGATAAACGAGCGGATCCTAATCGGGTAATTGAGTCATGTGCTGATGATACGATCTCCCTAAGATCTCACGCTCGTAATAAGATTGATAGAAAGATAGGACCCGGACCCAAACGGTGAAGGCTTGGATCGCGGAGATGAAGTTCGAACGGCTCCGTCTTGTACTATGAACGGCACGAGATTAACCACGGATCAAAGGTTAAATCCACCTAAGATCGACCTTTGCTCGTTGGCTAAATCCACCAAGAACAGTGCTGGGTTTTCATTGGCTAAATCCACCAAAGAAAACGAAGAGATTGATTGGCTAAATCCACCAAGAAATTGAAAAGTCCCAAAGGAACAAAGAGAAATTCTCTCAAAAGTATTTAAAAAAAAAAGGTGATTAGTTTTCAAATGACAAAGAAGAAGAGTATTTATAGAGAAAGAAAGGAGGAAGGAGAAAGATCACACGATCTTTGAAGTCTTAAATTTTAGAAATTAATAGCTAAAATTAAAAGAAAGGGATAAGAGGGATCCTTGAGTTTCTCATGCTTGATCCTTGTGTTATTTGGCATTCTCATGAAATTGGACCGTAGATATAAGCATAAGTCATTGCCTCATTAAAACCTCTACTCGAAAAACCCAATGGGACAAAACCGAAGATAGGAAAAAGAGTACAACAACTTAGCTTACGGCCAACCTCAAGTCGAATCCATGTATGATATTGAGATGAGAGTGCCATGCGTAAGTTGACATTCTTCCTTGATCCGCACGTCATCAAGCATCTTCCGAACAGCTCCAACTATCTTCTTGGACTTGGACCGAGTGGTAGGACCTTCAGGAATGACCAATGCTGCCTCCGGAACCTCATCCAAAGCATGTGTGTCCATGATCACATTAGCTCTGATACGAAGCCCTTGGAGATTGTTTAAGACCGTAGATGGCTTTTCTTAGCCGAAGAACCTTTCCGGGAGCAATGATGTTCTCTAGACCGGGTGGTGGAGTCATGTACACCTCTTCCTCAAGATCACCTTGAAGGAAAGCATTCTTCACGTCCATTTGCCACAACTCCCAATCCAAATTGATCGCCAAAGAGAATACAACCCGTACCGTGTGGAGCTTAGCCACTAGAGCAAAGGTATCCGTATAATCATCTCCATAGGTTTGAGTGAAGCCTCTTGCCACTAACCGAGCCTTATGTCGTTCAAGATCTCCATTGCTCAAGAACTTAAGGGTAAAAACCCATTTAGAGCTAACCGGTCTTTTCCCAAAAGGAAGATCAGCTTCATCCCACGTGTGGTTCTTGATCATAGCCCCAACCTCATTATCAACCGCTTGAACCCAATGTTCTTCTTCCATCGCCTCTTCATATGTCTTCGGAATTGAGTGTTCATCTATCTTAACGAGAAAGGCTTGATGAGAGGAAGGTAAGAGGGCGAGTGAACAAACCGCTTGAATGGGATGAGTCACGGCTTGATTGTTGTAATATACTCGATTTTCTTTCCATGTGGAAGGATCCTTCTTGAGTCTTGTGCTTCCTCTAAGAACCAGTTCACTTGGTTCCTCTTCAACAATTGAATCACCGCCATTGAGTTCACGTTCTTGATCACCGGAGAGACTATCATGATTAACCATCTCTTCTTGACCCTCTTGAACACCGGAGAGCCCATCATGACTCACCATTTCTTCTTGACCATTCGGAACACTCTCATCAACCGTCTCTTGATCATTTTCCTCTCGAACCGGAGTGCATTACGAGCCTTTGGTGCCTCCGGATTGCCAAGGTGTTGGAGGAGGAACCGCAAATTAGCATTGTAATCCGTAGGAACCGCAAACTCCCGTAAGTCATTTTTCTTTTCGGTTCCATAGTAGCTCTTCTCCTCCATAAACTTCACATCCTTGGACACAAGTGTTCTGCGTGAGCTTGGATCATAACATTTGTACCCTTTTTGTGTAGTGGAGTACCCAATGAACATACACCTTATGCTCTTTGCGTCTAGCTTTGTCCGCAACTCACCGGGAACTAGGACAAAACAAACACACCCAAAAACCCTTAGATGTTCAATAAAAGGTCTAGTGTTGTTAAGTACCTCAAATGGTGAGATATCCTCAAGGATTTTGGTTGGGATGCGATTGATCACGTTCATGTGGAACATCATGGCTCGAGACACCTCCATCAAGTGACGATTCTTCCGTTCGGCCACTCCGTTTTGTTGGGGGGTGTATGGGCAACTTGTTTGATGCAAGATGCCATGCTTAGAGAGGTGTTCTTTGAATCGATGGCTTGTATATTCTCCTCCATTATCTGTTCTAAAAATTTTGATCTTGGCATTGAATTGGTTAGTAACATAAGTTTGAAAGTTTATGAATGCCTCAAGAACACGATCTTTTGATGGTAATAGGGTGATCCAAGTATATTTTGATTTTTCATCTATAAATGTTACGAAATACTTGTTATTATCCCTAGATAAGCATGGTGAAGTCCAAACATCCGAATGAACTAAATCAAAACACTTCTCATATATGGTAGTAGATTTCGGAAAAACCGTTTTACAATGTTTACCGAGAATACAAGATTCACAACTCTTATGAGCAAAGTAAACATTTGGTAACATTAATTCAAAAGCTCTAGAATGAGGATGACCTAATCTAGCATGCCATATAGCGTTATTAGCAACTCCTAAACAACATTCAACCGAAAAAGAACTAGGTGAAAAAGTTTCAATAACATAGAGATCATCTTTGGTTCCACCCTCTCCAATAATCTTTCCGGAATCAATATTCTGAAAATGAACATCATTAGGACCAAAGATTGCATAACAATTCAAATCTTTAGTAGCTCTTTTCACCGAAAGTAAGTTAGATGTAAAAGTCGACATATAAAAGGCTTTAGAAACTTTATCAAAGACTTTTAAAGTTCCAATTCCTTTTATGGGTATATTATCCCCATTAGCAATCATCACATTTCCATTAGTTAATTCAATATTCTCAAGCATCCTAGAGTTACTAATCATGTGATGGGATGCTCCCGAATCCACCACTAGGGAACTACTAGGGAACCTTTTGTATGGCAAAGGCTTTGAATAGTGCCTCCAAGTCCGATTTTCTCAAGTAATCTCCTTGGTTGGCCTCCTCACCTTGCTTAGATGATCCGGTTGATACTTGGTCGGGCTTGGCCGTGGTGTAGTTTGCTCTCGGATTCTTCGGGTAGTCGATCCACCAACTTGGCTTGAGTTCCGGATGGAGAATCCAACAAGCATCCTTGGTGTGTCTTCCCTTACAATGCTCAAACCTTGCTCTTGAGCCCGGCCGATTGTTACCATAGCCTCCTTTGTTCCCACGATTATCGAATCGGTTGTAAATCCCCTTGTTAGCCGTTGGAAGCTCCCCCCTTACCACCAAAGAGTCCTTGAGAACCTTGTTCTCTTTGGATTTGTGAGCACACATCTTCTAAACTAGGGAGCTTCTCCGATCTTAGGATGTGCTTGATGAGATCATTGAACGCCGGATTCAAGGTGAGTAGTAACCCAAAGACCTTGTCTTGTTCTTTTCTTTCGTTTAGCACCTTTGGATCAATGGAGCTTGGTCTCAACAATTCAAGCTCGGCCCAAAGGGACCTATATTTACCAAAGTGCTTGGTAAATTCCATATCCTCTTGATGAAGATTGTTGATTGCTTTCTTTACTTCGTATACCCGGGATAAATTAGAAACGTTTCCATAAACGTTCTTCAATGTTTCCCATAGTTCCTCTGCCATTTCACAATAAGAATATGCCTCAAGAATGGAGGCCTCAAGACCATTTTGAAGAATGGCCAACACGGTTTGATCCTCTTGGAACCGCTTTGCTTCTCTCTCCTTTTCGGAGTCTTCATCTTCTTCTCCGGATGAATGATACACCAGTTTGGATGAAGTATCAATGTGGCTCCACAACCCTCGGCCACATAGAGCTATCTTCGTGGTTCTTGACCACAATAAGTAGTTATCTCCCTTGAGAGTAACCGGAACCACCAATGGTTTAAAGTTATCCAAAGAACTCATCTTTTCTTATGAAAGTTTGAAACTTTTAGAAATGATTTGGGATTGATATGTATGTTAAATCAAGCGCATAAAGAGAATGAAAATCTCTATATAACGATTTGATCTAACTAATTAAAGAAAAATCCACAAATCGAAAAGATTATTGAAAGAATGAGATTTGAAGAATGAGATTATGAGAGTATTGAGGTCTTAAAGATCAAACTTGCTCTGATACCATGTTAGATTTTAGGACTTAGATTGAGAGAATAAGAGATTGAGAGAGTTGGGAAGAATAGAGAAAGAGTGTATGAACTTGAAAAATTTTCATTCAAGATAATATTTACAATGAGTAAAACAACATATATATAGACCAACAAGGTCAATATGACCATTGGGGATCAGATCAAATGGATGGAGGGATTGAATCCCAAAGTACGAAAGTGACTTGTCCACTTTAGAGAAGTGTGGCCTTGGTGTCGATCGACACTATATGAGAGTGTCGATCGACACGATTCTCCAACGGTCGGATCCCAATGGTCGGATCCCAACGGTCGAATTCAAAATCTAGGACTCGTGTCGATCGACACTCTTATTTATTTTCTTTCCCTTAGCACATTTTGATGGTGCCAAGGTCAATATTTTGTTTCGCCTTTTCATGCATCTTTTTAACCAACTCGGTCTTTTTCTGTCCGTCCATACTTACACGCTCACTCAAAGGTAAAGGAGTTAGATCAAGGGGCGTAAGAGGATTAAAACTATAAACAAGCTGAAAAGGGGAAAACAAAGTAGTGGAATGCACGGCATGATTATATGCGAATTCTACATGAGGTAAACAATCTTCCCAAGTTTTCATATTCTTTTTGATTAGAGCCCGCAAAAGAGTTCCTAAAGTCCTATTGACCACCTCGGTCTGAACATCGGATTGCGGGTGACAAGTTGTAGAGAAAAAAAGTTTGGTTTCTAGCTTAGTCCATAAGGTCTTCCAAAAATAACTCAAAAACTTTGTATCTCTATCCGAGACTATAGTCCTAGGCATCCCATGCAAGCGCACAATTTCCCTAAAGAATAAATCAGCTATGTTCGACGCATCATCGGTCTTATGGCAAGGTATGAAATGTGCCATCTTAGAAAATCTATCTACCACAACAAAGACCTAATCGATTCCCTTCCTGGTCCTAGGCAAACCTAACACAAAATCCATAGATATGTCGGTCCAAGGTGCACTAGGAATCGGCAAAGGGGTATACATACCTTGGCTTTGGCCTGTGGACTTAGATAACTTACAAGTTGTGCATCGGCTACAAACTCTTTCCACATCACGCTTCATGTGCGGCCAAAAGAAATGGTCTTACACAATAGAAAGTGTTTTGGCAACGCCAAAGTGCCCCATCAAACCTCCACCGTGAGCTTCCCTAACAAGCAAATCTCTCAAAGAAGAATTAGGAATACAAAGACGGTTCTCGTAAAACAAGAAACCATCACTCCTAAAATATTTTCCCGAAGCAAATTTTTCACAAGATAGAAATACTTCCTGGAAATCTGAGTCATTGGCATAGGCTCCTTTGATCATCTCAAATCCGAGAATTTTGGCATCAAGAGTAGAGATCAAAGCGTATCTCCAAGAAAGAGCATCGACCACGACATTCTCCTTTCCTTTCTTGTATTGGGTCACGTAAGGGAAGGTCTCAACGAATTCCATCCACCGAGCAAGCCTCTTGTTCAACTTCTGTTGGCTCTTCAAGTGCCTAAGTGATTGATGATCGGTGTGAATCACGAACTCCTTTGGCCAAAGATAGTGTTGCCACGTTTGGAGTGCACGGACTAAGGCATAGAGCTCCTTATCGTACGTCAGGAAGTTGAGAGTAGCTCCACCGAGTTTCTCGCTAAAGAAGGCGATTGGTTTCTTCTCTTGCATTAGAACGGCTCCTATACCTACACCAGAAGCATCGCATTCAATTTCAAAGGTTTTCATAAAATCAGGTAAAACGAGAAGTGGGGCGTGAGTAAGCTTGTGTTTTAGAAGCTGAAAACACATCCTTCTTGATCACTTCGGTTAGTGGTGTGGCAATGGTGCTGAAATCTCGAACGAACCGTCGATAGAATCCGGCTAAACCGTGAAAGCTTCGGACCTCACCAACCGTCTTCGGACTCGACCAATCTTGGATTGCCTTGATCTTGTCCTCGTCAACCTGTATGCCCTGAGAACTCACCACAAAACCTAGAAACACAACGTTATCCGAACAAAAAGAACATTTCTTAAAGTTACCAAAGAGAAGTTCTTTCCTGAGCACGTCTAGGACCAAACGCAAGTGTCCTACATGGTCATCAAGAGTCTTACTATAAACCAATATGTCATCAAAATAGACAACCACAAAGACACCTATAAACGATTTAAGAACATGGTTCATAAGACGCATGAAAGTACTAGGTGCATTTGTAAGACCAAACGGCATGACAAGCCACTCGTATAAACCGTGTTTAGTTTTGAAAGCGGTTTTCCATTCATCACCTTCCTTCATCCGGATTTGGTGGTAACCACTTTTCAAATCAATTTTAGAAAATATAGTAGACCCATGAAGTTCATCTAACATATCATCTAACCTTGGAATCGGATGGCGATACTTTACCGTAATATTGTAGATCTCGGCAATCAACGCACATTCGCCAAGATCCGTATTTCTTAGGAACAAGTAGCACCGGAACGGCGCACGGGCTCATACTCTCTCGGATAAGAACCTTCTCCATAAGTTCACTGACTTGTCGTTGGAGTTCCTTGGTCTCCACCAGATTGGTTCTATACGCGGGCCGGTTTGGAAGTGTTGCTCCGGGAACAAAGTCTATTTGATGTTCGATCCCACGAATGGGAGGTAAGCCGCTTGGGCTATCTTCCGGAAATACATCACTATATTCTTGTAATAGAGACAACACATTGCTCGGGAGATCTGGCTCGGGGTTAGTAATGCTAGCGAGAGCATCCTTAAAGATAAGCAAAATGATAGGTTGTTTGGTTACAAGCGCATGCTTGATCTCACTAGGCCTCACGAAAAGAATTTCTTGCCTCTCGGGTTTACTCTCAAAGGCCTTGGACTTGGTTTTTCTCATAGAACTCTCACACTTGGATTTAGTAGTAGAAGTGTTTAGGGGGTCACTCACAATGGTCTTGCCGTGGTGGTTTTGTTCAAGTTGGAGCTGATCTAGATAGACCTCATGCGGTGTTAATGGTGCAACGGTGATCTTCCGGCCCTTGTTCTCGAAAGAGTGCTTATTGGTGAAGCCATCATGAATGGCTCTTTGATCATATTGCCAAGGTCTTCCAAGTAGGATATGACCAGCCTCCATAGGTAGCACATCGCACACAATCTCATCTTCATAGCGACCAATCGCTAAAGGAACCGTGACTTGCCGGGTGACTTTGAGCGGACTTTGGTTATTCAACCACCTAAGGCTGTAAGGTTGCGGATGCTTCTTAGTCTCCAAACCCAACTTCTCCACCAAGGTTGTGCTCGCCACATTAGTGCAACTACCTCCATCACTGATCAAACTACACACCTTGCTCTTCACAATGCATCGGGTATGAAACAAGTTCTCCCTTTGCTCGTCATCTACGACTTTCTCCTACGACATAAGAACACGCCTAGCTACAAGTAGCTCTCCTTCAGCTGCATGCTCTTCACCATCATCATCATAGATAGGTGCGGACTCAGAATCCTTCTCTTCCTCGGTTACGACCTCGCCATTGTCCAACATAACCATCACACGTTAGTTCGGACACTTGTTAGCAAAATGACCCTTGCCCTTACACTTGAAACACTCAATGTCTCGATTACGAACAGTAGAGGAGGCCTCGGCCTTACCCTTGTAGTCATGCCCGGAAGAACTTGGCTTGTAGTCCGGTTTGGGCTTAGAATCGACACAGGCCGGGTAACTTGGTTTTGTTTCGGCTTTTGCATAGCTCGGCTTAGAAATATATGGTGACCGTGTAATACCATTCCTCTTGAGTTGTTGTTCCACTTGAATAGCCTTATGCAACATTTCCTCCACGGTATCATAAGATTGCATCTCCATCCGATCTTGCAATTCTGGTTCATTCCACTCAAAAACCGTGCCATAGTCGCATCATTGGGCTCATCAACATCAGCTTTGAGCATGAGCTTTTCCATCTCTTGGAAGTAATCCTCAACTCCTCTAAACCCTTGTGAAAGCCTTTTTAATTTTTGATGGAGTTCACGTAGATAGTGAGTTGGCACAAATCGTCTCCTCACGACCAAAGACATCTCTTCCCACGTCACGATGGGATTTTCTCCATTACGTCTCCTGCTAGTCACCAATTGATCCCACCAGTCAATAGCGTAATTGTGAAATTCAGTAGCGGCTAACCTGACCTTCTTGTGCTCGGGAAAATCTTGGCAATCAAAGACCAAGCCGATCTTCTTTTCCCACTCAAGGAACGCATCCGGGTCGTTTGTTCCGTAGAAGGGTGGAATGCGAAGCTTCAAACTGCTAAGATCATTTTCATTTCTTCTTCTGGCCGATTGTTGCCTGGCTTGATCCTCATCGGTGAAGTCGTAAAACAGATTGTCTTCTTGCTCCATTTGTTGATGTTGTTGGCCTCGCCGGTTTTGCCTATGTCTAGGTGGTACTTGCTGTCAAACATTAACAGTCGCCAATTGGTTTCTCATTTCGTTTAGCATTGTGGACATGGCATCCATCTTGCGATTTATTTCGCGGTCTTTTCTTCTCCTTGTTTGTGAATCATTACTCCCATCGGACATTTTGTTTTCCCTCGCAAAAGAAACAAAAACGTTAGTAAAAATAATCCTCACAATTGTTTCCACTCAAGTGTTTCACTCAGCTCTCGCAAGGTCCTCACAAACACACACGTAGAAATTTTCCTCGGTTCTCAAGAGACTAATCGAAAGTTCGATAGTTTCAACAAAACAAATCTCCAAATGAGTATGACTAGCGATTATTGATAGATAGAAAAGAATGATGAACCAAATCAAAATATTTTTTTTTTTTTTTTGGAATCGTTTCCTCTTTTTTTTTTTTTGATTTCGATCTTCCTTTTTTTTTTTTTTGAATTTGGTTTTGATACAAAAGATAGAAAGAGAAGAAAGAAAATAGAATATGAAGAGATAGAAAATGATTAGAAAATACCGATAATCAAGAGCGTGGCTCTGATACCACTTGATACGATCTCCCTAAGATCTCACGCTCGTAATCGGATTGATAGAAAGATAGGACCCGGACCCAAACGGTGAAGGCTTGGATCGCGGAGATGAAGTTCGAACGGCTCCGTCTCGTACTATGAACGGCACGAGATTAACCACGGATCAAAGGTTAAATCCACCTAAGATCGACCTTTGCTCGTTGGCTAAATCCACCAAGAACAGTGCTGGGTTTTCATTGGCTAAATCCACCAAAGAAAACGAAGATATTGATTGGCTAAATCCACCAAGAAATCGAAAAGTCCCAAAGGAACAAAGAGAAATTCTCTCAAAAGTATTTAAAAAAAAAAGGTGATTAGTTTTCAAATGACAAAGAAGAAGAGTATTTATAGAGAAAGAAAGGAGGAAGGAGAAAGATCACACGATCTTTGAAGTCTTAAATTTTAGAAATTAATAGCTAAAATTAAAAGAAAGGGATAAGAGGGATCCTTGAGCTTCTCATGCTTGATCCTTGTGTTATTTGGCATTCTCATGAAATTGGACCGTAGATATAAGCATAAGTCATTGCCTCATAAAAACCTCTACTCGAAAAACCCAATGGGACAAAACCGAAGATAGGAAAAAGAGTACAACAACTTAGCTTGCGGTCAACCTCAAGTCCAATCCATGTATGATATTGAGATGAGAACGCCATGCGTAAGTTAACATTCTTCCTTGATCCGCACGTCATCAAGAATCTTCCGAACAGCTCAAGCTATCTTTTTGGACTTGAACCGAGTGATAGGACCTTCAGGAATGACCAATGCTGCCTCCGGAACCTCATCCAAAGCATGTGTGTCCATGATCACATCAGCTGATCCGCGGAACAAGTGATCGAGGACGTCCCACGCAGACGTACGGACCCGATACGCGGTACGAGTCCGATACGCGGGTAAGTTCAAATCTCACCGTTCCTCATATCTCCACGTGCGGCTTTGCGTCCCTATGACGCGGCCTGACATCTGGAGGATAAGAGGGAGTGAAGCTACGTCCGTACTGTGGATAAGATGTCACTTTATGTCGTCATTTTCTTCTCTATCCAAACGGGCATGTTGACCAAACCTAGTATCTTTCTATTTGTGGATTGTAAACATCATTATTCTTATTATCTTGAATGGAAAAATGTTTCAAGTTCATATTCTCTACACTCTTTCTTAATTTTTCTTAATCTCACTTAATCTCTTTCATTCTTCCGCTAAATCTCTCTAAATCTTACATTCATTACCTTAGTTCAATTTCTTTCTATGAAATCTTAAATCATTGATCATATAAATCTTTAATATTCCTCATGGCATATACTTAATCTTTTCTTCTTTATCACTTTTTTATGGGTAAAGGAGACCATGAGAGCCGCAAAGACAACTAGGAAAAGATTCATAAGAAGAAATATCTAGTCAAAGAAGGGCTAAAGGAATGAGAAAACTTGAAGTGGAGCCGGTTTCATATCAAACCAAGGAAAGTCAATTGCGTGTGGTAAGCTTAGCCTTTGGTCCTTACGGCGTCCCGACGACTAAGCTTGAGGGGGAGTATTAGAGAGGAAGCATGAAGAGAAGAGCAAGACCGAGGTGAAAGAAGAGAAGCCGAGGACCGAATCTCAACAAATGATCGAGTTCCTTGTTCAAGTCCCTTCATCATCTTGATTGGCACTCTTTTCCCTTAGTAGTGGTTTTGTCCCAAAGGGTTTTCCCTACTAAGGTTTTATTGAGACCATCATCTTGATTCTCCAAGTTCATACTTTACTTTGTTGTGTATGAACTTGAGGGGGAGTATTGAGCAAGATGAGTGCTTAAGGATCATCAACCAAAGATCATTTAAGTATGAATGAAGAACGGTCCGATCTCAAGAAGGCGGAACCGAGAAGACCAAGACTTGGACCATCAAGGCCAAGGCTTGGAGTGTCAAGACCAAGGCTCGGAACATCGAGACCTTGGCTAAGGAAGATCCATCCGGGTGAAATGAATGCAAGGCAAAGGCTCGTGCAATGAGTGTCGATCGACACTAGTGTGTATCGATTGACACACCACCCCCTGGTGCACTTCCGCAACTAGTGTGTCGAGCGACATTAACTTGAATCAATAATAAAAATCAAGTTCATCTTTACTCTTTCTCTCTCTTTTTTCTATAGTATTTCAAAATGTAGCCTTAGAGAGATTATAGTATTTAGGGTGATATCCATTTGGATTGAACCCATATTATTAAGTCTATTTTACCTTAATCTTTCTTAGTTAACTCCAAATCTTTAAACACATGTAATACTCGGTTTTGTATAAATCGGTTTGTGTGGATCCTTTATAAAAGACACTTAGGTGTTTGTTCTTCATAAGATGAGCTTAGACTCATCAAATTCTAACATTCTGGAGAACGGCCAAGACGATTTGATCTTCCTTATACCACTTGGCCTTCTTGGCGAGTTTAGCTTCTTCATCATCTTCTTCTTCATCGGATGAGTCGGGCTCGGGTTCCTTTGGAACAAGACTTAGATCGATGTGGTTCCAAAGACCATGGCCACTTAGGGCGAATTTGGTGGTTCATGACCACAAGAGATAGTTCTCTCCTTTGAGAGTAACCGGAACCACGATGGTCTTGGATGAATCCATGAGTTTTCCTTTGATGATTTGGGGAAGATTGTTTGAGAATGGATTTCAAGAGAATACACAAAGAATCTTGTCTTTAGAATGAAGAGATTTGAATTTTGAGACACCCGGGAAAGGATTTTCGAATTTAGAGAATGTAACCGAAAGTTTATGAAAAACTATGAAGATTTTGAAGCTAGAAATCACGGATCTTGCTCTGATACCATGCTAGAATTTGCGGAAATAGAAGTGATTTAAGAGAAGAAGTGTTCGGATCAATAGTGAAAAGTGTAAGTGTGAGAACTTGAAAATTTTATTCAAGATGATTTTTACAAGTATCATTTACAATGTTTAAATAGAACATAAAACATTCTAAAAGTGGAAAGAGACCGTTTGAATCAAACGGTCAAATTGATTCAAACGGCTCAGATGGATAGTGACCGGCTGTCACTATCGGACTCGATCCGTGGGTCGAGGAAACATTGATGTCACTTGGATTCTCGTGACATCGGGACGGGTCAACATAGGACACAGATTGGTCAACGCGGGTCAATACTCGGGAAGATCAGACCTGCGTCTTCCTCGATGCCGGGTCGATCCGCGGTACGTGTTTCCTCGATGCCAGTACGTCCGCATCTCGATCACTCACGTCCTCCAGTACGTGACCCATTTACCCGGAAGTGGATCCACGCGTTTATACGTTTACCCGGTACGCGACCCGACTCCACGCCTCGATGACTGATCGTCCCGCGGGTTAGTTTCCTCGATGCCGACATGTGCCGCGGTCCGAATTCTTCGATGCTCCGATGACCCGCTATCACTCGACGCCAGTCTGATCCGCGGGTCCGATACTCTTGATTGCCGACTGTCCTGCGGTACGCATCTCTCGATGCCAATACGTACCGCGGGTCCGATCCTTCCGATTGCAATTTCCTCCTTTTTATTTACCTTGGGTATTTTACCCATGGTATTTTATTCTCATGATCAATACTTTGATCATGGCATCCATGTTAGATTTCTTGACATAATCTCCAAGGTTCACCTCTTCTCCTTGCTTGCGTTTGATCGCCTTTGGTTGCCCCATAATTTGCTCTTGGCTCGTAAGCTCTCGGCTCATAGTGACTTGGCTTCGGGTGGAACCTTCTAAGGTGTGGATTGAGGACATAGCATCTTGCTTTGGTATGACCGATCTTCTTCCAATGTTCACACCAAAGTTCTTGATTCGGTCCTTGGTAGTTGTTTTTGTACCGATTGTTGTTGTTGTTGTTCCTCTTATCTCCATACGGTGTATAGGCTCCTTTCTGAGCAGTAGGTAGCTCCCCCTTTCCCGTAAACAGATGATGGGAACCTAGTTCCTTTTGAATTTGCGCACACACATCCTCAAAGCTTGGGAGGTTGTCCGGCCGAACAACATCTTTCACCGAGAGTCTCCATTTGAATCTTCTCCATGATTTCAATCTTCTCCTCTTCTCTTGTAAACAATCTCGGTCCTTCCTTCATCTAGCCACACCAATTAAAGAACACAACATCCTTGAGCTTTATGGGAGGGAAAGTTTCAAACTTTTCGTGACTAACTTCCCTTGAATCCCAATAAGCTTCACACTAGTGACCGAGTCTCAACATACTCGGATTTCGGCTCCAAAGGTTGGGACTTTCTTCTCCCTTTCACCTTCTTATTTGAACCATTTCAACATAGCTCTAAAAATCAAACTTTTCCTCCTTGTGATCTTCTTGTTTGAGCTTCATCTTCAACTAGCTCCAAAGGTTGGAAATTTACTCCCTTTCATGGGAACCACCTTCTTCTTTGATCTTCATTACTTCATAGGATTGAGCTTTGGCTCCTTAGATACGGACGTCTCCAAATCATGAGCTTCTTCTCGGTTGTTCTTCTTTCTTCAACTAGAAAGCTTCGGGCTTTCTTCTTCAATCTTCATGGGAAAGCTTTATCAAGCTTCCTCCTTCTTCAATCTTCAATCTCGGATCTAGCTTTCTACGAGCAATAGATCCAAGTCTTTATTAACCTTAGTACCATCAATATGTGCTAAGGGAAGAAAAGAAGAATAAGAGTGTCGAGCGATACCATGATGGTGTCGATCGACACTCTGTTGCGCGTTACGAGAATCGAGTATCGGGTGTTGCGCGTAATGGAGATGGTCGCGATCGAGAGAAGGATTCACGTAACGAAGGAAGCGTAACGAAGTGTCGAGCGACACCAAGGAGTGGTGTCGCTCGACACGGCTGTCCCGCATGGCGCGCATCGAACGAAAAGACACTCACGGGTCGGAGAGCTTCGCGCATCGATGGAACACTCCTGTAACGAGTGTGTCGAGCGACACTCATCAATGGTGTCGCTCGACACCAAGGCCAGAATTCCCAACAGCTCTTTTTCTTTTAGAAGTTGTTTTTCTATTTAAACCTAGTTGTATGAACCTTGTAAATTATCTTGAATGAGAAACTCAAGTTCATATTCTCCTTTATTTTTCAAGTTCATAAACTCAAGTTCATATTCTCCTTTCTTAATCTCTCTTAATTTTCATCAATCTTATCTTAATCTCTCTTATTCTTCCACAATTCTTACATGGTATCAAAGCAAGTTTGATCTTTGTGACCTCAATACTCTCATAATCTCAATCTTCTCTTGGTCAATCTTCTAATCTCAATCTCTCAATAATCTTTCTGGTTTCTGGATTGTCTTTAAATCGTTAGATCAAATCGTCATATAGAGATTTCTATTCTCTTTATGCGCTTGATTTAACATACATATAGAATAGTTAATCCCAAATCTTTTCTAAAAGCTTTGAACTTTCATTCAAAATCGGTGAAAAGATGAGTTCTTTGAATAACTCGAAACCATTGGTACTTCTTGTGACTCTCAAGGGAGAAAACTACTTGTTATGGTCAAGAACCACGAAGATAGCTCTATATGGCCGAGGGTTGTGGAGCCACATCGATACCTCATCCAAACCGGTGTATGATTCATCCGAAGAAGAAGATGAAGATTCCACAAAAGATATAGAAGCAAAGTGGTTTCAAGAGGACCAAACCGTGTTGGCCATTCTTCAAAATGGTCTTGAGGCCTCCATTCTTGAGGCGTATTCTTATTGTGAGATGGCGTTTGAGCTTTGGGAGACATTGAAAAATGTGTATGGAAATGTCTCGAATTTGGCGCGTGTGTTTGAAGTAAAGAAGGCTATCAACAATCTCCATCAAGAAGACATGGAGTTCACGAAGCATTTGGGAAAGTTCCGGTCTTTATGGTCGGAGCTTGACATGTTGAGACCAAGTTCCATTGATCCTAAGGTGTTAAATGAGAGGAAAGAGCAAGACAAGGTCTTCGGGCTGCTCCTCACTTTGAATCCGGCTTACATAGATCTCATCAAGTATAGAGGATGTGTGTTCTCAAATCCAAAGGGAGCATGGGACTCACAGACTATTTGGTGTTAAGGAGGAGCTTCCGTTGGCCAATGCCAGAGCTTACAACCGTAATGATAACCGGAATTATAGAGGCAAGAACTTCAATCCGGATCTCAAGTGTGATTATTGCAAGAAGGAGGGTCACTCAAGGGACAAATGTTGGTTTCTTAACCCACATCTTAGGCCACCACCAAGGCCGGGCTACTCAAAGAGCTACTCAAGGGCCAACTCTGCTTTGGTAAAACAAGACCAAGGCGGGACCGGATCTTCCAAGCAAGGAGAGGAGTCCAACCATGGCGAGTATGTGAGGAAGTCCGACTTGGAATCTCTTATCAAGTCAATTGCGTTACTCAAAGAGTCCGGTAAAACTTTCTATACTCGTAGACCTAGTAGTTCTCTCGTGGTTGATTCGGGGGCTTCTCACCATATGATTAGTAACTTGAGTTTGCTTGAGAAACTAGAACCGTCTAGAGGAAATGTGATGATTGCAAATGGTGAAAATATACCTATCAAAGGAATTGGAAACTTGAACTTGTTTAATAAGAACTCTAGAGCGTTTTACATGCTAAACTTTGAATCAAATTTGCTCTCGGTTAAAAGAATGACTAGTGACTTGAATTGTTATGCAATTTTTGGTCCTAATGACTGCCATTTTCAGGATATTGAATCCGGAAAAGTGATAGGAGGTGGTGGCACCAAAAATGATCTATATATCTTAGAAGACTTATCATCAAGCTCATCTAGTTCATTTCGATCTCAAAATTGTTTAGGAGTAGCGAATAATGCAATATGGCATGCTAGAGTAGGACATCCCCATTCTCGGGCTCTTGAAATAATGTTTCTCAATGTTTCCTTTGTTCATTTGTCTTGTGAATCTTGTATTCTTGGAAAACATTGCAAATCGGTTTTTATGAAATCATCTACTATTTATGAGAATTGCTTTGATCTTGTGCATTCGGATGTTTGGACTTCACCTTGCGCATCTAGAGATAACAATAAATACTTCGTCACATTCATTGATGAAAAATCGAAATATACATGGCTTACTCTTTTACCTTCTAAGGATAGAGTCTTTGATGCATTTGAGAATTTCCAAGCCTATATTGCTAACAATTACAATGCCAAGATTAAGATTTTTAGAACAGATAACGGTGGTGAATATACGAGCAATCGATTCAAAGACCACTTAGCTAAACTCGGCATTGTGCATCAAACGACTTGTCCACACACTCCACAACAAAACGGTGTGGCCGAAAGGAAGAATCGGCACTTAATGGAGGTTTCTAGAGCCATGATGTTCCATATGAATGTGCCAAGAAGATTTTGGGGAGATGCGGTCATGACTGCTTGCTACTTAATCAATCGGACACCTACAAAGATTCTTGACGACATCTCTCCATTTGAGGTACTTAATAAGACCAAACCTTTTCGTGATCATTTGAGAGTTTTTGGGTGTGTTTTCTTTGTTTTGGTGCCTAGGGAACTAATGGACAAGCTAGAGCCTAAGAGTACAAAATGCATCTTTGTTGGTTATTCTTCAACACAAAAGGGATACAAATGTTACGACCCTAGCTTAAGGAAAACATTTGTGACTAGGGATGTGAAGTTCATTAAGAATCAAGGGTTCTTTGATGCCAAAGATCGTGGAGACTTGAGTGATCTAGCTAACCCGTCGGACCTTGGCTCAAACTTGCGATTCCTTCTTCAAAATCTTTGGAATCATGAGCCAAGAGACAAAAAGGGTAATCAAGACATTGCTACACCGGTTCAAGATGCTAACCAAGAGGAAGCCGATCATGATGAAGTTGCGGAAGAGCAAGGTCAAGATGGAACTCCGGAGGTAGTTATTCAAGAAGAAGTTGTAGAACCGGTTTTGCGTAGAAGCACAAGATTAAAGAAAGACCCCTCTCAATGGAAAGAGAGCCGGGTCTACTTCAACGATGAAGCCGTAGCGCATCCAATCCAAGCGGTGTGTTCGCTCGCCCTTTTACCTTCTTCTCATAGGGCGTTTGTGACAAAGATAGATGAGTATACTATTCCCAAGACCTATGAGGAAGCTATGGAAGATGAGCATTAGATAGAAGCGGTTGATGATGAGGTTGTAGCTATGGTTAAGAACCATACGTGGGATGAAGCGGATCTTCACGAAGGAAAAAGGACCGTGAGTTCTAAATGAGTATTCACTATAAAGTACTTGATTAATGGAGATCTTGAGAGGTATAAGGCTAGGTTGGTGGCTAGAGGATTTACCCAAACCTATGGGGATGACTACACGGATACATTTGCCCCGGTTGCAAAGCTTAACACGGTAAGAGTGGTGTTTTCTATGGCGGTAAATTTAGATTGGGATTTGTGGCAAATGGATGTGAAGAATGCTTTCTTACAAGGAGACCTTGAGGAAGAAGTATATATGACTCCACCACCCGGCCTTGAGACCACTATAGCTCCTGGAAAGGTCCTCAAGCTCAATAAGGCTATCTATGGGTTGAAACAATCACCGAGAGCTTGGTACAAGAAGCTTAGCTCGACACTTAAGGGGAGAGGATTCAATAAATGTGAGCTAGACCACACTCTCTTCACTCTTCAAGGACCGAATGGGATAGTTGTTGTTTTAATCTATGTGGATGATATGATTATCTCCGGGAGTGATAAGCAAGGAATTCAAGACACAAAGGACTTCCTCAAATCGGTATTTGAAATGAAAGATCTTGGAGAAGTGAAGTATTTCCTTGGGATTGAGGTGTGTAGGTTCAAGAATGGGTTGCATATCTCCCAAAGGAAATACATATTGGATTTGTTGAAAGAAACCGGCAAACTTGGAGCAAAGCCGGCCAAGACCCCATTAGAAGAAGGCTACAAGGGCGATCGAAAGGGGGAGAAAGAGATTGAGCCGTATGAGGATCCATCAAGATATAGGAGACTTGTGGGAAAATTGATCTATTTGACACTCACAATGCCGGATATAAGCTTTGCGGTAAACCAAATTAGTCAACGTATGCAAAAACCGACGGTTTACCATTGGCAAATGGTTGAGAGGATCCTTAGGTACTTGAAGGATAGTCCAGGTTTAGGAGTTTGGATGGGAAAGAATGAGAGCTCGGAGGTGGTTGGTTATTGTGATGCGGGTTGGGCCGGAGATAGGAATGATAGAAGATCTACAACCGGATATTGCACTTTCATTGGCGGAAACTTGGTCACTTGGAGAACTAAGAAGCAAAAGGAAGTCTCATGCTCAAGTGCGGAAGCCGAGTATAGGGCCATGAAGAAGTTGACAAACGAGCTTACTTGGTTAAGAGGAATCTTGGCTCTTTTGGGAATTGAGACGGACAAGCCTATTGAGCAAGATGAGTGCCTAAGGATCATCAACCAAAGATTGCTTAAGTACGAATGTAGGACGGTCCGATCTAAAGAAGGCGATATTGACCTTGGCACCATCAAAATGTGCTAAGGAAGAGTGTCGTTTGACACTCCCGTCCCTGTGGAACGAGAGACCCGGAACGAAGGCGTCGATCGACACCAAGGAGTGGTGTCGATCGACACGAGTCCCTGATTTTGAATTCGACTGTTGGGATCCGACCGTTGCGATCCGACCGTTGGATAATCGTGTCAATCGACACCAATCCTTGGTGTCGATCAACGCCTTCGTTCCGAGTCTCTCGTTCCACAGGGACGGGAATGTCGATCGACACTCTTCCTTGTCGATCGACACTCTTATTTATTTTCTTTCCCTTAGCACATTTTGATGAGTTCTTTGGATAACTCTAAACCATTGGTGGTTCCGGTTACTCTCAAGGGAGATAACTACTTATTGTGGTCAAGAACCACGAAGATAGCTCTATGTGGCCGAGGGTTGTGGAGCCACATTGATACTTCATCCAAACCGGTGTATGATTTATCCGGAGAAGAAGATGAAGACTCCGAAAAGGAGAGAGAAGCAAAGTGGTTCCAAGAGGATCAAACCGTGTTGGCCATTCTTCAAAATGGTCTTGAGGCCTCCATTCTTGAGGCATATTCTTATTGTGAAACGGCGGAGGAACTATGGGAAACATTGAAAAACGTTTATGGAAACGTTTCTAATTTATCCCGGGTATATGAAGTAAAGAAAGCAATCAACAATCTTCATCAAGAGGATATGGAATTTACCAAGCACTTTGGTAAATATAAGTCCCTTTGGGCGGAGCTTGAAATGTTGAGACCAAGCTCCATTGATGCAAAGGTGCTAAATGAAAGAAAAAGAACAAGACAAGGTCTTTGGGTTACTATTCACCTTGAATCCGGCGTTCAATGATCTCATCAAGCACATCCTAAGATCGGAGAAGCTCCCTAGTTTAGAATATGTGTGCTCACAAATCCAAAGAGAACAAGGTTCTCAAGGACTCTTTGGTGGTATGGGGGAGCTTCCACTGCTAACAAGGAGATTTACAACCGATTCGATAATCGTGGGAACAAAGGAGGCTATGGTAATAATCGACCGGGCTCAAAGGCGAGGTGTGAGCATTATAAGGGAAGACACACCAAGGATACTTGTTGGATTTTCCAGCCGGAACTCAAGCCAAGTTGGTGGATCGACTACCCAAAGAATCCGAGAGCAAACTACACCGCGCCCAAGCCCGACCAAGTATCAACCGGATCATCTAAGCAAGGTGAGGAGGCCAACCAAGGAGATTACGTGAGAAAATCGGACTTGGAGGCACTATTCAAAGCCTTTGCCATACAAAAGGAATCCGGTAAAACCTACTTTACTCATACTCCTAGTAGTTCCCTAGTGGTTGACTCGGGAGCATCCCATCACAAGATTAGTAACTCTAGGATGCTTGAGAATATTGAATTAACTAATGGAAATGTGATGATTGCTAATGGGGATAATATACCCATAAAAGGAATTGGAACTTTAAAAGTCTTTGATAAAGTTTCTAAAGCCTTTTATATGCCGACTTTTACATCTAACTTACTTTCGGTGAAACGAGCTACTAAAGATTTGAATTGTTATGCAATCTTTGGTCCTAATGATGTTCATTTTCAGGATATTGATTCCGGAAAGATTATTGGAGAGGGTGGAACCAAAGATGATCTCTATGTTATTGAAGATTTTTCACCTAGTTCTTTTTCGGTTGAATCTTGTTTAGGAGTTGCTAATAACGCTATATGGCATGCTAGATTAGGTCATCCTCATTCTAGAGCTTTTGAATTAATGTTACCAAATGTTTACTTTGATCATAAGAGTTGTGAATCTTGTATTCTTGGTAAACATTGTTAAACTGTTTTTCCGAAATCTACTACCATATATGAGAAGTGTTTTGATTTAGTTCATTCGGATGTTTGGACTTCACCATGCTTATCTAGGGATAATAACAAGTATTTCGTAACATTTATAGATGAAAAATAAAAATATACTTGGATCACCCTATTACCATCAAAAGATCGTGTTCTTGAGGCATTCATAAACTTTCAAACTTATGTTACTAACCAATTCAATGCCAAGATCAAAATTTTTAGAACAGATAATGGAGGAGAATATACAAGCTATCGATTCAAAGAACACCTCTCTAAGCATGGCACCTTGCATCAAACAAGTTGCCCATACACCCCCCAACAAAACGGAGTGGCCGAACAGAAGAATCGTCACTTGATGGAGGTGTCTCGAGCCATGATGTTCCACATGAACGCGCCTAAGAGGTTTTGGGGTGAAGCGATCATGATGGCATGCTAATTGATCAATCGCATCCCAACCAAAATCCTTGAGGATATCTCACCATTTGAGGTACTTAACAACACTAGACCTTTTATTGAACATCTAAGGGTTTTTGGTTGTGTTTGTTTTGTCCTAGTTCCCGTTGAGTTTCGGACAAAGCTAGACGCAAAGAGCACAAGGTGTATGTTCATTGGGTACTCCACTACCCAGAAAGGGTACAAATGTTATGATCCAAGCTCACGGAGAACACTTGTGTCCAAGGATGTGAATTTTATAGAGGAGAAGAGCTACTATGGTACCGAAAAGAAAGATGACTTACGGGAGTTTGCGGGTCCTACGGATTACAATGCTAATTTGCGGTTCCTCCTCCAACACCTTGGCAATCTGGAGGCACCAAAGGTTCGTAATGCACCTCCGGAGACGGTTGATGAAAATTTTATAGATGAAAATGATCAAGAGACGGTTGATGAGAGTGTTCCGAATGGTCAAGAAGAAATGGTGAGTCATGATGGGCTCTTCGGTGTTCAAGAGGGTCAAGAAGAGATGGTTAATCATGATAGTCTCTCCGGTGATCAAGAACACTTTCTCGATGTTGATGATTCAATTGTTGAAGAGGAACCAAGTGGACCGGTTCTTAGAAGAAGCACAAGACTCAAGAAGGATCCTTCCACATGGAAAGAAAATCGAGTATATTACAACAATCAAGCTGAGGCTCATCCCATTCAAGCGGTTTATTCACTCGCCCTCTTACCTTCCTCTCATCAAGCCTTTCTCGTCAAGATAGATGAACACTCAATTTCGAAGACATATGAAGAGGCGATGGAAGAAGAACATTGGGTTCAAGCGGTTGATGAAGAGGTTGGGGCTATGATCAAGAACCACGCGTGGGATGAAGCCGATCTTCCGTTTGGGAAAAGACCAGTTAGCTCTAAATGGGTTTTTACCCTTAAGTTCTTGAGCAATGGAGATCTTGAACGACATAAGGCTCGGTTAGTGGCAAGAGGCTTCACTCAAACCTATGGAGATGATTATACGGATACCTTTGCTCCGGTGGCTAAGCTCTACATGGTACGGGTTGTATTCTCTTTGGCGATTAATTTGAATTGGGAGTTGTGGCAAATGGACGTGAAGAATGCTTTCCTTCAAGGTGATCTTGAGGAAGAGGTGTACATGACTCCACCACCCGGTCTAGAGAACATCATTGCTCCCGGAAAGGTTCTTTGGCTAAGAAAAGCCATCTACGGTCTTAAACAATCTCCAAGGGCTTGGTACAAGAAGCTAAGTTCGACCCTCAAGGAAAAAGGCTTCAAGAAGTGTCAATTGGACCACACACTCTTTACTCTTCAAGGACCGAAAGGAATGGTGGTTATTTTGATCTATGTGGACGACATGATCATCTCGGGTGATGATAAGCAAGGAATTCAAGACACTAAGACGTTCTTAAAGTCGGTCATTGAAATCAAGGATCTAGGAGAATTGAAATATTTCCTTGGGATCGAAGTGTGTAGATTCACCAATGGATTGCACATCTCCCAAAGGAAGTATACTTTGGATTTGCTCAAGGAAACCGGGAAGCTTGCCTCTAAACCGGCTAAGACACCACTTGAGGAAGGTTACAAGGCCGATCGAAAGGGGGAGAAAGAAGATGAGCTATATGAGGATCCATGTCGATATAGAAGGCTTGTTGGGAAATTGATATATCTAACCCTAACTAGGCCGGATCTTTGTTTTGCGGTCAACCAAGTAAGTCAACATATGAAGGAGTCTAAGGTTTTACATTGGAATATGGTGGACCGAATACTTTGGTACCTTAAAGGGAGTGTTGGCCAAGGCATTTGGATGGGAAGAAATGAAAACACCGAAGTTGTTGGGTATTGTGATGCGGATTGGGCCGGACATCAAAACGATAGAAGATCAACGACCGGTTATGCAACATTCATTGGTGGAAACTTGGTGACTTGGAGAACTAAGAAGCAAAAGTTGGTCTCATGTTCAAGTGCGGAAGCCGAGTATAGAGCGATGAAGAAGTTAACAAATGAGCTAACATGGTTGAGAGGCATCTTAGCTCACATGGGGATTGAGATCACCAAGCCGATGGTAATGCATTGTGACAACCAAGCCACAATTCACATAGCTACCAACTCGGTGTTCCACGAACGGACGAAGCACATCGAGATCGATTGTCACAAGGTTCGTGAGAAGATTGAACAAGGATGGACACTTCCGTGTTTTACAAGGAGTGAGGACCAAGTGGCGGATATCTTCACCAAAGCCGCGAGTCTCAAGGTTTGCAACCGTCTCTTTAGCAAGCTTGGACTCGTGGATCTCACGCGTCCATGAGAAGACCCCTAACTTGCAATCATCACACTCTTTTTCCCTTAGCAAAGTTTTGTCCCACGTGGTTTTCTATGTTAAGCTTTTTAATGAGGTGATGGTTGCGGGTTTCCAAGTTAAGCATAAATCCTTATGTTTAACTTGAGGGGGAGTATTGACCTTTGCACCATCAAAATGTGCTAAGGGAAAGAAAACAAATAAGAGTGTCGATCGACACTCCCGTCCCTGTGGAACGAGAGACTTGGAACGAAGGCGTCGATCGACACCAAGGAGTGGTGTCGATCGACATGAGTCCTAGATTTTGAATTCGACCGTTGGGATCCGACCGATGCGATCCGACCATTGGAGAATCGTGTCGATCGACACTCTCATGTAGTGTCGATCGACACCAAGGCCAGATTGCTCTAAAGTGGACAAGTCACTTTCATACTTTGGGATTCAATCTCTCCATCCATTTGATCTGATCCCCAACGGTCATATTGACCTTGTTGGCCTATATATATGTTGTTTTACTCATTGTAAATATTATCTTGAATGAAAAATTTTCAAGTTCATACATTCTTTCTCTATTCTTCCCAATTCTCTCAATCTCTTATTCTCTCAATCTAAGTCCTAAAATCTAACAGGCGGAACCGAGAAGACCAAGACTTGGACCATCAAGGCCAAGGCTTGGAGTGTCAATATTAACCTTAGTACCATCATTGTCGATCGACACACATCTGTGTCGATCGACACACGACCCACTGGTGCACTTCCGCAACTAGTGTGTCGATCGACACACACACTTGTGTCGATCGACACATCGTTGCGGGCATCGAGAGATAGCGACCCAAGGTCGCTTTCATCCGACCGTGGCGCATCCGACTGTTGGAGAGTCGTGTCGATTGACACACACAAGTAGTGTCGATCGACACGAGTGCCAGAATGCTAAAAAGGGACATGTCACTTTCACACTTTGGGATTCAATCCCTCCTTCCATTTGATCTGATTCCCAACGGTCATATTGAACTTAGTTCCCTATATATATGTTGTTTAACTCATTGTAAACATTAACTTAAATCAATAATAAAAATCAAGTTCATCTTTACTCTTTCTCTCTTGTTTTTCCATAGTATTTCAAAATGTAGTCTTAGAGAGATTATTGTATTTAGGGTGATATCCATTTGGATTGAACCCATATTATTAAGTCTATTTTACCTTAATCTTTCTTAGTTAACTCCAAATCTTTCCACACATGTAATACTCGGTTTTGTATAAACCGGTTTGTGTGGATCCTTTATCAAAGACACTTAGGTGTTTGTTCTTCATAAGATGAGCTTAGACTCATCAAATTCTAACATGGTATCAGAGCATAAGCTCTTGGGTTAGAAGATTTGGAGTATTCGGTTTTGATTTTCAAAAGTTAGAATTTTTTTATTTCTTTGGTTTGTTGGATTGAATCGTTATAACGATGTGTTCATCTTCCTTATGCGCTTAATCCAACACAAATTCTAAGTTGTTTTTCCGCTGCAAGTATTTCAAAGTGAATTTGAAAAGTTTGATTTCAAAAGTTGGAAAACTTTGTGTTTCTTTGAAAACCAAAATTTTGTGTATTTTCAAAAGAAGGTGTTTTGAAAATCTTGGTTACTAGTTCTCTCATTCTCTTGGTTACTAAAACTCTCTAATCTCTCGGTTACTAAATCTCTCAATCTCTCTATTCTCTAAATCTTTGGTTACTAATACTCTCAAACACTCGGTTACTTAAATCTTTGGTTACTAATTTTTGAAATGGTTGTGTAGGAAGTGATCCATGGGATGCCTTTGTGCATTTAAAATCATGATGAATCCAATTCTACGTTTTATGAGAGAGAACCGTGGGATGCCAATAGAGCATTTAAAATCACGTTGAATCCAAGCGCAAAGTTGTTCATCAAGGAGTTGATGATTTTGTGGTTCAAAGGAAACCACTCAATATGTTACTAAATTCTTCAAGAAGCTTCAAGCTTCCATGGTGTTCATTCTTCCAATCCGAAATTGGAAGAAAGAGGGAGTTTCTAAATTCTTTTCCCTCTCATGTTTGATTTTGAAATTTGAATGTTGAATTTCCGGTTAGAAAGTAGGACCGGTTGGTAAAAGAAATTTTAATTTCTTGAAAATGTTGTTCTTGCAAATTGGAACCTATAAACGAATTGAAGATAGAAAGTTTAAAATCATGAAGAAATTGAATTGATAAAACCGAATTAGCTAAAGTTAAAATCAATAGCTTAATTTCGGTTAAATAATTTTAAACTTAAATATTCAAATATGACTAATCCAATTCGTTTATGGTGTTCTTGCAAGGTGGAATTGAACTTAAAAAATCCAAGTTTGTGCTAGTTATGACTGGACCCCTTATTCTCTATGGTCATGACTTGTACAAACATGGAGGCCACGAGCATGGAGGAGTTGGAAGGGAAAATCCAAACTGTTGGCTACATAATCGACGAGCCTGAAAGGGAAAATCTGAACTTGTAGCTGTCTAATCGACGAGCCATTCCAATTACTCAAGACAAGCCGTGGAGAAGAATTCCAAATTGAGACTCAAGAAATCCAAGAAGAAGCAACTAGCCTTTGAAGGTCAACTTGAAGTCATTCATGAGGCTAAAAGAGATTGAGAATGCCCAAAATCATGAATGGTGAAGAATAGTTGAACAAGCCAATGTTTTGAAGCTTCCGAAGAGCTAAAAGAGATTGAGAGGCTTCGGAGGTATTGGGCTTGGCGTTAAGGAAGGTTGAGAAGAGACTTGGGATTTCAACAGTAATTATCAAAGAACAACCGGATCGGTTGAGTTGCGTGAATGGAGGAGGACTCACGGGTAGAAGGCGTAAAGCTCACGGAACCGAAAGCTCCACCAAAAGGATCATGAAGATCCAAAATTGCGTGAATGGAGGAGAATTCATGGGTAAAAGGCGTAAAGCTCACGGAACTGAAAGCTCCACCAAAAGGATCATGAAGATCCAAAATTGCGTGAATGGAGGAGGACTCACGGGTAGAAGGCGTAAAGATCACGAAAACGAAAGCTCCACCAAAAGGATCATGGAGATCCAAATGCTAAAGAAGGGTAAAGGAGACCATGAGAGCCTCAAAGACAACAAGGAAAGGATTCATAAGAAGAAATATCCAGTCAAAGAAGGGCTAAAGGAATGAGAAAACTTAAAGTGGAGCCTCAAAGAAATATTTAGCCTTTGGTCCTTATGGCGTCCCGACAACTAAGCTTGAGGGGGAGTATTAGAGAGGAAGCATGAAGAGAAGAGCAAGGCCGAGGTAAAAGAAGAGAAGCCGAGGACCAAAGCTCAACAAATGATCGAGTTCCTTGTTCATGTCCCCTCATCATCTTGATTGGCACTCTTTTCCCTTAGTAGTGGTTTTGTCCCAAAGGGTTTTCCCTACTAAGGTTTTAATGAGACCATCATCTTGATTCTCCAAGTTCACACTTCACTTTGTTGTGTATGAACTTGAGGGGGAGTATTGAGCAAGATGAGTGCTTAAGGATCATCAACCAAAGATCGCTTAAGTACGAATGAAGGACGGTCCGATCTAAAGAAGGCGGAACCGAGAAGACCAAGACTTGGACCATCAAGGCCAAGGCTTGGAGTGTAAATATTAACCTTAGTACCATCAATGTGTGCTAATGGAAGAAAAGAAGAAAAGAAGAATAAGGAGTGTCGATCGACACATCGTTGCGCGCATCAAGAGATAGCGACCCGAGGTCGCTTTCATCCGACCGTTGCGCATCCGACCGTTGGAGAGTCGTGTCGATCGACACACACAAGTAGTGTCGATCGACACGAGTGCCAGAATGCTAAAAAGGGACAAGTCACTTTCACACTTTGGGATTCAATCCCTCCTTCCATTTGATGTGATTCCCAACGGTCATATTGACCTTAGTTCCCTATATATATGTTGTTTAACTCATTGTAAACATTAACTTGAATCAAAAATAAAAATCAAGTTCATCTTTACTCTTTCTCTCTTGTTTTTCCATAGTATTTCAAAATGTAGTCTTAGAGAGATTATAGTATTTAGGGTGATATCCATTTGGATTGAACCGATATTATTAAGTCTATTTTACCTTAATCTTTCTTAGTTAACTCCAAATCTTTCCACACATGTAATACTCGGTTTTGTATAAACCGGTTTGTGTGGATCCTTTATCAAAGACACTTAGGTGTTTGTTCTTCATAAGATGAGCTTAGACTCATCAAATTCTAACAAAGCCGTTGATAATGCATTGCGACAATGAAGCCGCAATCCACTTTGTGACTAACTCGGTATTTCATGAAAGGACGAAGCACATTGAGATCGATTGCCACAAGGTTCGAGAGAAGATTGAGCAAGGATGGACTTTACTGTGCTTTACAAGAAGCGAAGAACAATTGGCGGACGTGTTCACTAAGGGCGCAAGTCTTAAGGTTTGTAATCACATTTTGGGCAAACTTGGACTTGTGGATCTCACACATCCATGAGAAGACCCCTTACTTGCAATCATCATACTCTTTTTCCCTTAGCAAAGTTTTGTCCCACGTGGTTTTCTTGGCTAAGGTTTTTAATGAGGTGATGGTTGCGAGTTCCAAGTTAAGCATAAATCCTTTATGTTTAACTTGAGGGGGAGTATTAACTTTAGTACCATCATGGTGTCGCTCGACACTCTGTTGCGCGTTACGAGAATTGAGTATCGGGTGTTGCGCGTAACGGAGATGGTCGCGATCGAGAGAAGCGTTACGAGAATTTAGTATCGGGTGTTGCGCGTAACGGAGATGGAAGCGTTACGGGAATACACTCACGGGTCGGAGAGCTTTGCGCATTGATGGAACGCATCGATGGAACAATCCCGTAACGAGTGTGTCGAGCGACACTCATCAATGGTGTCGCTCGACACCATCGTTGCTCTCCGAGACTCTCGTTGCGCTCAACGAGGGATAGCGACCCCGAAGTCGCTTTCATCCGACCGTTGCGCAACTGACCGTTGGAGAAGGATTGTCGAGCGACACGCAAGTAGTGTCGCTCAACACCAAGGTATTAACCTTAGGGCTCACATTGAGACTAAGGGAAATAAAGAAGAAAGAGTTGAATAAAATCGTGTCGGAAATATGAAACTGCGGATCGGATTACTTGGGACGCGGGACGTTGGAAATTGACCCGCGTTACGAGTGGCATCGATGCCAAACGCGGATCAGTACGCAGAGAAGGATCGGGGCCAGACGATACACGGATCAGCATGCGGCATCGAGTCTTCGTCGATCCGTGGGACGAGAGGCATCGAGGATCGTCCGAGACGCAGAACGGACGCAGCAACGGGTCAAGTGAAGCGGGTCGGATCTTCTCGCGGATATCCAGATAAACACGCGGATCCACCCGCGTGTTATCCAGAAACGGTGCCGTTTCTCCCGTCCTGATGAATCAGGACGTGAATCTATCCGGGTACGCAGAAACGCGTCCCACTCCTGTCCCGCGGTACGGTGCCCGTACGACCGTCTGACCCTTAACGCACCCAAAACCTTATCCGACCGTTTGGGTTGCTTTTTCTTATGACCGATTGTCTTTTACCTATATATAGGTTGTTCTATGATGATGTAACACTTATCTTTGAATATAATAAGAAAATCAAAGTTCATACTCTCTTTTACTCTCCATGGCTACCTAATCTCTTACTCTCTCAATCTTCACTCTTCTTCACTCAATCTTAGTCTAAATCTCTCACAAATCTTACATGGTATCAGAGCATAAGCTCTTGGGATTCTAAATTTGTTGGATTAAATCGTTATAGGGAGATTTTTCATTCTCCTTATGCTCTTAATCGAATATACATTCTTCCCTTTGATTCAGATTCTCACAAAGCTCAAAGCTTTCATCCTCTAAACATCTAAAGCTCAAAGCTTTCATCTTGGTCCCGGATTTCTTCAAAAGCTCAAAGCTTTCCTATTTCTCAAACAAAGCTCAAAGCTTTCTCTCTTTCTCTTATAAAGCTGAAAGCTCTCTCTTGACTTCAAGATCAAAACAAGGAAATGATGAATGTGTTCGATAATACTAAACCTCTCGTTGCACCGTTGATTCTTAAGGGAGGAAACTATCTTCTTTGGTCTAGGACTACCAAAACCGCCTTGTATGGCCGCGGTTTGTGGAGTCACATAGATCTATCTCTTCGGGAAGCTACCTATGACGATTCATCGGATGAAGAAGAAGTTGAAGCGGCTAGATTAGCGGCGGTCAAGTGGTTTCAAGAAGATCAAACTGTTTTAGCAATACTTCAAAACGGTTTGGAGGCATCAATCCTTGAGGCCTACTCCTATTGTGAAACGGCTAGTGTGTTATGGGAAACTCTCAAAAACGTTTATAGTAATGTTTATAATCTCACTCGGGTCTTTGAGGTTAAAAAGGCTTTCAACGAGCTAAGTCAAGAGGATATGGAGTTTACTAAACAGTTTGGGAGATATCGATCATTGTGGGCCGAGCTCGAGATGCTTAGGCCAAGCACCATGGATCTGGTTGTGCTTAATGAAAGAAGGGAGCAAGACAAGGTCTTTGGACTTCTCCTTACCTTGAACCCGGTGTACAATGATCTCATCAAGCACATCCTCCGTTCTGACACGTTTCCGAGCCTTGATGATGTGTGCTCGCAAATCCAAAGGGAGCAAGGGTCTCAAGGACTATTCGGAGGAAAGGGGGAGCTTCACACGGCTAACCAAGGATCCTATAATCGACACGACAACCGGAGGAATGGTGGAGCAAGTCGGTATCTCAATCCACATTTGAAGTGTGATTATTGCAAAAAGGAGGGTCACACCAAGGATAAATGTTGGTTACTTCATCCTCACCTCAAGACACCAAGAGGAACCAACCCGAACTACTACAAGGGATCTCGGGCTAATTATGGATGGTCTAAGCAAGATCAAGAAGGAACCGGGTCTTCTAAGCAAAGGGAAGAGTCTCACCAAGCCGACTACGTGAAGAAATCCGACTTGGAGGCTTTCATCAAATCACTTGCTACGCTTAAAGAATCACGTAAAACTTTCTATACTCAAAAACCTAATGAGTCTCTTGTGGTTGATTCGGGAGCCTCTCATCATATGATTAGTAATTTGAACTTGCTTGAAAAACTTGAACCATCTAAGGGTAATGTGATGATTGCAAATGGAGATAATATACCGATTAAAGGAATTGGGAACTTGAATTTGTTTAACAAAAGTTCTAGAGCTTTTTACATGCCAAATTTTGAATCAAACTTACTCTCGGTTAAACGTATGACTAGTGACTTGAATTGTTATGCAATCTTTGGTCCTAATGACTTCCATTTTCAAGATATTGAGTCCGGGAAAGTAATTGGAGGTGGTGGAACTAAGGATGATCTATATGTCTTAGAAGATTTATCACCAAGCTCATCTAGTTTATTTCATTTTCAAACTTGTTTAGGACTAGCTAATAATGCAATTTGGCATGCTAGAGTAGGACATCCCCATTCACGAGCTCTTGAAATAATGCTCCCAAATGTTTCCTTTGATCACTTGTCTTGTGAATCTTGTATTCTTGGAAAACATTGCAAATCGGTCTTTACTAAATCTTCTACTATCTATGAAAATTGTTTTGATCTTGTGCATTCGGATGTTTGGACTTCACCTTGCGCATCTAGAGATAACAATAAATACTTTGTCACATTCATTGATGAAAAATCAAAATATACATGGCTTACTCTTTTACCTTCCAAGGATAGAGTCTTTGATGCATTTGTGAACTTTCAAACCTATATTACTAACCAATACAATGCCAAGATTAAGATTTTTAGAACAGATCATGGTGGTGAATATATGAGCAACCGATTCAAAGATCACCTAGCTAAGCTTGGCATTTTGTATCAAACGACGTGTCCATACACTCCACAACAAAATGGCGTGGCCGAGAGAAAGAATCGACACTTAATGGAGGTTTCAAGAGCTATGATGTTCCACATGAATGTGCCAAGAATATTTTGGGGAGATGCGGTTATGACCACTTGTTACTTAATCAACCGGACACCGACCAAAGTCCTTTGGTATATCTCTCCATTTGAGGTACTCACTAAAGAAAAACCCTTTCTTAATCACTTGAGAGTTTTTGGGTGTGTTTGTTTTGTATTGGTGCCTAGGGAATTAAGGGACAAGCTAGAAGCAAAGAGTACAAGATGCATATTCCTCGGCTATTCAACAACGCAAAAGGGATATAAATGCTATGATCCAAGTTCAAGGAAGACATTTGTGTCTAGAGATGTGAAGTTCATTGAAGAACAAGGGTATTATGGAGTCAAAGACCGAGGAGACTTGAGTGATCTTGCAACACCGTCGGACCTTGGCTATAATTTACGATTCCTTCTTCAAAATCTTGGGAATCATGAGCCAAGAGACAAGATAAATAACCAAGGCCACAATCTAGTAGATCAAGAGGAAGAGGTTCAAGAAACGGTTCAAGCACATGAGGTTCAAGAAACGGTTCAAGCAGATGTGGTTCAAGAGGAGGTTGGTCATGATGAGGTTCCGGTAAATCGAGAACATGATCATGAAGTGACTGAGGAAGCAAGCCTGGACAATGGAACTCTGGAAGAAGAGGTCCAAGAAAAGATTGAAGAACCGCTTTTGCGTAGAAGCACAAGACTAAAGAAGGATCCCTCTCAATGGAAAGAGAGTCGAGTCTACTACAATAATGAAGCTGTAGCCCATCCTATCCAAGCGGTGTGTTCGCTTGCCCTTTTACCTTCTTCTCATAGGGCATTTGTGGTCAAAATAGATGAACGTACGATCCCGAAAACGTATGAGGAAGCTATGGACGATGAGAATTGGGTAGAAGCGGTTGATAACGAGGTTAGAGCCATGATTAAGAATCATACTTGGGATGAAACCGATCTTCCTGAAGGGAAAAAAGCCGTGAGTTCTAAGTGGGTCTTTACTATCAAATACTTGAGTAATGGAGATCTTGAGAGATACAAGGCAAGGTTGGTGGCTAGAGGATTTACTCAAACCTATGGGGATGATTATACAGATACATTTTCCCCGGTCGCCAATTATAATGCATTGTGATAATCAAGCCGCAATTCACATTGCTACGAACTCGGTGTTCCATGAAAGGACGAAGCACATTGAGATCGATTGTCACAAGGTTCGAGAGAAGATAGAGCAAGGATGGATGTTACCGTGTTTTACAAGAAGCGAAGATATACTAGCGGATGTTTTCACCAAATCCGCAAGTCTCAAAGTTTGCAACAACATCTTGGGCAAACTTGGGCTTGTGGATCTCACACATCCATGAGAAGACCCCTTGCTTGCAATCATGACACTCTTTTTTCCTTAACAAAGTTTTGTCCCACGAGGTTTTCTTTGTTGAGGTTTTTAATGAGGTGATAGTTGTGAGCACTCCAAGTTAAGCATAAATTCTTTATGTTTAACTTGAGGGGGAGTATTAACCTTAGGGCTCACATTGAGACTAAGGGAAATAAAGAATAAAGAGTTGAATAAAATCGGGTCGGAAATATGAAACTGCGGATCGGATTATTGGAATTTGGGTGAGTTTGGCTCACCATAGAGAGGATCCAACCGAATGAAGTGGTTGAATCCACAAGAATGCTCAAGAGAGCTAAAATAATTTCAGACAGATTTAGAGAAGATTAGGGAGAGATTTGAACAGATTATAAGTAGATTAAGAAGAGATTAAGGTAGAAAAATAAACATAATATGAGTTCAATCCAAATGGATATCACCCTAAACACTTAATCTCCTAGAATCTACATTTGGAATAATCAGATTTTGAATAAAGGAAAGAAGAGAGAATGATTTTGATTTTTCTCTTATCAATAAGTTAAAGATTACAATGAGTGACTACAAATATATATATATAGGGAAAGTAACATTTAGATCAGAGTTTGAAATGTGAACGTTGGAAGGAAAGAAGAGGAAAGGATAAGATGAGGACATAAAGCAATTCTTGTCTTCTTGTATAAAGTGATCTTATCTTCTTCTTTTGAATCAAATGGCCCCCCCTTCATCCAATAGTCTGATTGTGTTCGGGACCACAAGGAGATAAGACGCGCCTCCTTGTACTGATCCGTGACTCAAGTCTTCAACGGATTCGCGCCTCGAGATTACGTACCGCGGGTCGAGGAAATCCTTCCCGCGTCTTGCTTCGTCCCGAGCATCCGTCTCGCGTCTCAATCCATCGAGTTACCCAAAGTTACCCGAATGTATTTTCACCACGGTAACTATTTATTCACCATTAGTAACTTAAGGAAAGATTAATCCTTAAGTACTCTCCTTGATTAACACTCCCCCTCAAGTTCATACACAACAAGGTGAAGTGTGAACTTGGAGATACAAGGAGAGGCCTCATTAAAACCTTAGTAGATAAAACTCAATGGGATAAAACTCTACTAAGGAAAAAGAGTACCAACTCAATGATCAAGGGGAATTCAATCAAGGTCTTGATCTTCGGTTGAGCTTCGGTCCTCGGTTTCTCTTCTTTCGCCTTGGCCTTGCTCTTCTCTTCATGCTTCCTCTCTAATACTCCCCCTCAAGCTTTGTCGTCCGGACACCGTAAGGACCAAAGGCTAAGCTTGCAACACGCAATTGACTTGCCTCAGTTGGATATGAAAGGCTCCACTTCAAGTTTTCTCATTCCTTTAGCCCTTCTTTGACTTGATTTCTCTTCTTATGGATCCTTTTCTCGCTGTCTTGTACTTCTTTGAGGCTCTCATGGTCTCCTTTACCCTTACACAAGTGATAAAGAAGAAAAGATTAAGTATGTGCCATGAGGAATATCAAAGGTTTAGATGTTCAACGATTTAAGACTCCATAGAAGAAACTTGAACTAAGCTAATGAAAATAACATAAATTAAAATGAGAGTTGAGTTTAGAGAGTAGCCCTTTTTATTTGGATGATGTGGTTGGATTCTTTGATCTCTTTATACTTCACACCTCCTTTGAATTGGATCTTCATGATCCATTTTGGTGGAGGTTTCGGTTCCTTGTGCTATACCATGCTTCACACTCAAGGCGAGTTTCGATCAAGAGAGAGGTCTTGGACCGAGAAGGAATCTCACACAAGAGTTCATCACACAAACCGAGAGTAACCACAAGCTTTAAAGGATTTGGGGGAGTGTTTGATTAGTATTTAGGCTAGGTTCCAAACTGTTTGAGAATAGAGAACTAAAGAGTATAGAGATTATAAAGAGTATAAAGATTAGGGAGTTTAATAGAGTATATAAAGATTTTGGAGATTAAGAAAGGGGTAGATTAAGAAATGTTCTCTATTCTCATGAATGTTTTCTCTTTGGATAGATCACGGATTCATTCTTTTATCAATTCGCCAAGAGAGTAAGGATAGGAAATAACCCAAATCAAGCTTCCATTGGTTTGAATGACATTTGGCCGAATGCTTCTCCTCTCCAATGGTCTCCATTTGACAATCTCCACTTGCATTCTATTCCCCTTCTCTAGCAAACCAATCAATCCTTCCTTCATCTAACCTCACCAACAAAAGCTTCTTGAGAGTAAACCATCCTTGAGCTTCATGGGAGGGAAAGATCCAATCTTTAATGGTTTTCTTCCCTAGAAAACCCATTTGCTTCGCACTAGCGACCAAGCTCCAAACAAACTTGGATTTTCTTCAAGAGTTTCACAAATAATCATCTCAATCTCTTCTAGCTTACTTGGACCAAAGATCCGGCTTCACCTTGAACCGGACAACAAACGAGCTCCAAAGGTCGGGTCTTTTCTCCCTTTCACCTTCTTCTTTGAGCTTCATCAATGGACTCCAAAGGCAGGAACTTCTTCAACCTTCTTGTTTGAGTCTCTTTTCTTCAAAGGACCGAGTTTGCTTCATAGATTCGGACGTCTCCAAACCATGAGCTTCTTCTTGGCTCTTCCTCTTCATTTCTTCAAGAATGCTTCGGGCTTTCACGTCTTCTTCAATCTTCAAGCTCAGTTCTAGCTTTCTCCGAGCAATAGAACCGAGCTTCCACACAACAAGATTTCAATAAATCAACAAGTAACCAAAGAAGAGATCTTTTCAAAGCATCTCTTCAACAATAGCATAGCGGAAAACGAGTTTAGAATGTGTGTTAGATTAAGCGCATAAGGAGAATGGAAACCTCCTTATAACGATTCAATCTAACATTTTAAGAACTCAAGAGCTTATGCTCTGATACATGTTAGAATTTGGGTGAGTTTGGCTCACCATAGAGAGGATCCAACCGAATGAAGTGGTTGAATCCACAAGAATTCTCCAGAGAGCTAAAATAGTTTCAGACAGATTTAGAGAAGATTAGGGAGAGATTTGAACAGATTATAAGTAGATTAAGAAGAGATTAAGGTAGAAAAATAAACATAATATGCGTTCAATCCAAATGGATATCACCCTAAACACTTAATCTCCTAGAATCTACATTTGGAATTATCAGATTTTGAATAAAGGAAAGAAGAGAGAATGATTTTGATTTTTCTCTTATCAATAAGTTAAAGATTACAATGGGAGACTACAAATATATATATATAGGGAAAGTAACATTTGGATCAGAGTTTGAAATGTGAACGTTGGAAGGAAAGAGGAAAGGATAAGATGAGGACATAAAGCAATTCTTGTCTTCTTGTATAAAGTGATCTTATCTTCTTCTTTTGAATCAAATGGTCCCCCCTTCATCCAATGGTCTGATTGTGTTCGGGACCACAAGGAGATAAGACGCACCTCCTTGTACTGATCCATGACTCAAGTCTTCAACGGATCCGCGCCTCGAGATTACGTACCGCGGGTCGAGGAAATCCTTCCTGCGTCTTGTATTAAAGAAAGAAGCCCAAAGAAGAAGAGCAAGGCCGAAGCTATCACAGATAAGATGAAGGCCGAAGCTCAAAGAAGAAGAGCAAGGCCGAGGCGGAACAAAGAGGAGCCGAGGTGAAGCTCAAAACCTTGGTTTAAAACCCTTAAGACCTTGGAGTAGATACTCTTTTTCCTTAGTATGGTTTTTTCCCAAAGGGTTTTCCCACTAAGGTTTTAATGAGGTCTCTCCTTGTGTCTCCAAGTTAATACTTCGTGCTACTGCGTATTAACTTGCGGGGGAGTGTTAAACAAGGAGAACACAAACGTGTTCAAGAGAAGATCCCAAAGTGCCCAAGACTTAGCCAAATAGGATCCGCGTGTTTATCCGAATACCCGACCCGGGTAAACGGATAAACACGGGGGTCATGTCCTGGTCATGTTTACCCGGGTCGGGTATTCGGATAAACACGCGGATCCTATTTTTCCTTCTGATCCGCGTGTGTCCATCTGAACACGCATCAGTACGGGCTTCCTCGATGCCTCGTCGATCCGCGGGTCGAGTGGCACCGATGCCAGGTCCGACCCGCGGTACATGGTCGGGACCAAATTTCCCAACTTCCATTTTTCACCGTTTTTGCCATTTTCTCGTGCGACCTTCTTCGTTCCTCACGCGGTCTCACTCCTTCTTCACTTGAATGGCCTAGAACACCATTTTCCAAGCCTTGAACGCTTCTTGACCTTCCTTACCCAAAGTGACCCGAATATGGCTAAGTCTTGGGCACTTTGGGATCTTCTCTTGAACACGTTTGTGTTCTCCTTGTTTAACACTCCCCCGCAAGTTAATACGCAGTAGCACGAAGTATTAACTTGGAGACACAAGGAGAGACCTCATTAAAACCTTAGTGGGAAAACCCTTTGGGACAAAACCATACTAAGGAAAAAGAGTATCTACTCCAAGGTCTTAAGGGTTTTAAACCAAGGTTTTGAGCTTCACCTCGGCTCCTCTTTGTTCCGCCTCGGCCTTGCTCTTCTTCTTTGAGCTTTGGCCTTCATCTTATCTGTGATAGCTTCGGCCTTGCTCTTCTTCTTTGGTCTTCTTTCTTTAATAATCCCCCGCACGCTTAGCCGCCGTGAAACACCGTGAAACAGAGGCTGAGAGTGGAGCTTGGCAACGTCTTTTGCTTTTGGAGTCTCGGATCAATCTTCGGTCTTATTGCTCCTTTTGATTTTTCTTCTTAACTCCGGTTTCTTCTCATGATCTCCTCATCACTTTTCTTTCATTTGCACCTTTGATCAAGAGGTTTAAACAAAAGAAAAACATTAGGGGTATTCCATAACTTAAAACCATAAATTAAGAGATATCATATATAATAGCAATAGATTTTAAATGAGAAAAGATTGATCCATTAAATGGGAGTTTAGAAATGGCCCTTTTCTTTTGAAGTTTTGGATCAATTGTTGGTCTTATTGCTTCTCCATGATTTCCCAAGAGCATTGATTGGACGTCTCTTGATGTTCCCTTGTTATTTTGCGTCGGACGTGGTTTCGATTTCGTTTTCACACCGTCTCCATGGACTTTAGCGTGACCTTATCTACACCACTTGGAAGGAGAAACCAAGTATATGAGAGGTTTCTCCACCTTCCCAAGACAAAGCGTCCAAAAACATCGGAGAGCCTTTTTCTCTACTCTTCTTCACGGGACTGTTTTGAGACAGCCTTATTGTTACGGTTTGGAGACATGGAATTTCGATTCCTTTGATTAATCTTCTCCCCCGTACACCAAACTTCACCAATCCAATTACTTCTTGAATTTTCACCTTGCATTTACACAATAAACGAATTGAATTAGCCACATTCAAATAATTAAGTTTTAAAATCATAAAACCATTCAATTTCATCATGATTTTAAACTTTTAATCTTCAATTCGTTTAAAGGTTCCAAATTTGCAAGCATATCATTTTCAAGAGATTAAAATTCTTTAACAACCGGTTTGTCACTTTTAAACCGGAATTTCAAAATTCAAAATTCAAATAAAATAAAAAAAAAAAGGAGGGAAAATTTAGACACTCCCTCTTCTTCCAATTCGGATTGGAAGTATGAACACTTTTGGAGCTTCTTAGCTCCTTGAAGAATTTTGTAACTTCTTGAGTGGTTTCCTCTTGAACCACTAAATCATCAACCTTTTGATGAATAAACTTTGGCTTGGATCCATCGTGATTTTAAATGCTCCATTGGCATCCCACGGTTCTCGCCATCAATTTAGGATTGGATTCATCATGATTTTAAATGCACAAAGGCATCCCATGGATCTCTTCCTTCAAAACAACATCATAATTAGTAACCAAAGATTGAGTAACCAGGAGAATGAGAGAATAAGTAACCGAGAGATTTAGAGAATATGTAACCAAGTATTAAAACGTGATACCGGCATTTTCCATCGGTTCACTTCAAGAAACTCTCAAGTAAGCAATCTCAATCTCTTATTAGCTTACTTGGACAAAGATTTAACAAGAGCAACAAAGGCTCACCAAGAATTTTAAACCAAGATTTTCAAAACCATTTTCTTTAAAATTCCGAATAAAACAAAACCTTTTGGTAACAAATTTCAAACTTTTCAAAACAAACATTTCAAATTTACTAGAATTTCTTCACAAAATCCGGTTTCAAATAAAACAAAGATTTTTCAAACATTTCTTTTAAAATCAACAAAACCCGGTTTTAAGAAAATCAAGACTTTAAAACTTGTAAATCGTAATTCTTCAACATTTGAAATCAAACTTTTCAAAGTCATTTTAAATCAACATTTTCAAACCCTTTTAAACAAAACTCTTACACCAAGAATTTTCAAATCAATTTTTCGAAAATTAAACAAAATCCAGTTTAAAGAACACAAACTTTAAACTTTAAAAACAAAAATTTTCCAAATCATTTTAAAACATTTGCAGCGGATAAACTAATTCGAATTTGTGTTGGGTTAAGCGCATGAGAAAGATTGAAGCTTTCTCATACCGATTCAACCCAACTCACCAAAGAAATCAAAATTTTAGAACTTTTGAAAATCAAAACCGAATCTCCAAATCTCCAACCCAAGAGCTTATGCTCTGATACCATGTTGGAATTTGATGAGTCTAAGCTCATCTTATGATCAACAAACACCTAAAGGTGTTAAAGAAAGAATCCACACAAACCGGTTTAACAAAACCGAGTATTACTTGTGTGGAGAGATTTGGAGTTTGAATAAGAAAGATTAAGGAATCATAGACCAAATAATATGGGTTCAATCCAAATGGATATCACCCTAAAGGCAATGTCTATCCTTAATCTACATTGAAAATACTAAGAAAAGCTTAAGTAAAGAAAGAAAAGAAATAAAAAATGAACTAAAGATTTTCTCTTCTTTTATTGATAAAATGATACATGGATAAATTACAAATGAGTCTAATAACTCATATTTATAGAGGAAAAATCAGATTCAAAATAAAGGAGAAAAAATAAAATGTTGACCAGATTTGAATCTGGTCAACTGTCTCCAACGGTCCTCTGTACGGACTGGGTCGCGTACTGGCGTCAAGGGAAATGGATCTGTGGGTCGAGGGAAGGCACGCGGCATCGGGGACTCGGCATCAGGACGCGGGACGGAGATCAGTACGTGTGACATCGAGTCGCGGGACGAGGAACACTCGATGCGAACACGCGATGGGATGCGGATCAGGACATGACCCGCGTGTTTATCCGTTTACCCGGGTCGGGTATTCGGATAAACACGCGGATCCTATTTTTCCTTCTGATCCGCGTGTGTCCGTCCGAACACGCATCAGTACGGGCTTCCTCGATGCCTCGTCGATCCGCGGGTCGAGTGGCACCGATGCCAGGTCCGACCCGCGGTACATGGTCGGGACCAAATTTCCCAACTTCCATTTTTCACCGTTTTTGCCATTTTCTCGTGCGACCTTCTTCGTTCCTCACGCGGTCTCACTCCTTCTTCACTTGAATGGCCTAGAACACCATTTTCCAAGCCTTGAACGCTTCTTGACCTTCCTTACCCAAAGTGACCCGAATATGGCTAAGTCTTGGGCACTTTGGGATCTTCTCTTGAACACGTTTGTGTTCTCCTTGTTTAACATCTTGTTTTGTTCCGAGCATCCGTCTCGCGTCTCAATCCATCGAGTTACCCAAAGTTACCCGAATGTATTTTCACCACGGTAACTATTTATTCACCATTAGTAACTTAAGGAAAGATTAATCCTTAAGTACTCTCCTTGATTAACACTACCCCTCAAGTTCATACACAACAAGGTGAAACTTGGAGATACAAGGAGAGGCCTCATTAAAACCTTAGTAGATAAAACTCAATGGGATAAAACTCTACTAAGGAAAAAGAGTACCAACTCAATGATCAAGGGGAATTCAATCAAGGTCTTGATCTTCGGTTGATCTTTGGTCCTCGGCTTCTCTTCTTTCGCCTCGGCCTTGCTCTTCTCTTCATGCTTCCTCTCTAATACGGATCACTCGGGACGCGGGACGTTGGAAACTGACCTGCGGTACGAGTGGCATTGATGGCAGACGCGGATCAGTACGCAGAGAAGGATCGAGGCCAGACGATACGCGGATCAGCACGCGGCATCGAGTCTTCGTCGATCCGCGGGATGAGAGGCAATAAGGATTGTCCGAGACGCGGAACGGACGCAGTAACAGATCCACCCGCGTGTTATCCAGAAACGGTGTCGTTTCTCCCGTCCTGATGCATCAGGATGCGAATCCATCCGGGTACGCAGAGACGCGTCCCACTCTTGTCCCGTGGTACGGTGCCCGTACGACCGTCCGACCCTCAACGCACCCAAAACCTTATCCGACCGTTTGGGTTGCTTTTCCTTATGACCCATTGTCTTTTACCTATATATAGGTTGTTCTATGATGATGTAACACTTATCTTTGAATATAATAAGAAAATCAAAGTTCATACTCTCTTTTACTCTCCATGGCTACCTAATCCCTTACTCTCTCAATATTAACTACTCTTCACTCAATCTTACTCTAAATCTCTCACAAATCTTACACAAGGCCAGAGTTCCCAACGACTCTTTTGTTAATCAAGAAGAGTACTTAAGGATTAATCTTTCCTTAAGTTAATAAGAAACGAGTTATCACGGTGGAATAAAGATTCGGATAACTTTGTGAAGAGGGACCGAGACGTGGAAGAAAGTGGAACGAATCGGTCCACTCTCGGCCAAGGTTAGAATGATGGCGGTCTAAGGCGATCACCTAAAGATAAAGTGAGGCCGCATGGGGAACGGTTGAGAACGTGGAAAACTCGGATGCTCGAGATGCGAGACGGTTCACACTCGACCCGCGGTACGTGTTCCCGAGGCGCGGGACGGATGGGTCCTCGACCTGCGGTACTACGGCATCGAGAGAAAGGTGTGGATCAGTACGAGGAGGCGCGCCTTATTCAAGTGGTCCCCGAATTCAAATGTGATCGTTTGATGATAAGGTTTGGCTGATCCAAAGAAAATCAAAGGACAACCTTATCATCAACCTTATCCTCAATAAAGAAAATGTTGCTTTATTACTTTATGGGATCTGATTTCTCTTTACCTTTCATATATATATTTTGTATTCCCCTTTGTAATTCATTAACTCATTCCTGAATAAATAAAGTCTAAGTTCATATATTCAAAATGTAGACATTAGGAGTTAATTGTGTTTAGGGTGATGTCCATTTGGATTGTACCCACTTATCTCTTATAAACACTCTTAATATCTTTCCTAACCTATCTATAATCTGTCTATTAACCTTAGGGCTCACATTGAGACTAAGGGAAATAAAGAATAAAGGAGTCGGAATAAATTCGGGTCATAGAACCGAGGATCGGAACACTCGAGACGCGGGACGATGGAAACTGACCCGCGGTACGAGAGGCATAGATGCCAGGCGCGGATCAGTACGCGGCATCAAGTCATCGTCGATCCGCGGGATAAGAAGCATCGAGACGGAGCCGAGACGCGGGACATACGCAGCAACGGGTCGAAGGAGACGGGTCGGATCTATCCGCGGGCAAACGGATAAACGCGCGGGTCATCAGTCTGTTCAAAACGAACGGTGTTGTTTTGATCAGACTGATGCACCGAGACACGGATCCATCTGGGTACGTGAGACACGTTCCGTAGTACGTGGATCGGTACGGTGCCAGTACGTGCGTCCGACCTTGACCGCACCCAAAACCTTATCTCGTCCCAACGTCTAGATTTCTTTAAGGCCGATTGTTTTCTACCTATTTATGGGTTGTTCTATGATGGTGTAACACTTATCTTTGAATAATAAAAAAAATCAAAGTTCATACTCTCTTTTACTCTCCATGGCTACCTAATCTCTTACTCTCTCAATCTTCACTACTCTTCACTTAATCTTACTCTAAATCTCTCACAAATCTTACATGGTATCAGAGCATAAGCTATTGGGATTCTAAATTTGTTAGATTAAATCGTTATAAGGAGATTTTTCATTCTCCTTATGCGCTTTATCGAACATACATTCTTCCCTTTGATTCGGACTCTCACAAAGCTCAAAGCTTTCATCCTCTAAACATTCAAAAGCTCAAAGCTTTCATCTTTCTATTCCAAAAGCTCAAAGCTTTACCATTTCAATCATCTAAAGCTCAAAGCATTCATCTTGGTCCCGGATTTCTTCAAAAGCTCAAAGCTTTTCTCTTGCTCTTATAAAGCTCAAAGCTTTCTCTTGTTTTCAAGATCAAAACAACGAAATGATGAATGTGTTCGAGAATACTAAGCCTCTCGTTGCTCCGGTGATTCTTAAGGGAGGAAACTATCTCCTTTGGTCTAGGACTACCAAAACCGCCTTGAGTGGCCGCGGCTTGTTGAGTCACAAAGATCTATCTCTTCGTGAAGCTACCTATGACGATTCATCGGATGAGGAAGAAGTTGAAGTGGCTAGATTAGCGGTGGTCAAGTGGTTTCAAGAAGACCAAACCGTTCTAGCGATCCTTCAAAACGGTTTGGAGACATCAATTCTTGAGGCTTACTCCTATTGTGAAACGGCTAGTGAATTATGGGAAACTCTCAAAAACATTTATGGTAATGTTTCTAATCTCACTCGGGTCTTTGAGGATAAAAAGGCTCTCAACGAGCTAAGTCAAGAGGATATGGAGTTTACTAAGCACTTTGGGAGATATCGATCATTGTGGGCCGAACTCGAGATGCTTAGGCCAAGCACCATGGATCCGGTTGTGCTTAATGAAAGAAGGGAGCAAGACAAGGTCTTTGGACTTCTCCTTACCTTGAACCCGGTGTACAATGATCTCATCAAGCACATCCTCCATTCCGATATGTTACCGAGTCTTGATGATGTGTGCTCGCACATCCAAAGGGAGCAAGGGTCTCAAGGGTTATTCGGGGGAACGGGGGAGCTTCACATGGCTAACCAAGGATCCTATAATCGACACGACAACCGGAGGAATGGTGGAGCAAGTTGGTATCTCAATCCGCATTTGAAGTGTGATTATTGCAAAAGGGAGGGCCACACCAAGGATAAATGTTGGTTACTTCATCCTCACCTCAAGACACCAAGAGGAACCAACCCGAACTACTACAAGGGATCTCGGGCTAATTATGGTTCTGCTAAGGAAGATCAAGAAGGAATCGGGTCCTCTAAGCAAGGAGAAGAGTCTCACCAAGCCGACTACGTGAGGAAATCCGACTTGGAGGCTCTCATCAAGTCACTTGCTTCGCTTAAAGAATCCGGTAAAACTTTCTATACTCGAAAACCTAATGATTCTCTTGTGGTTGATTCGGGAGCCTCTCCTCATATGATTAGTAATGTGATGATTGCAAATGGAGATAATATATCGATTAAAGGAATTGGGAACTTGAATTTGTTTAACAAAAGTTCTAGAGCCTTTTTCATGCCAAATTTTGAATCAAACTTACTCTCGGTTAAACGTATGACTAGTGACTTGAATTGTTATGCAATCTTTGGTCCTAATGACTTCCATTTTCAGGATATTGAGTCCGGGAAAGTAATTGGAAGTGGTGGAACTAAGGATGATCTTTATGTCTTAGAAGATTTATCACCAAGCTCATCTAGTTTATTTCGTTTTCAAACTTGTTTAGGAGTAGCTAATAATGCAATTTGGCAAGCTAGAGTAGGACATCCCCATTCTCGGGCTCTTGAAATAATGCTCCCAAATGTTTCCTTTGATCACTTGTCTTGTGAATCTTATATTCTTGGAAAACATTGCAAATCGGTCTTTACTAAATCTTCTACTATCTATGAAAATTATTTTGATCTTGTGCATTCGGATGTTTGGACCTCACCTTGCGCATCTAGAGATAACAATAAATACTTTGTCACATTCATTGATGAAAAATCGAAATATACATGGCTTACTCTTTTATCTTCCAAGGATAGAGTCTTTGATGCATTTTTGAACTTTCAAACCTATATTACTAACCAATACAATGCCAAGATTAAGATTTTTAGAACAGATAATGGTGGTGAATATATGAGCAACCGATTCAAAGATCACCTAGCTAAGCTAGGCATTTTGCATCAAACGACGTGTCCATACACTCCACAACAAAATGGCGTGGCCGAGAGAAAGAATCGGCACTTAATAGAGGTTTCAAGAGCTATGATGTTGCAACATCGTCGGACCATGGCTCTAATTTACGATTCCTTCTTCAAAATCTTGGGAATCATGAGCCAAGACACAAGATGAATAACCAAAGCCGCAATCTAGTAGTTCAAGAGGAAGAGGTTCAAGAAACGGTTCAAGCATATGAGGTTCAAGAATTAATACAAGAGGAGGTTGGTCATGATGAGGTTCCGGTAAATCTAGAACAAGATCATGAAGTAAATGAGGAAGCAAGCCCGGACAATGGAACTCCGGAAGAAGAGGTCCAAGACAAGATTGAAGAACCGATTTTGCGTAGAAGCACAAGACTAAAGAAAGATCCCTCTCAATGGAAAGAGAGCTGAGTGTACTACAATAATGAAGTCGTAGCCCATCCTATCCAAGCGGTGTGTTCGCTTGCCCTTCTACCTTCTTCTCATAAGGCATTTGTGGTAAACATAGATGAACATACAATCCCGAAAACGTATGAGGAAGCTATGCAAAATAAGGAGTGGGTAGAAGTGGTGGATAACGAGGTTGGAGCTATGATTAAGAATCATACTTGGGATGAAACCAATCTTCCTGAAGGGAAAAGAGCCGTGAGTTCTAAGTGGGTCTTTACTATCAAATACTTGAGTAATGGAGATCTTGAGAGATACAAGGCAAGGTTGGTGGCTTGAGGATTTATTCAAACCTATGGGGATGATTATACAGATACATTTGCCCTTGTCGCCAAACTTAACACCGTGAGAGTTGTGTCCTCTTTGGCGGCTAACTTGGAGTGGGATTTGTGGCAAATGGATGTCAAGAACGCGTTCTTGCAAGGAGATCTAGAGGAGGAAGTCTACATGACTCCACCACCTGGCCTTGAACATTCCATTGCTCCCGACAAAGTTCTCAAGCTCAAGAAGGCGATCTATGGTTTGAAACAATCCCCTAGGGCGTGGTACAAGAAACTTAGCACAACACTCAAGGAGAAAGGTTTCAAGAAATGTGAACTTGACCACACACTCTTTACACTTCAAGGGCCTAAGGGGATAGTTGTCGTGTTGATATATGTTGATGATATGATCATCTCCGGAAGTGATAAGCAAAGAATACAAGAGACTAAAGAATGTTAGATTTTAGGACTTAGATTGAGAGAATAAGAGATTGAGAGAGTTGGGAAGAATAGAGAAAGAGTGTATGAACTTGAAAATTTTTCATTCAAGATAATATTTACAATGAGTAAAATAACATATATATAGACCAACAAGGTCAATATGACCGTTGGGGATCACATCAAATGAATGGAGGGATTGAATCCCAAAGTACAAAAGTGACTTGTCCACTTTAGAGAAATCTAGCCTCTGTGTCGATCGACACTACATGAGAGTGTCGATCGATACGATTCTCCAACGTTCGGATCCCAACGGCCGGATCCCAATGGTCGAATCCCAACGGTCGAATCCCAACGGTCGAATTCAAAATCTGGGACTCAACGTCGATCGACGCCTTCGTTCCGGGTCTCTTGTTCCACAGAAGGAAGAGTGTCGATCGACACTCTTATTTGTTTCGGGTCTCTCGTTCCACAGAGACAGTAGTGTCGATCGACACTCTTCCTTGTCGATCGACACTCTTATTTATTTTCTTTCCCTTAGCAAATTTTGATGGTGCCAAGGTGAATACTCCCCCTCAAGTTAAACATAAGGATTTATGCTTAACTTGGAAACCCGCAACCATCACCTCATTAAAAACCTTAACAAAGAAAACCACGTGGGACAAAACTTTGTTAAGGGAAAAAGAGTGTGATGATTGTAAGTTATGAGTCTTCTCATGGACGCGCGAGATCCACGAGTCCAAGCTTGCTAAAGAGACGGTTGCAAACCTTGAGACTCGCGGCTTTGGTGAAGATATCCGCCACTTGGTCCTCACTCCTTATAAAGCACGGAAGTGTCCATCCTTGTTCAATCTTCTCACGAACCTTGTGACAATCGATCTCGATGTGCTTCGTCCGTTCGTGGCACACCGAGTTGGTAGCTATGTAAATTGTGGCTTGGTTGTCACAATGCATTACCATCGGCTTGGTGATCTCAATCCCCATGTGAGCTAAGATTCCTCTAAACCATGTTAGCTCATTTGTTAACTTCTTCATCGCTCTATACTCGTCTTCCGCACTTGAACATGGGACCGACTTTTGCTTCTTAGTTCTCTAAGTCACCAAGTTTCCACCAATGAATGTTGCATAACCGGTCATTGATCTTCTATCGTTTCGATCTCCGGCCCAATCCGCATCACAATACCCAACAACTTTGGTGTTTTCATTTCTTCCCATCCAAATGCCTTGCCCAACACTCCCTTTAAGGTACCGAAGTATTCGGTCCACCATATTCCAATGAAAAACCTTAGGCTCCTACATATGTTGACTTACTTGGTTGACCGCAAAACAAAGATCCGGCCTAGTTAGGGTTTGATATACCAATTTCCCAACAAGCCTTCTATATCGAGATGGATCCTCATATAGCTCATCTTCTTTCTCCCCCTTTCGATCGGCCTTGTAACCTTCCTCAAGTGGTGTCTTAGCCGGTTTAGAGGCAAGCTTCCCGGTTTCCTTGAGCAAATCCAAAGTATACTTCCTTTGGGAGATGTGCAATCCATTGGTGAATCTACACACTTCGATCCCAAGGAAATATTTCAATTCTCCTAGATCCTTGATTTCAAAGACAGACTTTAAGAACGCCTTAGTGTCTTGAATTCCTTGCTTATCAGCACCCGATATGATCATGTCGTCCACATAGATCAAAATAACCACCATTCCTTTCGGTCCTTGAAAAGTAAAGAGTGTGTGGTCCAATTCACACTTCTTGAAGCCTTTTTCCTTGAGGATCGAACTTAGCTTCTTGTACCAAGCCCTTGGAGATTGTTTAAGACCGTAGATGGCTTTTCTTAGCCGAAGAACCTTTCCCGGAGCAATGATGTTCTCTAGACTGGGTGGTGGAGTCATGTACACCTCTTCCTCAAGATCACCTTGAAGGAAAGCATTCTTCACGTCCATTTGCCACAACTCCCAATCCAAATTAATCGCCAAAGAGAATACAATCCGTACCGTGTGGAGCTTAGCCACCGGAGCAAAGGTATCCGTATAATCATCTCCATAGGTTTGAGTGAAGCCTCTTGCCACTAACCGAGCCTTATGTCGTTCAAGATCTCCATTGCTCAAGAACTTAAGGGTAAAAACCCATTTAGAGCTAACCGATCTTTTCCCAAACGGAAGATCGGCTTCATCCCACGTGTGGTTCTTGATCATAGCCCCAACCTCATCATCAACCGCTTGAACCCAATGTTCTTCTTCCATCGCCTCTTCATATGTCTTCGGAATTGAGTGTTCATCTATCTTGACGAGAAAGGCTTGATGAGAGGAAGGTAAGAGGGCGAGTGAACAAACCGCTTGAATGGGATGAGCCACGGCTTGATTGTCGATTTTCTTTCCATGTGGAAGGATCCTTCTTGAGTCTTGTGCTTCTTCTAAGAACCGATCCACTTGGTTCCTCTTCAACAATTGAATCATCGCCATCGAGATCGCGTTCTTGATCACCGGAGAGACTATCATGATTAACCATCTCTTCTTGACCCTCTTGAACACCGGAGAGACCATCATGACTCACCATTTCTTCTTGACCATTCGGAACACTCTCATCAACCGTCTCTTGATCATTTTCCTCTCGAACCGGAGGTGCATTACGAGCCTTTGGTGCCTCCGGATTGCCAAGGTGTTGGAGGAGGAACCGCAAATTAGCATTGTAATCCGTAGGACCCGCAAACTCTCGTAAGTCATCTTTCTTTTCGGTTCCATTGTAGCTCTTCTCCTCCATAAACTTCACATCCTTGGACACAAGTGTTCTCCGTGAGCTTGGATCATAACATTTGTACCCTTTTTGTGTAGTGGAGTACCCAATGAACATACACCTTGTGCTCTTTGCGTCTAGATTTGTCCGCAACTCACCGGGAACTAGGACAAAAAAAACACACCCAAAAACCCTTAGATGTTTAATAAAAGGTCTAGTGTTGTTAAGTACCTCAAATGGTGAGATATCCTCAAGGATTTTGGTTGGGATGCGATTGATAAAGTAGCATGCCATCATGACCGCATCACCCCAAAACCTCTTAGGCACGTTCATGTGGAACATCATGGCTCGAGACACCTCCATCAAGTGATGATTCTTCCGTTCGGCCACTCCGTTTTGTTGGGGGGTGTATGGGCAACTTGTTTGATGCAAGATGTCATGCTTAGAGAGGTGTTCTTTGAATCGATGGCTTGTATATTTTCCTCCATTATCTGTTCTAAAAATTTTGGTCTTGGCATTGAAATTGTTAGTAACATAAGTTTGAAAGTTTATGAATGCCTCAAGAACACGATCTTTTGATGGTAATAGGGTGATCCAACTATATTTTGATTTTTCATCTATAAATGTTACGAAATACTTGTTATTATCCCTAGATAAGCATGGTGAAGTCCAAACATCCGAATAGACTAAATCAAAACACATCTCATATATGGTAGTAGATTTCGGAAAAACCGTTTTACAATGTTTACCGAGAATACAAGATTCACAACTCTTATGATCAAAGTAAACATTTGGTAACATTAATTCAAAAGCTCTAGAATGAGGATGACCTAATCTAGCATGCCATATAGCGTTATTAGCAACTCCTAAACAAGATTCAACCTAAAAAGAATTAGGTGAAAAATCTTCAATAACATAGAGATCATCTTTGGTCCCACCCTCTCCAATAATCTTTCCGGAATCAATATCCAGAAAATGAACATCATTAGGACCAAAGATTGCATAACAATTCAAATCTTTAGTAGCTCTTTTCACCGAAAGTAAGTTAGATGTAAAAGTCGGCATATAAAAGGCTTTAGAAACTTTATCAAAGACTTTTAAAGTTCCAATTCCTTTTATGGGTATATTATCCCCATTAGCAATCATCACATTTCCATTAGTTGATTCAATATTCTCAAGCATCCTAGAGTTACTAATCATGTGATGGGATGCTCCCGAATCAACCACTAGGGAACTACTAGGAGTATGAGTAAAGTAGGTTTTACCGGATTCCTTTTGTATGGCAAAGGCTTTGAATAGTGCCTCCAAGTCCGATTTTCTCATGTAATCTCCTTGGTTGGCCTCCTCACCTTGCTTAGATGATCCGGTTGATACTTGGTCGGGCTTGGCCGCGGAGTAGTTTGCTCTCGGATTCTTCGGGTAGTCGATCCACCAACTTGGCTTGAGTTCCGGATGGAGAATCCAACAAGCATCCTTGGTGTGTCTTCCCTTACAATGCTCACACCTCGCCCTTGAGCACGGCCGATTGTTACCATAGCCTCCTTTGTTCCCACGATTATCGAATCGGTTGTAAATCCCCTTGTTAGCCGTTAGAAGCTCCCCCTTACCACCAAAGAGTCCTTGAGAACCTTGTTCTCTTTGAATTTGTGAGCACACATCTTCTAAACTAGGGAGCTTCTCCGATCTTAGGATGTGCTTGATGAGATCATTGAACGCCGGATTCAAGGTGAGTAGTAACCCAAAGACCTTGTCTTGTTCTTTTCTTTCGTTTAGCATCTAGAGATAACAATAAATACATTGTCACATTCATTGATGAAAAATCGAAATATACATGGCGTACTCTTTTACCTTCCAAGGATAGAGTCTTTGATGCATTTGTGAACTTTCAAACCTATATTACTAACCAATACAATGCCAAGATTAAGATTTTTAGAACAGATAATGGTGGTGAATATATGAGCAACCGATTTCAAGATCACCTAGCTATGCTTGGCATTTTGCATCAAACGACGTGTCCATACACTCCACAACAAAATGGCGTGGCCGAGAGAAAGAATCGGCACTTAATAGAGGTTTCAAGAGCTATGATGTTCCACATGAATGTGCCAAGAAGATTTTGGGGAGATGCGGTTATGACCGCTTGTTACTTAATCAACCGGACACCGACCAAAGTCCTTGGGGATATCTCTCCATTTGAGGTACTCACTAAAGAAAAACCCTTTATTAATCACTTGAGAGTTTTTGGGTGTGATTGTTTTGTGTTGGTGCCTAGGGAATTAAGGTACAAGCTTGAAGCAAAGAGTACAAGATGCATATTCCTCGCCTATTCAACAATTCAAAAGGGATATAAATGCTATGATCCAAGTTCAAGGAAGACATTTGTGTCTAGAGATGTGAAGTTCATTGAAGAACAAGGGTTTTATGGAGTCAAAGACCGAGGAAACTTGAGTGATCTTGCAACACCGTCGGACCTTGGCTCTAATTTACGATTCCTTCTTCAAAATCTTGGGAATCATGAGCCAAGAGACAAGATGAATAACCAAGGCCGCAATCTAGTAGTTCAAGGGGAAGAGGTTCAAGAAACGGTTCAAGCAGATGAGGTTCAAGAATTAATACAAGAGGAGGTTGGTCATGATGAGGTTCCGGTAAATCTAGAACAAGATCATGAAGTAAATGAGGAAGCAAGCCCGGACAATGGAACTCCGGAAGAAGAGGTCCAAGACAAGATTGAAGAACCGGTTTTACGTACAAGCACAAGACTAAAGAAATATCCCTCTCAATGGAAAGAGAGCTGAGTCTACTACAATAAAGTTCTCAAGCTCAAGAAGGCGATCTATGGTTTGAAACAATCCCCTAGAGCGTGGTACAAGAAACTTAGCACAACACTCAAGGAGAAAGGTTTCAAGAAATGTGAACTTGACCACACTCTTTACACTTCAAGGGCCTAAGGGGATAGTTGTCGTGTTGATCTATGTTGATGATATGATCATCTCCGGAAGTGATAAGCAAGGAATACAAGAGACTAAAGATTGTTAGATTTTAGGACTTAGATTGAGAGAATAAGAGATTGAGAGAGTTGGGAAGAATAGAGAAAGAGTGTATGAACCTGAAAAATTTTCATTCAAGATAATATTTACGATGAGTAAAACAACATATATATAGACCAACAAGGTCAATATGACCGTTGGGGATCAGATCAAATGAATGGAGGGATTGAATCCCAAAGTACGAAAGTAACTTGTCCACTTTAGAGCAATCTGGCCTTCGTGCGGATCCCAACGGTCGGATCCCAACGGTCGAATCCCAACGGTCGAATTCAAAATCTGGGACTCCTGTCGATCGACACCACTCCTTGGTGTCGATCGACGCCTTCGTTCCGGGTCTCTCGTTCCACTGAAGGAAGAGTGTCGATCGACACTCTTCGTTGTCGATCGACACTCTTATTCGTTCCGGGTCTCTCGTTCCACAGAGACAGTTGTGTCGATCGACACTCTTAATTATTTTCTTTCCCTTAGCACATTTTGATGGTGCCAAGGTCAATAAAGATTATCTTCACTCGGTGTTTGAAATGAAAGACCTTGGAGAGTTGAAGTATTTTCTTGGGATTGAAGTGTGTAGATTCAAGAATGGGTTACATATCTCTCAAAAAAAATACACTAGGGATTTGTTGAAGGAGACAGGAAAGCTTGGAGCTACACCGGCTAAAACCCCATTAGAAGACGGTTACAAGAGCATTCGAAAGGGGGAGAAGTATTAACCTAAGTGCTGCATTGGTATTTAGGGAAATAAATAATATTGGGTAATTTACCCAAGTAGAATAAAACGGATGGGTAAACCATGGAACAGCTCGGCATCGAGAAAACTAACCCGCGGATCGAACTGACATCGAGAAGGATAATACGCGGGTCAGTCTGGTCTCGATGCCAATCCGCGGATCAGTCGGATCAGTTGGATCCCGAGAAGCACGTACCGCGAGAAGGTTTTGCATCGAGAGAGAAGTCTGGTCGCGTACGAGAAGGTTTTGCATCGAGAGAGAAGTCTGGTCGCATACGTACGAGTAGGTTTTGCATCGAGGGAGAAGTGTGGTCGCAGTACTGGGTTATCGGATAAACACGCTGATCTCATATGATCATGGGAAGCATCAGGACATGTGTTCAGTATTTGAAGCGTATCTTCCCAACCACGAGGACTAAACACATGAAACCACTTGGAGAATATGCTCAGCTCAATTACAAAGCTCTTGCAAGAAGAATCATATCAAACGGAGTTCAGAAAAAGGAGTTATTCAATTTACAAAACATGCAATCTCCAGCTTACGCGTTTCGGAATGAAGAATTTCGACCAGACCAGGATGAATCAAGCTACAAACTGACTTGGTCTATTTTCTTGGTCCATCATACAAGCCCAACAAAGTGGATTCAACCCAAAAACCATCAAAGAAGATCAATTTTCGTCCTGAGTAAAGAGAGCATTCAATTCTGCCTATTTCTCTCTCTTACATGCATTTTAGAGTTGAATTTCATCTCCCTAGATGTTATGCATGTTGAGCTATGTTTATGAACGAATTTGATGTATTTCCTCTATATAATGAGGCTCAGATCATGAATAATAAAATAAGTCTTTGATTATAATTTTTGGAATCTTTGAGAGTGTTTATCATTTTTCATCAATGGTGTGTAATATCCATTGGTTTGGTTAATGGTGTGTCATATCCATTAACCAATACATGATCCGTCTTGGTGCGTCATATCCAGGGGGTCTTGTCGAGAGTGATTTCATTTTCAGCCTTGAATTCGTCTTAGTGTGTCATATCTAAGGGATTCAAGTTCGGTATACCAGGAGTCTTCCGCAGCTCTTGTGCGACCATTCGATCCACCATCCTTGTTCTTCGTGGCTTCTTCGTCCGTTGAATCAAAGGAATATCCTTTCACCAGCTTAGAGTGCCGAATCCTTGGGAGGATCACATCACATTGGAGGAAGGATATAAGGCCGATAGAAAGGGGGAGCAAGAAGATAAGTTTTATGAGGATCCCTCGAGATATAGGAGACTTGTTGGAAAATTGATCTACTTAACGCTTACACGACCGGATATATGTTTCGCGGTCAACCAAGTAAGCCAACATATGGAAGAGCCAAAGATATATCATTGGCAAATGGTTGAGAGGATCCTTAGATATCTCAAGGAGAGTCCGGGACAAGGAATTTGGATGGGAAGGAATGAGAACTCCGATGTGGTTGGGTATTGTGATGCGGATTGGGCCGGAGATAGAAGTGATAGAAGATCAACAACTGGCTATTGCACGTTCATCGGACGAAACTTGGTAACTTGGAGAACAAAGAAACAAAAGGAGGTCTCGTGTTCTAGTGCGGAAGCCGAGTATAGGGCAATGAGGAAGTTGACGAATGAGCTCACTTGGCTAAGAGGCATTCTTGCACATTTGAGAATTAAAGCTACAAAGCCAATGATCATGCATTGTGATAATCAAGCCGCCATTCATATAGTGACGAACTCGGTATTCCATGAGAGGACGAAGCACATTGAGATTGATTGTCACAAGGTACGGGAAAAGATCGAGCAAGGATGGACTCTACCGTGTTACACTAGAAACGAAGATCAACTAGCGGATATCTTCACCAAGGCCACAAGTCTCATGGTTTGCAATCATCTTTACGGTAAACTTGAACTTGTGGATTTGACCCATCCGTAGAAGACCTCTTGCTTGCAATCATCACACTCTTTTTCCCTTAATAAAGTTTTGTCCCACGTGGTTTTCTTTACTAAGGTTTTTTTAACGAGGTGATGGTTGTGAGCGTTCCAAGTTAAACATAAATCCTTTATGTTTAACTTGAGGGGGAGTATTAACCTAAGTGCTGCATTGGTACTTAGGGAAATAAATAATATTGGGTAATTTACCCAAGTAGAATAAAACGGATGGGTAACCCATGGAACAGCTCGGCATCGAGAAAACTAACCCGCGGATCGAACAAACATCGAGAAGTAATAGAGAGGAAGCATGAAGAAAGAGGGCGAGGCCGAGGCAAGAGAAGAGAAGCCGAGGACCGAAGCTCAAGAAGAACAAGACCTTGATTTAATTTCCCTAAAGTCTTCTTTCATACACCGCGGGTCTAGAGAGAAGTCTGGTCGCGTACGAGAAGGTCTTGCATCAAGAGAGAACTCTGGTCGCGTACGTACATGTAGGTTTTGCATCGAGGGAGAAGTGTGGTCGCAGTATCGGGTTATCGGATAAACACGCGGATCTCATATGATCATGGGAAGCATCAGGACATGTGTTCAGTATTTGAAGCGTATCTTCCCAACCACGAGGACTAAACGCATGAAACCACTTGGAGAATATGCTCAGCTCAATTACAAAGCTCTTGCAAGAAGAATCATATCAAACGGAGTTCAGACAAAGGAGTTATTCAATTTACAAAACATGCGATCTCCAGCTTACGCGTTTCGGAATGAAGAATTCCGACCAAACCAGGATGAATCAAGCTACAAACTGACTTGTTCTATAATCTTGGTCCATCATACAAGCCCAACAAAGTGGCTTCAACCCAAAAACCATCAAAGAAGATCAATTTTCGTCCTGAGTAAAAAGAGCATTCAATTCTGCCTATTTCTCTCTCTTACATGCACTTTAGAGTTGAATTTCATCTCCCTAGATGTTATGCATGTTGAGCTATGTTTATGAACGAATTTGATGTATTTCCTCTATATAATGAGGCTCAGATCATGAATAATAAAATAAGTCTTTGATTATAATTTTTGGAATCTTTGAGAGTGTTTATCATTTTTCATCAATGGTGTGTAATATCCATTGGTTTGGTTAATGGTGTGTCATTTCCATTAACCAATACATGATCCATCTTGGTGCGTCATATCCAGGGGGTCTTGTCGAGAGTGATTTCATTTTCAGCCTTGAATTCGTCTTAGTGTGTCATATCTAAGGGATTCAAGTTCGTTATACCAGGAGTCTTCCACAACTCTTGTGCGACCATTCGATCCACCATCCTTGTTCTTCGTGGCTTCTTCGTCCGTTGAATCAAAGGAATATCCTTTCACCAGCTTAGAGTGCCGAATCCTTGGGAGGATCACATCACATTGGAGGAAGGATATAAGGCCGATAGAAAGGGGGAGCAAGAAGATGAGTTGTATGAGGATCCCTCGAGATATAGGAGACTTGTAAGGAAATTGATCTACTTAACGCTTACACGACCGGATATATGTTTCGCGGTCAACCAAGTAAGCCAACATATGAAAGAACCAAAGATATATCATTGGCAAATGGTTGAGAGGATCCTTAGATATCTCAAGGAGAGTCCGGGACAAGGAATTTGGATGGGAAGGAATGAGAACTCCGATGTGGTTGGGTATTGTGATGCAGATTGGGCCGGAGATAGAAGTGATAGAAGATCAACAACCGGCTATTGCACATTCATCGGAGGTAACTTGGTGACTTGGAGAACAAAGAAACAAAAGGAGGTCTCATGTTCTAGTGCGGAAGCCGAGTATAGAGCAATGAGAAAGTTGACTAATGAGCTCACTTGGCTAATTTACTCAAGTAGAATAAAATGGATGGGTAAACTGCGAAACAGATCGGCATCGAGAAAACTAAACCGCGGATCGAACTGACATCGAGAAGGACGATACGCGGGTCAGTCTGGCCTCGATGCCAATCCGCGGATCAGTCGGATCAGTTGGGTCCCGAGAAGCACATACCGCGGGAAGGTTTGGCATCAAGGAAAGTAACCCGCAGGACGAGCGAGCATCGAGTGGAGAAGTCGGGTTACGACACGGGCAAACGGGTCGACGCGCGGATCCTTCTTTGGTAAACAGGTCGCGTACGAGGCAACGTACTGCGGGCAAGAATCTGGATGCGATTTTGGATCTGCGGGACGTACGGCATCGAGTCACTCGGTCATCCGGATCGGGCAGTGACCGAATCCCTTTTTCCCAATGGTCATGTTGACCAAACCTAGTATTTTCTATTTATAGGTTGTTTTATCATATGTAACTTTATCTTGAATGAAAAATCAAGTTCTTATTATGTAAAATCTCAATGGTTACTTAATTTTCTTAATCTCTTATAATCTCTCTTAATCTCTATATTTCCGTGATAATTCTTACAATAAGTGGGTTCAATCCAAATGGACATCACCCTAAACACAATTAACTCCTAATGTCTGCATTTTGAATATATGAACTTAGACTTTATTTATTCAAGAATGAGTTAATGAATTACAAACGGGAATACAAAATATATATAGGAAAGGTAAAGAGAAATCAGATCCCATAAAGTAATAAAGCAACATTTGCTTTATTGAGGATAAGGTTGATGATAAGGTTGTCATTTGCTTTTCTTTGGATCATCCAAACCTTATCATCAAACGGTCACATTTGAATTCGGGGACCACTTGAATAAGGCGCGCCTCCTCGTACTGATTCGCGCCTTTGTCTCGATGCCGTAGTACCGCGGGTCGAGGATCCATCCGTCCTGCGCCTCGGGAACACGTACTGCGGGTCGAGTGTGAACCGTCCCGCATCTCGAGCATCCGAGTTTCCCACGTTCTCAACCGTTCCTCATGCGGCCTCAACTTATCTTTAGGTGATCGCCTTAGACCGCCATCGTTCTAACCTTGGCCGAGAGTGGACCGATCGGTTCCACGTCTCAGTCCCTCTTCACAAAGTTACCCGAATCTTTATTTCACCGTGATAACTCTTTATTCATCATTAGTAACTTAAGGAAAGATTAATCTTTAAGTACTCTCCTTGATTAACACTCCCCCTCAAGTCCAAACACAACAAAGTGAAGTGTGGACTTGGAGATACAAGGAGAGGCCTCATTAAAACCATAGTAGATAAAATCCATTGGGATAAAACTCTACTAAGGAAAAAGAGTACCAACTCAATGATCTTTAGGGGAATTCAATCAAGGTCTTGTTCTTTTTGAGCTTCGGTCCTCGGCTTCTCTTCTCTTGCCTCGGCCTCGCCGTCTTTCTTCATGCTTCCTCTCTAATACTCCCCCTCAACCTTAGGCGTCGTGGACACAAAGGCTAAGGTTGAAACCGCCGGTCTTGATGCTTCCTCTTGGTCTTACGATCATCGGCTTACTCTATTCTTCTCCTCCTCCAACCTTAACATAATTCAAACAAGAGAAAGCTTAAAGTATACACCAATGAATTTACTCATCAACCAAGCAAGCAATCAAAGAACCAACTAGTTTATAATTGAACAAATTTAAAGAGTGAGAGTTTTAGAGAGTAGCCTTTTCATTTCGGTTGTGGTTGATGCTTTGTTCTTCACTTCATTCCACACCCCTTCAAACAACTCGGATCCTCATCTTCTTGATCCAAGTGGTGGAGCTTGTCGGTTCCTTGTGCTTCACGCCATACAACCTTGTGAGTCCTCCTCCATTCACACAATTCAACCATTTTGTGTCTTTGATGATCACTCCTTGAAAGCATGATCTTTTAACACCACTAGTGTGACTTGGAACCGCCATATAATCTTCACTTCATACCCATTTAAACTTTCCACCCGAAGACACTTCATTCTTCTAGCTTCGGGTTAAACATAAAATCCCAAATGTCTTCACTCTCTTGGCATTCTCCATGTTCCCTACGGTTATATTTATAATTGTTAGAATTATGCGGAAATGTATTGAAGAATTATGAAGAACAGATTTGAGAGAAAAGAGTTTGAATGAGAGAAGAGAGAATTATGTTCTCATTACTTTGAAATCAGACCTAATACATTCTATTTAAAGACTACAAAGATAAGAGAGAGAGAGAGAGAGAGAGAGAGAGAGAGAGAGAGAGTAATGTTAGATTTTGATGAGCAACAACTCACATAAACACAAGATTCATCCTTTGAGAAGGAATGAATCAAAGAAAAGCTCAAATGAGCAAAGAGAGATTAAGAACAGATTTAGAAAGAGATTTTAGAGAGATTAAGAGATATTAGGAGAGATTAAATATAAATGGGTTTGATTCAAATGAATCTCACCCTAAACTCCCTAAACTCCTAATATCTACATTGGTTAAATCTGATTATGAACTAAGGAAAGAGAGAGAGATGAATCAGATTTCTTATTCAATAATTAGATAATGATTACAAAGGAAAGAATACATATTTATAAAGATAAAGTAACAATTGGATTAGATCATAATATGACCGTTGGTCACACTCTCAAATCTGTCCATAAAGCAATTCTTAGACTATAGCATAAAGGAGATCTTGTGGTCCTCACTCATCCAATGGTCTGATTTAAATTAGGACCACTATGACTGATCCAACGGTCTGATTTGAACTCAATCCGGGACCACTTGAGTAAGGCACGCCATGTACTGATCCGCGCCTTCGCCTCGATGCCTAAGTACCGCGGGTCGAGGATCCATCCGTCCCGCGCCTCAAGAACACGTACCGCGGGTCGAGTGTTGTCTCCAATCCTTCCCGCGTCTTGATTCTTCCTTCCTGCGGGTCATCCTTCACGTACTGCGGGTCGAGTGGGTTCGATGCCACACGTACTGATCCGCATCCTTCTCGGTACCGAGCCGCTCCATTTTGTTCCGCGTCTCGGTCCTACTCCCAAAGTTACCCGAACATGTTTATTTCACCATGGTAAATTTTATTCACCATAGTAACTTAAGAGATGATAATTGATTAATCACTCTTAAGTACTCTCCTTGATTAACACTCCCTCTCAAGTCCAAACACAACAAAGTGAAGTGTGGACTTGGAGATACAAGGAGAGGCCTCATTAAAACCTTAGTAGATAAAACCCATTGGGATAAAACTCTACTAAGGAAAAAGAGTACCAACTCAATGATCTAGGGGAATTCAATCAAGGTCTTGATCTTCTTTGTGAGCTTCGGTCCTTGGCTTCTCTTCTCTTGCCTCGGCCTTGCTCTTCTCTTTATGCTTCCTCTCTAATAAGTAACGGTCATAATAGAACACAGACATGTGACTTTTCTATTTATGGCCAAGTCTTCTTTTTCCTTATTCCTTGTTGGCCTATTTTAGGTAAGGTGTGTTTGAAGTGTTTGGACACCATTTCCCTCCATTTGTAACAGTCAGATTACTAATTAGGATTAATGTTTTGGTTATCACTAATCCATCTTAGTTTAACACTCCCCCTCAAGCTTAGCCATAGAGATAAGATTGGATCCGTAAAGATTCACCTCATTAAAACCTTAGTGTGAAAAACCTCGTGGGACAAAAACACACTGAAGGAAAAAGGGTATGAACCTTACGGTTACTTGATCTCTATTAGCCCCAGCTTTAGGTGAACAAACTCGCACACCTTTAGGCTAGCGGCCTTGGTGAATATATCCGCTAATTGATCCGAGCTTCTTGTGTAGCATGGTAGGATGAGTCCCCGTTCCACTGCTTGTCTCACCTTGTGACAGTCCACTTCAATATGCTTCGTGCGTTCATGGAATATTGAGTTTGAGGCGATATGAATAGCCGCTTGATTATCACAATGCATTGTCATAGGCTCTTGTGATTCGATATCCAAGTCTTTATGAACCGCCTTGATCCATGTGAGCTCATTTGTTAGCTTCTTCATTGCTCTATACTCGGCCTCGGCACTAGAACAAGCAACCACTTTCTGTTTCTTTGTTTTCCAAGTGACTTGGTTTCCTCCTATGAATGTGCAATATCCGGTTGTTGATCGCCTATCCTTTCTATCACCAGCCCAATCGGCATCGTAATATCCAACTATCTCTGAGCTCTCATTGCGACCCATCCAAATGTCGTGACATGAGGTTCCCTTGAGATACCGTAGAATCCGATCAATCATGTTCCAATGGTATATCTTCGAGGCTTGCATATGTTGGCTAACCTGGATCACAACAAAACACAAGTCGGGTCTAGTAATAGTTAGATAGATTAGCTTTCCTACCAACTTTTGGTATTGTTTCACGTCTTTGAATGGGGTATCTTCTATCTCCCCCTCTCGTTCCACTTTGTAACCTTCTTCTAGGGGAGTTTTAGCCGGTTAAGCATCAAGGTTTCCTGTTTCACTCAAGAGATCATGAATGTATTTCCTTTGCGATACAAAGAGTCCCTCCATAGAGCGGCACACTTCGATCCCTAGAAAATACTTTAGTTCACCAAGATCTTTAATCTCAAATACTGATTTAAGATAAGATTTAGTTTCGCTGATACCTTCCTTGTCATCCCCGGAGATGATGATATCGTCTACATAAATGAGAACAACCACGATACCTTTGTTGCTTTTTAGGGTGAAGAGTGTATGATCCGTTTCCGATCTTTTAAAAGCTCTATCTTTCAACGTCATACTCAGCTTGTGATACCAAGCTCTTGGTGACTGTTTTAATCCATAGATCGCCTTTCTTAGTCTTAGAACTTTTCCCAGTGCAACTGAATCCTCAAGACCCGGTGGTGGGGTCATATATACTTCATCTTCTAGTTCCCCTTGAAGGAACGCTTTCTTGACATCCATTTGCCAAAGATCCCAATCCAAATTTGCTGCCAATGACAAGATGATCCTTACGGTGTGTAACTTAGCTACCGGAGCAAACGTATCTTTGTAGTCCTTGTAAGAATTGTGGAAGAATAAGAGAGATTAAGATAAGATTGAGGAAGATTAAGAGAGATTAAGGAAGATTAAGAGATTATGTAACCATGAAGAATAAAGGAGAATATGAACTTAAGTTTCTTATTCAAGATACATTTCAAGATTCATACAACAAGGTTTAAATAGAGAAACAACTTCTAAAAGAAAGAAAGAAAAGAGCCGTTGGAATTTTGTCCGTGGCAGTCGTGTTGATCGACACTCCTTGTGTGTGTCGATCGACACGTCTTCCCAACGGTTAAATCCCAACGGTCGGATTGCAACGGTCGAATCGCAACGATCAGATCCCAACGGTCGAATTCAAACTCTGGGACTCGTGTCAATCGACATCTTCGTTCCGCGTCTTTCTTTTTCCAGAGACGGGAGTGTCGATCGACACTCATCTCTATCAATCGACACTCTTGTCCATTTTCTTTCCCTTAGCACATATTGATGGTACTAAGGTTAATACCTCCCCTCAAGTTAAACATAAAGGATTTATGCTTAACTTGGAACTCGCAACCATCACCTCATTAAAAACCTTAGCAAAGAAAACCACGTGGGACAAAACTTTGCTAAGGGAAAAAGAGTATGATGATTACAAGTAAGGGGTCTTCTCATGGATGTGTGAGATCCACAAGTCCAAGTTTGCCCAAAATATGATTGCAAACCTTAGTGACTTGCGGCCTTGTGGTAATCGATCTCAATGTGTTTCGTCCTCTCATGAAATATCGAGTTAGTCGCAATGTGGATTGCGGCTTGGTTGTCGCAATGCATTATCATCGGCTTGTCCGTCTCAATTCCCAAATGAGCCAAGATTCCTCTTAACCAAGTAAGCTCATTTGTCAACTTCTTCATGGCCCTATACTCGGCTTCCGCACTTGAGCATGAGACCTCCTTTTGCTTCTTAGTTCTCCAAGTGACCAAGTTTTCGCCGATGAAAGTGCAATACCCGGTCGTAGATCTTCTATCATTCCTATCTTCGGCCCAATCCGCATCACACTAACCAACCACCTCCGAGCTCTCATTCTTTCCCATCCAAACTCCTAAACCCGGATTATCCTTCAAGTACCTAAGGATCCTCTCAACCATTTGCCAATGGTAAACCGCCGATTATTGCATATGTTGACTAACTTGGTTTACCGCAAAGCTTATATCCAGTCTTGTGAGTGTCAAATAGATCAATTTTCCCACAAGTCTCCTATATCTTGATGGATCCTCATACGGTTAAATCTCTTTCTCCCCCTTTCGATCGCCATTGTAGCCTTCATCTAATGGGGTCTTGGCCGGCTTTGCTCCAAGTTTGCCGATTTCTTTCAACAAATCCAATGTATATTTCCTTTGGGAGATATGCAACCCATTCTTGAACCTACACACCTCAATCCCAAGGAAATACTTTACTTCTCCAAGATCTTTCATCTCAAATACCGATTTGAGGAAGTCCTTTGTGTCTTGCATTCCTTGCTTATCACTCCCGGAGATGATCATATCATCCACATAGATCAAAACAATAACTATTCCATTCGGTCCTTGAAGAGTAAAGAGTGTGTGGTCTAGCTCAAATTTCTTGAATCCTCTCTCCTTAAGTGTTGAGCAAAGCTTCTTGTACCAAGCTCTTGGTGATTGTTTCAACCCATAGATAGCCTTATTGAGCTTGAGGACCTTTCCGGGAGCTATAGTGGTGTCAAGGCCGTGTGGTGGACTCATATATACTTCTTCCTCAAGGTCTCCTTGTAAGAAAGCATTCTTCACATCCATTTGCCACAAAGCACTCTCACCGTGTTAAGCTTTGCAACCGGGGCAAATGTATCTGTGTAGTCATCCCCATAGGTTTGGGTACATCCTCTAACCACCAACCTAGCTTTATACCTCTCAAGATCTCCATTACTCAAGTACTTTATGGTGAATACCCATTTAGAGCTCACGGTCCTTTTTCCTTCGGGAAGATCCGCTTTGTCCCAAGTGTGATTCTTAACTATAGCTCCAACCTCATCATCAACCGCTTCTACCCAATACTCATCTTCCATAGCTTCCTCATAGGTCTTAGGAATAGTATACTCATCGATCTTTGTCACGAACGCCCTATGAGAAGAAGGTAAAAGGGCTAGCGAACACACCGCTTGGATTGGATGTGCTACGGCTTCATTGTTGAAGTAGACCCGACTCTCTTTCCATTGAGAAGGGTCTTTCCTTATCCTTGTACTTCTAAGCAAAACCGGTTCTACAACTTCTTCTTGGACCACTACATCCGGAGCTATATCTTGGCTTTGCTCTACCGAAGCTTCATCATGATTGGCTTCCTCTAGGATTGCATCTTGAACCGTTTCTTGATTTTCTTGAACTTCTTCCTCTTGAACCTATTAGAGAGGTCACTCAAGAGAAGAAGAAAGGGCCGAAGCTATCACGGATAAGTTGAGGCCGAAGCTCAAAGAAGAAGAGCAAGACCGAGGCGGAACAAAGAGGAGCCAAGGTGAAGCTCAAGACCTTGGTTTAAAACCCTTAAGACCTTGGAGTAGATACTCTTTTTCCTTAGTGTGGTTTTGTCCCAAAGGGTTTTCCCACTAAGGTTTTAATGAGGTCTCTCCTTGTGTCTCCAAGTTAATACTTCGTGCTACTGCGTATTAACTTGCGGGGGAGTGTTAAACAAGGAGAACACATCGGTGTTCAAGTAAAGGAACCAAGTTACCCAAGAAAGTCATGTTCGGGTAATATTGGGAAAGAATGGTCAAGAGGCGTTCAAGACTTGGTTAGTGACGTTCTAGGCTACTCAAGTATAGAAGAAGTGAGGCCGGATGAGGAACGAAGGAGGCCGCACGAGGAATGACTCAGAACTTAACTCGGAGGAGACCGAGACGTGAAACAAGGTGGAACGGCTTAGTCCACTCACGTCCAAGGCATGAACGGTGGGGGCCTAGAGTGTCCTTACCTTGGAGAAGCTAGGCCGCATGAAGACGAGTTGAAGCCGCATCAAGTGAGTGGCGCTCTAAGGCGAATCAAGAAAAGAAGTGGAGTGTCAATCGACACCAAGGAGTGGCGTCGATCGACACGTATAGTACGACGCACATCGAGTATCCGGGACGGTTGGCATCGAGGCACTCGTCCCGCGGGTCGAAGAAATTCCCTGGAAGTGGAGTGTCGATCGACAAGGAAGAATGTCGATCGACACTCTCGTCTCTGGAAAAACTTGGCATCGATTTCAAATAATCCGACCGTTGGAGTCGTGTCGATCGACACGAAAGTACGTCGATCGACACGAAGGCCAGACCGCACAAAAGTGGACCCATCACTTTCATACTTTGGGATTCAATCCCTCCATCCATTTGTTCTGATCCCCAACGGTCATATTGACCTTAGAAGCCTATATATATGTTGTTCTACTCATTGTAAACAATAACATCTTATGAGCTTAATAAAAATTTGAGTTAAAGACTCATTATTCTCTCTTTTAGTTTTCTCTCCAAATTCTCTACAAACACAATGTAAACACTCAAATTCCAACAGAACCGTTTCTTGAACTTCTTCCTTTTGAGTCACTTCCTCTTGAACCGGTGGACCAATGTTTTGATCACTCATTTTGTCTCTTGGCTCATGATTCCCAATGTTTTGAAGAAAGAATCGCAAGTTTGAGCCAAGGTCCGATGGGGTAGCTAGATCACTCAAGTCACCACGATCTTTGACATCATAGAACCCTTGATCCTCAATGAACTTCACATCTCTAGACACAAATGTTTTCCTCGAGCTTGGGTCGTAACATTTGTATCCCTTTTGTGTTGAGGAATAACCAATGAAGATGCATCTTGTACTCTTAGGCTCTAGCTTGTCCCTTAGTTCCCTAGGTACCAAAACAAAGCAAACACACCCAAAAACTCTCAAATGATCAAGAAAAGGTTTGGTCTTATTAAGTACCTCAAATGGAGAGATGTCGTCAAGAATCTTCGTAGATGATTTCATAAAAACCGATTTACAATGTTTTCCAAGAATACAAGATTCGCAAGACAAATGATCAAAGGAAACATTGGGAAGCATTATTTAAAGAGCCCGAGAATGGGGATGTCCTACTCTAGCATGCCACATTGCATTATTTGCTACTCCTAAACAATTTTGAGATCTAACTGAACTAGATGAGCTTGATGATAAGTCTTCTAAGATATATAGATCATCCTTGGTGCCACCACCTCCTATCACTTTTCCAAAATCAATATCCTGAAAATGGAAGTCATTAGGACCAAAGATTGCATAACAATTCAAGTCACTAGTTATTCTTTTAACCGAGAGCAAATTTGATTCAAAGTTTGGCATGTAAAACGCTCTAGAGTTCTTATTAAACAAGTTCAAGTTTTCAATTCCTTTGATAGGTATATTTTCACCATTTGCAATTATCACATTTCCTCTAGACGGTTCTAGTTTCTCAAGCAAGTTCAAGTTACTAATCATATGGTGAGAAGCACCCGAATCAACCACTAGAGAACTACTAGGTCTATGAGTATAGAAAGTTTTACCGGACTCCTTGAGTGACGCAATTGACTTGATAAGAGATTCCAAGTGTTAAACAAGGAGAACACATCGGTGTTCAAGTAAAGGAACCAAGTTACCCAAGAAAGTCATGTTCGGGTAATATTGGGAAAGAATGGTCAAGAGGCGTTCAAGACTTGGTAAGTGGCGTTCTAGGCTACTCAAGTATAGAAGAAGTGAGGCCGGATGAGGAACGAAGGAGGCCGCACGAGGAATGACTCAGAACGCAACTCGGAGGAGACCGAGACGTGAAACAAGGTGGAACGGCTTAGTCCACTCACGTCCAAGGCATGAACGGTGGCGGCCTAGAGTGTCCTTACCTTGGAGAAGCTAGGCCGCATGAAGACGAGTTGAAGCCGCATCAAGTGAGTGTCGCTCTAAGGCGAATCAAGAAAAGAAGTGGAGTGTTGATCGACACCAAGGAGTGGCGTCGATCAACACGTATAGTACGACGCACATCGAGTATCCGGGACGGTTGGCATCGAGGCACTCGTCCCGCGGGTCGAAGAAATTCCCTGGAAGTGGAGTGTCGATCGACAAGGAAGAATGTCGATCGACACTCTCGTCTCTGGAAAAACTTGGCATCGATTTCAAATAATCCGACCGTTGGAATCCGACCGTTGGAGTCGTGTCGATCGACACGAAAGTACGTCGATCGACACGAAGGCTAGATCGCACAAAAGTGGACCCATCACTTTCATACTTTGGGATTCAATCCCTCCATCCATTTGTTCTGATCCCCAACGGTCATATTGACCTTAGGGGCCTATATATATGTTGTTCTACTCATTGTAAACATAACATCTTATGAGCTTAATAAAAATTTGAGTTAAAGACTCATTATTCTCTCTTTTAGTTTTCTCTCCAAATTCTCTACAAACACAATGTAAACACTCAAATTCTAACATGGTATCAGAGCATAAGCTCTTGGGTTAGAGATTTGGAGTTATTCGGTTTTGATTTTCAAAAGTTATAAAACTTTGATTTCTTTGGTTTGTTGGATTGAATCGTTATAAGGATGTGTTCATCTTCCTTATGCGCTTAATCCAACACAAATTCTAGGTTGTTTTTCCGCTGTAAGTGTTTCAAAATGTTTGAAAATTTTGATTTCAAAAGCTTAAAGTTTTGTTTTCTTTAAAACCGGATTTGGTTGATTTTAAAGAAAAGTGTTTGAAAAATCTTTGTTTTTCGAAAATCTTTCCTTTCAAAATCTAAAAGGAGTTTACAAAATGTTTTGAAAAAGGGTTTGATTTCAAAAGGTTCAAAGGTTTTTGAAAAACTTTGTGTTTCTTTGAAAACCAAATTTGGTGTATTTTCAAAAGAAAAATGTTTTTGAAAATCTTGGTTTGTGTTCTTAGTGAGTCTTTGTTGCTCTTGTTGAATCTTGTCCAAGTAAGCTAATAAGAGATTGAGATTGCTTACTTGAGAAATTCTTGAAGTGAACCGAAGGAAAATTCTGGTTTCACAAACTTAATCTTTGGTTACTAATTCCCTCATTCTCCCAGTTACTAAATCTCTCTATTCTCTCGGTTACTTATTCTCTAAATCTCTCGGTTACTAATTCTTTCAAACTCTCGGTTACTAATTCTCTTTGATTACTATTTTGATAAGGAAGCTCAAACAAGAAGGTAAAGGAGATTGATCCTACCTTTGGAGCTAGTTGAAAAGAAGCTCAAACAAGAAGGTGATGGGAGATTGATCCCCCTTTGGAGCTCAATGAATGACCGGTTCAAACAAGTGGGAAAATGAGAACTCATGGGATCTTGAGCACTCTCACCATGGAGCCGGATCATGGGAAATTGTTGATGGCGAGAACCGTGATAGGCCCGGAGTGCATTTAATATCACGTTGTATCCAAGCCAAGTTTAAGACCGTGGTATGCAAATGCATCCGGTCCAAATTCTTCAAGGAGCTATCAAGCTTCAATGATGTTCATACTTCCAATCCGAATTGGAAGAAGAGGGAGTTTCTAAATCTTTCCCTCCATTTGATTTTATTTGAATTTGAATTCCGGTTAGGATTAAAACCGGTTGATTAAAAATGTTTAATCCATTGAAAATGTTGTGCTCACAAATTGGAACCTATAAACAAATTGAAGATAGAAAGTTTAAAATCATGATGAAATTGAATTGATTTTAAACTTAAATGTTTGAAGGTGACTAATCCAATTTGTTTATGATGTTCATGCAAGGTGAAATTAAAACTCAAGAAATCCAAGAAGAAGCAACTAGCCTTTGAAGGTCAACTTGAAGTCATTCATGAGGCCAAAGAGGATGCCCAAAATCATGAATGGTGAAGTATAGTTGAACAAGCCAATGTTTCGAGGCTTCCGAAGAGCTAAAAGAGATTGAGAGGCTTCGGCGGTATTGGGCTTGGCGTTAAGGAAGATTGAGAAGAGACTTGGAATTTCAAGAGTGGAATTGAGCTAAAGAAGAAACCGAGTTTGTGTTAGTTATGACCGGACCCCTTATTCTCTATGGTCATGACTTGTACAAACTTGGAGACCACGAGCATGGAGGAGATGGAAAGGAAAATCCGAACTGTTGGCTACATAATCGACGAGCCCGAGAGGGAAAATCCGAACTTGTAGCTGTCTAATCGACGAGCCGTTCCAAATCCTCAAGATAAGCCGTGGAGAAGAATTCCGAATTTCAAAGAGTGATTATCAAAGCACAACCGGATCGATAAAGTTGCGTGAATGGGGAAAACTCACGGGTAGAAGGCGAAGAGCTCATGGAACCAAAAGCTCCACCAAAAGGATCATGAAGGTCAAAATGCCAAATGAGAAAAGAAGGCCAAAGTTATCAAGAGGCCAAAGACGAGTACAAACTCCACTCTTAGCCTTTGTTCATCAATTTTCACGACGGCTAAGCGTGCGGGGGAGTATTAGAATGGAAGAAAGAATCAAGAAGCAAGGCCGAAGCTATCACGGATAAGTTGAGGCCGAAGCTCAAAGAAGACGAGCAAGACCGAGGCGGAATAAAGAGGAGCCGAGGTGAAGCTCAAGACCTTGGTTTAAAACCCTTAAGATCTTGGATTGATACTCTTTTTCTTTAGTGTGGTTTTGTCCCAAAGGGTTTTCCCACTAAGGTTTTAATGAGGTCTCTCCTTGTGTCTCCAAGTTAATACTTCGTGCTACTGCGTATTAACTTGCGGGGGAGTGTTAAACAAGGAGAACACATCGGTGTTCAAGTAAAGGAACCAAGTTACCCAAGAAAGTCATGTTCGGGTAATATTGGGAAAGAATGGTCAAGAGGCGTTCAAGACTTGGTTAGTGACGTTCTAGGCTACTCATGTATAGAAGAAGTGAGGCCGGATGAGGAACGAAGGAGGCCGCACGAGGAATGACTCAGAACTTAACTCGGAGGAGACCGAGACGTGAAACAAGGTGGAACGGCTTAGTCCACTCACGTCCAAGGCATGAACGGTGGGGGCCTAGAGTGTCCTTACCTTGGAGAAGCTAGGCCGCATGAAGACGAGTTGAAGCCGCATCAAGTGAGTGGCGCTCTAAGGCGAATCAAGAAAAGAAGTGGAGTGTCAATCGACACCAAGGAGTGGCGTCGATCGACACGTATAGTACGACGCACATCGAGTATCCGGGACGGTTGGCATCGAGGCACTCGTCCCGCGGGTCGAAGAAATTCCCTGGAAGTGGAGTGTCGATCGACAAGGAAGAATGTCGATCGACACTCTCGTCTCTGGAAAAACTTGGCATCGATTTCAAATAATCCGACCGTTGGAATCCGACCGTTGGAGTCGTGTCGATCGACACGAAAGTACGTCGATCGACACGAAGGCTAGATCGCACAAAAGTGGACCCATCACTTTCATACTTTGGGATTCAATCCCTCCATCCATTTGTTCTGATCCCCAACGGTCATATTGACCTTAGGGGCCTATATATATGTTGTTCTACTCATTGTAAACATAACATCTTATGAGCTTAATAAAAATTTGAGTTAAAGACTCATTATTCTCTCTTTTAGTTTTCTCTCCAAATTCTCTACAAACACAATGTAAACACTCAAATTCTAACACCAAGTCGGATTTCCTCATGTACTCGCCATGGTTGGACTCATCTCCTTGCTTGGATGATCCGGTTCCACCTTGGTCTTGTTTTGCCGAAGTGTAGTTGGCTCTTGAGTAACCCTTTGAGTAACCCAGTCTTGGCAATGACCGAAGGTAAGGATTGAGCAACCAACACTTCTCCTTTGAGTGACCATACTTCTTGCAATGCTCACACTTGAGATCCGGATTAAAGTATTTGCCTTCGTAGTACCGGTTATCATTGCGGTTGTAAGCTCTGGCATTGGCCATCAGAAGCTCCCCCTTACCGCCAAATAATCCGTGAGTCCCTTGCTCCTTTTGGATTTGTGAACACACATCCTCCATACTTGGTAGCTTCTCCGACCTTAGAATGTGTTTGATGAGATCGTTGTAAGCCGGATTCAAAGGGAGGAGGAACCCGAAGACTTTGTCTTGCTCTTTCCTCTCATTTAACACCTTAGGATCAATGGAACTTGGTCTCAACATATCAAGCTCCGACCATAAAGACCGATACTTTCCCAAATGCTTCGTGAACTCCATGTCTTCTTGATGGAGATTGTTGATAGCCTTCTTTACTTCAAACACACGCGCCAAATTCGAGACATTTCCATACACATTCTTCAATGTCTCCCAAAGCTCAAATGCCGTCTCGCAATAAGAATACGCCTCAAGAATGGAGGCCTCAGGACCATTTTGAAGAATGGCCAACACGTTTTGGTCCTCTTGGAACCACTTTGCTTCTCTATCCTTTGTGAAATCTTCATCTTCTTCTTCGGATGAATCATACACCGGTTTGGATGAGGTATCGATGTGGCTCCACAACCCTCGGCCACATAGAGCTATTTTCGTGGTTCTTGACCATAACAAGTAATTCTCTCCCTTGAGAGTCACCGGATGTACCAAAGGTTTTGAGTTATCGAAAGAACTCATTTTTGAATGAAAGTTCAAAGCTTTTAGAAACGATTTGGAATTAACTATTCTATATGTATGTTAAATCAAGTGCATAAAGAGAATAGAAATCTCTATATAACGATTTGATCTAACGATTTAAAGAAAATCCACAAACCGGAAAGATTATTGAGAGATTGAGATTAGAAGATTGACAAAGAAAAGATTGAGATTATTGGAGTATTGAGGTCACAAAGATCAAAATCGCTCTGATACCATGTAAGAATTGTGGAAGAATAAGAGAGATTAAGATAAGATTGATGAAGATTAAGAGAGATTAAGGAAGATTAAGAGATTATGTAACCATGAAGAATAAAGGAGAATATGAACTTAAGTTTCTTATTCAAGATACATTTCAAGATTCATACAACAAGGTTTAAATAGAGAAACAACTTCTAAAAGAAAGAAAGAAAAGAGTCGTTGGAATTTTGTCCGTGGCAGTCGTGTCGATCGACACTCCTTGTGTGTTTCGATCGACACGTCTTCCCAATAGTTAAATCCCAACGGTCGGATTGCAACGGTCGAATCGAAACGGTCAGATCCCAATGGTCGAATTCAAACTCTAGGACTCGTGTTGATCGACACCACTCCTTGGTGTCGATCGACACCTTCGTTCCGCGTCTTTCTTTTTCCAGAGACGGGAGTGTCGATTGACACTCATCTCTGTCGATCGACACTCTTGTCCATTTTCTTTCCCTTAGCACATATTGATGGTACTAAGGTTAATAGTCCTCCCCATATGTTTGTGTGAAGCCTCTTGCTACTAGTCGTGCCTTATGCCTTTCAATCTCGCCATTGCTTAGATACTTGATCGTAAATACCCATTTCAAACTCACTGCCTTCTTCCCTTTGGGTAACTCAGCTTCGTCCCATGTATGATTTAGTTCCATGGCATTGCATTCTTGTCCTATGGCATCCCTCCATACCTTGTGTTCCTTAGCTTCATCATAGCTTCTAGGGATGTACTCTTGGTCAAGCTTGCCGATAAAGGCTAGGTGGTCTTGGGGAATGTAGGCAAGATTGCAAACAGCTTGAGTTGGATGTGCCACAACATTGCAATTGTAGTAGACCCTTGTATTCTTCCATTTTGGTGGTGAGTTTCTCGGCCTTGTACTGCGTCTCACCTGTGTAGCTTGCGGACTAATTGGTGGTGGATTGAGCCTTTCACTTCTTCTAGCCGAAACAGGTTGTTGTGGTTGCTCATATTCATTTGATGATTCTTCTGGAATGATTTCCAATCCAAAATTGGTTTGGGTTGATCCAAAATCGTGTTGAGTTGATCCACCTTGATCATGGATGCTCGAGTCTTCGTCTTGATGTGAACTGCCTCCCTCATGATCAAGTGGATTAGAGTCAGCTTGTTCATTCGGAGTTGTGGGAGGGGTTGGATTGCTTCTCATCACATTTTCAGTGTGTGGGATGATTCCAAGCGTCTCCAAGATCCTCCTAAGGTTTGCGGATAGATCAGATGGGGTATGAGATAGAGTTTTCAGAGTCTCCCAATTGCTTTCTTCAAAATACCCCTTTTCCTCCGAAAACTTGACATCTCTAGATACAAGGACCCTTCTTGTTTCTGGATCATAACATTTGTAACCCTTTTGTGTTGTAGAAAACCCAATAAACATAGCCTTCACGCTTTTGGCTTCAAGCTTGTTTCGTTGTTCACCTGGTATTAATAAAAAACACACACATCCAAACACGCGTAAGTGATTAAGAGATGGTTTGATTTTGTTTAGTACCTCAAATGGAGAGATGTCGTTGAGAATTTTGGTAGGGATGTGGTTAATAAGATAGCACGCCAACACCAATGCAGCACTCCAAAACTTCTTCGGGACATTGTTGTGGAACATCATGGATCGTGCCACCTCCATCAAGTGCCTATTTTTCCTCTCGGCTACACCGTTTTGTTGTGGCGTATATGGGCAACTTGTTTGGTGAATGATTCCATGCTTTGTTAAGTATTGTTTGAAGGCGTTGTTAGTGTATTCTCCACCGTTATCACTTCTAAAAATTTTGATCTTAGCATTATAATGGTTAGTAACATACACTTGAAAGTTAGTAAATGCCTCTAAAACTCTATCTTTAGATGGTAGTAATGTTACCCATGTATACTTAGATTTTTCATCAATGAATGTGACAAAGTACTTATGATTGTCGCGTGATTCATATGGGGAAGTCCATACATCAGAATGAATTAAATCAAAGCAACTTTCATATATTGTTGAAGACTTGGGAAACACCGATTTACAATGTTTACCAAGTATACAAGCCTCACATTCATCATTTTTAAAAGAAATACTAGGAAACATTAAACCTAATGCACGCTCATGTGGGTGTCCTAACCGAGCATGCCAAGTTTTACTAACTACTGATATTTGAAGTGGTTAAACTAAACGAGCATGATAATGGGGAACTTGATGACTTGTCTCCAAGAAAATACAAATCATTCTTGACCCCTCCCTTTCCGATCACCTTATTAGTCTCAATATCCTGAAAAATCACGTTATTAGGACTGAAAATAGCAAGACAATTAAGATCAGAGGTTGCTCGTTTAACCGACAATAGGTTTGATGTAAACGTTGGCATGTAAAAAGCTCTAGACTCTTTCTCAAACAACTTGAGTGTTCCAACACCTTTAATTGGAATTTTTTCACCATTTGCAATAACCACATTTCCTAAAGCCGATTCTATGTTGTTAAGTAGTTTAGCATTACTAATCATGTGGTGAGATGCACCCGAGTCTATAACAATAGAGTTTTTAGGATTATGAGCATAGAAATTGGTACCAGATTCCTTCAATGAACTGATGGCTTTAATGAGAGCATCCAAGTCAGCCTTCCTCACAAACTCTCCGGATGCAGCATTAGCAATGGCCATTTCGTTTGATGAGGTTCCAGCTTGCCTTGCTTCCTCCATTGGTTCATTGGCTATATTGGCTCTTTGCTCCCTGAACTTGTTCGGCTTGAGGTGTGGATGAAGTAGCCAGCATTTGTCTTTTGAATGTCCTTTCTTCTTACAATGGTCGCATACCAATTCCTTCCTATCATCGGGTTTATACACTCCTTTGTTGGCTGTGATGAGTTCTTTCTTCCCACCACCAAAGAGACCTTGAGAGCCCTCCTCCTTCTGAATTTGAGCACACACTTTTTCAAGGCTAGGTAGCTTGTTGGCTCGTAGCATGTGCTTGATGAGATCGGTGTAGCTTGAGTTGAGAGTCATAAGCAGTCCGAAAACTTTATCTTGCTCTCGTCTCTCATTCAGCACAACCGGATCAATTGAGTTTGGCCTAACATTTCTAGTTTGGCCCAAAGAGATCTAAATCTCCCAAAATGTTGAGTAAACTCCATGTCTTCTTGGTTGAGGTCATTGATAGCTTTCTTGACTTCAAAGACACGGCTCAGATTGGAGATGTTACCGAACACCTTTTGTAGGGTGTCCCAAAGTTCCTTGGCATTCTCACAGTAATAGTATGCTTCAAGGAGAGAGGCATCTAGCGAGTTTTGAAGGATGGACAGCACCATTTGATCCTCTTGGATCCACTGGTCTTTATCACCATCAACAACCGTCTTCTTGCCTTCTTTTTCGACCGTCACTTTTGGCACTTCGCTCTTCACGACATGGCTCCAAAGTCCACGGCTGCACAATGCTGTTTTGGTCGTTTTAGACCACAGCAAGTAGTTTATCCCCTTAAGAGTAACTGGAATTACCACTGGTCTTGAGTTCTCCATGGTTGTAGCTCTATCAACTGATGATTCACTCGAGGGGATGAAGAAGATATTGAACCAGCTGTTATTAATGAGAGATTGAACAAGAACTGAAAAATAAGAGGATTTTTGAAGGTTCTTTGAGAAATCTGCAAGGAATAACTCACTCTAACCTCTCACAACTCAGTACCCATGGATTTGAGGATTATTCAATCTCAAAATGAGGAGGTTAGTATGATTTATTTCAAGAGCAAACAAAGATTTCTTGAAATTTTCCAGAAGTTTATAAACCGCTGGATAAAGCTATGGACCACTGGATAAACTGGATTTTTCCAGAAACTTTGAAGAACCAGAATGAAGATTGAGTGGAAAACACAATGAAAGAACAGAGAATAAGAGATTTTGGAGCTTAATGCTCTGATACCATGTTAGAATTATGCGGAAATGTATTGAAGAATTATGAAGAACAGATTTGAGAGAAGAGAGTTTGAATGAGAGAAAAGAGAATTATGTTCTCATTACTTTGAAATCAGACCTAATACATTCTATTTAAAGACTACAAAGATAAGAGAGAGAGAGAGAGAGAGAGAGAGAGAGAGAGAGAGAGAGAGAGAGAGAGAGAGAAAGGGAGAGAGTAATGATCATAATAGAACAGAGACATGTGACTCTTCTATTTATGGCAAAGTCTTCTTCTTCCTTATTCCTTGTTGGCCTATTTTAGGTAAGGTGTATTTGAAGTATTTGGACACCATTTTCCTCCATTTGTAACGGTCAGATTACTAATTAGGATTAGTGTTTTGGTCATCACTAATCCATCTTAGTTTAACAATAATCAATAACCATTTCATTTCTCCCCCTTAGCTCCTTGACTCCCAAGTCTATGCAACCTTCCTTTACGCCACGATTCTTTAACCATCCAAAGCAACAATCTCGGATAACTTCAAAACTTTGACTTAATCAACTCTTCATCACCCACGATTAGAAGCAATTATTAGCTTCATGAATGACTCCAAGATTGATCTCCAAAAGCTAGTTGCATCTCCTTTGATTCCTTGGGTGTGCATCATTGGTTCCATATTCAAACAAGAACCGCTACAAAACAAGGCACAAGCACAACTCCAAGCATTCTAACCATTCCCATCAATGTTACCACTCAATGTTACCAACACCAAATTTTCTCAATGTTACCAACACCAATCATCAATGTTACAAGAATGGACCTTAGATGCTCAAACGTCATCACTATATAGAATAAGGATCCGGTGATAAGTTTCACACATAAGGCGAGCTTTGATCAAGAGAAATCATACTTGGACCGAAGGGATTAACAAACACAAGAGATCTCACACCAAGAGTAAACAAGAACATTTGGATTTCGGGTTAGTGTTTGGTTTTGTGTTTAGGCTTTGGTTCCAAACTGGTTTTGAGAATAGAGAATTAGAGAATATAGAGAATATAAAGGTTGAGAGTATGGGGAGATTAAAAAGAATAATAGAAAGGTTTTGAGTATAAGAAAGGGGTAGATTTAAGAAATATTCTCTATTCTCATGAATATGTTTCTCTTAGGCTAGATCCTGGATTCATTTAATGTCAATCCACCAAGAGAGTATGGATAGGAAATTACCTAAATAAGCAATCCATGGCTTGACTCCCATCGGGCCCAATGTTCACCTTACCAAGAACCTCCATTTGAGAATCTCCACTTTCATTCTACTCCTCCTCTCTAGCAAACCAACCGATCCTTCCTTCATCTAACCACACCAATATAGGCTTCTTGAGAGTAAACAACATCCTTGAGCTTCATGGGAGGAAAAGATCCAATCTTTAATGTTTTTCTTCCCTTGAATCTCATTTGGTTCACACTAGTGACCGAGCATCATTCTACTCGGATTTTTGCTCCAAAGGTTGGGACTTTCTTCTCCCTTTCACCTTCTTGATTGAACCATCTTAAAACAGCTCCAAAGGTTGGAAATTTACTCCTTGACCTATCAAGGAACCACCTTCTTGTTTGAGCTTCATCTTCAACTAGCTCCAAAGGTTGGAAATTTACTCCCTTTCATGGGAACCACCTTCTTGTTTGAGCTTCTTCTCTTCAAAGGAACATTCTTTGCTTCATGGTAAGAACATCTTCAAACCGTGAGCTTCTTTCTTCCGTTTCTTCATGAAATCTTCAAGCTTTCTTCTTCAATCTTTATGGGACAGAACATCTTCAAATCCCTAAGCTTCTTCAATCTCAGATCTAGCTTTCTCCGAGCAATAGATCCAAGTCTTCAACAACACAATCATTTCACAATGTTTTCACCACAAGAATGTGTGTTAGATTAAGAACAAAAGGAGAATGGAAACCTCCTTATGTCAGTTTCCATCGTCCCACGTCCCGAGTGTTCCGATCCTCGGTTCTATGACCCAAATTTATTTCGACTCCTTTATTCTTTATTTCCCTTAGTCTCAATGTGAGCCATAAGGTTAATACTCCCCCTCAAGTTAAACATAAAGAATTTATGCTTAACTTGGAGTGCTCACAACCATCACCTCATTAAAAACCTCAACAAAGAAAACTTCGTGGGACAAAACTTTGTTAAGGGAAAAAAAGTATGATGATTGCAAGCAAGGAGTCTTCTCATGGATGTGTGAGATCCACAAGCCCAAGTTTGCCCAAGATGTTGTTGCAAACTTTGAGACTTGCGGATTTGGTGAAAACATCCGCTAGTTGATCTTCGCTTCTTGTAAAGCACGGTAACGTCCATCCTTGCTCTATCTTCTCTCGAACCTTGTGAAAATCGATCTCAATGTGCTTCGTCCTTTCATGGAACACCGAGTTCGTAGCAATGTGAATTGCGGCTTGATTATCACAATGCATTATCATTGGCCTATCCGTCTCAATTCCCAAGTGAGCCAAGATTCCTCTTAACCAAGTAAGCTCATTTGTCAACTTCTTCATGGCCCTATACTCGGCTTCCGCACTAGAGCTTGAGACTTCCTTTTGCTTCTTTGTCCTCCAAGTGACTAAGTTCCCACCAATGAAAGTGCAATACCCGGTTGTAGATCTTCTATCATTCCAATCTCCGGCCCAATCCGTATCACAATAGCCAACCACATCGGAACTCTCATTCTTTCCCATCCAAACTCCTAGGCCCGGACTATCTTTCAAGTATCTAAGGATCCTCTCAACCATTTGCCAATGGTAAACCGTTAGTTCCTTTATATGTTGACTAATTTTGTTTACCGCAAAGCTTATATCCGGTCCAGTGAGAGTTAGGTAGATCAATTTGCCCACAAGTCTTCTATATCGTGATGGATCCTCATACGCCTCATTGTCCTTCTTGTAAGATTTTAGAGTAATAAGCGGAAAGATTTAGATAGATTAAGAGAGATTAGATAAAATTAAGAGATTGAGAGAATATGAACTTGAAACATTTTTATTATTCAAGATAAAGTTTACATATGACAAAACAACCTATAAATAGCAAATACTAGGATCGGTCAATCATGACCGTTAGAATTAAGGATAAAAAGTAGATTCGGTCATGTGACCGATCCGTGGTACGGTCGATGACCGATGCCCGCGTGTGTTGCGTGGCTCCTTCTTGGTCATTCATACGTGGATCAGTACGATACCCGTTTACCCGGGTGGGATCCGCGTGTTTATCCGATAACCCGGTACCGCGACCAGACTTCTCCCTCGATGCAAAACCTACTCGTACGTACGCGACCAGACTTCTCTCTCGATGCAAAACCTTCTCGTACAAGACCAGACTTCTCTCTCGATGCAAAACCTTCTCACGGTACGTGCTTCTCGGGACCCAACTGATCCGACTGATCCGCGGATTGGCATCAAGACCAGACTGACCCGCGTATCGTCCTTCTTATTAGAGAGGAAGCATGAAGAAAGAGGGCGAGGCCGAGGCAAGAGAAGAGAAGCCGAGGACCGAAGCTCAAGAAGAACAAGACCTTGATTGAATTTCCCTAAAGATCATTGAGTTGGTACTCTTTTTCCTTAGTAGAGTTTTATCCCAATGGGTTTTATCTACTAAGGTTTTAATGAGGCCTCTCCTTGTATCTCCAAGTCCACACTTCACTTTGTTGTGTTTGGACTTGAGGGGGAGTGTTAATCAAGGAGAGTACTTAAGAGATTAATCATTTACCATCTCTTAAGTTACTAACGTGAATAACAATTTACCATGGTGGAAAATAATATTTGGGTAAATAAAACTCAGATCCGAGAAACACTCTAGACACGCGGTGTATGAAAGAAGACTTTAGGGAAATTCAATCAAGGTCTTGTTCTTCTTGAGCTTCGGTCCTCGGCTTCTCTTCTCTTGCCTCGGCCTCGCCCTCTTTCTTCATGCTTCCTCTCTAATACTTCTCGATGTCAGTTCGATCCGCGGGTTAGTTTTCTCGATGCCGAGCTGTTCCATGGTTTACCCATCCGTTTTATTCTACTTGGGTAAATTACCCAATATTATTTATTTCCCTAAGTACCAATGCAGCACTTAGGTTAATACTCCCCCTCAAGTTAAACATAAAGGATTTATGTTTAACTTGGAACGCTCACAACCATCACCTCGTTAAAAAAACCTTAGTAAAGAAAACCACGTGGGACAAAACTTTATTAAGGGAAAAAGAGTGTGATGATTGCAAGCAAGAGGTCTTCTACGGATGGGTCAAATCCACAAGTCCAAGTTTGCCGTAAAGATGATTGCAAACCATGAGACTTGTGGCCTTGGTGAAGACATCCGCTAGTTGATCTTCGCTTCTAGTGTAACACGGTAGAGTCCATCCTTGCTCGATCTTTTCCCGTACCTTGTGACAATCAATCTCAATGTGCTTCGTCCTCTCATGGAATACCGAGTTCGTCGCTATATGAATGGCGGCTTGATTATCACAATGCATGATCATTGGCTTTGTAGCTTCAATTCTCAAATGTGCAAGAATGCCTCTTAGCCAAGTGAGCTCATTCGTCAACTTCCTTATTGCCCTATACTCGGCTTCCGCACTAGAACACGAGACCTCCTTTTGTTTCTTTGTTCTCCAAGTTACCAAGTTTCCTTCGATGAACGTGCAATAGCCAGTTGTTGATCTTTTATCACTTCTATCTCCGGCCCAATCCGCATCACAATACCCAACCACATCGGAGTTCTCATTCCTTCCCATCCAAATTCCTTGTCCCGGACTCTCCTTGAGATATCTAAGGATCCTCTCAACCATTTGCCAATGATATATCTTTGGCTCTTTCATATGTTGGCTTATTTGGTTGACCGCGAAACATATATTCGGTCGTGTAAGCGTTAAGTAGATCAATTTTCCAACAAGTCTCCTATATCTCGAGGGATCCTCATACAACTCATCTTCTTGCTCCCCCTTTCTATCGGCCTTGTATCCTTCCTCCAATGGGGTCTTAGTCGGTTTACACGCAAGTTTCCCAGTTTCTTTCAACAAATCCAAAGTGTACTTCCTTTGACTAATGTGTAACCCATTCTTGAACCTACAAAATTCAATACCAAGGAAATACTTCAATTCCCCAAGATCCTTGATTTCAAAAACCGACTTGAGGAAGTCTTTTGTGTCTTGGATTCCTTCCTTAACATCACCGGTAATTACCATATCATCAACATATATCAATACTACTACCATCCTCTTTTGGCCTTGTAGTGTAAATAGAGTATGATCCAATTCACACTTCTTGAAGCCCCTTTCCTTGAGAGTACTACTCAACTTCTTGTACCAAGCGCGCGGGGATTGTTTAAGACCATATATGGCCTTCTTTAGCCTAAGAACTTTTCCCGGAGCAATGGATATCTCAAGACCGGGAGGAGGCATCATATAGACTTCTTCTTCAAGGTCTCCTTGTAGAAAAGCATTTTTAACGTCCATTTGCCAAAGCTCCCAATCCAAGTTAACCGCCAAAGAGAACACAATTCTAACCGTATGGAGTTTAGCAACCGGTGCAAATGTATTCGTATAATCATCTCCATATGTTTGTGAGAATCCTCTAGTAACCAACCAAGCTTTATACCTCTCAAGATCACCATTGCTTAGATACTTGATCGTGAAGACCCATTTTGATGTCACGGCTCTCTTCCCAAACGGTAAATCCGCCTCATCCCATGTGTGATTCTTTACCATAGCACCCACTGTAAGAATTGTGGAAGAATAAGAGAGATTAAGATAAGATTGATGAAGATGAAGAGAGATTAAGGAAGATTAAGAGATTATGTAACCATGAAGAATAAAGGAGAATATGAACTTAAGTTTCTTATTCAAGATACATTTCAAGATTCATACAACAAGGTTTAAATAGAGAAACAACTTCTAAAAGAAAGAAAGAAAAGAGCCGTTGGAATTTTGTCCGTGGCAGTCGTGTCGATCGACACTCCTTGTGTGTGTCGATCGACACGTCTTCCCAACGGTTAAATCCCAACGGTCGGATTGCAACGGTCGAATCGCAACGGTCAGATCCCAACGGTCGAATTCAAACTCTGGGACTCGTGTCGATCGACACCACTCCTTGGTGTCGATCGAGACCATCGTTCCGCGTCTTTCTTTTTACAGAGAAGGGAGTGTCGATCGACACTCATCTCTGTCGATCGACACTCTTGTCCATTTTCTTTCCCTTAGCACATATTGATGGTACTAAGGTTAATACCCACTTCATCATCTACGGCTTCTACCCAATTTTCATCCTCCATTGCTTCCTCATAAGTCTTTGGAATTGTATGCTCATCTATCTTGGTGAGAAAGGTACGATGGGAGGAAGGAAGAAGGGCGAGAGAACACACGGCTTGAATAGGATGGGCAACGGCTTGATAGTTGTAGTAGACTCTACTCTCTTTCCATTGAGAGGGATGTTTCTTGGTTCTAGTACTCCTTCGAAGCACTGGTTCGGCCAGAGCTTGAGTGACCTGATTCTTTTCTTGTTCTTGGTTTTCCTCTTGTGCCACTTGAGCATTCTCTTGATCTTGTACACCCTCTTGAACCACTTCTTGATTCTCGGCCGAGTTACTCGGTGTCTCTTGAGCTTATTGACTTGGCATTGTCGGAACGGTCTCACTCATATTGTCTCTTGGCTCATGGGTTCCCATGTTTTGAAGAAGGAACCGCAAGTTAGAGCCAAGGTCCGACGGGGTAGCCAAATCATCTAAGTTTTCTTTTGCATCCACACCTTAATACCCTTTGTCTTCAATGAATTTCACATCCCTTGACACAACCGTCTTCCTTGTGATCGAATCATAGCATTTATATCCCTTTTGAGTGGTTGAATATCCAAGGAATATGCATCCCAAACTCTTGCCTTCTAGCTTGTTCCTTAGCTCACCGGGTACTAACACAAAACAAAGAGAACCAAAAACCTTTAGATGTTCAATAAAAGGTTTAGTTTTGTTGAGTACCTCGAATGGTGCATAATCTCCCAAGATTTTGGTTGGTGTTGGATTGATTAAGTAGCAAGCCGTCATCACGACATCTCCCCAAAACCTCTTTGGAACATTCATATGGAACATCATTGATCTAGACACTTCCATCAAGTGACGGTTCTTTCTTTCGGCCACACCGTTTTGTTGTGGAGTGTAGGGACAACTTGTTTGATGAAATATCCCTTGCCTCTTGAGATGATCCATAAACTGGGTACTCATATACTTGCCTCCATTATCTGTTCTAAAACTTTTGATCTTGGCATTGTATTGATTAGCAATATAAGCTTCAAAATTCATAAATGCCTCAATTACTCGATCTTTAGAGGATAATAGTGTGATCCAAGTGTATTTCGATTTCTCATCTATAAATGTGACAAAGTACTTGTTATTATCTCTAGAAATGCAAGGGGATGTCCAAACATCCGAGTGAACCAAGTCAAAACAATTATCATAAGTAGTAGTAGATTTTAGAAAAACCGATTTGCAATGTTTACCAAGAATACATGATTCACAACTCAAATGATCAAAATAAACATTAGGCAACATTATTTCAAATGCTCTAGAATGAGGATGACCTAGTCTAGCATGCCAAATTGCATTATTTGAAACTCCTAAACAAGATTTAAAGGAACAAGAACTAGATAAGCTTGGTGATAAATCTTCAAGAACATAGAGATCATCCTTGGTACCACCTTCTCTAATTATCTTTCCGGATTTAATATCCTGAAAATGAACATCATTAGGCCCATAGATTGTATAACAATTCAAATCTTTTGTTGCTCTTTTAACCGATAGCATATAAAATGCCTTAGATTCTTTATCAAACAATTTCAAGGTTCCTATTCCTTTTATAGGAATATTATCACCATTTGCAATTTCAACATTACCATTAATTGATTCCACATTTTTAAGCATGTTCAAATTACTAATCATGTGATGAGAATGTAAGATTTGTGAGAGATTTAAAGTAAGATTGAGTGAAGAGTAGTGAAGATTGAGAGAGTAAGAGCCATGGAGAGTAAAAGAGAGTATGAACTTTGATTTTCTTATTATATTCAAAGATAAGTGTTACATCATCATAGAACAACCTATATATAGGTAAAAGACAATCGGTCATAAGAAAAAGCAACCCAAACGGACGGATAAGGTTTTGGGTGCGTTGAGGGTCGGACGGTCGTACGGGCACCGTACCGCGGGACAGGAGTGGGACGCGTCTCTGCGTACCCGGATCGATTCGCGTCCTGATGCATCAGGATGGGAGAAACGGCACCGTTTCTGGATAACACGCGGGTGGATCCGCGTGTTTATCCGAATACCCGTGAGAAGATCCGACCCGCTTCACTTGACCCGTTGCTGCGTCCGTTATGCGTCTCGGACGATCCTCGATGCCTCTCGTCCCGCAGATCGACGAAGACTCGATGCCGCATCTAGCATCGATGCCACTCGTACTGCGGGTCAGTTTCCAACGTCTCGCGTCCCGAGTGATCCGATCCGCAGTTTCATATTTCTGACCCGATTTTATTCAACTCTTTATTCTTTATTTCCCTTAGTCTCAATGTGAGCCCTAAGGTTAATACTCCCCCTCAAGTTAAACATAAAGAATTTATGCTTAACTTGGAGTGCTCTTAACCATCACCTCATTAAAAACCTCAACAAAGAAAACCTCGTGGGACAAAACTTTGTTAAGGGAAAAAAAGTGTGATGATTGCAAGCAAGGGGTCTTCTCATGGATGTGTGAGATCCAGAAGCCCAAGTTTGCCCAAGCTGTTGTTGCAAACTTTGAGACTTGCGGATTTGGTGAAAACATCCGCTAGTTGATCTTCGCTTCTTGTAAAGCACGGTAACGTCCATCCTTGCTCTATCTTCTCTCGAACCTTGTGACAATCGATCTCAATGTGCTTCGTCCTTTCATGGAACACCGAGTTCGTAGTGATGTGAATTGCGGCTTGATTATCACAATGCATTATCATTGGCTTATCCGTCTCAATTCCCAAGTGAGCCAAGATTCCTCTCAACCAAGTAAGCTCATTTGTCAACTTCTTCATGGCCCTATACTCAGCTTCCGCACTAGAGCATGAGACTTCCTTTTGGTTCTTTTGTCCTCCATGTGACTAAGTTCCCACCAATGAAAGTGCAATACCCGGTTGTAGATCTTATATCATTCCGATCTCCGGCCCAATCCGCGTCACAATAGCCAACCACATCGGAGCTCTCATTCTTTCCCATCCAAACTCCTAGGCCCGGACTATCTTTCAAGTATCTAAGGATCCTCTCAACCATTTGCCAATGGTAAACCGTTGGTTCCTTCATATGTTGACTAATTTGGTTTACCGCAAAGCTTATATCCGGTCTAGTGAGAGTTAGGTAGATCAATTTGCCCACAAGTCTTCTATATCAATATGGATCTTCATACGGTTCATTGTCCTTCTCCCCCTTTTGAATGCTCTTGTAACCGTTTTCTAATGGGGTTTTAGCCGGTTTAGCTCCAAGCTTTCCGGTCTCCTTCAACAAATCCATAGTGTATTTTCTTTGAGAGATATGTAACCCATTTTTGAATCTACACACTTCAATCCCAAGAAAATATTTCAACTCTCCAAGGTCTTTCATTTCAAACACCGAGTGAAGATAATCTTTAGTCTCTTGTATTCCTTGCTTATCACTTTTGGAGATGATCATATCATCAACATAGATCAACACGACAACTATCCCTTTTTCCCCTTGAAGTGTAAAGAGTGTGTGGTCAAGTTCACATTTCTTGAAACCTGTCTCCTTGAGTGTTGTGCTAAGTTTCTTGTACCACGCCCTAGGAGATTGTTTGAAACCATAGATTGCCTTCTTGAGCTTGAGAACTTTACCGGGAGCAATTGAATGTTCAAGGCCGGGTGGTGGAGTCATGTAGACTTCCTCCTCTAGATCTCCTTGTAAGAACGCGTTCTTGACATCCATTTGCCATAAATCCCACTCCAAGTTAGCCACCAAAGAGAACACGACTCTCACGGTGTTAAGTTTGGCAACCGGGGCAAATGTATCCGTATAATCATCCCCATAGGTTTGAGTAAATCCTCTAGACACCAACCTTGCCTTGTATCTCTCAAGATCTCCATTACTCAAGTATTTGATAGTAAAGACCCACTTAGAACTCACGGCTCTTTTCCCTTCGGGAAGATCGGTTTCATCCCAAATATGATTCTTAATCATGGCTCCAACCTTGTTATCAACTACTTCTACCCAATTTTCATCGTCCATAGCTTTCTCATACATTTTCGGGATCGTACGTTCATCTATTTTGACCACAAATGCCCTATGAGAAGAAGGTAAAAGGGCAAGCGAGCACACCGCTTGGATAGGATGGGCTACGGCTTCATTATTGTAGTAGACTCGGCTCTCTTTCCATTGAGAGGGATCCTTCTTTAGTCTTGTGCTTCTACGCAAAACCGGTTCTTCAATCTTTTCTTGGACCTCTTCTTCCGGAGTTCCATTGTCCGGGCTTGCTTCCTCAGTCACTTCATGATCTTGTTCTCAATTTACCGGAACCTCATCATGACCAACCTCCTCTTGAACCTCATCTGCTTGAACCGTTTCTTGAACCTCATCTGCTTGAACCGTTTCTTGAACCTCTTCCTCTTGATCTACTAGATTGCGGCCTTGGTTATTTATCTTGTCTCTTGGCTCATGATTCCCAAGATTTTGATGAAGGAATCGTAAATTAGAGGCAAGGTCCGACGGTGTTGCAAGATCACTCAAGTCTCCTCGGTCTTTGACTCCATAATACCCTTGTTCTTCAATGAACTTCACATCTCTAGACACAAATGTCTTCCTTGAACTTGGATCATAGCATTTATATCCATTTTGCGTTGTTGAATAGCCGAGGAATATGCATCTTGTACTCTTTGCTTCTAGCTTGTCCCTTAATTCCCTAGGCACCAATACAAAACAAACACACCCAAAAACTCTCAAGTGATTAAGAAAGGGTTTTTCTTTAGTGAGTACCTCAAATGGAGAGAGATCCCCAAGGACTTTGGTCGGTGTCCGGTTGATTAAGTAACAAGCGGTCATAACCGCATCTCCCCAAAATCTTCTTGGCACATTCATGTGGAACATCATAGCTCTTGAAACCTCCATTAAGTGACGATTCTTTCTCTCGGCCACGCCATTTTGTTGTGGAGTGTATGGACACGTCGTTTGATGCAAAATGCCAAGCTCATATATTCACCACCATTATCTGTTCTAAAAATCTTAATCTTGGCATTGTATTGGTTAGTAATATAGGTTTGAAAATTCACAAATGCATCAAAGACTCTATCCTTGGAAGGTAAAAGAGTAAGCCATGTATATTTCAATTTTTCATCAATGAATGTGACAAAGTATTTATTTTTATCTCTAGATGCGCAAGGTGAAGTCCAAACATCCGAATGCACAAGATCAAAACAATTTTCATAGATAGTAGAAGATTTAGTAAAGACAGATTTGCAATGTTTTCCAAGAATACAAATTCACAAGACAAGTGATCAAAGGAAACATTTGGGAGCATTATTTCAAGAGCTCGTGAATGGGGATGTCCTACTCTAGCATGCCAAATTGCATTATTAGCTACTCCTAAACAAGTTTGAAAACGAAATAAACTAGATGAGCTTGGTGATAAATCTTCTAAGACATATAGATCATCCTTAGTTCCACCACCTCCAATTACTTTCCCGGACTCAATATCCTGAAAATGAAAGTCATTAGGACCAAAGATTGCATACCAATTCAAGTCACTAGTCATACGTTTAACCGAGAGTAAGTTTGATTCTAAATTTGGCATGTAAAAAGCTCTAGAACTTTTGTTAAACAAATTCAAGTTCCCAATTCCTTTAATCGGTATATTATCTCCATTTGCAATCATCATATTACCCTTAGATGGTTCAAGTTTTTCAAGCAAGTTCAAATTACTAATCATATGATGAGAGGCTCCCGAATCAACCACAAGAGACTCATTAGGTTTTTGAGTATAGAAAGTTTTACCGGATTCTTTAAGCGAAGCAAGTGATTTGATGAAAGCCTCCAAGTCGGATTTCTTCACGTAGTCGGCTTGGTGAGACTCTTCCCTTTGCTTAGAGGACCTGGTTCCTTCTTGATCTTGCTTAGCCGATCCATAATTAGCCCGAGATCCCTTGTAGTAGTTCGGGTTGGTTCCTCTTGGTGTCATGAGGTGAGGATGAAGTAACCAACATTTATCTTTAGTGTGACCCTCCCTTTTGCAATAATCACACTTCAAATGCGGATTGAGATACCGACTTGCTCCACCATTCATCCGGTTGTCGTATCGATTATAGGATCCTTGGTTAGCCATGTGAAGCTCCCCCTTTCCCCCGAATAGTCCTTGAGACCCTTGCTCCCTTTGGATTTGCGAGCACACATCATCAAGGCTCGGTAACGTGTCAGAACGAAGGATGTGCTTGATGAGATCATTGTACACCGGGTTCAAGGTAAGGAGAAGTCCAAAGACCTTGTCTTGCTCCCTTCTTTCATTAAGCACAACCGGATCCATGGTGCTTGGCCTAAGCATCTCGAGCTCCGCCCACAATGATCGATATCTCCCAAAGTGTTTAGTAAACTCCATATCCTCTTGACTTAGCTCGGTGAGAGCCTTTTTAACCTCAAAGACCCGAGTGAGATTAGAAACACTACCATAAACGTTTTTGAGAGTTTCCCATAACTCACTAGCCGTTTCACAATAGTAGTAGGCCTCAAAGATTGATGCCTCCAAACCGTTTTGTAGTATTGCTAGAACAGTTTGATCTTCTTGAAACCACTTGACCGCCGCTAATCTAGCCCCTTCAACTTCTTCTTCATCCGATGAATCGTCATAGGTAGCTTCCCGAAGAGATAGATCTATGTGACTCCAAAAACCGCAGCCACACAAGGCGGTTTTGGTAGTCCTAGACCAAAGGAGATAGTTTCCTCCCTTAAGAATCACCGGTGCAACGAGAGGTTTAGTATTCTCGAACACATTCATCATTTCGTTGTTTTGATCTTGAAGTCAAGAGAGAGCTTTGAGCTTTATAAGAGAAAGAGAGAAAGCTTTGAGCTTTGTTTGAGAAATAAGAAAGCTTTGAGCTTTTGAAGAAATCCAAGACCAAGATGAATGCTTTGAGCTTTAGATGCTTAGAGGATGAAAGCTTTAAGCTTTGTGAGAATCTGAATCAAAGGGAAGAATGTATGTTCAATTAAGCGCATAAGGAGAATGAAAAATCTCCCTATAACGATTTAATCCAACAAATTTAGAATCCCAAGAGCTTATGCTCTAATACCATGTAAGATTTGTGAGAGATTTAGAGTAAGATTGAGTGAAGAGTAGTGAAGAGTGAGAGAGTAAGAGATTAGGTAGCCATGGAGAGTAAAAGAGAGTATGAACTTTGATTTTCTTATTATATTCAAAGATAAGTGTTACATCATCATAGAACAACCTATATATAGGTAAAAGACAATCGGTCATAAGAAAAAGCAACCCAAACGGTCGGATAAGGTTTTGGGTGCGTTGAGGGTCGGACGGTCGTATGGGCACCGTACCGCGGGAAAGGAGTGGGACGCGTCTCTGCGTACCCGGATCAATTCGCTTCCTGATGCATCAAGACGGGAGAAACAGCACCGTTTCTGGATAACACGCGGGTGGATCCGCGTGTTTATCCGGATACCCGCGAGAAGATCCGACCCGCTTCACTTGACCTGTTGCTGTGTCCGTTCCGCATCTCGGATGATCCTCGATGCCTCTTGTCCTGCGGATCAACGAAGACTCAATGCCGCGTGCTGATCCGCATATCGTCTGGCCCCGATCCTTCTCTGCATACTGATCCGCGTCTGGCATTGATGTCACTCGTACTGCGGGTCAGTTTCCAACGTCCCGCATCCCGAGTGATCCGATCCGCAGTTTCATATTTCCGACCCGATTTTATTCAACTCTTTATTCTTTATTTCCCTTAGTCTCAATGTGAGCCCTAAGGTTAATAGAGAAGCTCCTGAATCAACTATAAGGGAACTACTAGGAGTTCGAGTAAAGAGAGTTTTACCGGAGTCTTTGTTTGTGTTCAAGGCTTTGATGAGAGCCTCCAAGTCGGATTTCCTCACATAATCCCCTTGGACCGCCTCACCTCCTATCTTAACCGGTGTTGTGGGTTGGCTCTTCGGTTGATCGCTCTTGGCCGTGGTGAAATTCGCCTTAGAACTGCTCGGATAGTCGACCTACCATGTTGGCTTATGGTGTGGGTGGAGAACCCAACACTTCTCCTTGGTGTGTCCCTTTTCCTTGCAATGGTCGCACTACCTCTTATCACCATAGGACCGGTTGTTCCCAAAGCTTCCTTTGCTCCCACGATTTTCAAACCGATTATACACACCCTTATTCGCCATTGGAAGCTCCCCCTTACTCCCAAAGAGACCATGAGAACCTTGTTCTCTTTGGATTTGAGAACACACATCTTCCATGCTTGGAAGATTCTCCGAACGAAGGATATGCTTAATTAGATCATTATATGCCGGATTCAACGTGAGAAGCAACCCGAAGACCTTATCTTGCTCCTTTCTTTCATTTAACACGATCGGATCCATAGAGCTAGGCCTTAACATATCAAGCTCGGACCACAAGGAGCGATACTTTCCTAAGTGTTTCGTAAACTCCATATCTTCTTTATGAAGATTGTTAATCGCCTTCTTCACCTCAAAGACCAGAGCCAAGTTTGAAACATTCCCATACACATGCTTCAATGTTTCCCAAAGTTCGAAGGCCGTTTCACAATAAGAATACGCCTCAAGGATTGATGAATCAATACCATTTTGAAGTACCGCCAAGACCGTTTGATCTTCTTGAAACCATTTCGCCTCTCTAGCCTTCTTGGCGGCTTCATCTTCTTTGTCAACCGAATCAAATATCGGCCTTAGTGAGAGATCGATGTGCTCCCATAAACCTCGACCACAAAGGGCCGTCTTCGTCGTTCTTGACCACAACAAGTAGTTTTCTCCCTTGAGAATCACTGGGACAACCAACGCCTTAGAGTTTTCCATTGGATTCATCCTTCTTCTTCACATTCCTTTACCACCGAATGAACTCAAAGATTTTCGTAACAAGGATTTGAAAAGAAATTTGTGAAAGATTTTGAGTAATCGGTCACTTGATGAACTTGGATAAAGAGAATGTATGTTAGGTTAAGCGCATAAAGAGAATGTATATCTCAATATAACGATTTAACCAAACGACTTGAGATTGTTATGGATCCGAAAGATTATTGAGATTAAGGAAGATTTAGAGATTAATGAGGTCACAAGATTGAACCACGCTCTGATACCATGTAAGATTTTAGAGTAATAAGCGGAAAGATTTAGATAGATTAAGAGAGATTAGATGAGATTAAGAGATTGAGAGAATATGAACTTGAAACATTTTTATTATTCAAGATAAAGTTTACATATGACAAAACAACCTATAAATAGCAAATACTAGGATCGGTCAATCATGACCGTTAGAATTAAGGATAAAAAGTAGATTCGGTCATGTGACCAATCCGAGGTACGGTCGATGACTGATGCCCGCGTGTGTCGGTTGGCTCCTTCTCGGTCATTCATACGCGGATCAGTACGATACCCGTTTACCCGGGTGGGATCCTGATGTGATCCTCCCAAGGATTCGACACTCTAAGCTGGTGAAAGGATATTCCTTTGATTCAACGGACGAAGAAGCCACGAAGAACAAGGATGGTGGATCGAATGGTCGCACAAGAGCTGCGGAAGACTCCTGATATACCGAACTTGAATCCCTTAGATATGACACACTAAGACAAATTCGAGGCTGAAAATGAAATCACTCTCGACAAGACCCCCTGGATATGACGCACCAAGACGGATCATGTATTGGTTAATGGATATGACACACCATATTAACCAAACCAATGGATATTACACACCATTGACGAAAAATGATAAACACTCTCAAAGATTCCAAAAATTATAATCAAAGACTTATTTTTATTCATGATTTTGGGTCTCTATATATAGAGAAATAAAACTCACTTTATTTCATAAACAATGCTCAACATGCATAACATCTAGGGAGATGAAAATCAACTCTAAAGTGCATGTAAGAGAGAGAAATAAGTAGAACTGAATGCTCTCTTTACTAAGGACGAAAATGGATGATCTTTGATTGTTTTTGGGTTGAATCCACTTTGTTGGGCTTCTATGATGGACCAAGATTATAGAACAACTCAGTTTGTAGTTTGATTCATCCTGGTCTGGTCAGAATTCTTCATTCAATGCCCATAGGTCCGAAACGCGTAAGCTGGAGATTGCCTGTTTTGTAAATTGAATAACTCCTTTGTCTGAACTCCGTTTGATATGATTCTTCTTCTAGGAGCTTTGTAATTGAGCTGAGCATATTCTCCAGGTGGTTTCATGCGTTTAGTCCTCGTGGTTGGGAAGATACGCTTCGAACACTGAACACATGTCCTGATGCTTCCCATGATCATATCACAATGGGGTGAGCTAAGACCCCATTGTGATATGATCATGGGAAGCATCAGGACATGTGTTCAGTGTTCGAAGCGTATCTTCCCAACCACGAGGACTAAACGCTTCAAATGATCTTATCACACGCAAGTTTCCCGGTTTCTTTCAACAAATCCAAAGTGTACTTCCTTTGAACAATGTGTAACCCATTCTTGAACCAACAAACTTCAATACCAAGAAAATACTTCAATTCCCCAAGATTCTTGATTTCAAAAACCGTCTTGAGGAAGGCTTTTGTTTCTAGAATTCCTTCTTTATCATCACCGGTAATTACCATATCATCAACATATATCTACACTACCACCATTCCCTTTGGACCTTGTGTTAGAATTTGGGGAGCAAATGCTCACATAAACACAAGATTCATCCTTTGAGAAGTAATGAACCAAAGATGAGCTCAAATGAGCAATTCATGATTTATATAAGATTTGAGAAAGATTTGAGATAAGATATACATAATATGGGTTTGATTCAAATGAATCTCACCCTAAACACTATAATCTCTCTAAGACTACATTTTGGAATATTATGGAAGAACAAGAGATAAAAGATGAACTTGATTTTCTTATTGATTCTTGTATATTCAAGTTAATGTTTATAATGAGTTAAACAACATATATATAGGCCAACAAGGTCAATATGACCGTTGGGGATCAGATCAAATGGATGGAGGGACTGAATCCCAAAGTATGAAAGTGACTTTTCCACTTTAGAGCAATTTGGCAGTGGCACTCGTGTCGATCGACACTACTTGTGTGTGTCGATCGACACGCCTTCTCCAACGGTCGAATGCGTAACAGTCGGATCCCAACGGTCGGATTCAAAATCTGGGAGTCGTGTCGATCGACACCACTCCTTGGTGTCGATCGACGCCTTCGTTCCGGGTCTCTCGTTCCACAGAAGGAAGAGTGTTGATCGACACTCTTCCTTGTCGATCGACACTCTTATTCGTTCTGGGTCTCTCATTCCACAGAGACAAGAGTGTCGATCGACACTCTTTCTTGTCGATCGACACTCTTATCCATTTTCTTCCCCTTAACACATTTTGATGTTTTCTCGTGCGGCCTTCTTCATTCTTCATGTGGCCTCACTCCTTCTCATCTTAAATGGCCTAGAACACCACTTACCCAGCCTTGAACATGCTTGGTCTTCCATTTCCCAAAGTGACCCGAATATGTCTAACTTTGGGTATTCTTGATTCTTCTCTTCAACACCTTTGTGTTCTCCTTGTTTAACACCTTGTAGTGTAAATAGAGTATGATCCAACTCACACTTCTTGAAGCCCCTTTCCTTGAGAGTACTACTCAACTTCTTGTACCAAGCTCGCGGGGATTGTTTAAGACCATATATGGCTTTCCTTAGCCTAAGAACTTTCCCCGGAGCAATGGATGTCTCAAGTCTGGGAGGAGGCGTCATATAGACTTCTTCTTCAAGGTCTCCTTGTAGAAAAGCATTTTTAACGTCCATTTGCCAAAGCTCCCAATCCAAGTTAACCGCCAAAGAAAACACAACTCTAACCGTATGGAGCATAGCAACCGGTGCAAATGTATCCGTATAATCATCTCCAAATGTTTGTGTGAATCCTCTAGCAACCAACCGAGCTTTATACCTCTCAAGATCACCATTGCTTAGATACTTGATCGTGAAGACCCATTTTGATGTCACGGCTCTCTTCCTAAACGGTAAATCCGCCTCATCCTATGTGTGATTCTTTACCATAGCACCCACTTCATCATCTACGGCCTCTACCCAATTTTCATCCTCCATTGCTTCCTCATAAGTCTTTGGAATTGTATGCTCATCTATCTTGGTGAGAAAGGCACGATGGGAGGAAGGAAGAAGGGCGAGAGAACACACGGCTTGAATGGGATGGGCAACGGCGTGATAGTTGTAGTAGACTCTACTCTCTTTCCATTGAGAGGGATCTTTCTTGGTTCTAGTACTCCTTCGAAGCACCGGTTCGACCGGGGCTTGAGTGACTTGATTCTCTTCTTGTTCTTGATTCTCCTCTTGTCCCACTTGAGCATTCTCTTGATCTTGTACATCCTCTTGGACAACTTCTTGATTCTCGGCCGAGTATTGGGTGTGTCTTGAGCTTCTTGACTTGGCATTGTCAAAACGGTCTCACCCATATTGTCTCTTGGCTCATGGGTTCCCAAGTTTTAAAGAAGGAACCGCAGGTTAGAGCCAAGGTCCGACGAGGTAGCCAAATCATCCAAGTTTTCTTTTGCATCCACACCATAATACCCTTTATCTTCAATGAATTTCACATCCCTTGACACAATCGTCTTCCTTGTGATCGGATCATAGCATTTATATCCCTTTTGAGTGGTTGAATATCCAAGGAATATGCATCTCAAACTCTTGGCCTCTAGCTTGTTCCTTAGCTCACCGGGTACTAACAAAGACAACCAAAAACCTATAGATGTTCAATAAAAGGTTTAGTTTTGTTAAGTACCTCAAATGGTGCATAATCTCCCAAGATTTTGGTTGGTGTTCGATTGATTAAGTAGCAAGCCGTCATCACGGCATCTCCCCAAAACCTCTTTGGAACATTCATATGGAACATCATCGATCTAGATACCTCCATCAAGTGACGGTTCTTCCTTTCGGCCACACCGTTTTGTTGTGGAGTGTAGGGACAACTCGTTTGATGAAATATCCCTTGTGTCTTGAGATGATCCTTGAACCGGGTACTAGTATACTCTCCTCCGTTATCTGTTCTAAAATTTTTGATCTTGTCATTGTATTGGTTAGCAATATAAGCTTCAAAATTCATAAATGCCTCAATTACACGATCTTTAGAAGGTAATAGTGTGATCCAAGTGTCTTTCGATTTCTCATCTATAAATGTGACAAAGGACTTGTTATTATCTCGAGAAATGCACGGAGAAGTCCAAACATCCGAATGAACTAAGTCAAAAAAATTATCATAAGTAGTAGTAGATTTTGGAAAAACCGATTTGCAATGTTTACCAAGAATACATGATTCACAACTCAAATGATCAAAGTAAACATTAGGCAACATTATTTCAAAAGCTCTAGAATGGGGATGACCTAATCTAGCATGCCAAATTGCATTATTTGAAACTCCTAAACAAGATTTAAACGAAGAAGAACTAGATAAGCTTGGTGATAAATCATCAAGAACACAGAGATCATCCTTGGTACCACCTTCTCCAATTATCTTTCCAGACTTAATATCCTGAAAATGAACATCATTAGGCCCAAAGATTGCATAATAATTCAAATCTTTTGTTGCTCTTTTAACCGATAGCAAAATTGAGGTAAAGTTAGGCATATAAAATGCCTTAGATTCTTTATCAAACAATTTCAAGGTTCTGATTCCTTTTATAGGAATATTAACACCATTTGCAATTTCAACATTACCATTAATTGATTCCACATTTTTAAGCATGTTCAAGTTACTAATCATGTGATGTGAAGCTCCCGAGTCAACTATAAGAGAACTACTAGGAGTTCGAGTAAAGAAAGTTTTACCGGAGTGTTTGTTTGTGTTCAAGGCTTTGATGAGAGCCTCCAAGTCTGATTTCCTCACATAATTCCCTTGAACTGCCTCATCTCCTATCTTGACCGGGGTTGTAGGTTGGCTCTTCGGTTGATCACCTTTGGCCGCGGTGAAATTCGCCTTAGAACTGCTCGGATAGTCGACCCACCATGTTGGCTTAAGGTGTGGGTGGAGAACCCAACACGTCTCCTTGGTGTGTCCCTTCTCCTTGCAATGGTCGCACCACCTCTTCTCACCAAAGGACCGATTGTTCCTGAAGCTTCCCTTGCTCTCACGATTCTCAAACCGATTATACACACCCTTATTCGTCATTGGAAGCTCCCCCTTACCACCAAAGAGGCCTTGAGATCCTTGTTCTCTTTGGATTTGAGCACACACATCTTCCATAGTTGGGACCTTCTCCGACCTTAGGATATGCTTGGTGAGATCATTGAACACCGGATTCAATGTTAGTAGCAACCCAAAGACCTTGTCTTGTTCTTTCCTTTCATTCAACACCACCGGATCAATAGAGCTTGGCCTCAACATATCGAGCTCGGACCACAAAGATCTATACTTTCCCAAGTGTTTGGTAAACTCCATATCTTTTTGGTGAAGATTATTATGTGCTTTCTTTACCTCAAACACTCGGGCCAAGTTTGAAGTATTCCCATACACATTCCTCAATGTTTCCCAAAGCTCAAAGGTCGTTTCACAATAAGAATACGCCTCAAGAATAGAAGAATCAATCCCATTTTGAAGTACCGCCAAAACCGTTTGATCCTCTTGAAACCACTTTGCTTCCCTTGCCTTGGCCGCCTCGGCATCTTCCTTCTCCGGTGTCTCAATAATCGACCTAAGGGTAAGATCGATGTGATTCCACAATCCTCGACCGCAAAGGGCTGTCTTTGTAGTCCTTGACCAAAGCAAATAGTTTTCTCCTTTCAAAACCACCGGAACCACCAAAGCTTCGAGTTTTCCATCGGATTCATCCTCCTTCTACACGTTCCTTTACCACCGAATGAACTCTAACCACACGATTGAAACTTTACCACAACCAAACAAGATTCACACCAAAGGTTGAAGATTTATCACAACCAAACAAGATCCAAGCCAAAAATCAAGGCTTTTAGATGAATCGGATCCAAACCAAAAATTTTCGTAACAAAGATTTAGAAAGAAATTTGTGAGAGATTTTTAGAGTAATCAAGATGAACTTGGGTAAAGAGATTGTATGTTAGGTTAAGCGCATAAAGAGAATGGATATCTCAATATAACGATTCAACCTAATGACTTGAGATTATGGATCCGAAAGATTTAAAGATTAATGAAGTCACAAGATTGAACTTGGCTCTGATACCATGTAAGAATTATCACGGAAATATAGAGATTAAGAGAGATTAAGAAGATTAAGTAACCATTGATATTTTAGAGGATATGAACTTGATTTTTCATTCAAGATAAAGTTACATATTATAAAACAACCTATAAATAGAAAATACTAGGTTTGGTCAACATGACCGTTGGGAAAAAGTGATTCGGTCACTGCCCGATCCGCATGACCGAGTGACTCGATGCCGTAAGTTCCGCGGATCCAGAATCGCGTCCAGATTCTTGCCCGCAGTACGTTGCCTCGTACGCGACCCGTTTACCCGAGAGGGATCTGCGCATCGACCCGTTTGCCCGTGTCGTGACCCGTCTTCTCCACTCGATGCTCGCTCGTCCCGCGGGTTACTTTCCTTGATGCCAAACCTTCCCGCGGTACGTGCTTCTCGGGACCTAACTGATCCGACTAATTTGCGGATTGGCATCGAGGCCAGACTGACCCGCGTATCATCCTTCTCGATGTCAGTTCGATCCGCGGGTTAGTCTTCTCGATGCCGATCCGTTCTGCGGTTTACCCATCCGTTTTATTCTACTTGGGTAAATTACCCAATATTATTTATTTCCCTAAGTACCAATGCAGCACTTAGGTCAATACTTATCTCTTATAAACCTCTTAATATCTTTCCTAATCTCTCTATAATCTGTCTGAATCTCTCTTTGCTCATTTGAGCTTTTCTTGTTGATTCAACCCTTGTTAATGGTTGGATCTTTGTTTACGAACTTAAGAACCCTAAATCTAACATATTTTTCTTTTAGAAGTTGTTTTTCTATTTAAACCTAGTTGTATGAACCTTGTAAATTATCTTGAATGAGAAACTCAAGTTCATATTCTCATTTATTCTTCATGGTTACATAATCACTTAATCTTTCTTAATCTCTCTTAATCTTCATCAATCTTATCTTAATCTCTCTTATTCTTCCACAATTCTTACAGTATTCAACATCAAAACCATTCATACTAACAAAGATTCACCATAGAAGAGATATTTTCGAACCATCTCTTCCACACAAGCACAGCGGAAATTGTTTTAGAATGTGTGTTAGATTAAGAGCATAAGGAGAATGGAAACCTCCTTATAACGATTCAATCTAACATTTTTAAGAACTAACCCAAGAGCTTATGCTCTGATACCATGTTAGATTTTAGGGTTCTTATGGGTTATTCAAACAAGGAAAGCTCAAAAGAGCACAATGAGATTAGGAACTGATTAATAACAGATTAGAAGAGATTAGGAGTGATTAAGAAGAAGAGATAAACATAAATGGGTTTGATCCTAAAGGATCTCACCCTAAACACGTTTTTACTCCTAATCTCTACATTTTGAGTATAAGTGTTGAATCTGATTTTTATTCAATGATAAGTTAATATTTTCCAAATGAGAATACAAGTATATATAGAGTAAAGCAACATTTGGATCATGTTAGATTTAGGGTTCATAACATGTTCATAAACACAAGATCCAACCTTTACAATGGTTGAATCATAAGAACAGCTCAAATGAGCAAAGAGATTAAGAAAAAGTTTCGGACAGATTCAAGAGAGATTAGAACAGATTAAGAAAGAGTTTTAGAAGAGATTTAGAGATATTAGGAGAGATTAAACATAGATGGGTTTGATTCAAATGAATCTCACCCTAAACCCCATAAACTCCTAATATCTACATTTGGAAATGATTTAATATGAACAAGAGAGAAAGAGTAAGAAATGAATCTGATTTTTCTTATTGATTCTTGTTGTTGAATTACAATGATGATGAGTACATATATAAGGAAAAGGAAAGTAAAAATCTGATCCACAAATTCAAAATATGAACGTTAGGATCAGATTAAGATAAAGCATAAAGCAAGCTTTGTCTTCTAGTATGATAATGACTTGTCCTTGCTTTGATCAGATCTTGACCACATTGTGGTCCTTCCTTCCAACGTCTCTTTTATGTGTGGGGACCACAAGAAGATGCCTTGGGACTTAACGGAACTGATCCGCTTCTCGGGCATCAACGGATCCGCGTCTCGGGAGTTTATCGATCCGCTCCTCGGGAATGTGTACCGCAGGTAGAGTTCTGATCCGTCCCGCGCCTTGAGAAACCTTTCCGCGGGTTGAGTCCCGTGTATCATGCACGTATCCGGAATTGATGCTCACCTGCGTATCCCATTTCGCGTATCGATGATGCGGAACATGACTGTTCCGCATCTCTCCTATATTCGCCAAGTTACCAAAGTTACCCAAATATATTTTCCTCTTTGGTAACTCATTTATTCACTTTAGTAACTTAAGAGATGATAAATGATTAATCACTCTTAAGTACTCTCCTTGATTAACACTCCCCCTCAAGTTCATACACAATAAAGTGAAGTGTGAGCTTGGAGATACAAGGAGAGGCCTCATTAAAACCTTAGTAGATAAAACCCATTGGGATAAAACTCTACTAAGGATAAAGAGTACCAACTCAATGATCTTAGGGGAACATAATCAAGGTCTTGTTCTTCTTGCTGAGCTTCGGTCCTCGGCTTCTCTTCTCTTGCCTCGGCCTTCCTCTTCTCTTCATGCTTCCTCTCTAATACTCCCCCGTACTCTTAGCCGCCGTGAAGATTTGTGAACAAAGGCTACGAGTGGAGTTCGGCCTCGTCTTTGGCCTCTTGAACTACTCGGCCTTGATGCTTCTTCAAAGACTCATGGCCAACTTCAATCTTCTCCCCCTTAAACCTTACACAAGATTCAAACAAGAGAAAGCTTAAAGTATATGCCAATGAATCAACTCATGAACCAAGCTAGCAATCAATGAACCAAATGATCTACAATTGAAAGATTGAAAAGGGTAAGAGTTTAGAGAGTAGCCTTTTTATTTCTGTGAGGATGTGGTTGGATCATTTGATCTCCTTATACTTCACACCTCACTTAGCATTTGGAACTTCATGATCCTTTTTGGTGGAGCTTTCGGTTCCATGAGCAATACGCCTTCTACCCGTGAGTCCTCCTCCATTCACGCAAAGCACTAGTGTGACTTAGACCGCCTTTCACTTCTTCTCATCACACCCTTTGAATCATTCCATCCTAAGTTTCAATCTTTTCTCACGGTTTTCTCTTGCTTCTTTCGGTTACCACAACCAAGCACCATTTCTTCTCTTTCATCGCTTCTTGAATTCCAAGCCTACGTAACCTTCCTCAACGCCAAGCCTAATCACCATCCAAAGCATCTCAATCTCTTTTAGCTTCTGAAACAACGTCAAAACATTGGCTTAATCAACCCTTCTTCACCACTCACGGCTCCTTTGGCTCTTTTGAATGACTTCAAGATTGACCTTCAAAGGCTAGTTACATCTTCTTGGGTAGCTTGAGTGTACAACGGTTCCATAGCTCAATCAAACAAGAACCGCTACAAAAACATACCAAAAACACAACACCAAGCAATCCAACCATTCTCATCAATGTTTCCCATCCAATCAATGTTACCAACACCAATCTTTTCACAATGTTTTTCACAACAAGAATGGATCTTAAGTGCTCAATCATAATCAACCCGAGAGATTTAGGATCGAGAGTAACCATGCTTCACACTTAAGACGAGTTTCGATCAAGAGAGAGGTCTTGGACCGAGAGGAATCTCACACAAGAGTTCTCAACATAAACCGAGAGTAACCACTAGCTTTTAAGGGATTTGGGTGAGTGTTTAGGTTTTGTGTTTAGGCTAGGTTCCAAACTGTTTGAGAATAGAGAACTAGAGAATATAGAGAGTATAAAGAGTATAAAGAATGGGGAGAATAATAGAGTATATAAAGATTTTGAAGATTAAGAAAGGGGTAGATTAAGAAATGTTCTCTATTCTCATGAATGGTTTCTCTTTGGATAGATCATGGATTCATCTTATATCAATTCACCAAGAGAGTAAGGATATGAAATAACCCAAATCAAGCTTCAATTAGTTTGAATGACACCGGCCGAATGCTTCTCCTCTCCAATGGTGTCCATTTGACAATCTCCACTTGCATTCTATTCCCCTTCTCTAGCAAACCAATCAATCCTTCCTTCATCTAACCTCACCAACAAAGGCTTCTTGAGAGTAAACCATCCTTGAGCTTCATGGGAAACGAAAGCTCCAATCTTTAATGGTATTCTTCCCTTGAATCCCACTTACTTCACACTAATGACCAAGCTCCAAACACACTCGGATTTTCAACAATCCACAAGCAAGCTTCTCAATCTCCTTTTAGCTTCCTCGGGACTTAGATTCGGTTCCAAAGGTTGAGTCTCTTCTCTCTTCCTTCTTCTCATGAACCATCTTTAAATAGCTCCAAAGGTTGGAAATTTACACCCTTCTCCGGGAACCACCTTCTTCATTGAGCTTCTTCTCTAAAGGAACGATCTTTGCTCTTCATGGACTAGGACGTCTCCCAATCCTTGAGCTTCTTCTTCGTCCTTCTTCTCCTTTCTTCTTCAAAGCTTCAAGCTTTCTTCTTTTCTTCATGGGAAAGCTTCGGGCTTTCCTCTTCTTTCTTCAATCTCGGATCTAGCTTTCTCCGAGCAAATGATCCGAGTCTTCAACAACACAAGCAGCGGAAACAACACATAATATTGGTTAGGTTAAGCGCATAAGGAAGATTGACACATCCTTATAACGATTCAACCTAACACTTTAAGAACCGGAATCTCCAAATCAGAATCCCAAGAGCAACTGCTCTGATACCATGTTAGATTTAGGGTTCATAACATGTTCATAAACACAAGATCCAACCTTTACAATGGTTGAATCATAAGAACAACTCAAATGAGCAAAGAGATTAAGAAAAAGTTTCGGACAGATTCAAGAGAGATTAGAACAGATTAAGAAAGAGTTTTAGAAGAGATTTAGAGATATTAGCAGAGATTAAACATAGATGAGTTTGATTCAAATGAATCTCACCCTAAACCCCATAAACTCCTAATATCTACATTTGGAAATGATTTGATATGAACAAGAGAGAAAGAGTAAGAAATGAATCTGATTTTTCTTATTGATTCTTGTTGTTGAATTACAATGATGATGAGTACTTATATAAGGAAAAGGAAAGTAAAAATCTGATCCACAAATTCAAAATATGAACGTTAGGATCAGATTAAGATGAAGCATAAAGCAAGCTTTGTCTTCTAGTATGATAATGACTTGTCCTTGCTTTGATCAGATCTTGACCACATTGTGGTCCTTCATTCCAACGTCTCTTTTATGTGTGGAGACCACAAGAAGATGCCTTGGGACTTAACGGAACTGATCCGCTTCTCGGGCATCAACGGATCCGCGTCTCAGGAGTTTATCGATCCGCTCCTTAGGAATGCGTACCGTGGGTCGAGTGCTGATCCGTCCCGCGCCTTGAGAAACCTTTCCGCGGGTTGAGTCTTGCGTATCATGTATGTATCCGGAACTGATGCTCACATGCGTGTCCCGTTTCGAGTATCCATGATGCGGAACATGACTGTTCCGCATCTCTCCTATATTCGCCAAGTTACCAAAGTTACCCAAATATATTTTCCTCTTTGGTAACTCATTTATTCACTTTAGTAACTTAAGAGATGATAAATGATTAATCACTCTTAAGTACTCTCCTTGATTAACACTCCCCCTCAAGTTCATACACAACAACGTGAAGTGTGAACTTGGAGATACAAGGAGAGGCCTCATTAAAACCTTAGTAGATAAAACCCATTGGGATAAAACTCTACTAAGGAAAAAGAGTACCAACTCAATGATCTTAGGGGAACATAATCAAGGTCTTGTTCTTCTTGCTGAGCTTCGGTCCTCGGCTTCTCTTCTCTTGCCTCGGCCTTGCTCTTCTCTTCATGCTTCCTCTCTAATAGATCAGATCATAAAGTAATAAAGCAACATTTGCTTTATGTGAAGATAAGGTTGATGATAAGGTTGTCCTTTGCTTTTATTGTGTGGATCCAAAACCTTATCCTCAAACGGTCCTCTCCTTTTCAAACTACGGGACCACTGGATCGCGCCTTTGGGCTTAACGGATCCACGTCCAAACTGATCCGCTCTCCAGGAAACCTTCCCGCGGGTCAACTCCCACGTCTTGCTTCGTCCCGCGTATCGGCTCCTCGATGCCAATCCGTTCCGCGGGTCGAGCATCCGAGTATCCAAGCTTCTTTTTGATGCGTTCTCAACTCTCTTATTGACCTTAGTGCTTAATTGGTGCTAAGGGAAATAAATAAATAAAGTTAGGTAATTTGCCCAAGGGAATAATCGGATGGGTAAATCGAGGATCGGGTGTTATTGGATCCGCGGGACGAATCATCTCGATGTCAGAACGATCTGCAGTACGTAGAAGCATCGAGGATTAGATCGGTACGCGGGTCAGTTGGAGTCTCAGACATCAGTACGTGAAGATGGACCCGCGGAACAAGAAGCCTCGAGGATCAGGACGGGAAGTGTCTGCGTGTTTATCCGGGTTGCGTAACGGGTATTCGGATAAACGCACGGATCCTTACCGGGTATTCGGGTCATGTACTGATCCGCGGTTGAATGATCGAGGAGTGGCCACGTCCGAACGTACGGAGCTCTGGCAGGATGCGTACCGCGGTCAGAATAGTGCCCAGATCTATTTTCTTCTTTGTTCCACTTTTGGGTAACGGTCATGTCGACCAAACCTAGTATTTTGCTATTTATAGATGTGTTCTAATCATTTGTAACCTTTTTATCTTGAATGAAATAAATCAAGTTCATAATCTTTAAAATCTGCATGGTTACTTAAACTTTCTTCCGTTCTAGATATTTATACTCTTCCGCAATAATTCTAACATGGTATCAGAGCTTGGTTTGATCTGTGTGACTGTGATACTTTTTTAATCTCAAATCTTAATAATCTTTCCGATTTGTGGGTTGTTCTTTGGATCGTTAGATTGAATCATTATATTGAGATCTTCATTCTCTCTATGCGCTTAATCTAACATACATTTAGTATAGTTAACCCCAAATTGTTTCTAAAGTTGTAAACTTTTGCTCAAAAATCAGTAATAGAAGATGCATCTGATGCAAAACTCTAAGGCTTTGGTGGTTTCGGTGGTTTTGAAAGGAGAAAACTATTTGCTAAGGTCAAGGACTACAAAGACGGCTCTTTGTGGTCGAGGATTGTGGAATCATATCGATCTTACACTTAGGTCGATTATTGAGACACCGGAGAAGGAAGATACCGAAGCGGCTAAGGCAAGAGAAGCGAAGTGGTTTCAAGAGGATCAAACGGTCTTGGCGATTCTTCAAAGTGGTATTATTTCCTCTATCCTTGAGGCGTATTCCTACTATGAGACGGCTAATGAGCTTTGGGAAACATTAAAGAGTGTGTATGGTAATGTTTCAAACTTGGCCCGGGTGTTTGAAGTTAAGAAAGCAATCAACAATCTTCACCAAGAGGATATGGAGTTTACCAAACAGTTGGGAAAGTATAGATCTTTGTGGTCCGAGCTAGAGATGTTGAGACCGAGCTCGATTGATCCGGTGGTGTTGAATGAAAGAAAAGAACAAGACAAGGTCTTCGGGTTGTTACTCGCGTTGAATCTGGTGTTCAATGACCTTACTAAACATATCCTAAGGTCAGAGAGACTCCCAACTATGGAAGATGTTATTGATCTAAGTACCGCATTGGGACTTAATGAAATAAATAAACTTGGGTAAATTACCCAAGTGGAATAAATCGGATGTAAGAATTGTGGAAGAATAAGAGAGATTAAGATAAGATTGATGAAGATTAAGAGAGATTAAGGAAGATTAAGAGATTATGTAACCATGAAGAATAAAGGAGAATATGAACTTAAGTTTCTTATTCAAGATACATTTCAAGATTCATACAACAAGGTTTAAATAGAGAAACAATTTCTAAAAGAAACAAAAAAAGAGCCGTTGGAATTTTGTCTGTGGCAGTCGTGTCGACCGACACTCCTTGTGTGTGTCGATCGACACGGCATCCCAACGGTTAAATCCCAACAGTCGGATTGCAACGGTCGAATCGCAACGGTCAGATCCCAACGGTCGAATTCAAACTCTGGGACTCGTGTCGATCGACACCACTCCTTGGTGTCGATCGACACCTTCGTTCCGTGTCTTTCTTTTTCCAGAGACGGGAGTGTCAATCGACACTCATCTCTATCGATCAAAACTCTTTTCCATTTTCTTTCCCTTAGCACATATTGATGGTACTAAGGTTAATACTCCCCCTCAAGTTAAACATAAAGGATTTATGCTTAACTTGGAACTCGCAACCATCACCTCATTAAAAACCTTAGCAAAGAAAACCACGTGGGACAAATTTTGCTAAGGGAAAAAGAGTATGATGATTACAAGTAAGGGGTCTTCTCATGGATGTGTGAGATCCACAAGTCCAAGTTTGCCCAAAATGTGATTGCAAACCTTAAGACTTGCGGCCTTAGTGAACACGTCCGCCAATTGGTCTTCGCTTCTTGTAAAACACGGTAAAGTCCATCCTTGCTTAATCTTCTCTCGAACCTTGTAAAGATCCACTTCGTCCCAAGTGTTATTCTTAACCATAGCTCCAACCTCGTCATCAACCGCTTCTACCCAATGCTCATCTTCCATAGCTTCCTCATAGGTCTTAGGAATAGTATACTCATCGATCTTTGTCATGAACGCCCTATGAGAAGAAGGTAAAAGGGCGAGCGAACACACCGCTTGGATTGGATGTGCTACGGCTTCATTGTTGAAGTAGACCCGGCTCTCTTTCCATTGAGAGGGGTCTTTCCTTATCCTTGTACTTCTACGCAAAACCGGTTCTACAACTTCTTCTTGGACCACTACATCCGGAGCTATATCTTGGCCTTGCTCTACCGAAGCTTCATCATGATTGGCTTCCTCTAGGATTACATCTTGAACCGTTTCTTGATTTTCTTGAACTTCTTCCTCTTGAACCGTTTCTTGAACTTCTTCCTCTTGAGTCACTTCCTCTTGAACCGGTGGAGCAATGTTTTGATCACTCATTTTGTCTCTTGGCTCATGATTCCCAAGGTTTTGAAGAAGGAATTGCAAGTTTAAGCCAAGGTCCGATGGGGTAGCTAGATCACTCAAGTCACCACGATCTTTGACATAATAGAACCCTTGATCCTCAATGAACTTCACATCTCTAGACACAAAGTTTTTCCTCGAGCTTGGGTTGTAACATTTGTATCCCTTTAGTTTTGAGGAATAACCAAGGAAGATGCATCTTGTACTCTTAAGCTCTAGCTTGTCCCTTAGTTCCCTATGTACCAAAACAAAGCAAACACACCCAAAAACTCTCAAATGATCAAGAAAAGGTTTGGTCTTATTAAGTACCTCAAATGGAGAGATGTCGTCAAAAATCTTCGTAGGTGTCTGATTAATTAAGTAGCAAGCGGTCATGACCGCATCTCCCCAAATCTTCTTGGCACATTCATATGGAACATCATGGCTCTAGAAACCTCCATTAAGTGCCGATTCTTCCTTTCGGCCACACCATTTTGTTGTGGAGTGTATGGACAAGTCGTTTGATGCACAATGCCAAGTTTAGCTAAGTGGTCTTTGAATCGATTGCTCGTATATTCACCACCGTTATTTGTTCTAAAAATCTTAATCTTGGCACTGTAATTGTTAGCAATATAGGCTTGGAAATTTTCAAATGCATCAAAGACTCTATCCTTAGAAGGTAAAAGAGTAAGCCATGTATATTTCGATTTTTCATCAATGAATGTGACAAAGTATTTATTGTTATCTCTAGATGCGCAAGGTGAAGTCCAAACATCCGAATGCACAAGATCAAAGCAATTTTTATAAATAGTAGATGATTTCATAAAAATCGATTTACAATGTTTTCCAAGAAAACAAGATTCACAAGACAAATGATCAAAGGAAACATTGGGAAGCATTATTTCAAGAGCCCGAGAATGGGGATGTCCTACTCTAGCATGCCACATTGCATTATTTGCTACTCCTAAACAATTTTGAGATCTAACTGAACTAGATGAGCTTGATGATAAGTTTTCTAAGATATATAGATCATCCTTGGTGCCACCACCTCCTATCATTTTTCCGGATTCAATATCCTGAAAATGGAAGTCATTAGGACCAAAGATTGCATAACAATTCAAGTCACTAGTCATTCTTTTAACCGAGAGCAAATTTAATTCAAAGTTTTGCATGTAAAACGCTCTAGAGTTCTTATTAAACAAGTTCAAGTTTCCAATTCCTTTGATAGGTATATTTTCACCATTTGAAATCATCACATTTCCTCTAGACGGTTCTAGTTTCTCAAGCAAGTTCAAGTTACTAATCATATGGTGAGAAGCACCCGAATCAACCACTAGAGAACTACTAGGTCTATGAGTATAAAAAGTTTTACCGGACTCCTTGAGTGACGCAATTGACTTGATAAGAGATTCCAAGTCGGATTTCCTCACGTACTCACCATGGTTGGACTCATCTCCTTGCTTGGATGATCCGGTTCCACCTTGGTCTTGTTTTGCCGAAGTATAGTTGGCTCTTGAGTAACCCTTTGAGTAACCCGGTCTTGGCAATGGCCGAAGGTGAGGATTGAGCAACCAACACTTCTCCTTTGAGTGACCATCCTTCTTGCAATGCTCACACTTGAGATCCGGATTAAAGTATTTGCCTTTGTAGTACCGGTTATCATTGCGGTTGTAAGCTCCGGCATTGGCCATCGGAAGCTCCCCCTTACCGCCAAATAATTCGTGATTCCCTTGCTCCCTTTGGATTTGTGAACACACATCCTCCATACTTGGTAGCTTCTCCGACCTTAGAATGTGTTTGATGAGATCGTTGTAAGCTGGATTCAAAGTGAGAAGCAACCTGAAGACTTTGTCTTGCTCTTTCCTCTCATTTAACACCTTAGGATCAATGGAACTTGGTCTCAACATATCAAGCTCCGACCATAAAGACCGATACTTTCCCAAATGCTTCGTGAACTCCATGTCTTCTTAATGGAGATTGTTGATAGCCTTCTTTACTTCAAACACACGCGCCGAATTCGAGACATTTCCATACACATTCTTCAATGTCTCCCAAACCTCAAACGCCATCTCGCAATAAGAATACGCCTCATGAATGGAGGCCTCAAGACCATTTTGAAGAATGGCCAACACGGTTTGGTCCTCTTGGAACCATTTTGCTTCTCTATCCTTTGTGAAATCTTCATCTTCTTCTTCGGATGAATCATACACCGGTTTGGATGAGGTATCGATGTGGTTCCACAACCCTTGGCCACATAGAGCTATTTTCGTGGTTCTTGACCATAACAAGTAATTCTCTCCCTTGAGAGTCACCGGAAGTACCAAAGGTTTTGAGTTATCGAAAGAACTCATATTTGAGTGAACGTTCAAAGCTTTTAGAAACGATTTGGGATTAACTATTCTATATGTATGTTAAATCAAGCGCATAAAGAGAATAGAAATCTCTATATAACGATTTGATCTAATGATTTAAAGAAAATCCACAAACCGAAAAGATTATTGAGAGATTGAGATTAGAAGATTGACAAAGAGAAGATTGAGATTATTGGAGTATTGAGGTCACAAAGATCAAAATCGCTCTGATACCATGTAAGAATTGTGGAAGAATAAGAGAGATTAAGATAAGATTGATGAAGATTAAGGAAGATTAAGATATTATGTAACCATGAAGAATAAAGGAGAATATGAACTTAAGTTTCTTATTCAAGATACATTTCAAGATTCATACAACAAGGTTTAAATAGAGAAACAACTTCTAAAAGAATGAAAGAAAATAGCCGTTGGAATTATGTCCGTGGCAGTCGTGTCGATCGACACTCCTTGTGTGTGTCGATCGACACGTCTTCCCAATGGTTAAATCCCAACGGTCAAATCGCAACAGTTAGATCCCAACGGTCGAATTCAAACTCTGGGACTCGTGTCGATCGACACCTTCGTTCCGCGTCTTTCTTTTGCCAGAGACGGGAGTGTCGATCGACACTCATCGCTGTCGATCGACACTCTTGTCCATTTTCTTTCCCTTAGCACATATTGATGGTACTAAGGTTAATATCGAAAGGTAAACTGCGTATCGGATGAGACTTGATCTGCGAGACGGATCGTCTCGGCATCAGGATGATCTGCAGCACGTTGGAGCATTGGGCTTCGAGAACGGCACACAGTTCTACGAGGCATCGAGCATCAGTACGCTAAGGTCGACTCGCGGGACGAGAATCCTCGAGGCGTAGGACGTGAAGTGTCCGTGTGTTTATCCGGGTCGAGTATCGGGTTAACGGATAAACACACGGATCCTTACCGGGTATTCGAGTCACGTACTGATCCGCGTTACGAGTGATCGGGACAAAGCCATGCAGGACATACGGTCCTCGGCCAGGACACGTACCGCGGGTCAGATTGTGCCCGAGGCTACTTTTCTCTTTTTGGGTAGATATTTTGCAACGGTCATGTTGACCAAACCTAGTATTTGCTATTTATGGGTTGTTCTAATCATTTCTAATCTTATCTTGAATAATAAAAATGTTTCAAGTTCATATTCTCTTAATCTCTTAATCTCATCTAATCTCTCTTAATCTCTCTAAATCTTCCCGCTTGTTACTCTAAAATCTAACATGGTATCAGAGCAAAGTTCAATCTTTAAATCTTCATCTCAATAATCTTTCGGATTCGTAACAATCTCACGTCGTTAGGTTGAATCGTTATATTGAGATATCCATTCTCTTTATGCGCTTAACCTAACATACATTCTCTTTGACCTTTAATTTCTATTAGATCTCTAGGTTCTAAGTCATTAAAATCTCAAAATCTCTCTGATAGTGATTGTTCTTGGTATTGAATCTTTGAAAGCTTCAAACTTTCGGTTGAATGTTGTTTGGTTGGGATAGATCTTCAACTTTTGGTGTGAATCTTTGTTGGTTGGTTGGAAGCTTCAATCTTTTGTAGGTCTCTTTCGGTTAAGTGATAAATCGAAGAGAAGAATGAATCCAATGGAAAACTCTAAGGTGTTGGTTGTCCCGGTGATTCTCAAGGGAGAAAACTACTTGTTGTGGTCGAGAACGACAAAGACGGCCCTTTGTGGTCGCGATGAAGCCGCAAAGAAGGCTAGAGAGGCGAAATGGTTTCAAGAAGATCAAACGGTCTTGGCGGTGCTTCAAAATGGTATTGATTCATCGATCCTTGAGGTGTATTCTTATTGTGAAACGGCCTTCGAACTTTTGGAAACATTGAAGCACGTGTATGGGAATGTCTCAAACTTGGCTCGGGTCTTTGAGGTGAAGAAGGCGATTAACAATCTTCATCAAGAAGATATGGAGTTTACGAAACACTTGGGAAAGAATCGCTCTTTGCGGTCTGAGCTCGATATGTTAAGACCTAGCTCAATGGATCTGATTGTGTTGAATGAAAGAAAAGAGCAAGATAAGGTCTTCGGGTTGCTTCTCACTTTGAATCTAGCGTATAATGATCTAATTAAGCATATCCTTCGTTCGGAGAAGCTTCCAAGCATGGAAGATGTGTGTTTTCAAATCAAAAGAGAACAAGGTTCTCATGGTCTCTTAGGGAGTAAGGGGGAGCTTCCAATGGCGAACAAGGGTGTGTTCAATCGGCCGGAGAAAGGGCACACTACGGCAACAATCGGTTCAAGGGTGAGAAGAGGTGGTGCGATCATTGCAAGGAGAAAGGGCACACTACGGAGAAATGCTTTGTACTTCATCCACATCTTAAGCCTTCTTGGTGGGTGGACTATCCGAAGGCAAACTACACGGCCAAGAATGGTCAAACCAAGAGTCAACCGACTACTCCTTTCAAGCTTGGAGAAGAGACTTCAACTCAAGGCGACTATGTGAGAAAGTCGGACTTGGAAGCTCTCATCAAGGCTCTAAACTCGAACAAGGAATCCGGTATGACTTTCTTTACTCGAACTCCTAGTAGCTCATTGATTATTGACTCGGGAGCATCCCATCACATGATAAGTAACTTGAACAAGCTTGAAAATGTTGAAACTATTAAGGGTAATGTTGAAATTGCTAATGGGGATAATATTCCTATAAAAGGAATTAGAACATTGAAATTATTTGATAAAGAATCTAAAGCTTTCTATATGCTGAATTTTACGTCAAATTTACTTTCGGTTAAGAAAACAACCAAAGACTTGAATTGTTATGCCATCTTTGGTCCTAATGATGTTTATTTTCAGGATATTAGGTCCATGAAAATAATAGGAGAAGGTGGTACCAAGGATGATCTCTATGTTCTTGAAGATAAATCACCAAGCTCATCTAGTTCTTTTTCATTTCAATCTTGTTTAGGAGTTGCTAATAATGCAATTTTGCATGCTAGATTAGGTCATCCTCATTCTCGTGCCTTTGAAATATTGATGCTATTGACCTTAGGACTCACATTGGGACTAAGGGAAATAAAGAATAAAGAGTTAAATAAAATCGGGTCGGAAATGTGAAGCTGCGGATCGGATCACTCGGGACGCGGGACGTTGAAAACTTACCCGCGGTACAAGTGGCATCGATGCCAGGCGCGGATCAGTATGAGGGAACGATCGGGGCCAGACGATACTCGGATCAGCACGCGGCATCGAGTCTTCATCGATCCGCGGGACAAACGGCATCGAGGATCGTCCGAGATGTGGAACGGACGCAGCAACGGGTCAAGTGAAGCGGGTCGGATCTCCTCTCGAGTAATCGGATAAACACGCGGATCCTCCCGCGTGTTATCCAGGAACGGCGTCATTTCACCCGTCCCGATGCATCCAGACGCGGATCGGTCTGGGTACGCAGAGACACGTCCCATTCTCGTCCCGCGGTACGACGCCCGTACGGTCGTCCGTTCCTCACCGCACCCAAAATCTTATCCGACCGTTTGGGTTGCTTTTTTTGATGACCTATTGTCTTTTATCTATAAATAGGTTGTTTTAATGATGATGTAACAAATCTTTGAATAAAAAAGAAATAAAAAGTTCATACTCTTCATGGTTACATAATCTCTCTTACTCTTCACAACTCTTCTCTTCTCTCAATCTTACTCTAAATCTCACTAAATGTTTCATGGTATCAGAGCAAATGCTCTTGGGATTCTTAAACGTGTTAGGTTGAATTGGTATAAGAAAGTTTCAATCTTTCTTATGCGCTTAACCTAACCTACATCATCCGAAAGTTTTACCTTGTTTAAGATCATCACAAAGCTCAAAGCTTTCTTGTTTAATCTCTTAAAAGCTCAAAGCTTCCTTCTTCTTCTTTCATCTAAAGCTCAAAGCTTTCATAATCTAAAGCTTAAAGCTTTCATCTTTGATCCGGTTCTACTTAAAGCTCAAAAGTTTTCCCTTTTGTTCATCTAAAGCTTAAAGCTTTCACCTTTGACCGGTCGTACTCAAAGCTCAAAACCTTTCCTCTAATTTCAAGATCTACAGCAACAAAATTATGAACACTCTGGAGACTACCAACCGCTCGTTGTTCCGGTGATTCTTAAGGGAGGAAACTACCTCCTTTGGTCGAGAACTACTAAGACCACCTTGTGTGGCTGCGGCTTGTGAAGTCACATCGATCTATCTCTTAGAGAAGCCATCTACGATCCTTCATCGGACGAGGAGGAAGAGGAGGAGACTAGATTGGCGGCTGCCAAGTGGTTTCAAGAAGATCAAACCGTTCTCGCAATTCTTCAAAATGGTTTGGAAGCATCGATCCTTGAGACTTACTCCTATTGTGAAACGGCGAGTGAGTTATGGGAAACTCTCAAGAATGTATATGGTAATGTCTCAAACCTTACTAGGGTTTTTGAGGTTAAGAAAGCTCTCAATGAGCTTAGTCAAGAGGATATGGAGTTTACCAAGCACTTTGGAAGATATCGATCTTTGTGGGCCGAGCTCGAGATGCTAAGGCCAAGCACTATGGATCCGGTTGTGCTCAATGAAGGAAGGGAGCAAGACAAGGTCTTTGGCCTTCTTCTCACCTTGAATCCGGTGTACAATGACCTCATCAAGCACATCCTCCGTTCCGATGTGTTACCGAGCCTTGATGATGTGTGTTCTCAAATCCAAAGGGAGCAAGGATCACAAGGGCTATTCGGAGGAAAGGGGGAGCTTCACATGGCTAATCAAGGAGCCTATAACCGATATGACAACCGGAAGAATGGTGGGACAAGTCGATATCTCAATCCACATCTCAAATGTGATCATTGCAAGAAGGAGGGTCATACCAAGGATAAGTGTTGGATACTTCATCCTCACCTCATGAGACCGAGAGGAACCAATCCGAATTACAACAACTACAAGGGATCACGGGCTAATGGAGTGTGGGTCAAACAAGATCAAGGAGGAACCGGGTCCTCTAAGCAAGGAGAAGAGGCTAATCAAGCCGACTATGTAAGGAAATCAGACTTGGAATCTCTCATCAAGTCCATTGCCTCGCTCAAAGAATCTGGTAAAACCTTTTATACCCGTAAGCCTACTAATTCTCTTGTGGTTAATTCGGGAGCATCTCATCATATGATTAGTAACTTGAACTTACTTGATAAACTTGAACCATCTAGAGGAAATGTGATGATTGATAATGGTGATAATATACCTATCAAAGGAATTGGGAACTTGAATCTATTTAATAAAAACTCTAAAGCGTTTTACATGCCAAATTTTGAATCAAATTTGCTTTCGGTTAAAAGGATGACTAGTGATTTGAATTGTTATGGAATCTTTGGTCCGAATGACTTCCATGTTCAGGATATTGAATCCGGGAAAGTGATAGGAGGTGGTAGTACCAAGGATGATCTCTATGTCTTAGAAGATTTATCACCAAGCTCATCTAGTGTTTTTCGATTTCAAACATGTTTAGGAAAAGCAAATAATGCAATATGGCATGCTAGAGTAGGACATCCCCATTCTCGGGCTCTTGAAATAATGCTTCCAAATGTTATCTTTGATCATTTGTCTTGTGAATCTTGTATTCTTGGAAAACATTGCAAATCCGTTTTTACAAAGTCATCTACCGTTTATGAAAATTGCTTTGGTCTTGTGCATTCGGATGTTTGGACCGTACCTTGCTCATCTAGAGATAACAATAAATATTTTGTCACATTCATTGATGAAAAATCGAAATACACATGGCTTACTCATTTACCCTCTAAGGATAGAGTCTTTGATGCATTTGTGAATTTTCAAACTTATATTGCTAACCAATACAATGCCAAGATTAAGATTTTTAGAATAGATAATGGTGGTGAATACATGAGCAACCGATTTAAAGAACACCTATCTAAGCTTAGCATTTTGCATCAAACGACTTGTCCATATACTCCACAACAAAATGGCGTGGCCGAAAGAAAGAATCGCCACCTAATGGAGGTTTCAAGAGCCATGATGTTTCACATGAATGTGCCAAGACGTTTTTGGGGAGATGCGGTCATGACCGCGTGTTACTTGATCAATCGGACACCAACCAAGGTCCTTAAGGATGTCTCTCCATATGAGGTACTCACTAAAGAAAAACCCTTCCTTAATCACTTGAGAGTATTTGGGTGTGTTTGTTTTGTGTTGGTGCCTAGGGAATTAAGGGACAAGCTAGAAGCAAAGAGCACAAGATGCATATTCCTCGGTTATTCAACAACGCAAAAAGGGTATAAATGTTATGATCCGAGTTCAAGGAAAACCTTTGTCTCTAGAGATGTGAAGTTCATAGAGGTACAAGGGTTTTATGGAGTTAAAGACCGAGGCGACTTGAGTGATCTTGCAACACCGTCGGACCTTGGCTCTAATTTACGATTCCTTCTTCAAAATCTTGGGAATCATGAGCCAAGAGACAAAGTTGGAAACCAAGACAACCCTTCACTAGCTCAAGAGGAAATCGTTCAAGAGATGGGTCAAGAAAAAGAGGTCCAAGAGCCGATTCAAGGGGAGGCTGATCATGATGAGGTTCCGGTTGAGTTAGAACAAGAACAAGTGATTGATGAGGATGGAACTCCGGAGGAAGAAGTTCAAGAACAAGACCAAGGGATTATTGAAGAGGAAACTCCGGAGGAAGAAGTTCAAGAACCGGTTTTGCGTAGAAGTACAAGACTAAAGAAGGATCCCTCTCAATGGAAAGAGAGCCAAGTTTACTTCAACAATGAAGCCGTAGCTCATCCAATTCAAGCAGTGTGTTCGCTCACCCTTTTACCTTCTTCTAATAGGGCGTTTGTGACAAAGATAGATAAGTATACAATCCCTAAGACATTTGAGGAAGCTATGGAAGATGAGCATTGGGTAGAGGCAGTAGATGATGAGGTTGGAGCTATGGTTAAGAATCATACTTGGGATGAAGCCGATCTTCTCGAAGGCAAGAGGACCGTGAGCTCCAAATGGGTCTTCACGATCAAGTACTTGAGTAATGGAGATCTTGAGAGGTATAAGGCCCGGTTGGTGGCTAGAGGATTTACCCAAAAATATGGGGATGATTACACAGATACATTTGCTCCGGTTGCAAAGCTTAACACGGTGAGAGTTGTGTTCTCTTTGGCGGCAAACTTAGATTGGGATCTATGGCAAATGGACGTGAAAAATGCTTTCCTACAAGGTGATCTCGAGGAGGAAGTATATATGACACCACCACCCGGACTTGAGACCTCTATAGCTCCCAGAAAGGTTCTTAAGCTCAACAAGGCCATCTACGGATTTAAACAATCACCTAGAGCTTGGTACAAGAAACTTAGCTCAACACTCAAGGAAAGAGGATTCAAGAAATGTGAACTAGACCACACCATTTTCACACTTCAAGAGCCGAATGGGATAGTTATTGTGTTGATCTATGTGGATGATATGATCATTTCCGGGAGTGATAAATAAGGGATTCATGATACAAAGGAGTTCCTCAACTCGGTGTTTGAAATGAAAGACCTCGAAGAAGTGAAATAATTTCTTGGGATTGAAGTGTGTAGGTTCAATAATGGTTTACATATTTCTCAAAGAAAGTATACATTGGATTTATTGAAGGAAACCGGAAAGCTTGGAGCTAAACCGACGAAAACCCCATTAGAAGAAGGATATAAGGGCGTTCGAAAGGGGGGGAAGGACAATGAGCCATACGAGGATCCATCAAGATATAGAAGGCTTGTGGGAAAATTGATCTACTTGTGTCTCACAAGACCGGATATAAGTTTTGCGGTCAACCAAATTAGTCAACATATGCAAAAACCAACGGTGTATCATTGGCAAATGGTTGAAAGGATCCTTAGATATTTGAAAGATAGTCCGGGTCTAGGAGTTTGGATGGGAAAGAATGAGAGCTCCAATGTGGTTGGCTATTGTGATACGGATTGGGCCGGTGATAGAAACGATAGAAGATCGACAACCGGATATTGCACGTTCATTGGTGGGAACTTGGTCACTTGGAGGACTAAGATGCAAAAGGAAGTCTCATGCTCTAGTGCGGAAGCCGAGTATAGGGCCATGAAGAAGTTGACAAACGAACTCACTTGGTTGAGAGGAATCTTGGCTCACTTGGGAATTGAGACGGATAAGCCGATGATAATGCATTGTGATAACCAAGCCGCAATTCACATTGCTATAAACTCGGTGTTCCACGAGAGGACAAAGCATATTGAGATTGATTGCCACAAGGTTCGAGAGAAGATTGAGCAAGGATGGACTCTACCGTGTTTTACAAGAAGTGAAGATCAACTAGCGGATGTGTTCACCAAATCCGCAAGTCTTAAAGTTTGCAACAACATCTTGGGCAAACTTGGACTTGTGGATCTCACACATCCATGAGAAGACCCCTTACTTGCAATCATCAAACTCTTTTTCCCTTATCAAAGCTTTGTCCCATGACGTTTTCTTTGATAAGGTTTTTAATAAGGTGATGGTTGCGAGTTCCAAGTTAAGCATAAATCCTTTATGTTTAACTTGAGGGGGAGTATTGACCTTAGTACCATCAATATGTGCTCAGGAAAGAAAAGAAGAACATGAGTGTCGATCGACACCATAGTTGTGTCGATCGACACACCACCCACTGGTGCACTCCCGCAACGAGTGTGAGTCTCCAAGTTAATCATAAATTCTTTATGTTTAACTTGAGGGGGAGTATTGACCTTAGGACTCACATTGGGACTAAGGGAAATAAAGAATAAAGAGTTGAATAAAATCGGGTCGGAAATGTGAAGCCGCGGATCGGATCACTCGGGACGCGGGACGTTAAAAACTGACCCGCGGTACGAGTGGCATCGATGCCAGGCGCGGATCAGTACGCGGGAAGGATCGGGGCCAGACGATACTCGGATCAGCATGCGGCATCAAGTCTTCGTCGATCTGTGGGACGAGCGGCATCGAGGATCGTCCGAGATGCGGAACGGACGCAGCAACGGGTCAAGTGAAGCGGGTCGGATCTCCTCTCGGGTAATCAGATAAACACGCGGATCCTCCCGCGTGTTATCCAGGAACGGCGTTGTTTCACCTGTCCTGATGCATCTAGACGCAGATCAGTCCGGGTACGCAGAGACGCGTCCCATTCTCGTCCCGCGGTACGACGCCTGTACGGTCGTCCGTTCCTCACCGCACCCAAAATCTTATCCGACCGTTTGGGTTGCTTTTTCTAATGACCTATTGTCTTTTATCTATAAATAGGTTGTTTTAATGATGATGTAACAAATCTTTCAATAAAAAAAGAAATAAAAAGTTCATAATCTTCATGGTTACATAATCTCTCTTACTCTTCACAACTCTTCTCTTCTCTCAATCTTACTCTAAATCTCACTAAATCTTTTAGATGCCAAATGTTTATTTTGATCACTTGAGTTGTGAGTCTTGTATACTTGGTAAACATTGCAAAACTGTTTTTCATAAATCTACTACTACTTATGATAAGTGTTTTGATTTGATTCATTCGGATGTTTGGACTTCTCCGTGCATTTCTAGAGATAATAACAAATACTTTGTTACATTCATTGATGAAAAATCAAAGTACACATGGATCACATTGTTACCATCCAAGGATAGAGTCTTTGAAGCATTTATGAACTTTGAAGCTTATATTGCTAACCAATACAATGCCAAGATCAAAATTTTTAGAACAGATAATGGAGGAGAATATACTAGTAACCGGTTCAAAGACCATCTCCTCAAGCAAGGGATCTTTCACCAAACAAGTTATCCATACACTCCTCAACAAAATGGAGTTGCCAAGAGGAAGAACCGTCACTTGATGGAGGTGTCTAGATCGAGGATGTTCCATATGAATGTTCCAAAGAGATATTGGGGAGACGCCGTAATGACGGCTTGCTAGCTCATCAATCGGACACCGACTAAGATTTTAGATGAGCACTCTCCATTTGCAGTAATCAACAAAACTAAGCCTTTTCTTGAGCATCTAAAGGTTTTTGGTTGTCCTTGCTTTGGAACAAGCTGGAAGCAAAGAGCACACGATGTATATTCCTTGGATACTCAACAACACAAAAAGGCTACAAGTGTTATGATTTGATTGCTAGGAATGTTGGAATTTGATGAGTCTAAGCTCATCTAAGAAGAACAAACACCTAAATGTGTTAAAGAAAGAATCCACACAAACCGGTTTACACAAAATCGAGTATTACATGTGTGGAATGATTTGGAGTTTAACAAGAAGAAATAAGATAGATTATTAAAGGAAAGTTACATAAAAGATGGGGTTTGATTCATAAGAATCAAACCCATAACTTAGTTCCTTTAATAATCTACATTGGAAAATACTAAAAAAAGCTTAAGTAAAAATAAAATATAAATAAGAACAAGAGTTTCTCTCTTTATTAAGAATACTTGGATAATTACAAATGAATCTTACAACTTGTATTTATAGAGGGAAAATCAGAATCAAAATAAATCACATGTGAAAATGTTGACCAAATTTGCCGTTGGGAGCCTCAGACCGTACCAACGGTCATATTTTCACGTGCCGACCCGGATGCCAGACTCGGAATTTCATGCGGATCAGGACGTGCAAGACTCAGGAGCGGTACGTGACGGAAAACTCGTGGGAGTTGACCCGCGGGAAGGAATACCCGAGGAGGAAGACTCACGGGAGTTGACCCGCGCGAAGGAATACCTGAGGCGCAGTCGGATGCTTGATACGCGGGAAGGAAACTCGATGCCGGGTACGTGTGGGTCAACGCGGGACGCGGATCGGGACGGTCGACCCGCGTGTTTATCCGTTAACCCGGGTCGGGTAAACGGATAAACACGCGGATCCATGATCTTCTTCGGATCCACGTGTTCTCATCCGAACATGCATCAGTACGTGACCTCTCGATGCTTCTTCGACCCGCGGTACATGGCCGAGTGCCATTTTCCATTTTTCCACTTTTCGTCATTTTTACGTGCGGCCTCACTCGTTCCTCGTGCGGCCTGACTTCCTCAATACTTAAATGGTTTAGGCCACCACTTTCCAAGCCTTGAACGCCACTTGACCTTCCTTTCCCAAAGTTACTCGAATATGACTAAGTCTTGGGTAATTTTGTTTCTTCTCTTGAACACCTTTGTGTTCTCCTTGTTTAACACTCCCCCACAAGTTAATACGCAGATGCACGAAGTATTAAATTGGAGACACAAGGAGAGACCTCATTAAAACCTTAGTGGGAAAACCCTTTGGGACAAAACCACACTAAGGGAAAAGAGTATCAATCCAAGATCTTAAGGGTTTTAAACCAAGGTCTTGAGCTTCACCTCGGCTCCTCTTTGTTCCGCCTCGGTCTTGCTCTTCTTCTTTGAGTTTCGGCCTCAACTTATCCGTGATAGCTTCGACCTTGCTCCTTGATTCTTTCTTCCATTCTAATACTCTCCCGTACGCTTAGCCGCCGTGAAACATCGTGAAACAAAGGCTGAGCGTGGAGATTGACAAGGCATTTTGCCCTTGACTTCCCGGATCAATCTTTGATCTTATTGCTTCTTTTGATTCTTCTTCTTAAGTCCCGTTTCTCCTCATGGTCTGCTCATCACTTTTCTTTCATTTGCACCTTTGATCAAGAGGTTTAAACAAAAGAAAAACATTAGGGATGTTCCATAAATTAAAACCATAAATTAAGAAATATATATATACTAGCAATAGATTTTAAATGAGAAATGATTGATCCATAAATGGAGAGTTTAGAGATGGCCCTTTTTCTTATTGTTACGGTTTGGAGACATGGAATATCAATTCCTTTGATTGGTCTTCTCCCCCGTACACACAATTCAACCGATCGGTTGCTCTTTGATAATTACTCTTCAAATTCCAAGTTTCTTTTCAACCTTCCTTAACGCCACGCCTAATCACCATCCGAAGCTTCTCAATCTCTTTTAGCTTTCGAACAACGTCAAAACAGTAGCTTGTTCAACCCTTCTTCACCATTCATGATTTTGGGCATTCTCAATCTCTTTTAGCCTCATGAATGACTTCAAGATTAATCTTCAAAGGCTAGTTGCTTCTTCTTGGATTCCTTGAGTTTAATTTCACCTTGCAAGAACACCATAAACGAATTTGATTAGTCTCTTCAATTTAACACTTAAAATCATAACATTTTAATTTTAACCAAAGATGATAAACCGAAATTAGACTATTGATTTTAATTATAGCTAATTCGTTTTATCAACTCATTTTCATCATGATTTTAGCATTTATATCTTCAATTCGTTTATAGGTTCCAACTTTGCAAGAACATCATTTTTCAAGAAATTAAAATTTCTTTAATCAACCGGTTTTAACCGGATTCAAAATTCAAAATTCAAATTCAAATTTAAAATGAGAGGGAAAAGAATTTTGAAACTCCCTCTTCTTCCAATTTCGGATTGGAAGTATGAACATCATTGAAGCTTGATAGCTCCTTGAAGAATTTTGTAACACTTGTGTTGTTTCCTTTTGAACCACAAAATCATCAACATCTTGATGAACAAACTTGGACCGGATGCATTGGCTATCACGGTCTTAAACTCTGGTTTGGATTCAACGTGATTTTAAATGCACAAAGGCATCCCACAGTTCTCTCCCACAACAATTTCCCATGATCCGGCTCCATGGTGAGAATGCTCAAGATCCCATGAGTTCTTCTCTCATTTTCCCACTTGTTTGAACCGGTCATTCATTGAGCTCCAAGGATGGCAATTCATCACCCTCTTCTTTTGAGCTCCTCCATCAAAAATAGTAACCAAGTATTAGTAACCAAGTAGGAAAGTATTAGTAACCAAGATTTAGTAACCAATTAGTAACCAAGTATGAAAGTATTAGTAACCAAGTATGAAAGTATTAGAGATTTATTAACCAAGAGTATGACGAATTTCGGACCAAGTATGAAAAATGTGAAACCGGGATTTCCCATTGGTTCACTTCACGAATTTCTCAAGTAAGCAATCTCAATCTCTTATTAGCTTACTTGGACAAGGATTCAACAAGAGCAACAAAGGCTCACCAAGAACACAAACCAAGATTTTCAAAAACATTTTCTTTAAAAATTCGCAATTAAAAGAAAATTACCAAAAGAAAACTTTTGAAATCATTTGCAGCGGTAAATCTACTAAGAATTTGTGTTAGATTAAGCGCATAAGGAAGATAAACACATCCTTATAACGATTCAATCCAACAAACCAAAGAAATCAAAAAATTTCCTAACTTTTGAAAAATAAAAACCGAAACTCCAAATCTTCAAACCCAAGAGCTTATGCTCTGATGCCATGTTGGAATTTAATGAGTCTAAGCTCATCTAAGAAGAACAAACACCTAAATGTGATAAAGAAAGAATCCACACAAACCGGTTTACACAAAACCGAGTATTACATGTGTGGAAAGATTTGGAGTTTACCAAGAAGAAATAAGATAGATTATTAAAGGAAAGTTACATAAAAGATGGGGTTTGATTCATAAGAATCAAACCCATAACTTAGTTCCTTTAATAATCTACATTGGAAAATACTAAGAAAAGCTTAAGTAAAAATAAAAGATAAATAAGAACAAGAGTTTCTCTCTTTATTAAGAATACTTGGATAATTACAAATGAATCTTACAACTTGTATTTATAGAGGGAAAATCAGAATCAAAATAAATCACATGTGAAAATGTTGACCAAATTCAAATTTGGTCAACATAGCCGTTGGGAGCCTCAGACCGTACCAACGGTAATATTTTTACGTGCCGACCTGGATGCCAGACTCGGAACTTCATGCGGATCAGGACGTGCAAGACTCGGGAGTGGTACATGACGGAACACTCGTGGGAGTTGACCCGCGGGAAGGAATACCCGAGGAGGAAGACTCACGGGAGTTGACCTGCGGGAAGGAATACCCGATGCACGGTCGGATGCTCGATACGCGGGAAGGAAACTCGATGCCAGGTACGTGCGGGTCGACGCGGGACGCGGATCGGGATGGTCGACCCGCGTGTTTATCCGTTAACCCGGGTCAGGTAAACGGATAAACACGCGGATCCTGGATCTTCTTCGGATCCGCGTGTTCTTATCCAAACACGCATCAGTACGTGACCTCCCGATGCTTCTTCGACCCGCGGTACATGGCCGAGTGCCATTTTCCATTTTTCCACTTTTCGTCATTTTTACATGCGGCCTTACTCGTTCCTCGTGCGGCCTGACTTCCTCAATACTTAAATGGCTTAGGCCACCACTTTCCAAGCCTTGAACGCCACTTGACCTTCCTTTCCCAAAGTTACCCGAATATGACTAAGTCTTGGGTAATTTGGTTTCTTCTCTTGAACACCTTTGTGTTCTCCTTGTTTAACAAGGAAGAGGATTGTGTCAAAAGATGTGAAATTTCTTGAAGATAGAGGGTATTATGGGTCGGATGCTAAGGAGAATTTGGATGATTTGGCTACTCCGTCGGACCTTGGCTCAAACTTGAGGTTCCTTCTTCAAAACTTGGGAACTCATGAGCCAAGACACACTCAAGGAGAAGCGGTAACATTGCCTCTGGCTCAAGTATCACAAGAGACACCCGAAGCTCAAGAGGATGGTACAATGTTGGTAGATCCGGGTAGTAGTCAAGAGATGGAACAAGAGGAAGAGAACGTTGACCCGGCCCCGACTCTTAGAAGAAGCACAAGAATAAGAAAAGATCTCTCTCAATGGAAAGAGAGTCGAGTATACTACAACTATCAAGCCGTTGCTCATCCGATTCAAGCGGTTTGTTCTCCCGCCCTTCTTCCTTCCTCCCATCGTGCCTTTCTCACCAAGATAGATGAGCATACAATTCCAAAGACTTATGAGGAAGCAATGGAGGATGAAAATTGGGTAAAGGCCGTAGATGATGAAGTGGGTGCTATGGTAAAGAATCACACATGGGATGAGGCGGATTTACCGTTTGGGAAGAAAGCCGTGACATCAAAATGGGTCTTCACGATCAAGTATCTAAGCAATGGTGATCTTGAGAGGTATAAAGCTCGGTTGGTTGCTAGAGGATTCACACAAACATATGGAGATGATTATACGAAAACATTTTCACCGGTTGCTAAGCTCCATACGGTTAGAGTTTTGTTCTCTTTGGGAGCTTTGGCAAATGGACGTTAAAAATGATTTTCTACAAGGAGACCTTGAAGAAGAAGTGTATATGATGCCTCCTCCCGGACTTGAGACATCCATTGCTCCGGGGAAAGTTCTTAGGCTAAGGAAAGCCATATATGGTCTTAAACAATCCCCGCGAGCTTGGTATAAGAAGTTGAGTAGTACTCTCAAGGAAAGAGGCTTCAAGAAGTGTGAATTGGATCATACTCTATTTACACGACAAGGTCCAAAGGGAATGATAGTACTGGTGATCTATGTAGATGATATGGTAATCACCGGTGATGATAAAGATTGAATTCAAGAAACGAAAGACTTCCTCAAGTCGGTCTTTGAAATCAAGGATCTTGGGGAATTGACGTATTTCCTTGGTATTTAAGTTTGTAGGTTCTAGAATGGGTTACACATTAGTCAAATGAAGTACACTTTGGATTTGTTGAAAGAAACTGGGAAACTTGCGTGTAAACCGGCTAAGACCCCATTGGAGGAAGGTTACAAGGCCGATAGAAAGGGGGAGCAAGAAGATGAGTTGTATGAGGATCCTTCGAGATATAGGAGACTTGTTGGGAAATTGATCTACTTAACGCTTACACGACCGGATATATGTTTCGCGGTCAACCAAGTAAGCCAACATATGAAAGAGCCGAAGATATTGTTAGATTTATGAGATTAAGCGGAAGATTAGAGGAGATTAGAAGAGAGATTAGAGAGATTTTAGAGATTAGAGAGATTAAGGAAGAATATGAACTTGAAACATTTTATTCAAGATAAGGTTTACAATGATTATTACAATCCATAAATAGAAAAATACTAGGTAAAATGATCGTTGGAAAAGAGTGATGTCGACATAAAGTGGAAAATGGATTTGCCCGCATGATCGGATCCGCACCGGGACGTGGCATCGATCCGCGTCCTTATCCTCTCAGTCATCATACGTACTGATCCGTGGTACGGTACAGGACCCACGTCCTTATCCGAAGACCCGCGTGTTTATCCGACCCAGGTAAACATGACCCGACTCCACTCATCCTGATCCCGTGTCCTCTCTCGACGCCATCTCGTCCCGCGCCTCGATGCTCTCATACTGCGGGTCGAGCAAGCGTACCAATCCGCGACCCACATCCTCTCTCGTCCCGTGCCTCGATGCTCTTGTACTGCGGGTCGAACGAGTGTACCGATCTGCGTCTCTTAGCGATCCGCGTCCCGAACATTCAAGACCCGAGTATTATTTTCCCAACGGTTACATATTATTTTCCTTAGCATATTTTGATGATGCTAAGTTAACACTCCCCCTCAAGTTAAACATAAAGGATTTATGTTTAACTTGGAAACTCACAACCATCACCTCATTAAAAACCTTAACAAAGAAAACCACGTGGGACAAAACTTTGCTAAGGGAAAAAGAGTGTGATGATTGCAAGTTAGAGGTCTTCTCATGGATGGGTCAAATCCACAAGTCCAAGTTTGCTAAGAATGTGATTGCAAACCTTGAGACTTGCGGCTTTGATGAAGACATCCGCTAGTTGATCTTCACTCCTTGTATAACACGGTAGTGTCCATCCTTGCTCGATCTTTTCTCGAACCTTGTGACAATCCAACTCGATGTGCTTCGTCCTCTCATGAAATACTGAATTAATAGCAATGTGGATTGCAGCTTGATTATCGCAATGCATTACCATCGGTTTTTCCGATTCAATTCCCATGTGAGCCAAGATTCCTCTCAACCAAGTAAGCTCATTAGTTAGCTTCTTCATCGCCCTATACTCGGCTTCCGTGCTTGAGTCCGAAACCCCTTTTTGCTTCTTTGTTCTCCAAGTCACAAGATTTACTCCAATGAATGTACAATAACCGGTAGTTGATCTTCTATCGTTCTTATCTCCGGCCCAATCCGCATCACAATAACCGACCACTTTGGTGCTTTCATTTCTTCTCATCCAAACACCTAAGCCTGGACTATCTTTGAGATACCGAAGGATCCTCTCCACCATTTTCCAATGATGTACCTTAGGCTCTTTCATGTGTTGACTCACTTGGTTAACCGCAAAACTTATATCCGGCCTAGTGAGAGTCAAGTAGATCAATTTTCCCACAAGTCTCCTATATCTTGATGGGTCTTCATATACTTCATCTCCTTGCTCCCCTTTTCGAACGGCCTTGTAACCTTCCTCTAATGGAGTCTTAGCCGGTTTAGCACCAAGTTTTCCCGTCTCTTTTAACAAGTCCAATGTATATTTCCTTTGAGAAATATGCAAACCATTCTTAAACCTACATACCTCAATCCCAAGGAAATACTTCACCTCTCCAAGATCTTTTATCTCAAAGACCGATTTGAGAAAGTCTTTGGTTTCTTGAATCCCGATCTTATTACTCCCGGAAATGATCATATAATCCACATAGATCAACACAACAACAATTCCCCGAGATCCTTGTAGAGTGAATAGTGTATGGTCAAGTTCACACTTTTTGAAACCCTTCTCCTTGAGTGTATTACTAAACTTCTTATACCACGCTCTTAGAGATTGTTTTAGACCATAAATGGCTTTCCTTAGTCTTAGCACTTTCCCGGGTGCAATGGACTTCTCAAGACCGGGAGGAGGCGTCATATACACTTCTTCCTCAAGATCTCCTTGCAAGAATGCGTTGTTAACATCCATTTGCCAAAGCTCCCAATCCAAGTTCACCGCTAAAGAAAACACAACTCTAACCGTGTTCAACTTAGCCACCGGAGCAAAAGTATCCGTATAATCATCTCCATAAGTTTGAGTAAACCCTCGTTCAACCAATCTAGCCTTATATCTCTCAAGGTCTCCATTGCTCAAGTATTTGATTGTAAACACCCATTTTGAGGTCACGGCTTTCTTGCCAAATGGGAGATCCGCTTCATCCCAAGTGTGGTTCTTCACCATAGCTCCTACCTCGTCATCTACGGCTTCAACCCAATGCTCATCTTCCATGGCTTCCTCATAAGAACTCGGAATAGTATGCTCATCAATCTTTACAAGGAAAGCCCGATGAGAGGAAGGTAAGAGGTCGATCGAACAAACGGCTTGAATTGGATGAGCCACGACTTGGTGATTATAGTAGACTCTAGTCTCTTTCTATTGAGACGGGCCCCTCCTTATTCTTGTGCTTCGTCTAAGAACCGGTTCTGCTTCCTCCACAACGGGTTTGGCTTCGGCTTCATACTCTAACACCGGTTCGCTAACATCCTCTTGAACCACTTGGACTTCTACTTGAGCTTCCTCTTGACTAGTCGGATGCAACTCATCTTCATGAACCGACTCTTGATTCATATCTTGAGCTTCAGTAGATGTTGCTTGAGTGGTCTCACCCTCCTTGTCTCTTGGCTCATGATTCCCGAGATGTTGAAGAAGGAATCGAAGATTTGAGCCAAGGTCCGATGGGGTAGCTAAATCTCTCAACTCATCTCTATCCTTTAGACCGTAATATGCTTGAGTCTCCATGAACTTGACATCTCTAGACACCCAAATCTTCCTTGTTATCGGATCATAACACTTATACCCCTTTTGCGTTGTTGAGTAGCCAAGAAAAATGCATCTTTTGCTATTCTCATCTAGCTTGGTACTAACACAAAACAAAGACAAGCAAACACTCTTAGATGTTCAATAAATGGACGGGTTTGGTTTAATACCTCGAATGGAGAAGTGTCTCCTAAGATCTTTGTAGGTATTTGGTTAATCAAGTTGCATGCTAGCATCACCGCATCTCCCCAAAAACGTTTTGGAACGTTCATGTGGAACATCATAGCACGGGACACCTCCATCATGTTAATCAAGGAGAGTACTTAAGAGTGATTAATCAATTATCATCTCTTAAGTTACTAAGGTGAATAATAAGTTACCACGGTGAAGAAATTATATTCGGGTAACTTAGGAAATGTTCGGTACATGGGACGGAAGAGTAACCCGCGAGACGAAGGAACGCAGGACGACGGAAGACTCGAAGACTCTTGACCCGCCGATCAGTTTGAGGATGCTGGATGGTATGAATGATGGAACGTATTGACCTAAGTGCTGGATTGGTATTTAGGGAAATAAATAATATTGGGTAATTTACCCCAGTAAAATAATACGGATGGGTAAACCTCGGATCGGACACTTAGTGATCCGCGGGACGGATCGTATCAATGTCAGATCGATCCGCAGTACGAGGTGGCATCGAGCATCAAGGATTAGGTTGCGGGTCAGGATAGCATCGAGCATCAGGACGAGAGACTGACCCGCGGGACGACTGGCGTCGAGGATCAGTACGCAAAGTGTCCGCTCGTTTATCCGGGTCGCGTAACGGGTTAACGGATAAACGCGCAGATCCTAATCGGTTAATCGGGTCATGTGCTGATCCGCAGAACGAGTGATCGAGGACATCCCACCCAGACGTACAGACCCGATACGCGGTACGAGTCCGATAAGCGGGTAAGTTCAAATCTCATCGTTCCTCATATCTCAACGTGCGGCTTTGCGTCCCTATGACGCGGCCTGACATCTGGAGGATAAGAGGGAGTGAAGCCACGTCCGTACTGTGGATAAGATGTCACTGTATGTCATCATTTTCTTCTCTACCCAAACGATCAAGTTGACCAAACCTAGTATCTTTCTATTTATGGATTGTAAACATCATTATTCTTATTATCCTAAATGGAAAAATGTTTCAAGTTCATATTCTCTACACTCTTTCTTAATCTTTCTTAATCTCACTTAATCTATTTCATTCTTCCGCTAAATCTCTCTAAATCTTACATGGTATCAGAGCGTGTTTCGATCCTTTGATCTCTAATCTCTACTAAATCTCTGACAAACTCGTCATAATCTCAATCTCTCGTTAATCTTTCCGATTTGTGGATTCTCTTTAAATCGTTAGATCAAATCGTTATATAGAGATCTCTATTCTCTTTATGCGCTTGATTTAACATACATATAGAATAGTTAATCCCAAATCGTTTCTAAAGTTTTGAACTTTCATTAAAATCTCAAAATCTCTCTGATCGTGATTGTTCTTGGTGTTGAATCTTCAAAAGCTTCAAACTTTTGGTGGAAATCTTTGTTGGTTGGTTGGAAGCTTCAAATCTTTTGTAGGTCTCTTTCGTTTAAGTGATAAATCGAAGAGAAGAATGAATCAAATGGAAAACTCTAAGGCGTTGGTAGTCCCGGTGATTCTCAAGGGAGAAAACTACTTGTTGTGGTCGAGAACGACAAAGACGGCCCTTTGTGGTCGAGGTTTATGGGAGCATGTTGATCTCTCACTAAGGCCGATATTTGATTCGGTTGACAAGGAAGATGAAGCCGCCAAGAAGGCTAGAGAGGCGAAATGGTTTCAAGAAGACCAAACGGTCTTGGCGGTGCTTCAAAATGTTATAGATTCATCGATCCTTGAGGCGTAATCTTATTGTGAAACGGCCTTCAAACTTTGGGAAACATTGAAGCATGTATATGGAAATGTATCAAACTTGGCTCGGGTCTTTGAGGTGAAGAAGGCGATTAACAATCTTCATCAAGAAGATATGGAGTTTACGAAACACTTGGGAAAGTATCGCTCTTTGTGGTCCGAACTCGATATGTTGAGGCCGAGCTCAATGGATCCGGTTGTGTTAAATGAAACAAAGGAGCAAGATAAGGTCTTCGGGTTACTTCTCACTTTGAATCCGGCGTATAATGATCTAATTAAGCATATCCTTCGTTCGGAGAAGCTTCCAAGCATGGAAGATGTGTGTTCTCAAATCCAAAGGGAACAAGGTTCTCATGGTCTCTTTGGGAGTAAGGGAGACCTTCCAATGGCGAACAAGGGTGTGTTCAATCGACCGGACTATCGTGGAAACAAGGGAAGCTACGGCAACAATTGGTTCAAAGGTGAGAAGAGGTGGTGCGATCTTTGCAAGGAGAAAGGGCACACTACGGAGAAATGTTTTATTCTTCATCCACATCTCAAGCCTTCTTGGTGGGTGGACTATCCGAAGGCAAACTACACGGCCAAGAGTGATCAAACCAAGAGTCAACCGACTACTCCTTTCAAACTTGGAGAAGAAACTTCAACTCAAGGCGACTATGTGAGAAAGTCGGACTTGGAAGCTCTCATCAAGGCTCTAAACTCAAACAAGGAGTCCGGTATGACCTTCTTTACTCGAACCCCTAGTAACTCATTAATTATTGATTCGGGAGCTTCCCATCACATGATAAGTAACTTGAACATGCTTGAAAACGTTGAACCTATTAAAGGAAATGTTGAAATTGCTAATGGGGATAATGTTCCCATAAAAGGAAATGGAACATTGAGATTATTTGATAAAGAATCTAAAGCTTTCTATATGCCGAATTTTAAGTCTAATTTACTTTCGGTTAAGAGAACAACCAAAGACTTGAATTGTTATGCAATCTTTGGTCCTAATGATGTGCATTTTCAGGATATTAACTCTGGGAAAATAATAGGAGAAGGTGGTACCAAGGATGATCTCTATGTTCTTGAAGATAAATCACCAAGATCATCTAGTTCTTTTTCATTACAATCTTGTTTAGGAGTTGCTAATAATGCTATTTGGCATGCTAGATTAGGTCATCCTCATTCTCGAGCTTTTGAAATAATGATGCCAAATGTTTATTTTCAGCACTTGAGTTGTGAGTCTTGTATACTTGGTAAACATTGCAAAACCGTTTTTCAGAAATCTACTACTACGTATGATAATTGCTTTGATTTGGTTCATTCCGATGTTTGGACTTCCCCGTGCATTTCTAGAGATAATAACAAATATTTTGTTACATTCATTGATGAAAAATCAAAGTACACATGGATCACATTGTTACCATCCAAGGATAGAGTCTTTGAAGCATTTATGAATTTTGAAGCTTATATTGCTAACCAATACAATGCCAAGATCAAAATTTTTAGAACAGATAATGGAGGAGAATATACGAGTAACCGATTCAAAGGACATCTCCTCAAGCAAGGGATTCTTCACCAAACGAGTTGTCCATACACTCCTCAACAAAATGGAGTTGCTGAAAGGAAGAACCGTCACTTGATGGAAGTGTCTAGGTCAATGATGTTCCATATGAATGTTCCAAAGAGATATTGGGGAGACGCCGTAATGACGGCTTGCTATCTCATCAATCGGACACCAACTAAGATTTTGGACGATCACTCTCCATTTGAGGTAATCAACAAAACCAAGCCTTTTCTTGAGCATCTAAAGGTTTTTGGTTGTCTTTGCTTTGTGTTAGTTCCCGGTGAGCTTAGAAACAAGTTAGAAGCAAAGAGTACACGATGTATATTCCTTGGATACTCAACGACTCAAAAAGGCTACAAGTGTTATGATCTGATTGCGAGAAAGAAGATTGTGTCAAAGGATGTGAAGTTTCTTGAAGATAGGGGGTATTATGGGTCGGATGATAAGGAGAATTTGGATGATTGGCTACTCCGTCGGTCCTTGGCTCAAACTTGAGATTCCTTCTTCAAAACTTGGGAACTCATGAGCCAAGAGACACTCAAGGAGAAGCGGTAATGTTGCCTCCGACTCAAGCATCACAAGAGATACCCGAAGCTCAAGACATGGGTAATGATCAAGAAGACACTCCTTTGGAACAAGAATAACCTCAAGAGGATGGTACAATGTCGATGGATCCGGGTAATAGTCAAGAGACGGAACAAGAGGAAGAGAGTGTTGACCAAGTCTTGAATCTTAGAAGAAGCACAAGGACAAGGAAAGATCCCTCTCAATGGAAAGAGAGCGAGTATACTACAACTACCAAGCCGTTGCTCATCCGATTCAAGCAGTTTGTTCTCTCGCCCTTCTTCCTTCCTCTCACCGGGCATTCCTCGCCAAGATTGATGAGCATACAGATCCAAAGACTTATGAGGAAGCCATGGAGGATGAGAATTGGGTAGAAGCCGTAGATGACGAAGTTGGTGCAATGGTAAAGAACCATACTTGGGATGAGGCGGATCTTCCTTTTGGAAAGAGAGCGGTGACTTCTAAATGGGTCTTCACGATTAAGTATCTAAGCAATAGTGATCTTGAGAGGTATAAAGCTCGGTTGGTTGCTAGAGGAATTACACAAACCTATGAAGATGATTATACGGATACATTTGCACCGGTTGCTAAGCTTCATACGGTTAGGGTTGTGTTTTCTTTGGCGGTTAACTTAGATTGGGAGTTTGGCAAATGGATGTTAAAAATGCTTTTCTACAAGGAGATCTTGAAGAAGACGTGTATATGACGCCTCCTCCCGGTCTTGAGACATCCATTGCCCCCGGGAAAGTTCTTAGGCTACGGATAGCCATGTATGGTCTTAAATAATCCCCACAAGCTTGGTATAAGAAGTTGAGTAGTACTCTCAAGGATAGGGGCTTCAAGAAGTGTGAGTTGGATCAGACTCTATTTACACTACAAGGTCCAAAGGGAATGGTAGTATTATTGATCTATGTCGATGATATGGTTATCACCGGTGAAGATAAAGAAGGAATTCAAGAAACGAAGGACTTCCTCAAGTCAGTCTTTGAAATCAAGGATCTTGGGGAATTGAAGTATTTCCTCGGTATTGAAGTTTGTAGGTTCAAGAATAGGTTACATATTAGCCAAAGGAAGTACACTTTGGATTTGTTAAAGGAAACCGGGAAACTTGGGTGTAAACCAGCTAAGACACCATTGGAGGAAGGATACAAGGCCGATCGAAAGGGGGAGCAAGAAGATGAGTTGTATGAGGATCCCTCGAGATATAGGAGACTTGTTGGGAAATTAAACTACTTAACGCTTACACGATCGGATATATGTTTTGCGGTCAACCAAGTAAGTCAACATATGAAAGAGCCAAAGATATATCATTGGCAAATGGTTGAGAGGATCCTTAGATATCTCAAAGAGAATCCGGGACAAGGAGTTTAGATGGGAAGAAATGAGAACTCCGATGTGGTATATTGTGATGCAGATTGGGCCGGAGATAGAAGTGATAGAAGATTAACAATCGGCTATTGTACATTCATCGGTGGGAATTTGGTTACTTGGAGGACTAAAAAGCAAAAGGAAGTATCTTGTTCAAGCGTGGAAGCCGAGTATAGAGCAATGAAGAAGTTGACAAATGAGCTCTCTTGGTTTAAGGGGATTCTTGCACACTTGGGTATTGAAACGGATAAACCAATGATCATGCATTGTGATAATCAAGCCACAATTCACATAGCGACAAACTCCGTGTTTCACGAGGGGATGAAGCACATTGAGATAGATTGTCATAAGGTCTGTGAGAAGATTGAGCAAGGATGGACTCTACCGTGCTACACAAGAAGCGAAAACCAATTGGCGGATATCTTTACAAAATCCGCAAGTCTCAAGGTTTGCAATCATCTTCATGGCAAACTTTGACTTGTGGATTTGACCCATCCGTAAAAGTCCTCTTGCTTGCAATCATAACACACTCTTTTTCCCTTAGTAAAGTTTTATCCCACGTGGTTTTCTTTACTAAGATTTTTAACGAGTTGATGGTTGTGAGCGTTCCAAGTTAAACATTAATCCTTTATGTTTAACTTGAGGGGGAGTATTGACCTAAGTGCTGGATTGATACTTGGGGAAATAAATAATATTGGGTAATTTACCCAAGTGAAATAATACGGATGGGTAAACCTCGGATACGGATGGGTAAACCTCGGGACGGATCGTATCGATGTCAGATCGATCCGCAGTACGTGGTGGCATCGAGCATCAAGGATTGGGTTGCGGGTCAGGATAGCATCGAGCATCAAGACGAGAGACTGACCCGCGGGACGACTGGCGTCGAGGATCAATACGCGAAGTGTCCGCGCGTTTATCCGGGTCGCGTAACAGGTTAAAAGATAAACGCGCGGATCCTAATCGGGTAATCGGGTCATGTGCTGATCCGCGGAATGAGTGATCGAGGACGTCCCACGCAGACGTACGGACCCGATACGCGGTACGAGTCTGATACGCAGGTAAGTTCAAATCTCACCGTTCCTCATATCTCCACGTGCGGCTTTGCGTCCCTATGATGCGGCCTGACATCTAGAGAATAAGAGGGTGTGAAGCCACGTCCGTACTGTGGATAAGATGTCACTTTATGTCGTCATTTTCTTCTCTACCCAAACGGTCATGTTGACCAGACCTAGTATCTTTCTATTTATGGATTGTAAACATCATTATTCTTATTATCTTAAATGGAAAAATGTTTTAAGTTCATATTCTCTACACTCTTTCTTAATCTTTCTTAATCTCACTTAATCTCTTTCATTCTTCCGCTAAATCTCTCTAAATCTTACAGAAAGGATCAGTACGCGGGAAGCTCTCGGGAAGCTCTCGACCCGCGGTACATATTCTCGAGGCACGGATTGATAAACTCCCGAGACACGGATCCGTTGATGCCCAAGAAGCAGATCAGTTCCGTTAAGTCCCAAGGCATCTTCTTGTGGTTCCCACACACAAAAGAGACGTTGGAAGGAAGGACCACAACGTGGTCAAGATCTGATCAAAGCAAGGACAAGTCATTATGATACTAGAAGACAAACATTGCTTTATGCTTTATCCTAATCTGATTCTAACGTTCATATTCATTTGTAACGTTCAGATTTTAGTTTCCTATATAAATATGTAAACTCATCATTTGTAATTGATTAACTTGAATAATAATAAGAGAAATCTGATTCAAGAGTTCATCTCTCTCTCTTTCCTTTATTTCTCTCTTTACTTATTCAAAATGTAGTCTTTAGGAGAGAAAAGTCTTTAGGGTGAGATTCATTTGAATCAAACCCATTTATGTTAATCTCTTCTAAATCTTTCCTAATCTCTTCTAAATCTACTCAAATTTGTCATAAAACTCTTTCTAAATCTCTTTGTGCTCTCTTGAGCTTGTCTTTGATTCATTCCTTCCTAAACGATGAATCTCTTGTTTATGTGAGCTTTTGCTCATCCAAAATCTAACATGATATCAGAGCATAATCTCTTGGATTTCTTAAAAATGTTAGGTTGAATCGTTCTAAGGAGGTTTCAATTCTCCTTATGCGCTTAACCTAAACACATTCTCTTTTCATTCTCAAAAGCTCAAAGCTTTCACCTTTCAATCTCCAAATCTCAAAGCTTTTCTCTTTCTCTCACAATGCTCAAAGCTTTTCCTTGATTTCAAGTCCATACACTCTGGTTACTCACACTTTGGTTACTATACTCTCTGGTTACTTAATCTCTGGCTACAATACTCTTTGTTTCCGCTGCTAAAAGGAGATGCTCAAAGCTCTCCGAAGAAAGAAGAAGAAAAGCTCAAAGCTTTCCCATGAAGTTTGAAGAAGATGCTTGCTTGTGAAAATCCAAGTGTGGAGCTTGGTCATTATTGTGAAGTAAGTGGGATTCAAGGGAAGAATACCATTAAAGATTGGAGCTTTCCTTTCCCATGAAGCTCAAGGATGTTGTTTACTCTCAAGAAGCCATGATGGTGCGGTTAGGTGAAGGAAGGATTGAAATGGTTTACAAGAGAAGAGGAGAAGATTGAAATCATGGAGAGATTGAAATGGAGACTCTCGGGAAAGGTGTTGTCCGGCTGGTGACATTTCAACTATGGAGACTACTTTAGGTTAATCCTAATCCTTATCTCTCTTGTTGAAACTTATGGTTGATGAATCCATGATCTAGCTTAAGGGAAACACATTCATGAGAATAGAGAACCCTTCTTAAATCTACCCCTTTCTTAAACTCAAAATCTCTCTATTTTTCTTTTTACTCTTCAAAATCTCTATACTCTTTAGTTCTCTATTCTCAAACAGTTTGAAACCTAGCCTAAACACTATTTAAACACTCACCCAAATCCCTTAAAAGCTCTTGGTTACTCTTGGTTTATGTTGAGAACTCTTGTGTGAGAATCCTATCGGGTTGATTATGAATGAGCACTTAAGGTCCATTCTTGTGATGAAAACATTGTAAAAAGATTGGTGTTGATAACAATGATTGGATGGGAAACATTGATGGGAATGGTTGGATTGCTTGGTGTTGTGTTTTTGGTATGTTTTTATAGTGGTTCTTGTTTGATTGAGCTATGGAACCGATGGACACTCAAGCTACCCAAGAAGATGTAACTAGCCTTTGAAGATCAATCTTGAAGCCATTCCAAAAGAGCCAAAGGAGCCGTGAGTGGTGAAGAAGGGTTGATCAAGCCAATGTTTTGACGTTGTTCGGGAGCTATAAGAGATTGAGATGCTTCGGATGGTGATTAGGCTTGGCGTTAAGGAAGGTTACATAGGCTTGGAATCCAAGAAGCGACGAAAGAGAAGAAATGGTGCTTGGTGTGGTAACCGAAGGAAACAAGAGGAGACCGTGAGAAGAAGATTGAAGCTTAGGGTGGAATGACTCAAAGGGTATGATGAGAAGAAGTGAAAGGCGGTCCAAGTCACACTAGTGCTTTGCGTGAATGGAGGAGGACTCACGAGTAGAAGGCGTATAGCTCAAGGAACCCGAAGCTCCACCCGACCAAAGGGAAGAGAACCGTGGGATGCAAGAAGCATTTAAAATCACGATGAATCCAAAAGTCCTTTGGCGTTTTTGCGTGAATGGAGGAGACTCACGAGGTTGAATGGCGTATAGCACAAGGAATCGAAAGCTCCACCAAAATGGATCATGAAGATCCGATTCAAAGGAGGTGTGCAGTATAAGGAGATCAAAGGATCCAACCACATCATCCAAAATAAAAGGGCTACTCTCTAAACTCTACTCTCATTTCAATTTATTTCATTACCTTAGTTCTAGTTCCATTTATGAGTTCTTTACTTTGTTGATATTCCTTTGATATTCCTCATGGCAAATACTTAATCTTTTCTTCTTTATCACTTATTTAAGGGTAAAGGAGACCGTGAGAGCCTCAAAGAAGGAAAGGATTCATAAGAGGAGAAATCAAAAAGACTAAAGGAATGAGAAGTGGTGCCGAATTCAAATCAAACCGAGGCAAGATCATTGCGTGGTGCAAGCTTAGCCTTTGGTCCTTAAGGCGTCCCGACGACTAAGCTTGAGGGGGAGTATTAGAGAGGAAGCATGAAGAGAAGAGCAAGGCCGAGGCAAGAGAAGAGAAGCCGAGGACCGAAGCTCAACAATGATCAAGACCTTGATTGAATTTCCCTAGATCATTGAGTTGGTACTCTTTTTCCTTAGTAGAGTTTTATCCCAATGGGTTTTATCTACTAAGGTTTTAATGAGGCCTCTCCTTGTATCTCCAAGTTCACACTTCACTTTGTTGTGTATGAACTTGAGGGGGAGTGTTAATCAAGGAGAGTACTTAAGAGTGATTAATCAATTATCATCTCTTAAGTTACTAAGGTGAATAATAAGTTACCACAGTGAAGAAATTATATTCGGGTAACTTAGGAAATATTCGGTACATGGGACGGAAGAGTAACCCGCGAGACGAAGGAACGCGGGACGACGGGAGACTCGAAGACTCTCGACCCGCATATCAGTTTGAGGATGCGGGATGGTACGAATGATGGAACGGATCAGTACGCGGGAAGCTCTCGGGAAGCTCTCGACCCGCGATACATATTCTCGAGGCACGGATTGATAAACTCCCGAGACGCGGATCCGTTGATGCTCGAGAAGCGGATCAGTTCTGTTAAGTCCCAAGGCATCTTCTTGTGGTCCCCACACCCAAAAGAGACGTTGGAAGGAAGGACCACAACGTGGTCAAGACACTCTTCAAGGAAGGACCACAACGTGATTCATTTGAATCAAACCCATTTATGTTAATCTCTTCTAAATCTTTCCTAATCTCTTCTAAATCTACTCAAATCTTTCATAAAACTCTTTCTAAATCTCTTTGTGCTCTCTTGAGCTTGTCTTTGATTCATTCCTTCCTAAAGGACGAATCTCTTGTTTATGTGAGCTTTTACCCATCAAAATCTAACACATTTAAGTGGCGGTTCTTTCTCTCGGCCACTCCGTTTTGTTGCGGTGTATACGGACAACTAGTTTGATGCAAGATTCCATGCTTTGAGAGGTGTTCTTTGAACCGATTGTTCATGTATTCTCCTCCATTATTTGTCCTAAAGATCTTAATCTTGGCATTGTATTGGTTAGCAATATAGTTTTGAAAATTCATGAATGCATCAATGACCCGTTCTTTAGAAGGCAAGAGTGTGACCCACGTATACTTAGATTTTTCATCAATGAATGTAACAAAGTATTTATTATTGTCCCTAGATAAGCAAGGTAAAGTCCACACAACCGAATGCACCAAATCAAAGCAATTTTATCAGAGCCAGACGATACGCGGATCAACACGTGGCATCGAGTCTTCGTCAATCCGCGGGACAAGAGGCAACGAGGATTATCCGAGACGCGGAACGGATGCAGCAACGGGTCAAGTGAAGCGGTTCGGATCTTCTCGCGGGTATTCGGATAAACACGCGGATCCACCCGCGTGTTATCCAGAAACGGTGCCGTTTCTCCCGTCCTGATGCATCAGGACGCGAATCGATCCGGGTACACAGAGACGCGTCCCACTCCTGTCCCGCGATACGGTGCCCGTACGACCGTCCGACCCTCAACGCACCCAAAACCTTATCCGACCATTTGGGTTGCTTTTTCTTATGACCGATTGTCTTTTACCTATATATAGGTTGTTCTATGATGATGTAACACTTATCTTTGAATATAATAAGAAAATCAAAGTTCATACTCTCTTTTACTCTCCATGGCTACCTAATCTCTTACTCTCTAAATCTTCACTACTCTTCACTCAATCTTACTCTAAATCTCTCACAAATCTTACATGGTATCAGAGCATAAGCTCTTGGGATTCTAAATTTGTTGGATTAAATCGTTATAGGGAGATTTTTCATTCTCCTTATGCGCTTAATCGAACATACATTCTTCCCTTTGATTCGGATTCTCACAAAGCTCAAAGCTTTCATCCTCTAAACATCTAAAGCTCAAAGCTTTCATCTTGGTCCTGTTAGAATTTGATGAGTCTAAGCTCATCTTATGAAGAACAAACACCTAAGTGTCTTTGATAAAGGATCCACACAAACCGGTTTATACAAAACCGAGTATTACATGTGTGGAAAGATTTGGAGTGAAATAAGAAATATTAAGGTAAAATAGACATAATAATATGGGTTCAATCCAAATGGATATCACCCTAAATACTATAATCTCTCTAAGACTACATTTTGAAGTACTATGGAAAAACAAGAGAGAAAGAGTAAAGCTGAACTTGATTTTTATTATTGATTCAAGTTGATTCAAGTTAATGTTTACAATGAGTTAAACAACATATATATAGGCCAACAAGGTCAATATGACCGTTGGGGATCAGATCAAATGGATGGAGGGATTGAATCCCAAAGTATGAAAGTGACTTTTCCACTTTAGAGCAATCTGGCAGTGGCACTCGTGTCGATCGACACTACTTATGTGTGTTGATCGACACGCCTTCTCCAACGTTCGATTGCGCAACGGTCGGATCCTAACGGTCGAATTCAAAATCTGGGACTCGTGTTGATCGACACCACTCCTTGGTGTCGATCGACGCCTTTGTTTCGCGTCTCTCGTTCCGCATCTTTCCTCGATGCTCGGACTGATCGTGACATGCCCGATACGTGACTCTTCTTGATACCGCGGGATGCGAGTGTCGATCGACAATACTTGTGTGTGTCGATCGACACGCCTTCTATTCTTCTCGTTCCACAGGGACGGGAGTGTCGATCGACACACTTCCCTATCGATCGACACTATTACCCATTTTCTTTCCCTTAGCACATTTTGATGTTTCCTCTGTAAGAATTGTGGAAGAATAAGAGAGGTTATGATAAGATTGATGGAGATTAAGAGAAATTAAGGAAGATTAAGAGATAATGTAACCATGAAGAATAAAGGAGAATATTGACTTAAGTTTCTTATTCAAGATACATTTCAAGATTCATACAACAAGGTTTAAATAGAGAAACAACTTCTAAAAGAAAGAAAGAAAAGAGCCGTTGGAATTTTATCCGTGGCAGTCGTGTCGATTGACACTCCTTGTGTGTGTCGATCGACACGTCTTCCCAACGGTTAAATTCCAACGGTCGGATTGCAACGGTCAAATCGCAACGGTCAGATCCCAACGGTCGAATTCAAACTCTGGGACTCGTTAAACATAAAGGATTTATGCTTAACTTGGAACTCGCAACCATCACCTCATTAAAAACCTTAGCAAAGAAAACCACGTGGGACAAAACTTTGCTAAGGAAAAAAGAGTATGATGATTACAAGTAAGGGGTCTTCTCATGGATGTGTGAGATCCACAAGTCCAAGTTTGCCCAAAATGTGATTGCAAACCTTAAGACTTGCGGCCTTAGTGAACACGTCCGCCAATTGGTCTTCGCTTCTTGTAAAACACGGTAAAGTCCATCCTTGCTCAATCTTCTCTCAAACCTTATGGCAATCGATCTCAATGTGCTTCGTCCTGTCATGAAATACCGAGTTAGTCGCAATGTGGATTGCGGCTTGGTTGTCGCAATGCATTATCATCGGCTTGTCCGTCTCAATTCCCAAATGAGCCAAGATTCCTCTTAACCAAGTAAGCTCGTTTTTCAACTTCTTCATGGCCCTATACTCGGCTTCCGCACTTGAGCATGAGATTTCCTTTTGCTTCTTAGTTCTCCAAGTGACCAAGTTTCCGTTGATGAAAGTGCAATACCCGGTTGTAGATCTTCTATCATTCCTATCTCCGGCCCAATCCTCATCACAATAACCAACCACCTCTGAGCTCTCATTCTTTCCCATCCAAACTCCTAAACCCGGATTATCCTTCAAGTACCTAAGGATCCTCTCAACCATTTGCCAATGGTAAACCACCGGTTTTTGCATATGTTGACTAACTTGATTTACCGCAAAGCTTATATCCGGTCTTGTGAGTGTCAAATAGATCAATTTTCCCACAAGTCTCCAATATCTTGATGGATCCTCATACGGTTCAATCTCTTTCTCCCCCTTTCGATCACCCTTGTAGCCTTCTTCTAATGGGGTCTTGGCTGGCTTTGCTCCAAGTTTGCCGGTTTCTTTCAACAAATCCAATGTGTATTTCCTTTGGGAGATATGCAACCCATTCTTGAACCTACACACCTGAATCCCAAGGAAATACTTCACTTCTCCAAGATCTTTCATCTCAAATACCGATTTAAGGAAGTCCTTTGTGTCTTGAATTCCTTGCTTATCACTCCCGGAGATGATCATATCATCCACATAGATCAAAACAACAACTATTCCATTCGGTCCTTGAAGAGTGAAGAGTGTGTGGTCTAGCTCACACTTCTTGAATCCTCTCTCCTTAAGTGTTGAGCTAAGCTTCTTGTACCAAGCTCTTGGTGATTATTTCAACCCATAGATAGCCTTATTGAGCTTGAGGACCTTTCCGGGAGCTATAGTGGTGTCAAGGTCAGGTGGTGGAGTCATATATACTTCTTCCTCAAGGTCTCCCTGTAAGAAAGCATTCTTCACATCCATTTTCCACAAATCCCAATCTAAATTTGCCGCCAAAGAAAACACCACTCTCACCGTGTTAAGCTTTGCAACCGGGGCAAATGTATCCGTGTAGTCATCCCCATAGGTTTGGGTAAATCCTCTAGCCACCAACCTAGCCTTATACCTCTCAAGATCTCCATTACTCAAGTACTTTATGGTGAATACCCATTTAGAGCTCACGGTCCTTTTTCCTTCGGGAAGATCCACTTCGTCCCAAGTGTGATTCTTAACCATAGCTCCAACCTCATCATCAACCGCTTCTACCCAATGCTTATCTTCCATAGCTTCCTCATAGGTCCTAGGAATAGTATACTCATCGATCTTCGTCACGAATGCCCTATGAGAAGAAGGTAAAAGGGCGAGCGAACACACCGCTTGGATTGGATGTGCTACGGCTTCATTGTTGAAGTAGACCCGACTCTCTTTCCATTGAGAGGGGTCTTTCCTTATCCTTGTACTTCTACACAAAACCGGTTCTACAACTTCTTCTTGGACCACTATATCCGGAGCTATATCTTGGCCTTTCTCTACCGAAGCTTCATCATGATTGGCTTCCTCTAGGATTGCATCTTGAATCGTTTCTTGATTTTCTTGAACTTCTTCCTCTTGAACCGTTTCTTGAACTTCTTCCTCTTGCGTCACTTCCTCTTGAACCGGTGGAGCAATGTTTTGATCACTCATTTTGTCTCTTGGCTCATGATTCCCAAGGTTTTGAAGAAGGAATCGCAAGTTTGAGCCAAGGTCCGATGGGGTAGCTAGATCACTCAAGTCACCACGATCTTTGACATCATAGAACCCTTGATCCTCAATGAACTTCACATCTCTAGACACAAATGTTTTCCTCGAGCTTGGGTCGTAACATTTGTATCCCTTTTGTGTTGAGGAATAACCAAGGAAGATGCATCTTGTACTCTTAGGCTCTAGCTTGTCCCTTAGTTCCCTAGGTACCAAAACAAAGCAAACACACCCAAAAACTCTCAAATGATCAAGAAAAGGTTTGGTCTTATTAAGTACCTCAAATGGAGAGATGTCGTCAAGAATCTTTGTAGGTGTCCGATTAATTAAGTAGCAAGCGGTCATGACCACATCTCCCCAAAATCTTCTTGGCACATTCATATGGAACATCATGGCTCTAGAAACCTCCATTAAGTGTCGATTCTTCCTTTCGGCCACACCATTTTGTTGTGGAGTGTATGGACAAGTCGTTTGATGCACAATGCCAAGTTTAGCTAAGTGGTCTTTGAATCGATTGCTCGTATATTCACCACCGTTATCTGTTCTAAAAATCTTAATCTTGGCATTGTAATTGTTAGCAATATAGGCTTGGAAATTTTCAAATGCATCAAAGACTCTATCCGTAGAAGGTAAAAGAGTAAGCCATGTATATTTCGATTTTTCATCAATGAATGTGACAAAGTATTTATTGTTATCTCTAGATGCGCAAGGTGAAGTCCAAACATCCGAATGCACAAGATCAAAGTAAGTTTTATAAATAGTAGATGATTTCATAAAAACCGATTTACAATGTTTTCCAAGAATACAAGTTTCACAAGACAAATGATCAAAGGAAACATTGGGAAACATTATTTCAAGAGCCCGAGAATGGGGATGTCCTACTTTAGCATGCCACATTGCATTATTTGCTACTCCTAAACAATTTTGAGATCTAACTGAACTAGATGAGCTTGATGATAAGTCTTCTAAGATATATAGATCATCCTTGGTGCCACCACCTCCTATCACTTTTCCGGATTCAATATCCTGAAAATGGAAGTCATTAGGACCAAAGATTGCATAACAATTCAAGTCACTAGTCATTCTTTTAACCGAGAGCAAATTTGATTCAAAGTTTGGCATGTAAAACGCTCTAGAGTTCTTATTAAACAAGTTCAAGTTTCCAATTCCTTTGATAGGTATATTTTCACCATTTGTAATCATCACATTTCCTCTAGACGGTTCAAGTTTCTCAAGCAAGTTCAAGTTAATAATTGATACGGGCTCAAATTCACCCTAACTACTCTCTCAAATTAAGAGATCGTAGTAGTATTTAGGGATCGAATCCACAGGGAATTGAATACACAATCAATCTCAGTGTTCAAATTATGCTAAGTAAAAAGAAGTAATTGTAATCACAATTCATAAAACAAGTAAACAAGAGATGGCTTAATTTCAAGTTCTCAAAGAGACGAAAGCTAGGCCATGGAGATTTCTTCAGGTAATGAATCGAAATCAAAGATATAACAACTGTCGAGGTTCAATTAAGCACCGTTCTAGAAGAGAGTATAGCTAGCTAACTTCCGTTACAAAGGCTATCTATCCTTAAATCCTCAAATCCCAAATTCATTTGCGAATTCATCGAATCTAAACAAGCAATTAGTACAAGTTCGATTTGTTCACAAAATCCCTAAGCCAAATTCCTTTGTGAATAGGTAATTTTGCCCATCTAGACTAGTTCAGGTTATTAATCTCACTTCCGTGACTAATCAACAATCCTAAGATCAAGATTCTAAGTGATCAAGATAGATTCTAGCATTAGAAACAGTCTAGATGAAGAACCAACGGATAAACCTCAGCAGATCTGCGATCTTAAAGATTTCTCATCAAAACCCAAGAAATCCCCAAAACCTAACAAGTGATTTACTCAGAAATAGATGATGAAATCATAATAACTGAATAGATTTGCATAAAAGAGTAAGAGTAGAAGATACAAAAGGGTTTGTAGGTAGTGGATGTCAAGAACATGTGATTTCCCTCAAAGCTCTTCAAAATCTCTCCTTTTCTCTATGTCCCACGAAAACAAGATGATATGTGGGGACAACCTAAATAACCAATTTATACAAGTGCCAAAATTAGGTCTAAAAACAGATATTTTTGGCTTTTGCAGACCGCGTGTCGATCGACATAGATTTCTGTCGATCGACACGAGACTCTCTGCCTTAACATTATCCGATCTTTAAAATACTCCGTCGATCGACAGGATATTTACACAAATACCATGTGTCGATCGACAGGCCATGCTGCTCGATTCCACTTGGATCTTTTCAGCTACAAAATGCTCCAAAATGATCCAAATGTTTCCATTAAGCTCCAATTGGCCATTTCCTGCAAAACACTATAAAAGATACACAAATACCAAAAATACTATACAAAACCGACTTATATCATGGTTAAAAACGGGTAAAAACCATGATATATCAACTCCCCCAGACTTAGCATTTGCTTGGCCTCAAGCAAAACATACACCTAGAATGTAATTGTAATCACAATTCATAAAACAAGTAAATTAGAGATGGTTTAATTTCAAGTTCTCAAAAAGACGAAAGCTAGGCCATTGAGATTTCTTCAGGTAATGAATTGAAATAAAAGATATAACAACTGTCGAGGTTCAATTAAGCATCGTTCTAGAACTCAAACACGAGAGTATAGCCAGGTAACTTCCGTTACAAAGGCTATTTATCCTTAAATCCTCAAATCCCAAATTCCTTTGCGAATTCATCGAATCTAAACATGCAATTAGTACAAGTTCGATTTGTTCAAAAAATCACTAAGCCAAATTCCTTTGCGAATAGGTAATTTTGCCCATCTAGACTAGTTCAGGTTATTAATCTCACTTCCGTGACTAATCAACAATCCTAAGATCAAGATTCTAAGTGATCAAGCTAGATTCTAGCATTAGAAACAGTCTAGATGAAGAACTAACGGATAAACCTTAACAGATCTGCGATCTTAAAGATGTCTCATCAAAACCCAAGAAATCCCCAAAACCTAACAAGTGATTTACTCAGAAATAGATGATGAAATCATAATAACTGAATAGATTTGCATAAAAGAGTAAGAGTAGAAGATACAAAAGGGTTTGTAGGTAGTAGATATCAAGAACATGTGATTTCCCTCAAAGCTCTTCAAAATCTCTCTTTTTCTCTATGTCCCACGAAAACAAGATAAAATGTGGGGACAACCTAAATAACCTATTTATACAAGTGCCAAAATTAGGTCTAAAAACAGATATTTTTGGCTTTTGCAGACCGAGTGTCGATCGACACGAGACTCTCTACCTTAACATCATCCGATCTTTAAAATACTTCGTTGATCGACAGGATATATACACAAATACCCTGTGTCGATCGACAGGCCATGCTGCTCGATTCCACTTGGATCTTTTCAGCTCCAAAATGCTCCAAAATGATCCAAATGTTTCCATTAAGCTCCAATTGGCCATTTTCCTGCAAAACACTATAAAAGATACACAAATACCAAAAATACTACACAAAACCGACTTATATCATGGTTAAAAAAGGGTAAAAACCATGATATATCAACTCCCCCAGACTTAGCATTTGCTTGGCCTCAAGCAAAAAATACACCAAGAATGTGAAAGAGGTTTGAAAATAAGAACATACCTTCCCTGAATGCAGCGAATTGACCTTTCCAGTTAGTGAACCACATGATTCAGAACCAACCAAAACTAGACCGCCATGTACTTCTCCGCAGACATTCTCGGCCTTCCAAATTCATCGCCCACTTCTCAGCATAATCCGTTAGTCTTCATCGCTTGATTTCAATGGTCATCAAAGCCATGAACCTTCTAGACTCATTCCAATACTGCACCGTGACAAATCAACCTATACAACACTTGGTACTCTTTCTCTCCCCCAGACTTATTTTGTTCTATATTTATATATATACATTTTTTTTTTTTTTTGTGATTGTTGAACTCGAAGCAGTGCATATTTCACTATTGTTGTTCCTTGTTAGGAGACAGGGTCGTGACTCACTACTATTGTTCCTTGTGAGGAGACAGGCTCGTGAGATTGCTCGTCTTCAACATCCGTTTCACGGGACTCAGACTGCCGCTTTTGAGCTGGGTGATCACCTCGAGTACAGATTGACTGGATTTTATTCCTCATCTTGTACTCAAAGACTATCATTTCACCCCAATCCTAGTACATATATATATATAGTACATATATATATATTTTATATGGGGAGAGGAGTACCATTACTTTCAACAGGGGGTTGCATTTATCAGGTACGAATGAGGAGTCAAGCTCAATGGACATCGGTCCCAAAGAGAATCGTGCAGTAGCTCTGACTTGGCGGATTATACTGGAAGTAGTTGACGTTTCCGGTTAACTGGGCAATCCTGGGATTTCTCATTAGTCTAGCTCTGAACCGGTCAATTGGAAGAATGGTCACACGCTGAAAAAGAAGCTCCACTGAACCAAAAGAAGGGTTGTTTCAACTAGGTTTGACTCAATAAAAAATTTTGTTTACTCACAAAAACAAACAAAAACAAAACTATGTTAGCAACGAACCTCCCCCAAACTTAAACAACACTGTCCCTAGTGTTATCAAGGTTGAAATTGGCAAAAGAAATCAAACGAAGCGTGAACTTGTTCGAAAAAGTGTAGAAAATACCCCTTTGGTTCAATGTTCCAAACCTGCATCTACAGATATTCAACAAAGGATCAACGGGAAAAACACAATGCAATCAAGTTCACTAATCGTTTCAAATTCCAACTAAAAATCCGAAATCAAAGTACAAATTTTTTTTAAAATTCCACAAATACAAAGAAGCTAAAACACACATCTGAAAAGGGAAAAAAGATAAAATAAAGATAAAGCAGAACGGAGGAAGGGAACTAGTCCTCCTCCTCAACGTGATGGTGCTCTGATGGTGCTTGAGAAGAATCTGGTGGTGGTGAGTTCCGTGGAGACGTTGTGCGGGGGTGAATACAGCTGGATTTACACGACATCGCATCCCATGTCGCCTTCAGAGCCTTAGCGATCCAGTTGAAGCGCTGGTCCTCATCGAGTGGTCCATCGGGGAGTCTCGGGAAATGATGCGCATGATCAGGCTCCTGCTGCGTCTGCTCTGGCGGTGCATGCGAGGTGCTAGCTCCCCGTGTTGTGAGTTTCCTAGTCGGCTCTACCGGCTTAAGCAATTCCGCCGGTGGATCGAAGAAGATAAGCGAATGGTCATTAGTGACCCGCAGAAACTCTACAACACTCCTAATTTCCACCCTTCTCTTTTGGTCTCTCGCAATCGGGAAAATCCAGTGGATAGGATGGTCAGTCGTGATCCAATGAGCATTCTTCATGTGCTCCATGTCCACATATGCACTCTTACTCTCTACCGTATATCCGCTCTTGGAAACTTTGCATCGCTCGAAGATCGGAGTAAGGATGCTCCCCACAGGTAATTGCTTCTTACCTGGGTTAGTAAGAGAAAGCGGAGTGTGCTTGAGCGAGTAAAGGTACTCCATCAACACCATTCCCATGTTCGGAGTTGTAGTGTCCCAAGTATCATTATGCACGATGCTCCTCAAAGCATATGAAAGCAGGACAACCTCGTGACTCCTAACCTTAACTGGCTCCATCTTGCATATGATGGTGGAGGAAATCAAGCGAAGCAGGTAGCGGGCTACAGGATGACGCACATCAGCCTGTGCAGAACCCCCCACCTGATAAGGACCAGTACTAATCATATCCCACAGTGTATGTACGCCTCCAGCAATGTATTGACCTTAGAACCTCATTTGTGCTAAGGGAAAATAAAAATAAAGATCGGAGGAAATCTAAAGTTGTGATGTTGCGGTTATCGGCCCGCGGATCAGTTCCATCGAGACGCGGGACGAGAGGATCGGGTCAGTACGAGACTCAGTACGTGACTTCGAGACGATCAGTTCAGTACGTGCGGATCCGGGGAGCATCGTGTCATCTTCGACCCGCGGGACGAGAGACATCGAGGACCATCCGAGGCTCGGGACAGATGCAGCAACGGGTCACGTGAAGCAGGGTCGGATCTTCTTGCGGGTATTCGGATAAACACGCGGGTCATCCTTCACTTACCGGAACGACGCCGTTCTCGTCTACCCGCGTGTACCAAGACGCAACACCATCCGGATACGCGAAGACGCGTCATCTGGTCCGGATCAGCACGAGCGGCCGTACGACTGTCCGGCCTTGAACGCCATCTTTTTCCTTATCCGTTCCAATGGATAGATTTTAAATCCGGTCATTGTCTTTTCTATTTATGGGTTGTTCCCAATCATTTGTAAACTAATCTTTGAGAAAAATAAAAATATCAAAGTTCATACTCTCTTACTCTTATGGTTCCCTAATCTTCCACTCTCTTAATCTCTACTAAATCTTTACTCAAATCTACTCTAAATCTTTCATATTCTTACATGGTATCAGAGCAACAAGCTCTTGGGATTCTAAACTTGTTAGATTGAATCGGTATGGGAAGATTTCCATTCTTCTCATGCGCTTAATCTAACATATACTTTGATCCGAATCTTTTCAAAGCTCAAAGCTTTCACCTTTCTCTTCCAAAGCTCAAAGCTTTCATCGCTTCAATCATAAAGCTCTAAGCTTTCTCCTTGGTTCCGAATCATTTCAAAAGCTTAAAGCTTTCCTTTTATCTCAAACAAAGCTCAAAGCTTTCTCCTTTGTCTCTCATAAAGCTCAAAGCTTTCTCTTGATTACAAGATCAAAACCAACAAAATGATGAATGTATTCGAAAACACCAAACCGATCGTTGCTCCGGTGGTTCTTAAGGGAAGAAACTACCTCCTTTGGTCAAGGACGACCAAAACAGCTTTGTGTGGCCGTGGGTTATGGAGTCACATCGACCTCTCTCTTCGTGAAGCTACCTATGATGGTTCGTCGGATGAGGAAGAAGGTGAAGCGGCTAGGGCGGCGGAGGCCAAGTGGTTTCAAGAAGATCAAACCGTTCTAGCCATCCTTCAAAATGGTTTGGAAGCATCTATCCTTGAGGCCTACTCTTATTGTGAAACGGCTAGTGAGTTATGGGAAACTCTCAAAAACGTGTATGGTAATATTTCCAACCTCACTAGGGTCTTTGAGGTGAAAAAGGCGCTCAACGAGCTAAGCCAAGAGGATATGGAGTTCACTAAACACTTTGGGAGATATCGATCTTTGTGGGCCGAGCTTGAGATGCTTAGGCCAAGTACCATAGATCCGGAGGTGCTTAATGAAAGAAAAGAGCAAGACAAAGTCTTTGGACTCCTCCTTACCTTGAATCCGGTGTACAACGATCTCATCAAGCACCTCCTCCGTTCGGATGTGTTACCAAGCCTTGAGGATGTTTGTTCTCAAATCCAAAGGGAACAAGGATCACAAGGGTTATTCGGTGGAAAGAGGGAGCTTCACATGGCTAACCAAGGGTCTTACAACCGCTATGACAACCGGAAGAATGGTGGAACAAGTCGGTATCTCAACCCACATTTAAAGTGTGATCATTGCAAGAAGGAGGGCCACACCAAGGATAAGGGTTGGTTGCTCCATCCTCATCTCCGTACACCTAGAGGGACCAATCCGAATTATCACAAGGGGACTCGGGCTAACTATGTCTCTACTAAACAAGATCAAGAGGGAACCGGATCGTATAAGCAAGGAGAAGAAGCTAACCAAGCCGACTATGTGAGGAAGACCGACTTGGAGGCTCTCATCAAGTCAATTGCTTCACTCAAAGAGTCCGGTAAAACCTTCTATTCTCGTAAACCGAGTGACTCTCTTGTGGTTGATTCGGGTGCATCTCATCATATGATTAGTATTTTGAATTTGCTTGAAAAACTTGAACCTAGTAAAGGAAATGTGATGATTGCAAATGGAGATAATATTCCGATTAAAGGAATTGGGAACTTGAATTTGTTTAACAAAAGATCTAAAGCTCTCTACATGCCAAATTTTGAATCTAATTTACTCTCGGTTAAACGTATGACTAGTGATTTGAATTGTTTTGCAATCTTTGGTCCTAATGACTTCCATTTTCAGGATATTGAGTCCGGAAAAGTGATAGGAGGTGGTGGTACCAAGGATGATCTCTATGTCTTAGAAGATTTATCACCAAGCTCATCTAGTTCATTTCGTTTTCAAACTTGTTTAGGAGTAGCTAATAATGCAATTTGGCATGCTCGAGTAGGACATCCCCATTCTCGGGCTCTTGAAATAATGCTTCCCAATGTTTCCTTTGATCATTTGTCTTGTGAATCTTGTATTCTTGGAAAACATTGCAAATCGGTCTTTACTAAATCGTCTACTATCTATGAAAATTGTTTTGATCTTGTTCATTCGGATGTTTGGACCTCACCTTGTGCATCTAGAGATAACAATAAATACTTTGTCACATTCATAGATGAAAAATCGAAATACACATGGCTTACTCTTTTACCTTCCAAGGATAGAGTCTTTGATGCATTTGTGAACTTTCAAACCTATATTACTAACCAATTCAATGCCAAGATTAAGATTTTTAGAACAGATAATGGTGGTGAATATATGAGCAACCGATTCAAAGATCACCTAGCTAAGCTTGGCATCGTGCATCAAACGACATGTCCATATACTCCACAACAAAATGGCGTGGCCGAACGGAAAAATCGGCATTTAATGGAGGTTTCAAGAGCCATGAATGTGCCAAGGAGATTTTGGGGAGATACGGTGATGACCGCTTGCTACTTAATCAACCGGACACCGACCAAAGTCCTTGGGGATCTTTCCCCATTTGAGGTACTCACTAAAGAAAAACCCTTTCTTAATCACTTGAAAGTTTTTGGGTGTGTTTGTTTTGTGTTGGTGCCTAGGGAATTAAGGGACAAACTAGAAGCAAAGAGTACAAGATGCATATTCCTTGGATATTCAACAACACAAAAGGGATACAAATGTTATGATCCGAGCTCAAGGAAGACATTTGTGTCTAGAGATGTGAAGTTCCTTGAGGAACAAGGTTTTTATAGGGTCAAAGACCGAGGAGATTTGAGCGACCTTGCGACACCGTCGGACCTTGGCTCTAATTTACGATTCCTTCTTCAAAATCTAGGGAATCATGAGCCAAGAGACAAAATGAATCACCAAGGCCGCAAGATAGTAGTTCAAGAAGATGAGGTTCAAGAAACGGTTCAAGAGGAAACGGTTCAAGAAGATGCGGTTCAAGAGTTGATACAAGAGGAGGTTGGTAATAATGAGGCTTCGGTAAACTTAGAAGAAGACCATGAAGTCAATGAGGAAGTGGTAGCAAGAGACAATGGAACTCCGGAAAATGGAACTCCGGAAGAAGAGGTCCAAGACAAGGTTGAAGCACCGGTTTTGCGTAGAAGCAAGAGGCTAAGGAAGGATCCTTCTCAATGGAAAGAAACCCGAATGTACTACAATAATGAGGCCGTAGCTCATCCTATCCAAGCGGTGTGTTCGCTTGCCCTTTTACCATCTTCTCATCGGGCTTTTGTGGTCAAAATCGATGAACATACAATTCCGAAGACTTATGAGGAAGCTATGGAAGATGAGAAGTGGGTGGAAGCGGTTGATGATGAGGTTGGAGCTATGATTAAGAATCAAACTTGGGATGAGACCGATCTCCCCGAAGGAAAAAGAGCCGTGAGTTCGAAATGGGTCTTTACTATCAAATACTTGAGCAATGGAGATCTTGAGAGATACAAGGCGAGGTTGGTGGCTAGAGGTTTTACTCAAACCTATGGGGATGATTATACGGATACATTTTCCCCGGTCGCCAAACTCAACACCGTAAGGGTGGTGTTCTCTTTAGCGGCTAACTTGGAATGGGATTTGTGGCAAATGGATGTCAAGAACGCATTCTTGCAAGGCGACCTAGAAGAGGAAGTCTACATGATGCCGCCACCTGGCCTTGAACACTCGATTGCTCCCGGCAAAGTTCTCAAACTCAAGAAGGCTATCTATGGGTTGAAACAATCTCCTAGAGCATGGTACAAGAAGCTTAGCACAACACTCAAGGAGAAAGGTTTCAAGAAATGTGAGCTTGATCACACTCTCTTTACACTCCAAGGGCCGAAGGGAATTGTGGTTGTGTTGATCTACGTGGATGATATGATCATATCCGGAAATGATAAGCAAGGGATACAAGAAACCAAAGACTATCTCCACTCGGTATTTGAAATGAAAGACCTTGGAGAGTTGAAGTATTTCCTTGGGATTGAGGTATGTCGATTCAAGAACGGGTTACACATATCTCAAAGGAAATACACCATGGATTTGTTGAGAGAGACCGGGAAGCTCGGAGCTAAACCGGCTAAAACCCCATTAGAAGACGGTTACAAGGGCATTCGAAAGGAGGAGAAAGACAATGAGCCGTATGAGGATCCATCACGATATAGAAGACTTGTGGGCAAGTTGATTTACCTCACTCTTACTAGACCGGATATAAGCTTCGCGGTAAACCAAATTAGTCAACATATGAAGGAACCAACGGTTTACCATTGGCAAATGGTTGAAAGGATCCTTAGATATTTGAAGGATAGTCCGGGTCTAGGAGTTTGGATGGGGAAGAATGAGAGTTCCAAGGTGGTTGGTTATTGCGATGCGGATTGGGCCGGAGATAGGAATGATAGAAGATCTACAACTGGATATTGCACTTTCATCGGTGGAAATCTAGTTACTTGGAGGACGAAGAAGCAAAAGGAAGTCTCATGCTCTAGTGCGGAAGCCGAGTATAGGGCCATGAAGAAATTAACAAACGAGCTTACTTGGTTAAGAGGAATCTTGGCTCACTTGGGAATTGAGACAGATAAGCCGATGATAATGCATTGTGATAATCAAGCCGCAATTCACATTGCTACGAACTCGGTGTTCCATGAGAGGACGAAGCACATTGAGATCGATTGTCACAAGGTTCGAGAGAAGATAGAGCAAGGATGGACGCTACCTTGCTTTACGAGAAGCGAAGATCAACTAGCAGATGTTTTCACCAAATCCGCAAGTCTCAAAGTTTGCAACAACATCTTGGGCAAACTTGGGCTTGTGGATCTCACCCATCCATGAGAAGACCCCTTACTTGCAATCATCACACTCTTTTTCCCTTAGCAAAGTTTTGTCCCACGTGGTTTTCTTTGTTAAGGTTTTTAATGAGGTGATGGTTGCGAGTTCCAAGTTAAGCATAAATTCTTTATGTTTAACTTGAGGGGGAGTATTGACCTTAGAACCTCATTTGTGCTACGGGAAAATAAAAATAAAGATCGGAGGAAATCTAAAGTTGGGACGTTGCGGTTATCGGCCCGCGGATCAGTTCCATCGAGACGCGGGACGAGAGGATCGGGTCAGTACGAGACTCAGTACGTGACTTCGAGACGATCAGTTCAGTACGTGCGGATCCAGGGAGCAACGTGTCATCTTCGACCCGCGGGACGAGAGACATCGAGGACCATCCGAGGCTCGGGACAGATGCACCAACGGGTCACGTGAAGCAGGGTCGGATCTTCTCGCGGGTATTCGGATAAACACGCGGGTCATCCATCACTTACCGGAACGACGCCGTTCTCGTCTACCCGCGTGTACCAAGACGCAACACCATCCGGATACGCGAAGACGCGTCATCTGGTCCGGATCAGCACGAGCGGCCGTACGACTGTCCGGCCTTGAACGCCATCTTTTTCCTTATCCGTTCCAACGGATAGATTTTAAATCCAGTCATTGTCTTTTCTATTTATGGGTTGTTCCCAATCATTTGTAAACTAATCTTTGAGAAAAATAAAAATATCAAAGTTCATACTCTCTTACTCTTATGGTTCCCTAATCTTCCACTCTCTTAATCTCTACTAAATCTTTACTCAAATCTACTCTAAATCTTTCATATTCTTACACAATGTCTCTCGGTAAACCCACAAGTGGAACCTCGGGAAATCCAAAAGTCCTGCAAACACTTGCAGCATTCATCTGTATCGCTTCCCTTTAGCCATGAAGCTCATGGAGAAATTCCTCGGATCTAGCTTCTCCTCTGGAGTTGTCCCGCTGCTAGATAACTTCAAGGTGGCAAAGAATTGGCGGACAAGGTCGGGATACATTTCTGATCTTTCGTCCACCAATTGCATCACCTCATCCTTGATTTTCAGCTGAGCCAGTGACAGTTCATGGACAAACTTGGTGGTCGCTATTGGGACTCGGAGCCACTCGTTGTAGAGGAGGGAGTCATATTCGTCCCAGACGGGTAGTTCCTCCTTCTTCTCAATCTCATCACTGGTCAATACTATCCTCAGCATCACTCCTGGCTTCAGGGACTCAAAGTCAACCTGCATCCTCGTGTTTTCCTCTCTTGGCCACTTCGGTCTAGCACCACGATGGATAGTGTAAGTAGGTGGTGGAGCTTGAGAACTCGAGGCATCATCAGGTCGTTCACGTCTCTTTGTGCCCTATTTTGGTGCCATCTGCAAAGGAAATCAGAAACAAAAACACGCAGACGAAATCAGAAACGAAGAAATAAAATGGACAGAGCCTTTCCTGTCGATCGACATATGTCTCTGTCGATCGACAGAGAGGGCTCTGTCCCAATTCTTCATTCGACCAAATACAACACAAAACTTCGACCAAATCATACTTATCACCACTCCTAGCATCTCTATTAAGCCCGAAATTTGACAAATCAAACACGATTTACACCAATTCAAACCACATCCCAAAACCCCCAAATTTTAAAGCTCAAACCCTAATAATCAAGAACAACACAATTTAGGCACAAAATCGGTTCGAAATTACTCTAAAAGTGTAAAGGAAGTATTAACAACACAAGATTGGAACCAATTTAACCCCAAAACTCATCACTTTTCTTCACAAAAACGGAATGAAAAATCGTGAAAAGGGAAGCATACCTTGTTCGATTGTGAAAACGGGTGGGAGAATCGAATAGAGGAGGAAATTCCAAGTGGATTTGGCTCAAAAATCGATTGATTTGGTCAAGTTTTCGAAAATCTAAAGTTTGGGGAAGATGAAGTGGTTGTCGATCGATGGAGAAGAAGAAGTGAAAAAGTGGAAAAATTTGGTTAAATCCACTTACCTCGTGTGGTTCGCTGCCCGTGTCGATCGACATAGTATAGCTGTCGATCGACACGACGCTCTCTGCCATAACATCTTCAGTTCGTGTCGATCGACATATTTCTATTAAAGATTTCTGTCGATCGACAGATGCCAAAACCAGAAAACCACAACTAAAAACCAAAGCTAAAAACCAAAGTTAGTGAAATAGAAAATTATATACATACTTACAAATGGGTTGCCTCCCATTTAGCGCTTGTTTTTAGTCGTTAGCTTGACTGTGTTGAAGCTCAGGCTTCGGGTGCATCATCCAAGGGTACCATGTGTCCCTCCGGAATCTTGGCTTCTGCCCAGTAATGTTTCACCCTCTGACCATTCACCATGAATTCCCTTCCGTCCTTTATGATTAACACAACAGCTCCATGTGGTCTAACCTCCTTGATTGTGAAAGGACCTGATCAACGAGAACGCAATTTACCAGGAAAAAGCTGTATACGCGAGTTATAGAGCAATACCTGGTCGTTCGGTTCGAAGCTCCTGGAGATTATCTTCTTGTCATGGTATGCCTTTGTCCTCTCCTTGTACAACTTGGAGTTTTTGTAGGCATGAAGTCTGATCTCATCCAGTTCGTTCATCTGGATCAATCTTCGTTCTGCAGCAGGCTTGATGTCGAAATTGAAACGCTTCACCGCCCATACTGCCTTGTGCTCAAGTTCCACCGGAAGATGACATGCTTTCCCATAAAGCAGATGGAAGGGAGTGGTTCCCAGAGGAGTCTTGTAAGCAGTCCTATAAGCCCAGAGTGCATCGTCCAGCTTCGTAGACCAATCCTTCCTCGTGACACTTACCGTCTTCTCAAGGATTTCTTTGATCTGCCAATTTGAAACTTCCACTTGACCACTCATTTTTGGGTGATAAGGACTCGCCACGCGATGATGAACACCGTACTTCTCTAAGAGTTTAGAGAATATCTTGTTGATGAAGTGTGTTCCACCATCACTGATGACTACTTGTGGTACTCCAAATCAGGGGAAGATGATGGTCTTAAACAGCTTAATGACCACCGCGGCATCATTCTTCGGACTAGCAATCGCCTCCACCAATTTGGAGACATAGTCCACAGCGACTAGTATATACTCATTCCCATAAGAAGATGGAAATGGACCCATGAAATCGATGCTCCAACAATCAAAGACTTCAACCTCTAGAATGAAGTTTTACGGCATCTCATGTCGCTTGCTAATCTTTCCTCTCCTCTGACAAGCATCACACTGCTGAATAAACACATTAACATCTTTAAACATTGAGGGCCACCAGAAACCCGCCTGAAGAACCTTGGACACTGTCTTGAATGTGGCAAAGTGCCCTGCATAATCAGACCCGTGACAGTGATAAAGCACATCTCGAGCTTCGCGTTCTACAATGCATCTCCTATAGAGCCCATCTGAACAATGTCGGTATAGATAAGGCTCATCCTAATAGTACCTCCAGAGTTCTCTCATGAATTTCTTCTTCTCATAGCCCTTGAGATCATCCGGTGTAGTCTCTGCAGCAAGGTAATTGGCTATGTCGCTGAACCAAGGTCTATCGCTTTCCGAAACTGCGTTTGACTCGTGAAGTTCCATCTGAGCATTCAGTGTCGATCAACATGGCTGGTTCGTGTCGATCGACATAGGATGTTCAGCACAATGGTGTTCGGACAGTAAGCACTATGTCGATCGACATAGGTCTCCGTCGATCGACGGTGAAGTCTCTGTCTCAACACTTAGCCGATTTCCCTCTTTGGTCGCTTGGGATCCAATCTCTATGAAGTGGACACTTTCCTCTGGGAAGTAATCATCGATTGGTACACTATCTTCTATCCGAATGCGCGAGAGATGATCCGCTACACCATTCTCTACTCCCTTTTTGTCCTTCACCTCAATGTCAAATTCTTGTAGGAGGAGGATCCATCTTAACAACCTCGGTTTAGCGTCTTTCTTTTGCATCAAGTACTTTAGTGCGGAATGATCCATGTGCACTGTCACCTTGGCTCCAATCAAGTAAGAACAAAACTTCTCGAAGGCGAAAATGACTGCTAACAACTCCTTTTCAGTAGTTGCATAGTTCCTTTGAGTTTCGTCTAGCGTTCTACTAGCGTAGTAGATGGCATGAAGTTTCTTGTCCTTCTTTTGTCCTAACACCGCCCCAACTGCGTAGTCACTAGCATTGCACATCACCTCGAAAGGTAGATCCCAGTCAGGAGGTTGCACTATTGGGGCACTCACCAAAACCTGTTTGATCTGCACAAAAGCGGTTAGACAATTAGCATCAAAATCAAATTTGATGTCTTTACAGAGCAACGTGGTGAGTGGTCGAGCAATTTTTGAGAAGTCCTTGATGAATCGCCGGTAAAACCCGTATGCCCAAGGAAACTACGAATCTCCCTAACTATAGTTGGCGGTTGAAGGCTCGTCATTACTTCAATCTTGGCACGGTCCACCTCAATTCCATCAGCTGAAACTCTATGGCCAAGCACAATCCCATCTTGCACCATGAAGTGGCATTTCTCCCAATCAAGAACCAAGTGCTTCTCCACGCATCGAGCAAGCACTTTCTCTAAGTTGTCAAGGCAGTCCTTGAACGAATCACCGTGGACTGAGAAGTCATCCATGAAGACCTCCATATAATTCTCAATCATGTCGGTGAAGATGGAAATCATACACCGTTGGAATGTCGCTGGAGCATTACAAAGTCCAAAGGGCATTCTACGGTATGCAAAAGTACCATAAGGACAAGTAAATGTCGTCTTCTCCTGGTCATCCGGATGGATGGGGATTTGGAAGAATCCAGAATACCCATCGAGGAAACTGTAGTAGGGATGCCTTGCTAAACGCTAAAGCATTTGGTCAATGAAGGGCAATGGGAAGTGGTCCTTCCTTGTGGCCGCGTTTAGCTTCCTATAATCTATGCACATCCGATGTCCAGTAACAGTTCTCATCGGAATTAGCTCATTCTTCTCATTCTTTACCACTGTGACGCCTCCTTTCTTTGGTACCACGTGAACAGGGCTAATCTAAATACTGTCAGAAATGGGATAGATGATCCCAGCCTCTAGGAGTTTCAAGATCTCCTTCTTGACTTCCTACAAATTTGGATTAAGCCGCCTTTGATGCTCAACTGATGATTTGCTCTCATCCTCAAGGTGGATCCTATGCATACACAAGTCCGAAGAGATACCTGCAATATCATAAAGAGAATAGCCAAGAGCTGGGTGAAACTTCCGCAGCTTGCTCAGCAGTAAGGCGAGCTTTGGATTGTTCAAAGAAGAATTAACAATCACAGGGTATGTAGCACTTTGACCAAGAAAGGCGTACCTTAGTCCTGCGGGAAGTGGTTTGAGCTCAAGCTTTGGAGCTTTTTGTTCACTCCAATAACTAACTCGTGGAGTTTTCGCTGAAGCTTCCCCCAAACTCGCACTAGTAACCAATTTCTTCCATTGCCTGCTAGCATCCATCATCCTAGCATAAACCCTTGCATCATCATCAAATTGTCCTTCCTCTTGTACAGAGTTCACCAAGGTCCTTTCCAAGGGATCAATGGGATGTATCTCATTGAAAACTTCCTGCGCGAGGTCGGTAAGTGTGTTCACGTAGAAGGTGTGCCCATCTATTGTAGGTCTCTTAATAAGCTTGTCCATTTCGAACTTCATCTCGAGACCTCCTAATCTCAAAGTCATACTGCCTCCTTTGCAGTCAATCATAGCACCGGCCGTGGCCAAGAAAGGTCTACCCAGGATAAGAGGATCCTTGGATTCCTCGTTGTAATATAGAACAACAAAGTCAGTAGGAATCAAACAGTTCCCAACCTTGATTGGGACATCTTCCAATACTCCTTCTGGAATCCTTACTGACCTATCCGCTAGGATAAGAGTAATCCTAGTGGATTGGAAATCTGTCATCCCAAGACTCACGGCAACTGAATGTGGCATGAGGTTGACACCAGAACCTAGATCACAGAGAGACCTCGGAAATCTATCCTTGAAGATCAAACAATCCAAAACAAAGCTTCCTGGATCCGTTAACTTCTCTGGAATCCTGTTCTGAATCACTGCACTTACTTGTTCAGAAATCATAGCCACTCCTTCGTCAATGCCAAACTCTTGGTGACCATCTTCTTTACATACCGTCGTATCACAGGACTGAGTCTAACGGCTTCAACAAAAGGAAGCTCTATCATTAGCTTGTCTATGATGGTCTTGCATCTTGCATCTTCAAGCTCTTGCTTAGACTTCTTCTGACTCTTTGGATAAGGTACTTTGGGTTTGTACACTCTCTCGACTGCACTATCTGACGGTTTTGAAGGAGAAGTCGGACTGGGGGACTCCTCTCGATCGACAGCGATAGGTCCTGTCGATCGACAGGTATCTGGTTTCAACGTATCGACCTCTTTCTTCCCTCTGTCGATCGTCACAGGAGTCTCTGCCAAAACTTTCTCTGTTTGTGTCGATTGACAGGAAGGCGTGTCGATCGACGGAGAGGCCTCTGCCAGAATTTCATCTTCATCAAACTCTCTTAACTCATCAAAATTTTCCGTACCAAGTCCTTTCCTCAACACAGGCCCTTGGATTTCTTTCCCACTCCTCGTTGTGATGGCAGCAATGGTATGCTTCGGGTTAGCATCCGTTCTAGATGGAAGAAATCCTTCTTGTCTCCTAGAGTTCTCGGCGGTTTGAGCAACTTGAGTGTCTAGCTTCTTCACGTGGAGATTGATTGCCTCAATTTTTCCATTCAGGTCGGTGTACAAAGCATCGATTTTGCCATTGAAGTTCACCGTCATCTTCTGCTGACCCTCTAGAATTTGCTCTAGCATCGAATCTATCTTGTTATCTGACATCTTAGGAGGAGGAGTTTGATAAGAAGAAGAACCATAGTTCCTAGTGAAACTGCTATGATAAGGTTTCTGATAGTCCGTATTCTGGAATTGCGGTTTGGTGTAGCTAGGTGTGGCTTGATTTCCAGTGAATGTAGATCTCTGATTGTTTCCACTGTAGTTGCCTCCACTGTAGTTTTTGTTACCCTGCTGATTACCAAACCTCTGTCCCTGAAAAGCATTACCACCAACGTAGTTGCAGTCCTCTTCATCCTCTTCTTCCTTTGGAATGAAGGTTTCTATCTCTTGAGCAAACTGCACCTACTTCTTTCCCACTAACAAGTTGTGCACCGAGTCTAGCTTGGCTTCCATCTTAGCCATATTACCTCCATCTGCGCTCTTGCCAAGCGGCTTCCTCTCGAAGTCTATGTTCTTGGTGCTACTACTTGAAGCCAACGCATCACTTGGAACATTGGTGTTGAAGTTCCCCCTACTTGCTGAATCCAAAGACATATGGTATCTCCAATCGATTCCTCTGAAGAAGATTCCTAACAGCTGCACATCACTAAAACCATGATGAGGACAATCTCTCTGGTAGGATTTGAATCTTACCCAGGCATCCTTGAACGCTTCAGTTGGTCCTTGTCTGAATATCGAAATCTTCATCCTTAGATCCTCAGACCTTGTCTCATCGAAAAAGTTGATGAGGAAAGCATTCTTTGTGTCCTCCCAAGTAGTTAAAGAACCGGGTGCTAACTGCTTAAGCCAGTAAGCTGCTTCTCCCCTGAGAGAATACGGGAAGAGCTTACAGAAAAGGTAGTCTTCAGGAACTCCATTGGCTTTGATGCTGCTAAGTCCTCAAACATCTCGATGTGGTCCATGGGATGTTCTGAAGGAAGACCATGAAAAGGGTGTTGAGCCACCAAAGAGAAGTAAGCGGGCTTCAGCTCAAAGTCATTCCTAGGAAAGGAAGGAGGTCTAATAGCAGCCCTGTTGGAGTAGAACTCCTGAGGCCTGTAGTTCTCTCTTAAAGTACGGACATGCTCAGCTGGCTCGCCCTGTTCCTCTGGTATCACAGTTCCATCGTCTTCAGTACGCTGACCTTGAGCGTTGTACTTCTGTCCTTGGTGGTCCGTGATGATTCCATTTGCACCGCGGAGTAAGATTACTCTGTTGTTGGCCATATTGGCTGCTCTCGTTGCTGCTCGGTTTGCTCGCTCTAACTTTCCAATCTCAGGATTGAGATCGACTAGCTCTTCGTTTCGATTGCTTCTGGTTGGGCGATTAGGCATAAACTTGAAACACACAAATACCAAGAGAAAAGAGCAAGTTAGTAATAAAACAAAAATAAATACTTAGACAAAATCTTAGTAACTTGAATTGAATGGTAAATTCAACTCCCCGGCAACGGCGCCAAAATTTGATACGGGCTCAAATTCACCCTAACTACTCTCTCAAATTAAGAGATCGTAGTAGTATTTAGGGATCAAATCCACATGGAATTGAATACACAATCAATCTCAGTGTTCAAATTATGCTAAGTAAAAAGAAGTAATTGTAATCACAATTCATAAAACAAGTAAACAAGAGATGGCTTAATTTCAAGTTCTCAAAGAAACGAAAGCTAGGCCATGGAGATTTCTTCAGGTAATGAATCGAAATCAAAGATATAACAACTGTTGAGGTTAAATTAAGCACCGTTCTAGAACTCAAACACGAGAGTATAGCCAGCTAACTTCCGTTACAAAGGCTATCTATCTTAAATCCTCAAATCCCAAATTCCTTTGCGAATTCATCGAATCTAAACAAGCAATGAGTACAAGTTCGATTTGTTCACAAAATCCCTAAACCAAATTCCTTTGCGAATAGGTAATTTTGCCCATCTAGACTAGTTCAGGTTATTAATCTCACTTCCGTGACTAATCAACAATCCTAAGATCAAGATTCTAAGTGATCAAGATAGATTCTAGCATTAGAAACAGTCTAGATGAGGAACCAATGGATAAACCTCAACAGATCTGCGATCTTAAAGATTTCTCATCAAAACCCAAGAAATCCCCAAAATCTAACAAGTGATTTACTCAAAAATAGATGATGAAATCATAATAACAGAATAGATTTGCATAAAAGAGTAAGAGTAGAAGATACAAAAGGGTTTGTAGGTAGTGGATATCAAGAACATGTGATTTCCCTCAAAGCTCTTCAAAATCTCTCTTTTTCTCTATGTCCCACGAAAACAAGATGATATGTGGGGACAACCTAAATAACCTATTTATACAAGTGCCAAAATTAGGTCTAAAAACAGATATTTTTGGCTTTTGCAGACCGAGTGTCGATCGACATAGGTCTCTGTCGATCGAGACGAGACTCTCTGCCTTAACATCATCCGATCTTTAAAATACTCCGTCAATCGACAGGATATATACACAAATACCCTGTGTCGATCGACAGGCCGTGCTACTCGATTCCACTTGGATCTTTTCAGCTCCAAAATGCTCCAAAATGATCCAAATGTTTCCATTAAGCTCCAATTGGCCATTTTCCTGCAAAACACTATAAAAGATACACAAATACCAAAAATACTATACAAAACCGACTTATATCATGGTTAAAAATGGGTAAAAACCATGATATATCACTAATCATATGGTGAGAAGCACCCGAATCAACCACTAGAGAACTACTAGGTCTATGAGTATAGAAAGTTTTACCGGACTCCTTGAGTGACGCAATTGACTTGATAAGAGATTCCAAGTCGGATTTCCTCACGTACTCGCCATGGTTGGACTCATCTTCTTGCTTGGATGATCCGGTTCCACCTTGGTCTTGTTTTGCCGAAGTGTAGTTGGCTCTTGAGTAACCCTTTGAGTAACCCGGTCTTGGCAATGGCCGAAGGTGAGGATTGAGCAACCAACACTTCTCCTTTGAGTGACCATCCTTCTTGCAATGCTCACACTTGAGATCCGGATTAAAGTATTTGCCTTTGTAGTACCGGTTATCATTGCGGTTGTAAGCTCCGGCATTGGCCATCGGAAGCTCCCCCTTACCGCCAAATAATCCGTGAGTCCCTTGCTCTCTTTGGATTTTTGAACACACATCCTCCATACTTGGTAGCTTCTCCGACCTTAGAATGTGTTTGGTGAGATCGTTGTAAGCCGGATTCAAAGTGAGGAGCAACCCGAAGACTTTGTCTTGCTCTTTCCTCTCATTTATCACCTTAGGATCAATGGAACTTGGTCTCAACATATCAATCTCCGACCATAAAGACCGATACTTTCCCAAATGCTTCGTGAACTCCATGTCTTCTTGATGGAGATTGTTGATAGCCTTCTTTACTTCAAACACACGCGCCAAATTCGAGACATTTCCATACATATTCTTCAATGTCTCCCAAAGCTCAAACGCCATCTCGCAATAAGAATACGCCTCAAGAATGGAGGCCTCAAGACCATTTTGAAGAATGGCCAACACGGTGTGGTCCTCTTGGAACCACTTTGCTTCTCTATCCTTTGTGAAATCTTCATCTTCTTCTTCGGATGAATCATACACCGGTTTGGATGAGGTATCGATGTGGCTCCACAACCCTCGGCCACATAGAGCTATTTTCGTGGTTCTTGACCATAACAAGTAATTCTCTCCCTTGAGAGTCATCGGAAATTCCAAAGGTTTTGAGTTATCGAAAGAACTCATTTTTGAATGTAAGTTCAAAGCTTTTAGAAACGATTTGGAATTAACTACTCTATATGTATGTTAAATCAAGCGTATAAAGAGAATAGAAATTGATATGTATATAATGATTTGATCTAACGATTTAAAGAAAATCCCCAAACCGGAAAGATTATTGAGAGATTGAGATTAGAAGATTGACAAAGAGAAGATTGAGATTATTGGAGTATTGAGGTCACAAAGATCAAACTTGCTCTGATACCATGTAAGAATTGTGGAAGAATAAGAGAGATTAAGATAAGATTGATGGAGATTAAGAGAGATTAAGGAAGATTAAGAGATTTTGTAACCATGAAGAATAAAGGAGAATATGAACTTAAATAGAGAAACAACTTCTAAAAGAAAGAAAGAAAAGAGCCGTTGGAATTTTGTCTGTGGCAGTCGTGTCGATCGACACTCCTTGTGTGTGTCGATCGACACGTCTTCCCAACGGTTAAATACCAACGCTCGGATTGCAACGGCTGAATCGCAACGGTCATATCCCAACGCTCGAATTCAAACTCTGGGACTCGTGTCGATCGACACCTTCGTTCCGCGTCTTTCTTTTTCCAGAGACGGGAATGTCGATCGACACTCTTGTCCATTTTCTTTCCCTTAGAACATATTGATGGTACTAAGGTTAATATCCTCGTGCGGCCTTCTTCATTCTTCATGCGGCCTCACTCCTTCTCATCTTGAATGGCCTAGAACACCACTTACCCAGCCTTAAACATGCTTGGTCTTCCATTTCCCAAAGTGATCCGAATATGTCTAACTTTGGGTATTCTTGATTCTTCTCTTGAACACCTTTGTGTTCTCCTTGTTTAACACTCCCCCGCAAGTTAATACGCATATGACGTGAAGTATTAACTTGGAGATACAAGGAGAGACCTCATTAAAACTTTAGTGGGAAAACCCTTTGGGACAAAACCACACTAAGGAAAAAGAGTATCAATCCAAGATCTTAAGGGTTTTAAACCAAAGTCTTTTCCAATTTGTTGAGCTTCACCTCGGCTCCTCTTTGATCCGCCTCGGTCTTGCTCTTCTTCTTTTAGCTTCGGCCTCAACTTATCCGTGATAGCTTCGGCCTTGCTTCTTCTTTTGAGCGACCTTCCTAATACTCCCCCGCACTCTTAGCCGTCGTGAAGATTTGTGAACAAAGGCTAAGAGTGGAGTTCGGCCTCATCTTTGGCCTTTTTGATACCTTCGGCCTTCTTGATTCTTCCAGTCCACTTTTCTGGAAATGAGACCGACCGGTCTTAATAAAGGACCAACCGGTCGGTTCGGTAGAGTTTGATGGTGTGGTTGGATTTGGTCGGGAAGAGCACTTGTCTCCATGTTTGTGAGATGATTCATCACCTTCCACCAGTCATTCCTCTCCACTTCTTTTGCGGCGGCTGTTCTTGGTGGTCATTCCACCCGTCTTTCCTCTCCGCTTTTTGTGGCGGCTGTTCTTGGTGGTCATTCCACCCGTCTTTCCTCTCCACTTCTTTTGCGGCTGCTGTTCTTGGTGGCCATTGGTTCTAATCTTCAAACATGTGCTTCACCTTCTCCCCCGTACACACAACTTCAACCGATCCGGTTGTTCTTTGATAATCACTCTTGAAATTAGGAATTCTTCTCCCCGGCTTGTCTTGTAGAATTGGAGTGGCTCGTCGATTAGACAGCTTCAAGTTCAGATTTTCCCTTTCAGGCTCGTCGATTATGTAGCCAACAGTTCGTATTTTCCCTTCCAACTACTCCAAGCTTATGGTCTCCAAGTTTGTACAAGTCATGACCATAGAGAATAAGGGGTCCGGTCATAACTAGCACAAACTTGATTTTCTTAAGTTCCATTCCACCTCTTGAAATTCCAAGTTTCTTCTCAACCTTCCTTAACGCCAAGTCTAATACCTCCGAAGCCTCTCAATCTCTTTTAGCTCTTCGGAAGCCTCAAAACATTGGCTTCTTTCCTCGATGCTCGGACTTATCGTGACATGCCCGATACATGACTCTTCTCGATACCGCGGGACGGGAGTGTCGATCGACAATACTTGTGTGTGTCGATCGACACGCCTTCTATTCTTCTCGTTCCACAGGGACGGGAGTGTCGATCGACACACTTCCCTGTCGATCGACACTATTACCCATTTTCTTTCCCTTAACACATTTAGATGTTTCCTCGTGCGGCCTTCTTCATTCTTCATGCGGCCTCACTCCTTCTCATCTTGAATGGCCTAGAACACCACTTACCCAGCCTTGAACATGCTTGGTCTTCCATTTCCCATAGTGACCCGAATATGTCTAACTTTGGGTATTCTTGATTCTTCTCTTGAACACCTTTGTGTTCTCCATGTTTAACAAGTCCTGGATTTATTCAAAGCTCAAAGCTTTCCTATTTCTCAAACAAAGCTCAAAGCTTTCTCTCTTTCTCTTATAAAGCTCAAAGCTCTCTCTTGAATTCAAGATCAAAACAACGAAATGATGAATGTGTTCGAGAATACTAAACCTCTCGTTGCACAGGTGATTCTTAAGGGAGGAAACTATCTCCTTTGGTCTAGGACTACCAAAACCACCTTGTGTGGCCGCGGTTTGTGGAGTCACATAGATCTATCTCTTCGGGAACCTACCTATGATGATTCATCGGATGAAGAAGAAGTTGAAGCGGCTAGATTAGCGGCAGTCAAGTGGTTTCAAGAAGATCAAACCGTTCTAGCAATACTTCAAAACGGTTTGGAGGCATCAATCCTTGAGGCCTACTCCTATTGTGAAACGGCTAGTGAGTTATGGGAAACTCTCAAAAACGTTTATGGTAATGTTTCTAATCTCACTCGGGTCTTTGAGGTTAAAAAGGCTCTCAACGAGGTAAGTCAAGAGGATATGGAGTTTACTAAACACTTTGGGAGATATCGATCATTGTGGGCCGAGCTCGAGATGCTTAGGCCAAGCACCATGGATACGGTTGTGCTTAATGAAAGAAGGGAGAAAGACAAGGTCTTTGGACTTCTCCTTACCTTTAACCCGGTGTACAATGATCTCATCAAGCACATCCTTCGTTCTGACACGTTACCGAGCCTTGATGATGTGTGCTCGCAAATCCAAAGGTAGCAAGGGTCTCAAGGACTATTCGGGGGAAAGGGGGAGCTTCACATGGCTAACCAAGGATCCTATAATTGATACGACAACCGGATGAATGGTGGAGCAAGTCGATATCTCAATCCGCATTTGAAGTGTGATTATTGCAAAAAGGAGAGTCACACCAAAGATAAATGTTGGTTACTTCATCCTCACCTCATGACACCAAGAGGAACCAACCCGAACTACTACAAGGGATCTCGGGCTAATTATGGATCGGCTAAGCAAGATCAAGAAGGAACCGGGTCCTCTAAGCAAAGGGAAGAGTCTCACCAAGCCGACTACGTGAAGAAATCCGACTTGGAGGCTTTCATCAAATCACTTGCTTCGCTTAAAGAATCCGGTAAAACTTTCTATACTCAAAAACCTAATGAGTCTCTTGTGGTTGATTCGGGAGCCTTGAAAAACTTGAACCATCTAAGGGTAATGTGATGATTGCAAATGGAGATAATATACCGATTAAAGGAATTGGGAACTTGAATTTGTTTAACAAAAGTTCTAGAGCTTTTTACATGCCAAATTTTGAATCAAACTTACTCTCGGTTAAACGTATGACTAGTGATTTGAATTGTTATGCATTCTTTGGTCCTAATGACTTCCATTTTCAGGATATTGAGTCCGGGAAAGTAATTGGAGGTGGTGGAACTAAGGATGATCTATATGTCTTAGAAGATTTATCACCAAGCTCATCTAGTTTATTTCGTTTTCAAACTTGTTTAGGAGTAGCTAATAATGCAATTTGGCATGCTAGAGTAGGACATCCCCATTCACGAGCTCTTGAAATAATGCTCCAAAATGTTTCCTTTGATCACTTGTCTTGTGAATCTTGTATTCTTGGAAAACATTGCAAAACGGTCTTTACTAAATCTTCTACTATCTATGAAAATTGTTTTGATCTTGTGCATTCGGATGTTTGGACTTCACCTTGCGCATCTAGAGATAACAATAAATACTTTGTCACATTCATTGATGAAAAATCGAAATATACATGGCTTACTCTTTTACCTTCCAAGGATAGAGTCTTTGATGCATTTGTGAATTTTCAAACCTATATTACTAGCCAATACAATGCCAAGATTTAGATTTTTAGAACAAATAATGGTGGTGAATATATGAGCAACCGATTCAAAGATCACCTAGCTAAGCTTGGCATTTTGCATCAAACGACGTGTCCATACACTCCACAACAAAATGGCGTGGGCGAGAGAATGAATCGGCACTTAATGGAGGTTTCAAGAGCTATGATGTTCCACATGAATGTGACAAGAAGATTTTGGGGAGATGCGGTTATGACCGCTTGTTACTTAATCAACCGGACACCGACCAAAGTCCTTGGGGACATCTCTCCATTTGAGGTACTTACTAAAGAAAAACCCTTTCTTAATCACTTGAGAGTTTTTGGGTGTGTTTGTTTTGTATTGGTGCCTAGGGCATTAAGGGACAAGCTAAAAGCAAAGAGTACAAGATGCATATTCCTCGGCTATTCAACAACGCAAAAGGGATATAAATGCTATGATCCAAGTTCAAGGAAGACATTTGTGTCTAGAGGTGTGAAGTTCATTGAAGAACAAGGGTATTATGGAGTCAAAGACCGAGGAGACTTGAGTGGTCTTGCAACACCGTCGGACCTTGGCTCTAATTTACGATTCCTTCTTCAAAATCTTGGGAATCATGAGCCAAGAGACAAGATAAATAACCAAGGCCGCACTGTATAGATCAAGAGGAAGAGATTCAAGAAACGGTTCAAGCAGATGAGGTTCAAGAAACGGTTCAAGCAGATGAGGTTCAAGAGGAAGTTGGTCATGATGAGGTTCCGGTAAATCGAAAACAAGATCATGAAGTGACTGAGGAAGCAAGCCCGGACAATGGAACTCTGGAAGAACAGGTCCTGGTTGATTATACAGATACATTTGCCCCGGTTGCCAAACTTAACACCGTGAGAGTCGTGTTCTCTTTGGCGGCTAACTTGGAGTGGGATTTATGGCAAATGATGTCAAGAACGCGTTCTTACAAGGAGATCTAGAGGAGGAAGTCTACATGACTCCACCACCCGGCCTTGAACATTCAATTGCTCCCGGCAAAGTTCTCAAGCTCAAGAAGGCGATCTATGGTTTAAAACAATCTCCTAGGGCGTGGTACAAGAAACTTAGCACAACACTCAAGGAGAGAGGTTTCAAGAAATGTGAACTTGACCACACACTCTTTACACTTCAAGGGGCAAAGGGGATAGTAGTCGTGTTGATATATGTTGATGATATGATCATCTCCGGAAGTGATAAGCAAGGAATACAAGAGACTAAAGATTATCTTCACTCGGTGTTTGAAATGAAAGACCTTCGAGAGTTGAAATATTTTCTTGGGATTGAAGTGTGTAGATTCAAAAATGGGTTACATATCTCTCAAAGAAAATACACTATGGATTTGTTGAAGGAGACCGGAAAGCTTGGAGCTAAACCGGCTAAACCCCCATTAGAAGTCGGTTACAAGGGCATTCGAAAGGGGGAGAAGGACAATGAACCGTATGAAGATCCATCACGATATAGAAGACTTGTGGGCAAATTGATCTACCTAACTCTCACTAGACCGGATATAAGCTTTGCGGTAAACCAAATTAGTCAACATATGAAGGAACCAACGGTTTACCATTGGCAAATGGTTGAGAGGATCCTTATATACTTGAAAGATAGTCCGGGCCTAGGAGTTTGGATGGGAAAGAATGAGAGCTCCGATGTGGTTGGCTATTGTGACGCGGATTGGGCCGGATATCGGAATGATAGAAGATCTACAACCGGGTATTGCACTTTCATTGGTGGGAACTTAGTCACGTGGAGGACAAAGATGCAAAAGGAAGTCTCATGCTCTAGTGCGGAAGCCGAGTATAGGGCCATGAAGAAGTTGACAAACGAGCTTACTTGGTTGAGAGGAATCTTGGCTCACTTGGGAATTGAGACGGATAGGCCAATGATAATGCATTGTGATAATCAAGCCGCAATTCACATCGCTACGAACTCAGTGTTCCATGAAAGGACGAAGCACATTAGGATCGATTGTCACAAGGTTCGAGAGAAGATAGAGCAAGGATGGACGTTACCGTGCTTTACAAGAAGCGAAGATCAACTAGAGAATGTTTTCACCAAATCCGAAAGTCTCAAAGTTTGCAACAACATCTTGGGCAAACTTGGGCTTGTGGATCTCACACATCCATGAGAAGACCCCTTGCTTGCAATCATCACACTCTTTTTCCCTTAACAAAGTTTTGTCCCACGAGGTTTTCATCGTTGAGGTTTTAAATGAGGTGATGGTTGTGAGCACTCCAAGTTAAGCATAAATTCTTTATGTTTAACTTGAGGAGGAGTATTAACCTTAGGGCTCACATTGACACTAAGGAAAATAAAGAATAAAGAGTTGAATAAAATCGGGTCGGAAATATGAAACTGCGGATCGGATCACTCGGGACGCGGGACGTTGGAAACTGACCCGCGGTACGAGTGGCATAGATGCCAGACGCGGATCAGTACGCAGAGAAGGATCGGGGCCAGACGATACGCAGATCAGCAGGCGGCATCGAGTCTTCGTCGATCGGCGGAACGAGAGGCATCTAGGATTGTCTGAGATACGGAACAGACGCAGCAATGGGTCAAGTGAAGCGGGTCGGATCTTCTCGCGGGTATTCGGATAAACATGCGGATCCACCCGCGTGTTATCCAAAAACGGTGCCGTTTCTCCCGTCCTGATGCATCAGGACGCGAATCGATCCGGGTACGCAGAGACGCGTCCCACTCCTGTCCTGCGGTACGGTGCCCGTACGACCGTCCGACCCTCAACGCAGCCAAAACCTTATCCGACCGTTTGGGTTGCTTTTTCTTATGACCGATTGTCTTTTACCTATATATAGGTTGTCCTATGATGATGTAACACTTATCTTTGAATATAATAAGAAAATCAAAGTTCATACTCTCTTTTACTCTCCATGGCTACCTAATCTCTTACTCTCTCAATCTTCACTACTCTTCACTCAATCTTACTCTAAATATCTCACAAATCTTACAGTAGATGATTTTGAAAATACGGTTTTGCAATGTTTTCCAAGAATACAAGCTTCACAACTCAAATGATCAAAGTAAACATTGGGAAGCATTATTTCAAATGCACAAGAATGAGAATGTCCTAATCTAGCGTGCCAAATGGCATTATTCGCAACTCCTAAAAAAGATTGGAATGAAAAAGAACTAGATGAGGTTGATGATAAATCTTCAAGAATGTATAGATCATCCTTGGTACCACCACCTTCGATTATCTTTCCTGAATTAATATCCTGAAAATGAACATCATTAAGACCAAAGATTGCATAACAATTCAAATCCTTAGTAATTTTGTTAACCGAAAGTAAATTTGATTTAAAATTTGGTAAATAAAATGCTTTTGAGCTTTTGTTGAATAAATTCAAGTCTCCAATTCCTTTAATAGGTATATTTTCCCCATTTGCAATCATCACATTACCCTTAGATGGTCCTAGGTTCTTAAGAAGATTCAAATTACTAATCATATGATGAGTAGCACCCGAATCAACCACAAGAGATTCACTAGGCTTAAGAGAGTAGAAGGTTTTACCAGATTGGTTGAGTGATGCAAAGGATTTGATGAGAGCTTCAAGATCGGACTTCCTCACATAGTCTCAAGAATAGATTGATCAATACCGTTTTGAAGAATAGCAAGCACTGTTTGATCCTCTTGGAACCATTTCTCCTCCCTTTCTTTAGCGGCCTTCTCATCTTCTTTCTCCGTTGCATCAAAGATTGGCCTAAGGGTAAGGTCAACATGATTCCATAAGCCTCGGCCACACAAAGCCGTCTTCGTAGTCCTAGACCATAACAAGTAGTTTCCTCCCTTGAGGATAATCGGAACCACCATCGGTTTAGCGGTTTCCATTGAGGTCATCTTTGGTTTTCACACACCAAAGAGAGTACCTGCACAAAGATCGAATCTTTTCAAACAACCAACCAAGATTCACACCAAAGTTTGAAGATTTATCCCAATCAATGTTGTAGAAACTGATTTTTGAAGAAGAGCTTGAAGCTTTATAGAGAGTTTGAACCGATCTAGAGAAAAGCTTGAAACTTTGAGAAGGTTTCAAGCAAACAATGTTCAAACCAAAGATTACAACTTTCGGATGCTAAGATTGACAAATCCGAAAGCTTTTAGTGAAGAAAAGCTTGAAGCTTTGTGAATGCTTCAAGGGAATAAGATCCAACTCAAAAGAAACACCAAGAACAAAGAAAGAGGTCACTATGAACGTGAACGCTCTGATACCATGTTAGATTTATGAGATTAAGCGGAAGATTAGAGGAGATTAGAAGAGAGATTAGATAGATTAAGGAAGAATATGAACTTGAAACATTTTATTCAAGATAAGGTTTACAATGATTATTACAATCCATAAATAGAAAAATACTATGTAAAATGACCGTTGGAAAAGAGTGATGTCGACATAAAGTGGAAACTGGATTTGGCCGCATGATCGGATCCGTACCGAGACGTGGCATCGATCTGCGTCCTTATCCTCTCGGTCATCATACATACCGATCTGTGGCGCGGTACAGGACCCACGTCCTTATCCGAAGACCTGCGTGTTTATCCTACCCTGGTAAACACGACCCGACTCCACTCGCCCTGATCCCGCATCCACTCTCGATGCCATCTCGTCCCGCGCCTCGATGCTCTCGTACTGCGGGTCAAGCGGATGAGACTTGATCCGCGGGATGGATCGTCTCGGCATCAGGACGATCTGCAGCACGTTGGAGCATCGGGCATCGAGAACGGCACGCGGGTCTACGAGGCATCGAGCATCAGTACGCAAAGGTCAATTCGCGGGACGAGAAACCTCGAGGCGCAGGACGTGAAGTGTCCCCGTGTTTATGCGGGTCGCGTACCGGGTTAACGGATAAACACGGGGATCCTTACCGGGTATTTGGGTCACGTACTGATCCACATTACGAGTGATCGAGACAAAGCCACGCAGGACGTACGGTCCTCGGTCAGGACATGTACTACGGGTCTGATTGTGCCCGAGGCTACTTTTCTCTTTTTGGGTAGATATTTTGCAACGGTTATGTTGACCAAACCTAGTATTTGCTATTTATGGGTTGTTCTAATCATTTGTATGTGCTCAAATCCAAAGGGAACAAGGATCTCAAGGTCTCTTTGTATTAACCTTAGGGCTCACATTGAGACTAAGGGAAATAAAGAATAAAGAGTTGAATAAAATTGGGTCAAAAATATGAAACTGCGGATCGGATCACTCGGGACGCGGGATGTTGGAAACTGACCCGCGGTACGAGTGGCATCGATGCCAGACGCGGATCAGTACGCAGAGAAGGATCGGGGCCAGACGATACGCGGATCAAGACGCGGCATCGAGTCTTCGTCGATCCGCGGGACGAGAGGCATCTAGGATTGTCTTAGATACGGAACACACGCAGCAATGGGTCAAGTGAAGCGGGTCGGATCTTCTCGCGGGTATTCGGATAAACATGCGGATCCACCCGCGTGTTATCCAAAAACAGTGCCGTTTCTCCCGTCCTGATGCATCAGGACGCGAATCGATCTGGGTACGCAGAGACGCGTCCCACTCTTGTCTCGCGGTACGGTGCCCATACGACCGTCCGACCCTCAACGCACCCAAAACCTTATCCGACCATTTGGGTTACTTTTTCTTATGACCGATTGTCTTTTACCTATATATAGGTTGTTCTATGATGATGTAACACTTATCTTTGAATATAATAAGAAAATCAAAGTTCATACTCTCTTTTACTCTCCATGGCTACCTAATCTCTTACTCTCTCAATCTTCACTACTCTTCACTCAATCTTACTCTAAATCTCTCACAAAGCTTACATGGTATCAGAGCATAAGCTCTTGGGATTCTAAATTTCTTGGATTAAATCGTTATAGGGAGATTTTTCATTCTCCTTATGCGCTTAATCGAACATACATTCTTCCCTTTGATTCGGATTCTCACAAAGCTCAAAGCTTTCATCCTCTAAACATCTAAAGCTCAAAGCTTTCATCTTGGTCCCGGATTTCTTCAAAAACTCAAAGCTTTCCTAGATCTCAAACAAAGCTCAAAGCTTTCTCTCTTTCTCTTATAAAGCTCAAAGCTCTCTCTTGACTTCAAGATCAAAACAATGAAATGATGAATGTGTTCGAGAATACTAAACCTCTTGTTGCACCGGTGATTCTTAAGGGAGGAAACTATCTCCTTTGGTCTAGGACTACCAAAACCGCCTTGTGTGGTCGCGGTTTGTGGAGGTACATAGATCTATCTCTTCGGGAAGCTACCTATGACGATTCATCGGATGAAGAAGAAGTTAAAGCGGTTAGATTAGCGGCGGTCAAGTGGTTTCAAGAAGATCAAACTGTTCTAGCAATACTTCAAAACAGTTTGTAGGCATCAATCTTTGAGGCCTACTCCTATTGTGAAATGGCTAGTGAGTTATGGGAAACTCTCAAAAACGTTTATGGTAATGTTTCTAAACTCACTTGGGTCTTTGATGTTAAAAAGGCTCTCAACGAGCTAAGTCAAGAGGATATGGAGTTTAATAAACACTTTGGGAGATATCAATCATTGTGGGCCGAGCTCGAGATGCTTAGGCCAAGCACCATGGATCCGGTTGTGCTTAATGAAAAAAGGGAGCAAGACAAGGTCTTTGGACTTTTCCTTACCTTGAACCCGGTGTACAATGATCTCATCAAGCACATCCTTCGTTCTGACACGTTACCGAGCCTTGATGATGTGTGCTCGCAACTCCAAAGGGAGCAAGGGTCTCAAGGACTATTCGGGGGAAAGGGGGAGCTTCACATGGCTAACCAAGGATCCTATAATCGATATGACAACCGGATGAATGGTGGAGCAAGTCGGTATCTCAATCCGCATTTGAAGTGTGGTTACTTCATCCTCACCTCATGACACCAAGAGGAACCAACCCGAACTACTACAAGGGATCTCGGGCTAATTATGGATCGGCTAAGCAAGATCAAGAAGGAACCGGGTCCTCTAAGCAAAGGGAAGAGTCTCACCAAGCCGACTACGTGAAGAAATCCGACTTGGAGGCTTTCATCAAATCACTTGCTTCGCTTAAAGAATCCGGTAAAACTTTCTATACTCAAAAACCTAATGAGTCTCTTGTGGTTGATTCGGGAGCCTCTCATCATATGATTAGTAATTTGAACTTGCTTGAAAAACTTGAAACATCTAAGGGTAATGTGATGATTGCAAATGGAGATAATATACCGATTAAAGGAATTGGGAACTTGAATTTGTTTAACAAAAGTTCTAGAGCTTTTTACATGCCAAATTTTGAATCAAATTTACTCTCGGTTAAACGTATGACTAGTGACTTGAATTGGTATGCAATCTTTGGTCCTAATGACTTCCATTTTCAGGATATTGAGTCCGGGAAAGTAATTGGAGGTGGTGGAACTAAGGATGATCTATATGTCTTAGAAGATTTATCACCAAGCTCATCTAGTTTATTTCGTTTTCAAACTTGTTTAGGAGTAGCTAATAATGCAATTTGGCATGCTAGAGTAGGACATCCCCATTCACGAGCTCTTGAAATAATGCTCCCAAATGTTTCCTTTGATCACTTTTCTTGTGAATTTGTATTCTTGGAAAGCATTGCAAATCGGTCTTTACTAAATCTTCTACTATCTATGAAAATTGTTTTGATCTTGTGCATTCGGATGTTTGGACTTCACCTTGCGCATCTAGAGATAACAATAAATACTTTGTCACATTCATTGATGAAAAATCGAAATATACATGGCTTACTCTTTTACCTTCCAAGGATAGAGTCTTTGATGCATTTGTGAATTTTCAAACCTATATTACTAACCAATACAATGCCAAGATTAAGATTTTTAGAACAGATAATGGTGGTGAATATATGAGCAACCGATTCAAAGATCACCTAGCTAAGCTTGGCATTTTGCATCAAATGACGTGTCCATACACTCCACAACAAAATGGCGTGGGCGAGAGAAAGAATCGGCACTTAATGGAGGTTTCAAGAGCTATGATGTTCCACATGAATGTGCCAAGAAGATTTTGGGGAGATGCGGTTATGACCACTTGTTACTTAATCAACCGAACACCGACCAAAGTCCTTGGGGACATCGCTCCATTTGAGGTACTTACTAAAGAAAAACCCTTTCTTAATCACTTGAGAGTTTTTGGGTGTGTTTGTTTTGTATTGGTGCCTAGGGAATTAAGGGACAAGCTAAAAGCAAAGAGTACAAGATGCATATTCCTCGGCTATTCAACAACGCAAAAGGGATATAAATGCTATGATCCAAGTTCAAGGAAGACATTTGTGTCTAGAGATGTGATGTTCATTGAAGAACAAGGGTATTATGGAGTCAAAGACCGAGGAGACTTGAGTTGTCTTGCAACATCGTCGGACCTTGGCTCTAATTTACGATTCCTTCTTCAAAAACTTGGGAATCATGAGCCAAGAGACAAGATAAATAACCAAGGCCGCAATCTAGTAGATCAAGAGGAAGAGGTTCAAGAAACGGTTCAAGCAGATGAGGTTCAAGAAACGGTTCAAGCAGATGAGGTTCAAGAGGAAGTTGGTCATGATGAGGTTCCGGTAAATCGAGAACAAGATCATGAAGTGACTGAGGAAGCAAGCCCGGACAATGGAACTCGGGAAGAAGAGGTCTAAGAAAAGATTGAAGAATCGGTTTTGCGTAGAAGCACAAGACTAAAGAAGGATCCCTCTCAATGGAAAGAGAGCCGAGTCTACTACAATAATGAAGTCGTAGCCCATCCTATCCAAGCGGTGTGTTCGCTTGCCCTTTTACCTTCTTCTCATATGGCATTTGTGGTCAAAATAGATGAACGTACAATCCCGAAAACGTATGAGGAAGCTATGGACGATAAGAATTGGGTAGAAGTGGTTGATAACGAGGTTGGAGCCATGATTAAGAATCATACTTTGGATGAAACTGATCTTCCCGAAGGGAAGAGAGCCGTGACTTCTAAGTGGGTTTTTACTTTCAAATACTTGAGTAATGGAGATCTTGAGAGATACAAGGCAAGGTTGGTGGCTAGAGGATTTCCTCAAACCTATGGGGATGATTATATGGATACATTAGCCCCGGTTGCCAAACTTAACACCGTGAGAGTCGTGTTCTCTTTGGCGGCTAACTTGGAGTGGGATTTATGGCAAATGGATGTCAAGAACGCGTTCTTACAAAGAGATCTAGAGGAGGAAGTCTACATGACTCCACCACCCGGCCTTGAACATTCAATTGCTCCCGGCAAAGTTCTCAAGCTCATGAAGGCGATCTATGGTTTGAAACAATCTCCTAGGGTGTGGTACAAGAAACTTAGCACAACACTCAACGAGAGAGGTTTCAAGAAATGTGAACTTGACCACACACTCTTTACACTTCAAGGGGCAAAGGGGATAGTTGTCGTGTTGATCTATGTTGATGATATGATCATCTCCGGAAGTGATAAGCAAGGAATACAAGAGACTAAAGATTATCTTCACTCGGTGTTTGAAATGAAAGACCTTGGAGAGTTGAAATATTTTCTTGGGATTGAAGTGTGTAGATTCAAAAATGGGTTACATATCTCTCAAAGAAAATACACTATGGATTTGTTGAAGGAGACCGGAAAGCTTGGAGCAAAACCGGCTAAAACCCCATTAGAAGACGGTTACAAGGGCATTCGAAAGGGGGAGAAGGACAATGAACCGTATGAAGATCCATCACGATATAGAAGACTTGTGGGAAAATTGATCTACCTAACTCTCACTAGACCGGATATAAGCTTTGCGGTAAACCAAATTAGTCAACATATGAAGGAACCAACGGTTTACCATTGGCAAATGGTTGAGAGGATCCTTAGATACTTGAAAGATAATCCGGGCCTAGGATTTGGATGGAAAAGAATGAGAGCTCTGATGTGGTTGGCTATTGTGACGCGGATTGGGCCGGAGATCGGAATGATAGAAGATCTACAACCGGGTATTGCACTTTAATTGGTGGGAACTTAGCCACGTGGAGGACAAAGAAGCAAAAGGAAGTCTCATGCTCTAGTGCGAAAGCCGAGTATAGGGCCATGAAGAAGTTGACAAACGAGCTTACTTGGTTGAGAGGAATCTTGGCTCACTTGGGAATTGAGACGGATAGGCCAATGATAATGCATTGTGATAATCAAGCCACAATTTACATCGCTACAAACTCGGTTTTCCATGAAAGGACGAAGCACATTGAGATCGATTGTCACAAGGTTCGAGAGAAGATAGAGCAAGGATGGACGTTACCGTGCTTTACAAGAAGCGAAGATCAACTAGCAGATGTTTTCACCAAATCCGCAAGTCTCAAAGTTTGCAACAACATCTTGGGCAAACTTGGGCTTGTGGATCTCACACATCCATGAGAAGACCCCTTGCTTGCAATCATCACACTTTTTTTCCCTTAACAAAGTTTTGTCCCACGAAGTTTTCTTTGTTGAGGTTTTTAATGAGGTTATGGTTGTGAGCACTCCAAGTTAAGCATAAATTCTTTATGTTTAACATGAGGGGGAGTATTAACCTTAGGGCTCACATTGAGACTAAGGGAAATAAAGAATAAAGAGTTGAATAAAATCGGGTCGGAAATATGAAACTGCGGATCGGATCATTCGGGACGCGGGACGTTGGAAACTGACACGCGGTACGAGTGCCATAGATTCCAGACGCGGATCAGTACGCAGAGAAGGATCGCGGCCAGACGATGCGCAGATCAACACGCGGCATTGAGTCTTCGTCGATCCGCGAGACGAGAGGCATCGAGGATCGTCCGAGATGCGGAACGGACGTAGCAACGGGTCAAGTGAAGCGGGTCGGATCTTCTCGCGGGTATTCGGATAAACATGCGGATCCACCCGCGTGTTATCCAAAAACGGTGCCGTTTCTCCCGTCCTGATGCATCAGGACGCGAATCGATCCGGGTACGCAGAGACGCGTCCCACTCCTGTCCCGCGGTACGGTGCCCGTACGACCGTCTGACCCTCAACGCAGCCAAAACCTTATCCGACCGTTTGGGTTGCTTTTTCTTATGACCGATTGTCTTTTACCTATATATAGGTTGTTCTATGATGATGTAACACTTATCTTTGAATATAATAAGAAAATCAAAGTTCATACTCTCTTTTACTCTCCATGGCTACCTAATCTCTTACTCTCTCAATCTTCACTACTCTTCACTCAATCTTACTCTAAATCTCTCACAAATCTTACATGGTATCAGAGCATAAGCTATTGGGATTCTAAATTTGTTAGATTAAATCGTTATAGGGAGATTTTTCATTCTCCTTATGCGCTTAATCGAACATACATTCTTCCCTTTGATTCGGATTCTCACAAAGCTCAAAGCTTTCATCCTCTAAACATCTAAAGCTCAAAGCTTTCATCTTGGTCCCGGATTTCTTCAAAAACTCAAAGCTTTCCTAGATCTCAAACAAAGCTCAAAGCTTTCTCTCTTTCTCTTATAAAGCTCAAAGCTCTCTCTTGACTTCAAGATCAAAACAATGAAATGATGAATGTGTTCGAGAATACTAAACCTCTTGTTGCACCGGTGATTCTTAAGGGAGGAAACTATCTCCTTTGGTCTAGGACTACCAAAACCGCCTTGTGTGGTCGCGGTTTGTGGAGGTACATAGATCTATCTCTTCGGGAAGCTACCTATGACGATTCATCGGATGAAGAAGAAGTTAAAGCGGTTAGATTAGCGGCGGTCAAGTGGTTTCAAGAAGATCAAACTGTTCTAGCAATACTTCAAAACAGTTTGGAGGCATCAATCTTTGAGGCCTACTCCTATTGTGAAATGGCTAGTGAGTTATGGGAAACTCTCAAAAACGTTTATGGTAATGTTTCTAAACTCACTTGGGTCTTTGATGTTAAAAAGGCTCTCAACGAGCTAAGTCAAGAGGATATGGAGTTTAATAAACACTTTGGGAGATATCAATCATTGTGGGCCGAGCTCGAGATGCTTAGGCCAAGCACCATGGATCCGGTTGTGCTTAATGAAAAAAGGGAGCAAGACAAGGTCTTTGGACTTTTCCTTACCTTGAACCCGGTGTACAATGATCTCATCAAGCACATCCTTCGTTCTGACATGTTACCGAGCCTTGATGATGTGTGCTCGCAACTCCAAAGGGAGCAAGGGTCTCAAGGACTATTCGGGGGAAAGGGGGAGCTTCACATGGCTAACCAAGGATCCTATAATCGATATGACAACCGGATGAATGGTGGAGCAAGTCGGTATCTCAATCCGCATTTGAAGTGTGGTTACTTCATCCTCACCTCATGACACCAAGAGGAACCAACCCGAACTACTACAAGGGATCTCGGGCTAATTATGGATCGGCTAAGCAAGATCAAGAAGGAACCGGGTCCTCTAAGCAAAGGGAAGAGTCTCACCAAGCCGACTACGTGAAGAAATCCGACTTGGAGGCTTTCATCAAATCACTTGCTTCGCTTAAAGAATCCGGTAAAACTTTCTATACTCAAAAACCTAATGAGTCTCTTGTGGTTGATTCGGGAGCCTCTCATCATATGATTAGTAATTTGAACTTGCTTGAAAAACTTGAAACATCTAAGGGTAATGTGATGATTGCAAATGGAGATAATATACCGATTAAAGGAATTGGGAACTTGAATTTGTTTAACAAAAGTTCTAGAGCTTTTTACATGCCAAATTTTGAATCAAATTTACTCTCGGTTAAACGTATGACTAGTGACTTGAATTGGTATGCAATCTTTGGTCCTAATGACTTCCATTTTCAGGATATTGAGTCCGGGAAAGTAATTGGAGGTGGTGGAACTAAGGATGATCTATATGTCTTAGAAGATTTATCACCAAGCTCATCTAGTTTATTTCGTTTTCAAACTTGTTTAGGAGTAGCTAATAATGCAATTTGGCATGCTAGAGTAGGACATCCCCATTCACGAGCTCTTGAAATAATGCTCCCAAATGTTTCCTTTGATCACTTGTCTTGTGAATTTGTATTCTTGGAAAGCATTGCAAATCGGTCTTTACTAAATCTTCTACTATCTATGAAAATTGTTTTGATCTTGTGCATTGGGATGTTTGGACTTCACCTTGCGCATCTAGAGATAACAATAAATACTTTGTCACATTCATTGATGAAAAATCGAAATATACATGGCTTACTCTTTTACCTTCCAAGGATAGAGTCTTTGATGCATTTGTGAATTTTCAAACCTATATTACTAACCAATACAATGCCAAGATTAAGATTTTTAGAACAGATAATGGTGGTGAATATATGAGCAACCGATTCAAAGATCACCTAGCTAAGCTTGGCATTTTGCATCAAATGACGTGTCCATACACTCCACAACAAAATGGCGTGGGCGAGAGAAAGAATCGGCACTTAATGGAGGTTTCAAGAGCTATGATGTTCCACATGAATGTGCCAAGAAGATTTTGGGGAGATGCGGTTATGACCACTTGTTACTTAATCAACCGAACACCGACCAAAGTCCTTGGGGACATCGCTCCATTTGAGGTACTTACTAAAGAAAAACCCTTTCTTAATCACTTGAGAGTTTTTGGGTGTGTTTGTTTTGTATTGGTGCCTAGGGAATTAAGGGACAAGCTAAAAGCAGAGAGTACAAGATGCATATTCCTCGGCTATTCAACAACGCAAAAGGGATATAAATGCTATGATCCAAGTTCAAGGAAGACATTTGTGTCTAGAGATGTGAAGTTCATTGAAGAACAAGGGTATTATGGAGTCAAAGACCGAGGAGACTTGAGTGGTCTTGCAACATCATCGGACCTTGGCTCTAATTTACGATTCCTTCTTCAAAAACTTGGGAATCATGAGCCAAGAGACAAGATAAATAACCAAGGCCGCAATCTAGTAGATCAAGAGGAAGAGGTTCAAGAAACGGTTCAAGCAGACGAGGTTCAAGAAACGGTTCAAGCAGATGAGGTTCAAGAGGAAGTTGGTCATGATGAGGTTCCGGTAAATCGAGAACAAGATCATGAAGTGACTGAGGAAGCAAGCCCGGACAATGGAACTCGGGAAGAAGAGGTCTAAGAAAAGATTGAAGAATCGGTTTTGCGTAGAAGCACAAGACTAAAGAAGGATCCCTCTCAATGGAAAGAGAGCCGAGTCTACTACAATAATGAAGTCGTAGCCCATCCTATCCAAGCGGTGTGTTCGCTTGCCCTTTTACCTTCTTCTCATATGGCATTTGTGGTCAAAATAGATGAACGTACAATCCCGAAAACGTATGAGGAAGCTATGGACGATAAGAATTGGGTAGAAGTGGTTGATAACGAGGTTGGAGCCATGATTAAGAATCATACTTTGGATGAAACTGATCTTCCCGAAGGGAAGAGAGCCGTGACTTCTAAGTGGGTTTTTACTTTCAAATACTTGAGTAATGGAGATCTTGAGAGATACAAGGCAAGGTTGGTGGCTAGAGGATTTCCTCAAACCTATGGGGATGATTATATGGATACATTAGCCCCGGTTGCCAAACTTAACACCGTGAGAGTCGTGTTCTCTTTGGCGGCTAACTTGGAGTGGGATTTATGGCAAATGGATGTCAAGAACGCGTTCTTACAAAGAGATCTAGAGGAGGAAGTCTACATGACTCCACCACCCGGCCTTGAACATTCAATTGCTCCCGGCAAAGTTCTCAAGCTCATGAAGGCGATCTATGGTTTGAAACAATCTCCTAGGGTGTGGTACAAGAAACTTAGCACAACACTCAACGAGAGAGGTTTCAAGAAATGTGAACTTGACCACACACTCTTTACACTTCAAGGGGCAAAGGGGATAGTTGTCGTGTTGATCTATGTTGATGATATGATCATCTCCGGAAGTGATAAGCAAGGAATACAAGAGACTAAAGATTATCTTCACTCGGTGTTTGAAATGAAAGACCTTGGAGAGTTGAAATATTTTCTTGGGATTGAAGTGTGTAGATTCAAAAATGGGTTACATATCTCTCAAAGAAAATACACTATGGATTTGTTGAAGGAGACCGGAAAGCTTGGAGCAAAACCGGCTAAAACCCCATTAGAAGACGGTTACAAGGGCATTCGAAAGGGGGAGAAGGACAATGAACCGTATGAAGATCCATCACGATATAGAAGACTTGTGGGAAAATTGATCTACCTAACTCTCACTAGACCGGATATAAGCTTTGCGGTAAACCAAATTAGTCAACATATGAAGGAACCAACGGTTTACCATTGGCAAATGGTTGAGAGGATCCTTAGATACTTGAAAGATAGTCCGGGCCTAGGAGTTTGGATGGAAAAGAATGAGAGCTCTGATGTGGTTGGCTATTGTGACGCGGATTGGGCCGGAGATCGGAATGATAGAAGATCTACAACCGGGTATTGCACTTTCATTGGTGGGAACTTAGCCACGTGGAGGACAAAGAAGCAAAAGGAAGTCTCATGCTCTAGTGCGAAAGCCGAGTATAGGGCCATGAAGAAGTTGACAAACGAGCTTACTTGGTTGAGAGGAATCTTGGCTCACTTGGGAATTGAGACGGATAGGCCAATGATAATGCATTGTGATAATCAAGCCACAATTTACATCGCTACAAACTCGGTTTTCCATGAAAGGACGAAGCACATTGAGATCGATTGTCACAAGGTTCGAGAGAAGATAGAGCAAGGATGGACGTTACCGTGCTTTACAAGAAGCGAAGATCAACTAGCAGATGTTTTCACCAAATCCGCAAGTCTCAAAGTTTGCAACAACATCTTGGGCAAACTTGGGCTTGTGGATCTCACACATCCATGAGAAGACCCCTTGCTTGCAATCATCACACTTTTTTTCCCTTAACAAAGTTTTGTCCCACGAAGTTTTCTTTGTTGAGGTTTTTAATGAGGTTATGGTTGTGAGCACTCTAAGTTAAGCATAAATTCTTTATGTTTAACTTGAGGGGGAGTATTAACCTTAGGGCTCACATTGAGACTAAGGGAAATAAAGAATAAAGAGTTGAATAAAATCGGGTCGGAAATATGAAACTGCGGATCAGATCATTCGGGACGCGGGACGTTGGAAACTGACACGCGGTACAAGTGCCATAGATTCCAGACGCGGATCAGTACACAGAGAAGGATCGCGGCCAGACGATGCGCAGATCAACACGCGGCATTGAGTCTTCGTCGATCCGCGAGACGAGAGGCATCGAGGATCGTCCGAGATGCGGAACGGACGTAGCAACGGGTCAAGTGAAGCGGGTCGGATCTTCTCGCGGGTATTCGGATAAACATGCGGATCCACCCGCGTGTTATCCAAAAACGGTGCCGTTTCTCCCGTCCTGATGCATCAGGACGCGAATCGATCTGGGTACGCAGAGACGCGTCCCACTCTTGTCTCGCGGTACGGTGCCCATACGACCGTCCGACCCTCAACGCACCCAAAACCTTATCCGACCATTTGGGTTACTTTTTCTTATGACCGATTGTCTTTTACCTATATATAGGTTGTTCTATGATGATGTAACACTTATCTTTGAATATAATAAGAAAATCAAAGTTCATACTCTCTTTTACTCTCCATGGCTACCTAATCTCTTACTCTCTCAATCTTCACTACTCTTCACTCAATCTTACTCTAAATCTCTCACAAAGCTTACATGGTATCAGAGCATAAGCTCTTGGGATTCTAAATTTCTTGGATTAAATCGTTATAGGGAGATTTTTCATTCTCCTTATGCGCTTAATCGAACATACATTCTTCCCTTTGATTCGGATTCTCACAAAGCTCAAAGCTTTCATCCTCTAAACATCTAAAGCTCAAAGCTTTCATCTTGGTCCCGGATTTCTTCAAAAACTCAAAGCTTTCCTAGATCTCAAACAAAGCTCAAAGCTTTCTCTCTTTCTCTTATAAAGCTCAAAGCTCTCTCTTGACTTCAAGATCAAAACAATGAAATGATGAATGTGTTCGAGAATACTAAACCTCTTGTTGCACCGGTGATTCTTAAGGGAGGAAACTATCTCCTTTGGTCTAGGACTACCAAAACCGCCTTGTGTGGTCGCGGTTTGTGGAGGTACATAGATCTATCTCTTCGGGAAGCTACCTATGACGATTCATCGGATGAAGAAGAAGTTAAAGCGGTTAGATTAGCGGCGGTCAAGTGGTTTCAAGAAGATCAAACTGTTCTAGCAATACTTCAAAACAGTTTGGAGGCATCAATCTTTGAGGCCTACTCCTATTGTGAAATGGCTAGTGAGTTATGGGAAACTCTCAAAAACGTTTATGGTAATGTTTCTAAACTCACTTGGGTCTTTGATGTTAAAAAGGCTCTCAACGAGCTAAGTCAAGAGGATATGGAGTTTAATAAACACTTTGGGAGATATCAATCATTGTGGGCCGAGCTCGAGATGCTTAGGCCAAGCACCATGGATCCGGTTGTGCTTAATGAAAAAAGGGAGCAAGACAAGGTCTTTGGACTTTTCCTTACCTTGAACCCGGTGTACAATGATCTCATCAAGCACATCCTTCGTTCTGACACGTTACCGAGCCTTGATGATGTGTGCTCGCAACTCCAAAGGGAGCAAGGGTCTCAAGGACTATTCGGGGGAAAGGGGGAGCTTCACATGGCTAACCAAGGATCCTATAATCGATATGACAACCGGATGAATGGTGGAGCAAGTCGGTATCTCAATCCGCATTTGAAGTGTGGTTACTTCATCCTCACCTCATGACACCAAGAGGAACCAACCCGAACTACTACAAGGGATCTCGGGCTAATTATGGATCGGCTAAGCAAGATCAAGAAGGAACCGGGTCCTCTAAGCAAAGGGAAGAGTCTCACCAAGCCGACTACGTGAAGAAATCCGACTTGGAGGCTTTCATCAAATCACTTGCTTCGCTTAAAGAATCCGGTAAAACTTTCTATACTCAAAAACCTAATGAGTCTCTTGTGGTTGATTCGGGAGCCTCTCATCATATGATTAGTAATTTGAACTTGCTTGAAAAACTTGAAACATCTAAGGGTAATGTGATGATTGCAAATGGAGATAATATACCGATTAAAGGAATTGGGAACTTGAATTTGTTTAACAAAAGTTCTAGAGCTTTTTACATGCCAAATTTTGAATCAAATTTACTCTCGGTTAAACGTATGACTAGTGACTTGAATTGGTATGCAATCTTTGGTCCTAATGACTTCCATTTTCAGGATATTGAGTCCGGGAAAGTAATTGGAGGTGGTGGAACTAAGGATGATCTATATGTCTTAGAAGATTTATCACCAAGCTCATCTAGTTTATTTCGTTTTCAAACTTGTTTAGGAGTAGCTAATAATGCAATTTGGCATGCTAGAGTAGGACATCCCCATTCACGAGCTCTTGAAATAATGCTCCCAAATGTTTCCTTTGATCACTTTTCTTGTGAATTTGTATTCTTGGAAAGCATTGCAAATCGGTCTTTACTAAATCTTCTACTATCTATGAAAATTGTTTTGATCTTGTGCATTCGGATGTTTGGACTTCACCTTGCGCATCTAGAGATAACAATAAATACTTTGTCACATTCATTGATGAAAAATCGAAATATACATGGCTTACTCTTTTACCTTCCAAGGATAGAGTCTTTGATGCATTTGTGAATTTTCAAACCTATATTACTAACCAATACAATGCCAAGATTAAGATTTTTAGAACAGATAATGGTGGTGAATATATGAGCAACCGATTCAAAGATCACCTAGCTAAGCTTGGCATTTTGCATCAAATGACGTGTCCATACACTCCACAACAAAATGGCGTGGGCGAGAGAAAGAATCGGCACTTAATGGAGGTTTCAAGAGCTATGATGTTCCACATGAATGTGCCAAGAAGATTTTGGGGAGATGCGGTTATGACCACTTGTTACTTAATCAACCGAACACCGACCAAAGTCCTTGGGGACATCGCTCCATTTGAGGTACTTACTAAAGAAAAACCCTTTCTTAATCACTTGAGAGTTTTTGGGTGTGTTTGTTTTGTATTGGTGCCTAGGGAATTAAGGGACAAGCTAAAAGCAAAGAGTACAAGATGCATATTCCTCGGCTATTCAACAACGCAAAAGGGATATAAATGCTATGATCCAAGTTCAAGGAAGACATTTGTGTCTAGAGATGTGAAGTTCATTGAAGAACAAGGGTATTATGGAGTCAAAGACCGAGGAGACTTGAGTTGTCTTGCAACATCGTCGGACCTTGGCTCTAATTTACGATTCCTTCTTCAAAAACTTGGGAATCATGAGCCAAGAGACAAGATAAATAACCAAGGCCGCAATCTAGTAGATCAAGAGGAAGAGGTTCAAGAAACGGTTCAAGCAGATGAGGTTCAAGAGGAAGTTGGTCATGATGAGGTTCCGGTAAATCGAGAACAAGATCATGAAGTGACTGAGGAAGCAAGCCCGGACAATGGAACTCGGGAAGAAGAGGTCTAAGAAAAGATTGAAGAATCGGTTTTGCGTAGAAGCACAAGACTAAAGAAGGATCCCTCTCAATGGAAAGAGAGCCGAGTCTACTACAATAATGAAGTCGTAGCCCATCCTATCCAAGCGGTGTGTTCGCTTGCCCTTTTACCTTCTTCTCATATGGCATTTGTGGTCAAAATAGATGAACGTACAATCCCGAAAACGTATGAGGAAGCTATGGACGATAAGAATTGGGTAGAAGTGGTTGATAACGAGGTTGGAGCCATGATTAAGAATCATACTTTGGATGAAACTGATCTTCCCGAAGGGAAGAGAGCCGTGACTTCTAAGTGGGTTTTTACTTTCAAATACTTGAGTAATGGAGATCTTGAGAGATACAAGGCAATGTTGGTGGCTAGAGGATTTCCTCAAACCTATGGGGATGATTATATGGATACATTAGCCCCGGTTGCCAAACTTAACACCGTGAGAGTCGTGTTCTCTTTGGCGGCTAACTTGGAGTGGGATTTATGGCAAATGGATGTCAAGAACGCGTTCTTACAAAGAGATCTAGAGGAGGAAGTCTACATGACTCCACCACCCGGCCTTGAACATTCAATTGCTCCCGGCAAAGTTCTCAAGCTCATGAAGGCGATCTATGGTTTGAAACAATCTCCTAGGGTGTGGTACAAGAAACTTAGCACAACACTCAACGAGAGAGGTTTCAAGAAATGTGAACTTGACCACACACTCTTTACACTTCAAGGGGCAAAGGGGATAGTTGTCGTGTTGATCTATGTTGATGATATGATCATCTCCGGAAGTGATAAGCAAGGAATACAAGAGACTAAAGATTATCTTCACTCGGTGTTTGAAATGAAAGACCTTGGAGAGTTGAAATATTTTCTTGGGATTGAAGTGTGTAGATTCAAAAATGGGTTACATATCTCTCAAAGAAAATACACTATGGATTTGTTGAAGGAGACCGGAAAGCTTGGAGCAAAACCGGCTAAAACCCCATTAGAAGACGGTTACAAGGGCATTCGAAAGGGGGAGAAGGACAATGAACCGTATGAAGATCCATCACGATATAGAAGACTTGTGGGAAAATTGATCTACCTAACTCTCACTAGACCGGATATAAGCTTTGCGGTAAACCAAATTAGTCAACATATGAAGGAACCAACGGTTTACCATTGGCAAATGGTTGAGAGGATCCTTAGATACTTGAAAGATAGTCCGGGCCTAGGATTTGGATGGAAAAGAATGAGAGCTCTGATGTGGTTGGCTATTGTGACGCGGATTGGGCCGGAGATCGGAATGATAGAAGATCTACAACCGGGTATTGCACTTTAATTGGTGGGAACTTAGCCACGTGGAGGACAAAGAAGCAAAAGGAAGTCTCATGCTCTAGTGCGAAAGCCGAGTATAGGGCCATGAAGAAGTTGACAAACGAGCTTACTTGGTTGAGAGGAATCTTGGCTCACTTGGGAATTGAGACGGATAGGCCAATGATAATGCATTGTGATAATCAAGCCACAATTTACATCGCTACAAACTCGGTTTTCCATGAAAGGACGAAGCACATTGAGATCGATTGTCACAAGGTTCGAGAGAAGATAGAGCAAGGATGGACGTTACCGTGCTTTACAAGAAGCGAAGATCAACTAGCAGATGTTTTCACCAAATCCGCAAGTCTCAAAGTTTGCAACAACATCTTGGGCAAACTTGGGCTTGTGGATCTCACACATCCATGAGAAGACCCCTTGCTTGCAATCATCACACTTTTTTTCCCTTAACAAAGTTTTGTCCCACGAAGTTTTCTTTGTTGAGGTTTTTAATGAGGTTATGGTTGTGAGCACTCCAAGTTAAGCATAAATTCTTTATGTTTAACATGAGGGGGAGTATTAACCTTAGGGCTCACATTGAGACTAAGGGAAATAAAGAATAAAGAGTTGAATAAAATCGGGTCGGAAATATGAAACTGCGGATCGGATCATTCGGGACGCGGGACGTTGGAAACTGACACGCGGTACGAGTGCCATAGATTCCAGACGCGGATCAGTACGCAGAGAAGGATCGCGGCCAGACGATGCGCAGATCAACACGCGGCATTGAGTCTTCGTCGATCCGCGAGACGAGAGGCATCGAGGATCGTCCGAGATGCGGAACGGACGTAGCAACGGGTCAAGTGAAGCGGGTCGGATCTTCTCGCGGGTATTCGGATAAACATGCGGATCCACCCGCGTGTTATCCAAAAACGGTGCCGTTTCTCCCGTCCTGATGCATCAGGACGCGAATCGATCCGGGTACGCAGAGACGCGTCCCACTCCTGTCCCGCGGTACGGTGCCCGTACGACCGTCTGACCCTCAACGCAGCCAAAACCTTATCCGACCGTTTGGGTTGCTTTTTCTTATGACCGATTGTCTTTTACCTATATATAGGTTGTTCTATGATGATGTAACACTTATCTTTGAATATAATAAGAAAATCAAAGTTCATACTCTCTTTTACTCTCCATGGCTACCTAATCTCTTACTCTCTCAATCTTCACTACTCTTCACTCAATCTTACTCTAAATCTCTCACAAATCTTACATGGTATCAGAGCATAAGCTATTGGGATTCTAAATTTGTTAGATTAAATCGTTATAGGGAGATTTTTCATTCTCCTTATGCGCTTAATCGAACATACATTCTTCCCTTTGATTCGGATTCTCACAAAGCTCAAAGCTTTCATCCTCTAAACATCTAAAGCTCAAAGCTTTCATCTTGGTCCCGGATTTCTTCAAAAACTCAAAGCTTTCCTAGATCTCAAACAAAGCTCAAAGCTTTCTCTCTTTCTCTTATAAAGCTCAAAGCTCTCTCTTGACTTCAAGATCAAAACAATGAAATGATGAATGTGTTCGAGAATACTAAACCTCTTGTTGCACCGGTGATTCTTAAGGGAGGAAACTATCTCCTTTGGTCTAGGACTACCAAAACCGCCTTGTGTGGTCGCGGTTTGTGGAGGTACATAGATCTATCTCTTCGGGAAGCTACCTATGACGATTCATCGGATGAAGAAGAAGTTAAAGCGGTTAGATTAGCGGCGGTCAAGTGGTTTCAAGAAGATCAAACTGTTCTAGCAATACTTCAAAACAGTTTGGAGGCATCAATCTTTGAGGCCTACTCCTATTGTGAAATGGCTAGTGAGTTATGGGAAACTCTCAAAAACGTTTATGGTAATGTTTCTAAACTCACTTGGGTCTTTGATGTTAAAAAGGCTCTCAACGAGCTAAGTCAAGAGGATATGGAGTTTAATAAACACTTTGGGAGATATCAATCATTGTGGGCCGAGCTCGAGATGCTTAGGCCAAGCACCATGGATCCGGTTGTGCTTAATGAAAAAAGGGAGCAAGACAAGGTCTTTGGACTTTTCCTTACCTTGAACCCGGTGTACAATGATCTCATCAAGCACATCCTTCGTTCTGACACGTTACCGAGCCTTGATGATGTGTGCTCGCAACTCCAAAGGGAGCAAGGGTCTCAAGGACTATTCGGGGGAAAGGGGGAGCTTCACATGGCTAACCAAGGATCCTATAATCGATATGACAACCGGATGAATGGTGGAACAAGTCGGTATCTCAATCCGCATTTGAAGTGTGGTTACTTCATCCTCACCTCATGACACCAAGAGGAACCAACCCGAACTACTACAAGGGATCTCGGGCTAATTATGGATCGGCTAAGCAAGATCAAGAAGGAACCGGGTCCTCTAAGCAAAGGGAAGAGTCTCACCAAGCCGACTACGTGAAGAAATCCGACTTGGAGGCTTTCATCAAATCACTTGCTTCGCTTAAAGAATCCGATAAAACTTTCTATACTCAAAAACCTAATGAGTCTCTTGTGGTTGATTCGGGAGCCTCTCATCATATGATTAGTAATTTGAACTTGCTTGAAAAACTTGAAACATCTAAGGGTAATGTGATGATTGCAAATGGAGATAATATACCGATTAAAGGAATTGGGAACTTGAATTTGTTTAACAAAAGTTCTAGAGCTTTTTACATGCCAAATTTTGAATCAAATTTACTCTCGGTTAAACGTATGACTAGTGACTTGAATTGGTATGCAATCTTTGGTCCTAATGACTTCCATTTTCAGGATATTGAGTCCGGGAAAGTAATTGGAGGTGGTGGAACTAAGGATGATCTATATGTCTTAGAAGATTTATCACCAAGCTCATCTAGTTTATTTCGTTTTCAAACTTGTTTAGGAGTAGCTAATAATGCAATTTGGCATGCTAGAGTAGGACATCCCCATTCACGAGCTCTTGAAATAATGCTCCCAAATGTTTCCTTTGATCACTTGTCTTGTGAATTTGTATTCTTGGAAAGCATTGCAAATCGGTCTTTACTAAATCTTCTACTATCTATGAAAATTGTTTTGATCTTGTGCATTGGGATGTTTGGACTTCACCTTGCGCATCTAGAGATAACAATAAATACTTTGTCACATTCATTGATGAAAAATCGAAATATACATGGCTTACTCTTTTACCTTCCAAGGATAGAGTCTTTGATGCATTTGTGAATTTTCAAACCTATATTACTAACCAATACAATGCCAAGATTAAGATTTTTAGAACAGATAATGGTGGTGAATATATGAGCAACCGATTCAAAGATCACCTAGCTAAGCTTGGCATTTTGCATCAAATGACGTGTCCATACACTCCACAACAAAATGGCGTGGGCGAGAGAAAGAATCGGCACTTAATGGAGGTTTCAAGAGCTAAGATGTTCCACATGAATGTGCCAAGAAGATTTTGGGGAGATGCGGTTATGACCACTTGTTACTTAATCAACCGAACACCGACCAAAGTCCTTGGGGACATCGCTCCATTTGAGGTACTTACTAAAGAAAAACCCTTTCTTAATCACTTGAGAGTTTTTGGGTGTGTTTGTTTTGTATTGGTGCCTAGGGAATTAAGGGACAAGCTAAAAGCAAAGAGTACAAGATGCATATTCCTCGGCTATTCAACAACGCAAAAGGGATATAAATGCTATGATCCAAGTTCAAGGAAGACATTTGTGTCTAGAGATGTGAAGTTCATTGAAGAACAAGGGTATTATGGAGTCAAAGACCGAGGAGACTTGAGTGGTCTTGCAACATCATCGGACCTTGGCTCTAATTTACGATTCCTTCTTCAAAAACTTGGGAATCATGAGCCAAGAGACAAGATAAATAACCAAGGCCGCAATCTAGTAGATCAAGAGGAAGAGGTTCAAGAAACGGTTCAAGCAGACGAGGTTCAAGAAACGGTTCAAGCAGATGAGGTTCAAGAGGAAGTTGGTCATGATGAGGTTCCGGTAAATCGAGAACAAGATCATGAAGTGACTGAGGAAGCAAGCCCGGACAATGGAACTCGGGAAGAAGAGGTCTAAGAAAAGATTGAAGAATCGGTTTTGCGTAGAAGCACAAGACTAAAGAAGGATCCCTCTCAATGGAAAGAGAGCCGAGTCTACTACAATAATGAAGTCGTAGCCCATCCTATCCAAGCGGTGTGTTCGCTTGCCCTTTTACCTTCTTCTCATATGGCATTTGTGGTCAAAATAGATGAACGTACAATCCCGAAAACGTATGAGGAAGCTATGGACGATAAGAATTGGGTAGAAGTGGTTGATAACGAGGTTGGAGCCATGATTAAGAATCATACTTTGGATGAAACTGATCTTCCCGAAGGGAAGAGAGCCGTGACTTCTAAGTGGGTTTTTACTTTCAAATACTTGAGTAATGGAGATCTTGAGAGATACAAGGCAAGGTTGGTGGCTAGAGGATTTCCTCAAACCTATGGGGATGATTATATGGATACATTAGCCCCGGTTGCCAAACTTAACACCGTGAGAGTCGTGTTCTCTTTGGCGGCTAACTTGGAGTGGGATTTATGGCAAATGGATGTCAAGAACGCGTTCTTACAAAGAGATCTAGAGGAGGAAGTCTACATGACTCCACCACCCGGCCTTGAACATTCAATTGCTCCCGGCAAAGTTCTCAAGCTCATGAAGGCGATCTATGGTTTGAAACAATCTCCTAGGGTGTGGTACAAGAAACTTAGCACAACACTCAACGAGAGAGGTTTCAAGAAATGTGAACTTGACCACACACTCTTTACACTTCAAGGGGCAAAGGGGATAGTTGTCGTGTTGATCTATGTTGATGATATGATCATCTCCGGAAGTGATAAGCAAGGAATACAAGAGACTAAAGATTATCTTCACTCGGTGTTTGAAATGAAAGACCTTGGAGAGTTGAAATATTTTCTTGGGATTGAAGTGTGTAGATTCAAAAATGGGTTACATATCTCTCAAAGAAAATACACTATGGATTTGTTGAAGGAGACCGGAAAGCTTGGAGCAAAACCGGCTAAAACCCCATTAGAAGACGGTTACAAGGGCATTCGAAAGGGGGAGAAGGACAATGAACCGTATGAAGATCCATCACGATATAGAAGACTTGTGGGAAAATTGATCTACCTAACTCTCACTAGACCGGATATAAGCTTTGCGGTAAACCAAATTAGTCAACATATGAAGGAACCAACGGTTTACCATTGGCAAATGGTTGAGAGGATCCTTAGATACTTGAAAGATAGTCCGGGCCTAGGAGTTTGGATGGAAAAGAATGAGAGCTCTGATGTGGTTGGCTATTGTGACGCGGATTGGGCCGGAGATCGGAATGATAGAAGATCTACAACCGGGTATTGCACTTTCATTGGTGGGAACTTAGCCACGTGGAGGACAAAGAAGCAAAAGGAAGTCTCATGCTCTAGTGCGAAAGCCGAGTATAGGGCCATGAAGAAGTTGACAAACGAGCTTACTTGGTTGAGAGGAATCTTGGCTCACTTGGGAATTGAGACGGATAGGCCAATGATAATGCATTGTGATAATCAAGCCACAATTTACATCGCTACAAACTCGGTTTTCCATGAAAGGACGAAGCACATTGAGATCGATTGTCACAAGGTTCGAGAGAAGATAGAGCAAGGATGGACGTTACCGTGCTTTACAAGAAGCGAAGATCAACTAGCAGATGTTTTCACCAAATCCGCAAGTCTCAAAGTTTGCAACAACATCTTGGGCAAACTTGGGCTTGTGGATCTCACACATCCATGAGAAGACCCCTTGCTTGCAATCATCACACTTTTTTTCCCTTAACAAAGTTTTGTCCCACGAAGTTTTCTTTGTTGAGGTTTTTAATGAGGTTATGGTTGTGAGCACTCCAAGTTAAGCTTAAATTCTTTATGTTTAACTTGAGGGGGAGTATTAACCTTAGGGCTCACATTGAGACTAAGGGAAATAAAGAATAAAGAGTTGAATAAAATCGGGTCGGAAATATGAAACTGCGGATCAGATCATTCGGGACGCGGGACGTTGGAAACTGACACGCGGTACGAGTGCCATAGATTCCAGACGCGGATCAGTACGCAGAGAAGGATCGCGGCCAGACGATGCGCAGATCAACACGCGGCATTGAGTCTTCGTCGATCCGCGAGACGAGAGGCATCGAGGATCGTCCGAGATGCGGAACGGACGTAGCAACGGGTCAAGTGAAGCGGGTCGGATCTTCTCGCGGGTATTCGGATAAACATGCGGATCCACCCGCGTGTTATCCAAAAACGGTGCCGTTTCTCCCGTCCTGATGCATCAGGACGCGAATCGATCCGGGTACGCAGAGACGCGTCCCACTCCTGTCCCGCGGTACGGTGCCCGTACGACCGTCTGACCCTCAACGCAGCCAAAACCTTATCCGACCGTTTGGGTTGCTTTTTCTTATGACCGATTGTCTTTTACCTATATATAGGTTGTTCTATGATGATGTAACACTTATCTTTGAATATAATAAGAAAATCAAAGTTCATACTCTCTTTTACTCTCCATGGCTACCTAATCTCTTACTCTCTCAATCTTCACTACTCTTCACTCAATCTTACTCTAAATCTCTCACAAATCTTACAGTAGATGATTTTGAAAATACGGTTTTGCAATGTTTTCCAAGAATACAAGCTTCACAACTCAAATGATCAAAGTAAACATTTAGAAGCATTATTTCAAATGCACAAGAATGAGAATGTCCTAATCTAGCGTGCCAAATGGCATTATTCGCAACTCCTAAAAAAGATTGGAATGAAAAAGAACTAGATGAGGTTGATGATAAATCTTCAAGAATGTATAGATCATCCTTGGTACCACCACCTTCGATTATCTTTCCTGAATCAATATCCTGAAAATGAACATCATTAAGACCAAAGATTGCATAACAATTCAAATCCTTAGTAATTTTGTTAACCGAAAGTAAATTTGATTCAAAATTCGGTAAATAAAATGCTTTTGAGCTTTTGTTGAATAAATTCAAGTCTCCAATTCCTTTAATAGGTATATTTTCCCCATTTTCAATCATCACATTACCCTTAGATGGACCTAGGTTCTCAAGAAGATTCAAATTACTAATCATATGATGAGTAGCACCCGAATCAACCACAAGAGATTCACTTGGCTTAAGAGAGTAGAAGGTTTTACCATATTGGTTGAGTGATGCAAAGGATTTGATGAGAGCTTCGAGATCGGACTTCCTCACATAGTCTCCTCCTTGGCTCGTCTCTGGTCCGGAACGGTCTTGATTTGTCTTGGAGCGATCTTGCTCGAGCTTGGTTGATGCTTGGTTGGCCCTTGCCCGTTCATCTCTAGCGCGATTCGCATAGAATTTCTCCTTGAGATGCGGATGAGTGAGCTAACACCTTTCCTTGGAATGGCCTCTTCTCTTGCAAAGCTCACACCAAAACTTGGATCGCTTCTCATCAAACTTGTACGCGCCCTTGTTAGCCATAGGAAGCTCCCCCTTGCTACCAAAGAGCCCAAGAGATCCTTGTTCCCTTTGTATTTGCGCACACAAATCATCCATACTAGGGAGCTTTTCCGACCTAAGGATGTGCTTGATAAGGTCATTGAATATCGGATTCAACGTGAGCAACAACCCGAAGACCTTGTCTTGTTCTTTTCGTTCATTCAACATCACATGATCCATTGAGCTAGGCCTCAACATATCAAGCTCGGACCACAATGACCTATACCTGCCCATGTGTTTGATAAACTCCATGTCCTCTTGATGGAGATCATTGATTGCTTTCTTAACCTCAAACACCCGAGCCAAATTCGAGACATTTCCATAAACGTTCTTCAATGTTTCCCAAAGCTCATAGGCCGTCTCACAGTAAGAGTACGCCTCAAGAATAGATTGATCAATACCGTTTTGAAGAATAGCAAGCACTGTTTGATCCTCTTGGAACCATTTCTCCTCCCTTTCTTTAGCGGCCTTCTCATCTTCTTTCTCCGTTGCATCAAAGATTGGCCTAAGGGTAAGGTCAACATGATTCCATAAGCCTCGGCCACACAAAGCCGTCTTCGTAGTACTAGACCATAACAAGTAGTTTCCTCCCTTGAGGATAATCGGAACCACCATCGGTTTAGCGGTTTCCATTGAGGTCATCTTCGATTTTCACACACCAAAGAGAGTACCTGCACAAAGATCGAATCTTTTCAAACAACCAACCAAGATTCACACCAAAGTTTGAAGATTTATCCCAATCAATGTTGTAGAAACTGATTTTTGAAGAAGAGCTTGAAGCTTTATAGAGAGTTTGAACCGGTCTAGAGAAAAGCTTGAAACTTTGAGAAGGTTTCAAGCAAACAATGTTCAAACCAAAGATTACAACTTTCGGATGCTAAGATTGACAAATCCGAAAGCTTTTAGTGAAGAAAAGCTTGAAGCTTTGTGAATGCTTCAAGGGAATAAGATCCAACTCAAAAGAAACACCAAGAACAAAGAAAGAGGTCACTATGAACGTGAACGCTCTGATACCATGTTAGATTTATGAGATTAAGCGAAAGATTAGAGGAGATTAGAAGAGAGATTAGAGAGATTAAGGAAGAATATGAACTTGAAACATTTTATTCAAGATAAGGTTTACAATGATTATTACAATCCATAAATAGAAAAATACTAGGTAAAATGACCGTTGGAAAAGAGTGATGTCGACATAAAGTGGAAAATGGATTTGGTTGCATGATCGGATCCGTAACGAGACGTGGCATCGATCTGCGTCCTTATCCTCTCGGTCATCATACGTACCAATCCGTGGTGCGGTACAGGACCCACGTCCTTATCCGAAGACCCGCGTGTTTACCCAACCCGGGTAAACACGACCCGACTCCACTCGTCCTGATCCCGCATCCTCTCTCGACGCCATCTCGTCCCGCGCCTCGATGCTCTTGTACTGCGGGTCAAGCGAACATACCAATCCGGGTCCCGCATCCTCTCTCGATGCCATCTCGTCCCGCGCCTCGATGCTCTCTTACTGCGGGTCGAGCGAGCGTACTGATTCGCGTCTCTTAGCGATCCGCGTCCCGAACATCCAAGACCCGAGTATTATTTTCCCAACGGTTACATATTATTTTCCTTAGCATATTTTGATGATGCTAAGTTAACAGATATATCATTGGCAAATGGTTGAGAGGATCCTTAGATATCTCAAGGAGAGTCCAGGACAAGGAATTTGGATTGGAAGGAATGAGAACTCCGATGTGGTTGGATATTGTGATGCGGATTGGGCCGGAGATAGAAGTGATAGAAGATCAACAACCGGCTATTGCACATTCATCGGAGGCAACTTGGTGACTTGGAGAACAAAGAAACAAAAGGAGGTCTAGTGTTCTAGTGCGGAAGCCGAGTATAGGGCAATGAGGAAGTTGACGAATGAGCTCACTTAGCTAAGATCAACTAGCGGATATCTTTACCAAGGACTCTACCGTGTTACACTAGAAGCGAAGACCAACTAGCGGATATCTTCACCAAGGCCGCAAGTCCCAAGGTTTGCAATCATCTTTATGGCAAACTTGGACTTGTGGATTTGACCCATCCGTAGAAGACCTCTTGCTTACAATCATCATACTCTTTTTCCCTTAGTAAAGTTTTGTCCCACGTGGTTTTCTTTACTAAGGTTTTTAACGAGGTGATGGTTGTGAGCGTTCCAAGTTAAGCATAAATCCTTTATGTTTAACTTGAGGGGGAGTATTGATCTAAGTACCGCATTGGGACTTAGTGAAATAAATAAACTTGGGTAAATTACCCAAGTAGAATAAATTGGATAGGTAAACCGCGGATCGGATGAGACTTGATCAGCGGGACGGATCGTCTCGGCATCAGGATGATCCGCAGCATGTTGGACCATCGGGCATCGAGAACGGCACGTGGGTCTACGAGGCATCGAGCATCAGTACGCTAAGGTCAACTCGCGGGACGAGAAACCTCGAGGCGCAGGACGTGAAGTGTCCCTGTGTTTATGCGGGTCGCGTACCGGGTTAACGGATAAACACGGGGATCCTTACCGGGTATTCGGGTCACGTACTGATCCCCATTACGAGTGATCGAGACAAAGCCACGCGGGACGTACGGTCCTCGGTCAGGACATGTACCGCGGGTCAGATTGTGCCCGAGGCTACTTTTCTCTTTTTGGGTAGATATTTTGCAATGGTCATGTTGACTAAACCTAGTATTTGCTATTTATGGGTTGTTCTAATCATTTGTAATCTTATCTTGAATAATAAAAATGTTTCAAGTTCATATTCTCTTAATCTCTTAATCTCATCTAATCTCTCTTAATCTCTCTTAATCTTTCCGCTTATTACTCTAAAATCCTAACAGATGTATGTGCTCAAATCCAAAGGGAACAAGGATCTCAAGGTCTCTTTGTATTTACCTTAGGGCTCACATTGAGACTAAGGGAAATAAAGAATAAAGAGTTGAATAAAATTGGGTCAAAAATATGAAACTGCGGATCGGATCACTCGGGACGCGGGACGTTGGAAACTGACCCGCGGTACGAGTGGCATCGATGCCAGACGCGGATCAGTACGCAGAGAAGGATCGGGGCCAGAAGATACGCGGATCAGCACGCGGCATCGAGTCTTCGTCGATCCGCGGGACGAGAGGCATCGAGGATCGTCTCACGGACGCAGCAACGGGTCAAGTAAAGTGGGTCAGATCTTCTCACGGGTATTCGGATAAACACGCGGATCCACCCGCGTGTTATCCAGAAACGATGCCGTTTCTCCAGTCCTGATGCATCAGGACGCGAATCGATCCGGGTACGCAGAGACGCGTCCCACTCTTGTCCCGCGGTACGGTGCCCGTACGACCGTCCGACCCTCAACGCACCCAAAACCTTATCCAACCATTTGGGTTGCTTTTTCTTATGACCGATTGTCTTTTACCTATATATAGGTTGTTCTATGATGATGTAACACTTATCTTTGAATATAATAAGAAAATCAAAGTTCATACTCTCTTTTACTCTCCATGGCTACCTAATCTCTTACTCTCTCAATCTTCACTACTCTTCACTCAATCTTACTGTAAATCTCTCACAAAGCTTACATGGTATCAGAGCATAAGCTCTTGGGATTCTAAATTTGTTTGATTAAATCGTTATAGGGAGATTTTTCATTTGCCTTATGCGCTTAATCGAACATACATTTTTCCCTTTGATTCGGATTCTCACAAAGCTCAAAGCTTTCATCCTCTAAACATCTAAAGCTCGAAGCTTTCATCTTGGTCCCAGATTTCTTCAAAAGCTCAAAGCTTTCCTATTTCTCAAACAAAGCTCAAAGCTTTCTCTCTTTTTCTTATAAAGCTCAAAGCTCTCTCTTGACTTCAAGATCAAAACAATGAAATGTTGAATGTGTTCGAGAATACTAAACCTCTCGTTGCACCGGTGATTCTTAAGGGAGGAAACTATCTCCTTTGGTCTAGGACTACCAAAACCGCCTTGTGTGGCCGCGGTTTGTGGAGTTACCGAGCCTTGATGATGTGTGCTCGCAAATCCAAAGGGAGCAAGGGTCTCAAGGACTATTCGGGGGAAAGGGGGAGCTTCACATGGCTAACCAAGGATCCTATAATCGACACGACAACCGGAGGAATGGTGGAGCAAGTCGGTATCTCAATCCGCATTTGAAGTGTGATTATTGTAAAAAGGAGGGTCACACCAAGGATAAATGTTGGTTACTTCATCCTCACCTCATGACACCAAGAGGAACCAACCCGAACTACTACAAGGGATCTCGGGCTAAATATGGATCGGCTACGCAAGATCAAGAAGGATTCGGGTTCTCTAAGCAAAGGGAAGAGTCTCACCAAGCCGACTACGTGAAGAAATTCGACTTGGAGGCTTTCATCAAATCACTTGGTTCGCTTAAAGAATCCGGTAAAACTTTCTATACTCAAAAACCTAATGAGTCTCTTGTGGTTGATTCGGGAGCCTCTCATCATATGATTAGTAATTTGAACTTGCTTGAAAAACTTGAAACATCTAAGGGTAATGTGATGATTGCAAATGGAGATAATATACCGATTAAAGGAATTGGGAACTTGAATTTGTTTAACAAAAGTTCTAGAGCTTTTTACATGCCAAATTTTGAATCAAATTTACTCTCGGTTAAACGTATGACTAGTGACTTGAATTGGTATGCAATCTTTGGTCCTAATGACTTCCATTTTCAGGATATTGAGTCCGGGAAAGTAATTGGAGGTGGTGGAACTAAGGATGATCTATATGTCTTAGAAGATTTATCACCAAGCTCATCTAGTTTATTTCGTTTTCAAACTTGTTTAGGAGTAGCTAATAATGCAATTTGGCATGCTAGAGTAGGACATCCCCATTCACGAGCTCTTGAAATAATGCTCCCAAATGTTTCCTTTGATCACTTGTCTTGTGAATTTGTATTCTTGGAAAGCATTGCAAATCGGTCTTTACTAAATCTTCTACTATCTATGAAAATTGTTTTGATCTTGTGCATTCGGATGTTTGGACTTCACCTTGCGCATCTAGAGATAACAATAAATACTTTGTCACATTCATTGATGAAAAATCGAAATATACATGGCTTACTCTTTTACCTTCCAAGGATAGAGTCTTTGATGCATTTGTGAATTTTCAAACCTATATTACTAACCAATACAATGCCAAGATTAAGATTTTTAGAACAGATAATGGTGGTGAATATATGAGCAACCGATTCAAAGATCACCTAGCTAAGCTTGGCATTTTGCATCAAACGACGTGTCCATACACTCCACAACAAAATGGCGTGGGCGAGAGAAAGAATCGGCACTTAATGGAGGTTTCAAGAGCTATGATGTTCCACATGAATGTGCCAAGAAGATTTTGGGGAGATGCGGTTATGACCACTTGTTACTTAATCAACCGAACACCGACCAAAGTCCTTGGGGACATCGCTCCATTTGAGGTACTTACTAAAGAAAAACCCTTTCTTAATCACTTGAGAGTTTTTGGGTGTGTTTGTTTTGTATTGGTGCCTAGGGAATTAAGGGACAAGCTAAAAGCAAAGAGTACAAGATACATATTCCTTGGCTATTCAACAACGCAAAAGGGATATAAATGCTATGATCCAAGTTCAAGGAAGACATTTGTGTCTAGAGATGTGAAGTTCATTGAAGAACAAGGGTATTATGGAGTCAAAGACCGAGGAGACTTGAGTGGTCTTGCAACACCGTCGGACCTTGGTTCTAATTTACGATTCCTTCTTCAAAATCTTGGGAATCATGAGCCAAGAGACAAGATAAATAACCAAGGCCGCACTGTAGTAGATCAAGAGGAAGAGGTTCAAGAAACGGTTCAAGCAGATGAGGTTCAAGAAACGGTTCAAGCAGATGAGGTTCAAGAGGAAGTTGGTCATGATGAGGTTCCGGTAAATCGAGAACAAGATCATGAAGTGACTGAGGAAGCAAGCCCGGACAATGAAACTCCGGAAGAAGAGGTCTAAGAAAAGATTGAAGAATCGGTTTTGCGTAGAAGCACAAGACTAAAGAAGGATCCCTCTCAATGGAAAGAGAACCGAGTCTACTACAATAATGAAGCCGTAGCCCATCCTATCCAAGCGGTGTGTTCGCTTGCCCTTTTACCTTCTTCTCATAGGGCATTTGTGGTCAAAATAGATGAACGTACGATCCCGAAAACGTATGAGGAAGCTATGGACGATAAGAATTGGGTAGAAGCGGTTGATAACGAGGTTGGAGCCATGATTAAGAATCATACTTTGGATGAAACCGATCTTCCCGAAGGGAAAAGAGCCGCGAGTTCTAAATGGGTCTTTACTATCAAATAGTTGAGTAACGGAGATCTTGAGAGATACAAGGCAAGGTTGGTGGCTAGAGGATTTACTCAAACCTATGGGGATGATTATACAGATACATTTGCCCCGGTTGCCAAACTTAACACCGTGAGAGTCGTGTTCTCTTTGGCGGCTAACTTGGAGTGGGATTTATGGCAAATGGATGTCAAGAACGCGTTCTTACAAAGAGATCTGGAGGAGGAAGTCTACATGACTCCACCACCCGGCCTTGAACATTCAATTGCTCCCGGCAAAGTTCTCAAGCTCAAGAAGGCGATATATGGTTTGAAACAATCTCCTAGGGCGTGGTACAAGAAACTTAGCACAACACTCAAGGAGAGAGGTTTCAAGAAATGTGAACTTGACCACACACTCTTTATACTTCAAGGGGCGATGGGGATAGTTGTCGTGTTGATCTATGTTGATGATATGATCATCTCCGGAAATGATAAGCAAGGAATACAAGAGACTAAAGATTATCTTCACTCGGTGTTTGAAATGAAAGACCTTGGAGAGTTGAAATATTTTCTTGGGATTGAAGTGTGTAGATTCAAAAATGGGTTACATATCTCTCAAAGAAAATACACTATGGATTTGTTGAAGGAGACCGGAAAGCTGGGAGCTAAACCGGCTAAAACCCCATTAGAAGACGGTTACAAGGGCATTCGAAAGGGGGAGAAGGACAATGAACCGTATGAAGATCCATCACGATATAGAAGACTTGTGGGCAAATTGATCTACCTAACTCTCACTAGACCGGATATAAGCTTTGCGGTAAACCAAATTAGTCAACATATGAAGGAACCAACGGTTTACCATTGGCAAATGGTTGAGAGGATCCTTAGATACTTGAAAGATAGTCCGGGCCTAGGAGTTTGGATGGAAAAGAATGAGAGCTCTGATGTGGTTGGCTATTGTAACGCGGATTGGGCCGAAGATCGGAATGATAGAAGATCTACAACCGGGTATTGCACTTTCATTGGTGGGAACTTAGTCACGTGGAGGACAAAGAAGCAAAAGGAAGTCTCATGCTCTAGTGCGAAAGCCGAGTATAGGGCCATGAAGAAGTTGACAAACGAGCTTACTTGGTTGAGAGGAATCTTGGCTCACTTGGGAATTGAGACGGATAGGCCAATGATAATGCATTGTGATAATCAAGCCACAATTTACATCGCTACAAACTCGGTTTTCCATCAAAGGACGAAGCACATTGAGATCGATTGTCACAAGGTTCGAGAGAAGATAGAGCAAGGATGGACGTTACCGTGCTTTACAAGAAGCAAAGATCAACTAGCGGATGTTTTCACCAAATCCGCAAGTCTCAAAGTTTGCAACAACATCTTGGGCAAACTTGGGCTTGTGAATCTCACACATCCATGAGAAGACCCCTTGCTTGCAATCATCACACATTTTTTCCCTTAACAAAGTTTTGGCCCACGAAGTTTTCTTTGTTGAGGTTTTTAATGAGGTGATGGTTGTGAGCACTCCAAGTTAAGCATAAATTCTTTATGTTTAACTTGAGGGGGAGTATTAACCTTAGGGCTCACATTGAGACTAAGGGAAATAAAGAATAAAGAGTTGAATAAAATCGGGTCGGAAATATGAAACTGCGGATCGGATCACAACGTCCCGCGGTACGACTGGCATAGATGCCAGACGCGGATCAGTACGCAGAGAAGGATCGGGGCCAGACGATAAGCAGATCAGCACGTGGCATCGAGTCTTCGTCGATCCGCGGGACGAGAGGCATCGAGGATCGTCCGAGATGCGGAACGGACGTAGCAACGGGTCAAGTGAAGCGGGTCGGATCTTCTCGCGGGTATTCGGATAAACACGCGGATCCACCCGCGTGTTATCCAGAAACGGTGCCGTTTCTCCCGTCCTGATGCATCAGGACGCGAATCGATCCGGGTACGCAGAGACGCGTCCTACTCCTGTCCCGCGGTACGGTGCCCGTACGACTGTCCGACCCCCAACGCACCCAAAACCTTATCCGACCGTTTGGGTTGCTTTTGCTTATGACTGATTGTCTTTTACCTATATATAGGTTGTTCTATGATGATGTAACACTTATCTTTGAATATAATAAGAAAATCAAAGTTCATACTCTCTTTTACTCTCCATGTCTACCTAATCTCTTACTCTCTCAATCTTCACTACTCTTCACTCAATCTTATTCTAAATCTCTCACAAATCTTACACTTTGGTGGTAAGGGGGAGCTTCCGGTTGCTCATAAGGGTGCGTATAATTGGTTTGAGAACCGTGGGGGCAAGGGAAGCTTCGGGAACAACCGGCTTATTGGTGAGAAGAGGTGGTGCGATCATTGCAAGGAGAAGGGACACACCAAGGAGAAGTGTTGGGTTCTCCACCCACACCTCAAGCCGACATGGTGGGTCGATTATCCAAGCAGATCTAAGGCAAATTTCACCGCGGCCAAAGACGATCAACCAAAGAGCCAACCCACAACACCGGTCAAGATAGGAGGTGAGGTGGTCCAAGGGGATTATGTGAGGAAATCCGACTTGGAGGCTCTTATTAAAGCATTGAACTCCTAGTTGTTCTCTTATAGTTGATTTGGGAGCTTCACATCACATGATTAGTAATTTGAACATGCTTAAAATGTGGAATCAATTAATGGTAATGTTGAAATTGCAAATGGTGATAATATCCCTATAAAAGGAATTGGAACCTTGAAATTGGAACATTGAAATTGCAAATGGTGATAATATCCCTATAAAAGAATCTAAGGCATTTTATATGCCTAACTTTACTTCAAATTTGCTATCGGTTAAAAGAGCAACAAAAGACTTGAATTTTTATGCAATCTTTGGTCCTAATGATATTCATTTTAATGATATTAAGTCGGGAAAAATAATTGGAGAAGGTGGTACCAAGGATGATCTCTATGTTCTTGAAGATATAGGTCCAAGATTATCTAGTTCTTGTTCTTTTAAATCTTGTTTAGGAGTTTCCAATAATGCGATTTGGCATGCTAGATTAGGTCATCCTCATTCTAGAGCTTTTGAAATAATGGTGCCTAATGCTTACTTTGATCATTTGAGTTGTGAATCATGTATTCTTGGTAAACATTGCAAATCGGTTTTTCCAAAATCTACTACTACTTATGATAATTGTTTTGACCTGGTTCATTCGGATGTGTGGACTTCCCCTTACATTTCTAGAGATAATAACAAGTACTTTGTCACATTTATAGATGAGAAATCGAAATACACTTGGATCACACTTTTACCATCTAAAGATAGAGTAATTGAGGCATTTATGAACTTTGAAGCTTATATTGCTAACCAATACAATGCCAAGACCAAAAATTTTAGAACAGATAATGGAGGGGAGTATACTAGTACCCGGTTCAAAGAACATCTCAAAAGGCAAGGAATATTTCATCAAACAAGTTGTCCCTACACTCCCTAACAAAACGGTGTGGCCGAGAGGAAAAACCGTCACTTGATGGAAGTATCTAGATCGATGATGTTCCATATGAATGTTCCAAGAAGATTTTGGGGAGATGCCGTGATGACGGCTTGCTATCTAATCAACCGAACACCAACCCAAATCTTGGGAGATTACACACCGTTTGAGGTATTAAACAAAACTAAACCTTTTATTGAACATCTAAAGGTTTTTGGTTGTCTTTTTGTTTGTGTTAGTACCCGCTGAGCTAAGGAACAAGCTAGATGCTAAGAGCTTGAGATGCATATTCCTCGGATACTCAACTACTCAAAAGGGGTATAAATGCTATGATCCGATTACAAAGAAGACGGTTGTATCAAGGGATGTGAAATTTATTGAAGACAAAGGGTATTATGGTGTAGATACAAAGGAAAACTTGGATGACTTGGCTAATTCGTCGGACCTTGGCTCTAACTTACGATTCCTTCTTCAAAACTTGGGAACCCATGAGCCAAGAGACAATATGGTTGAGACCGTTCTCCCAACAATGCCAAACCAAGACACTCAAGCCACACCTAGTGCCTCGGCCGAGAATCAAGAAGTGGTCCAAGAGGAGGTACAAGATCAAGATAATGCTTAAGGGGAACAAGAGGAGAACCAAGAACAAGAGGAGACCCAAGACGTTCAAGTTCCGGTCGAACCGGTGCTTAGAAGAAGTACTAGAACCAAGAAAGATCCCTCTCAATTGAAAGAGAGTAGAGTTTACTACAACTATCATGACGTTGCTCATCCCATTCAAACCGTTTGTTCTCTCGCCCTTCTTCCTTCCTCCCATCGTGCCTTTCTCACCAAGATAGATGAGCATACCATTCCGAAGACTTATGAGGAAGCCATGGAGGATAAGAATTGGGTAGAAGCCGTAGATGATAAAGTGGGGACAATGGTAAAGAATCACACATGGGATGAGGCGGACCTACCATTTGGAAAGAGGGCCGTAACATCGAAATGGGTCTTCACGATCAAGTATTTAAGCAATGGTGACCTTGAGAGGTATAAAGCTCAGTTAGCTTGTAGAGGGTTCACACAAACATTTGGAGATGATTATACGGATACATTTGCACCGGCTGCTAAGCTCCATACGGTTAGAGTTGTATTCTCTTTGGCGGACAACTTGGATTGGGAGCTTTGGCTAATGGATGTTAAAAATGCTTTTCTACAAGGAGACCTTGAAGAAGAAGTGTATATGACGCCTCCTCCCGGTCTTGAGACTTCCATTGCTCCGGGAAAAGTTCTTAGACTATGGTCTTAAACAATCTCCGCTAGCTTGGTATAAAAAGTTGAGTAGCACCCTTAAGGAACAGAGTTTTAAGAAGTATGAATTGGATCATACCCTCTTTACACTACAAGAAACAAGAGGGATGGTAGTTGTGTTGATCTATGTCGATGATATGGTTATTATCGGTAATGATAAAAAGGGAATTCAAGAAACGAAGGACTTCCTCAAGTCGGTGTTTGAAATCAAGGATCTTGGGGAATTGAAGTATTTTCTTGGTATTGAAGTTTGTAGGTTCAAGAACGGCTTACACATTAGTCAAAGGAAGTATAAATTAGATTTGCTAAGGGAAACCGGTAAACTTGCGTGTAAACCGGCTAAGACCCCATTGGAGGAAGGTTACAAGGCCGATAGAAAGGGGGAGAAAGAAGATGAGGTGTATGAGGATCCGTCAAGGTATAGAAGACTTGTTGGGAAATATTGACCTTAGTACCATCAATATGTGCTAAGGGAAGAAAAGAAGAACATGAGTGTTGATCGACACCATAGTTGTGTCGATCGACACACCACCCACAGGTTCACTCCCGCAACGAGTGTGTCGAGCGACACACACACACACAAACGGTGTGGCCGAAAGGAAGAATCGGCACTTAATGGAGGTTTCTAGAGCCATGATGTTCCATATGAATGTGCCAAGAAGATTTTGGGGAGATGCGGTCATGACCACTTGCTACTTAATCAATCGGACACCTACGAAGATACTTGACGACATCTCTCCATTTGAGGTACTTAATAAGACCAAACCTTTTCTTGACCATTTGAGAGTTTTTGGGTGTGTTTGCTTTGTTTTGGTACCTAGGGAACTAAGGGACAAGCTAGAGCCTAAGAGTACAAGATGCATCTTTCTTGGTTATTCCTCAACACAAAAAAAATACAAATGTTACGACCCAAGCTCGAGGAAAACATTTGTGTCTAGAGATGTGAAGTTCATTGAGGATCAAGGGTTCTATGATGTCAAAGATCGTGGTGACTTGAGTGATCTAGCTACCCCGTCGGACCTTGGCTCAAACTTGCGATTCCTTCTTCAAAACCTTGATAATCATGGACCATGAGACAAAATGAGTGATCAAAACATTGCTCCACCGGTTCAAGAGGAAGTGACTCAAGAGGAAGAAGTTCAAGAAACGGTTCAAGAGGAAGAAGTTCAAGAAGATCAAGAAACGATTCAAGATACAATCAGAGAGGAAGCCGATCATGATGAAGCTTCGGTAGAGCAAAGCCAAGATGTAGCTCCGGATGTAGTGGTCCAAGAAGAAGTTGTAGAACCGGTTTTGCGTAGAAGCACAAGGATAAGGAAAGACCCCTTTCAATGGAAAGAGAGCCGGGTCTACTTCAACAATGAAGCCGTAGCACATCCAATCCAAGCCGTAGCTCATCTTCACATCCAAGCGGTGTGTTCGCTCGCCCTTTTACCTTCTTCTCATAGGGCGTTTGTGACAAAGATAGATGAGTATACTATTCCTAAGACCTATGAGGAAGCTATGGAAGATGAGCATTGGGTAGAAGCGGTTGATGATGAGGTTGGAGCTATGGTTAAGAATCACACTTGGGACAAAGCGGATCTTCCCGAAGGAAAAAGGACCGTGAGTTCTAAATGGGTATTCACCATAAAGTACTTGAGTAATGGAGATCTTGAGAGGTATAAGGCTAGGTTGGTGGCTAGAGGATTTACCCAAACCTATGGGGATGACTACACGGATACATTTGCCCCGGTTGCAAAGCTTAACACGGTGAGAGTAGTGTTTTCTTTGGCGGCGAATTTAGATTGGGATTTGTGGCAAATGGATGTGAAGAATGCTTTCTTACAAGGAGACCTTGAGGAAGAAGTGTATATGACTCCACCACCCGGCCTTGAGACCACTATAGCTCTCGGAAAGGTTCTCAAGCTCAATAAGGCTATCTATGGGTTGAAACAATCACCAAGAGCTTGGTACAAGAAGCTTTGCTCAACACTTAAGGAGAGAGGATTCAAGAAATTTGAGCTAGACCACACACTCTTTACTCTTCAAGGACCGAGTGGGATAATTGTTGTTTTGATCTATGTGGATGATATGATCATCTCAGGGAGTGATAAGCAAGGAATTCGAGACACAAATGACTTTCTCAACTCCGTATTTGAGATGAAAGATCTTGGAGAAGTGAAGTATTTCCTTGGGATTGAGGTGTATAGGTTCAAGAATGGGTTGCATATCTCCCAAAGGAAATACACATTGGATTTGTTGAAAGAAACCGGCAAGCATGGAGCAAAGCAGACCAAGACTCCATTAGCAGAAGGCTACAAGGGCGATCGAAAGGGGGAGAAAGAGAATGAGCCGTATGAGGATCCGTCGAGATATAGGAGACTTGTGGGAAAATTGATCTATTTGACACTCACAAGGTCGGATATAAGCTTTGCGGTAAACCAAGTTAGTCAACATATGCAAAAACCGACGGTTTACCATTGGCAAATGGTTGAGAGGATCCTTAGGTACTTGATGGTTAGTCCGGGTTTAGGAGTTTGGATGGGAAAGAATGAGAGCACGGAGGTGGTTGGTTATTGTGATGCGGATTGGGCCGGAGATAGGAATGATAGAAGATCTACAACCGGGTATTGCACTTTCATTGGCGGAAACTTGGTCACTTGGAGAACTAAGAAGCAAAAGGAGGTCTCATGCTCAAGTGCGGAAGCCGAGTATAGGGCCATGAAGAAGTTGAAAAACAAGCTTACTTGGTTAAGAGGAATCTTGGCTCATTTGGGAATTGAGACGGACAAGCTGATGATAATGCATTGCGACAACCAAGCCGCAATCCACATTGCGACTAACTCGGTATTTCATGAAAAGACGAAGCACATTGAGATCGATTGCCACAAGGTTCCAGAGAAGATTGAGCAAGGATGGACTTTACCGTGCTTTACAAGAAGCGAAGACCAATTGGCGGACGTGTTCACTAAGGCCGCAAGTCTTAAGGTTTGCAATCACATTTTGGGCAAACTTGGACTTGTGGATCTCACACATCCATGAGAAGACCCCTTACTTGCAATCATCATACTCTTTTTCCCTTAGCGAAGTTTTGTCCCACGTGGTTTTCTTTGCTAAGGTTTTTAATGAGGTGATGGTTGCGAGTTCCAAGTTAAGCATAAATCCTTTATGTTTAACTTGAGGGGGAGTATTGACCTTAGTACCATCAATATGTGCTAAGGGAAGAAAAGAAGAACATGAGTGTCGATCGACACCATAGTTGTGTCGATCGACACACCACCCACTGGTGCACTCCCGCAACGAGTGTGTCAAGCGACACACACACTAGTGTCGATCGACACATTGTTGCGCTCCGAGACTCTCGTTGCGCGCATCGAGAGAAAGCGACCTGACGTCGCTTTCATCCGACCGTTGCACATTCGACCGTTGGAGAATGTGTGTCGATCGACACACACAAGTAGTGTCGATCGACACGAGTGCCACTGCCAGAATTCCAACGGCTCTTTTTCTCTCTTTTAGAAGTTGTTCTTCTACTTAAACCTTGTTGTATAAACCTTGTAAATGTATCTCTTTTAGAAATGTATCTTGAATGAGAAACTCAAGTTCATATTCTCCTTTATTCTTCATGGTTACATAATCTCTTAATCTTCCTTAATCTCTCTTAATCTTCATCAATCTTATCTTAATCTCTCTTATTCTTCCACAATTCTTACAGGAAATTGATCTATTTGACACTTACAAGGCCAGACATTTGCTTCGCGGTAAATCAAGTAAGCCAACATATGAAAGAGCCGAAGATATATCATTGGCAAATGGTTGAAAGGATTCTGAGATATCTCAAGGAAAGTCCGGGACAAGGTATTTGGATGGGAAGAAATGAAAACTCCGATGTGGTTGGATATTGTGATGCGGATTGGGCAGGTGATAGAAGTGATAGAAGATTGACAATCGGCTACTGCACATTCATTGGAGGGAACTTGGTGACTTAGAGAACAAAGAAACAAAAGGAGGTCTCATGTTCTAGTGCGGAAGCTGAATATAGAGCAATGAGGAAGTTGACTAATGAGCTCACTTGGCTAAGGGGTAATTCTTGCACATTTGGGAATTGAAGCTACAAACCCGATGATCATGCATTGTGATAATCAAGCCGCAATTCATATAGCGACGAACTCGGTATTTCATGAGAGGACGAAGCACATTGAGATCGATTGTCATAAGGTACGGGCGAAGATCGAGCAAGGATGGACTCTACCGTGTTACACTAGAAGCGAAGACCAACCTTCTTTATGGCAAACTTGGACTTGTGGATTTGACCCATCCGTAGAAGACCTCTTGCTTGCAATCATCACACTCTTTTTCCCTTAGTAAAGTTTTGTCCCATGTGGTTTTCTTTACTAAGGTTTTTAACGAGGTGATGGTTGTGAGCTTTCCAAGTTAAGCATAAATCCTTTATGTTTAACTTGAGGGGGAGTATTGACCTTAGTGCTTAATTGGTGCTAAGGGAAATAAATAAATAAAGTTTGGTAATTTGCCCAAGGAAATAATCGGATGGGTAAACCGAGGATCGGATGGGTAAACCGCGGGACGGATCATCTCTATTAGAGAGGTAGCATGAAGAGAAGATCAAGGCCGAGGTGAAATAAGAGAAGCCGAGGACCAAAGCTCAACAAATGATCGAGTTCTTTGTTCAAGTCCCCTCATCATCTTGATTGGCACTCTTTTCCCTTAGTAGTGGTTTTGTCCCAAAGGGTTTTCCCTACTAAGGTTTTAATGAGACCATCATCTTGCTCCAAGTTCACACTTCACTTTGTTGTGTATGAACTTGAGGGGGAGTATTGAACAAGATGAGTGCTTAAGGATCATCAACCAAAGATCGCTTAAGTACGAATGAAGGACGGTCAAATCTAAAGAAGGCGGAACCGAGAAGACCAAGACTTGGACCATCAAGGCCAAGGCTTGGAGTGTCAATATTAACCTTAGTACCATCAATGTGTGCTAAGGGAAGAAAAGAAGAAAAGAAGAATAAGGAGTATCGATCGACACACATCTGTGTCGATCGACACACGACCCACTGGTGCACTTCCGCAACTAGTGTGTCGATCGACACACACACTTGTGTCGATCGACACATCATTGCGCGCATCGAGAGATAGCGACCCGAGGTCGCTTTCATCCGACCGTTGCTCATCCGACCGTTGTTGAGTCGTGTCGATCGACACACACAAGTAGTGTCGATCGACACGAGTACCAGAATGCTAAAAAGGGACAAGTCACTTTCACACTTTGGGATTCAATCCCTCCTTCCATTTGATCTGATTCCCAACGGTCATATTGACCTTAGTTCCCTATATATATGTTGTTTAACTCATTGTAAACATTAACTTGAATCAATAATAAAAATCAAGTTTATCTTTACTCTTTCTCTCTTGTTTTTCCATAGTATTTCAAAATGTAGTCTTAGAGAGATTATAGTATTTAGGGTGATATCCATTTGGATTGAACCCATATTATTAAGTCTATTTTACCTTAATCTTTCTTAGTTAACTCCAAATCTTTCCACACATTTAATACTGGGTTTTATATAAACCGGTTTGTGTGGATCCTTTGTCAAAGACACTTAGGTGTTTGTTCTTCATAAGATGAGCTTAGACTCATCTAATTCTAACATGGTATCAGAGCATAAGCTCTTAGGTTAGAAGATTTGGAGTATTCGGTTTTTGATTTTCAAAAGTTAGAAATTTTTTGATTTCTTTGGTTAGTTGGATTGAATCGTTATAAGGATGTGTTCATCTTCCTTATGCGCTTAATCCAACACAAATTCTAAGTTATTTTTCCGCTGCAAGTATTTCAAAGTGAATTTGAAAAGTTTGATTTCAAAAGTTGGAAAACTTTGTGTTTCTTTGAAAACCAAAATTTTGTTTCTAATTCTCTCATTCTCTTGGTTACTAAAACTCTCTAATCTCTCGGTTACTAAATCTCTCAATCTCTCTATTCTCTAAATCTTTGGTTACTAATACTCTCGGTTACTTAAACTCTCGGTTCCTAAATCTTTCAAACTCTCGGTTACTAATTTTGAAATTGTTGTGTAGGAAGTGATCCATGGGATGCCTTTGTGCATTTAAAATCATGATGAATCTGAATCCTAATGGCGAGAACCGTCATAGGCCCGGAGTGCATTTAATATCACAATGTATCCAAGCCAAGTTTAAGACTGTGGTATGCAAATGCATCCGGTCCAAGTTGATTGGGTGGTTCAAAGGAAACCGTCCAAGATGTTACAAAATTCTTCAAGAAGCTTCAAGCTTCCATGGTGTTCATACTTCCAATCTGAATTGGAAGAAAAAGGGATTTTCTAAATTTTTCCCTTTCTTTGATTTTATTTGAATCTTTGAATCCGGTTAGAGTGAAAACCGGTTGGTTAAAGAAATTGTTAATTTCTTGAAAATATTGTGCTTGCAAATTGAAACCTACAAACGAATTGAGAATGGAAAGTTTAAAATCATGATGGAATTGAATTGATAAAACCGAATTAGCTATAGTTAAAATCAATAGCTTAATTTTGGTTAATTTCGGTTTATGATTTTAAACTTAAATATTTGAATATGACTAATCCAATTCGTTTATGGTGTTCTTGCAAGGTGGAATTGAACTTAAGAAATCCAAGTTTGTGCTAGTTATGACCGGACCCCTTATTCTCTATGGTCATGACTTGTACAAACATGGAGGCCACGAGCATGGAGGAGTTGGAAGGGAAAATCAGAACTGTTGGCTACATAATCGACGAGCCCGAAAGGGAAAATCCGAACTTGTAGCTGTCTAATCGACGAGCCATTCCAATTACTCAAGACAAGCCGTGGAGAAGAATTCCAAATTAAGACTCAAGAAATCCAAGAAGAAGCAACTAGCCTTTGAAGGTCAACTTGAAGTCATTCATGAGGCTAAAAGAGATTGAGAATGCCCAAAATCATGAATGGTGAAGAATAGTTGAACAAGCCAATGTTTTGAGGCTTCTGAAGAGCTAAAAGAGATTGAGAGGCTTCGGAAGTATTGGGCTTGGCGTTAAGGAAGGTTGAGAAGAGACTTGGGATTTCAAGAGTAATTATCAAAGAACAACCGGATCGGTTGAGTTGCGTGAATGAAGGAGGACTCACGGGTAGAAGGCGTAAAGCTCACAAAACCAAAAGCTCCACCAAAAGGATCATGAAGATCCAAAATTGCGTGAATGGAGGAGAACTCACGGGTAGAAGGCGTAAAGCTCACGGAACCGAAAGCTCCACCAAAAGGATCATGAAAATCCAAAATTGCGTGAATGGAGGAGGACTCACAGGTAGAAGGCGTAAAGCTCACGGAACCGAAAGCTCCACCAAAAGGATCATGGAGATCCAAATGCTAAAGAAGGGTAAAGGAGACCATGAGAGCCTCAAAGACAACAAGGAAAGGATTCATAAGAAGAAATATCTAGTCAAAGAAGGGCTAAAGGAATGAGAAAACTTGAAGTGGAGCCGGTTTCATATAGAACCATGGAAAGACAATTGCGTATGGCAAGCTTAGCCTTTGGTCCTTACGGCGTCCCGACGACTAAGCTTGAGGGGGAGTATTAGAGAGGAAGCATGAAGAGAAGAGCAAGGCCGAGGTGAAAGAAGAGAAGCCGAGGAACGAAGCTCAACAAATGATCGAGTTCCTTGTTCAAGTCCCCTCATCATCTTGATTGGCACTCTTTTCCCTTAGTAGTGGTTTTGTCCCAAAGGGTTTTCCCTACTAAGGTTTTAATGAGACCATCATCTTGATTCTCCAAGTTCACACTTCACTTTGTTGTGTATGAACTTGAGGGGGAGTATTAAGCAAGATGAGTGCTTAAGGATCATCAACCAAAGATCGCTTAAGTACGAATGAACGACGGTCCGATCTAAAGAAGGCGGAACCGAGAAGACCAAGACTTGGACCATCAAGGCCAAGGCTTGGAGTGTCAATATTAACATTAGTACCATCAATGTGTGCTAAGGGAAGAAAAGAAGAAAAGAAGAAAAGAAGAATAAGGAGTATCGATCGACACACGACCCACTGGTGCACTTCCACAACTAGTGTGTCGATCGACACACACTTGTGTCGATCGATACATCGTTGCGTGCATCGAGAGATAGCGACCCGAGGTCGCTTTCATCCGACCGTTGCGCATCCGACCGTTGGAGAGTCGTGTCGATCAACACACATAAGTAGTGTTGATCGACACGAGTGCCAGAATGCTAAAAAGGGACAAGTCACTTTCAAACTTTGGGATTCAATCCCTCCTTCCATTTGATCTGATTCCCAACGGTCATATTGACCTTAGTTCCCTATATATATGTCGTTTAAATCATTGTAAACATTAACTTGAATCAATAATAAAAATCAAGTTCATCTTTACTCTTTCTCTCTTGTTTTTCCATAGTATTTCAAAATGTAGTCTTAGAGAGATTATAGTATTTAGGGTGATATCCATTTGGATTGAACCCATATTATTAAGTCTATTTTACCTAAGTCTTTCTTAGTTAACTCCAGATCTTTCCACACATGTAATACTCGGTTTTGTATAAACCGATTTGTGTGGATCCTTTATCAAAGACACCTAGGTGTTTGTTTTTCATAAGATGAGCTTAGACTCATCAAATTCTAACAGTCTCAATGTCAGGACGATCTGCAGTACGTAGAAGCATCAAGTATTAGATCGGTAAGCAGGTCAGTTGGAGTCTCGGACATCAGTACGTGAAGATGGACCCGCGGGATGAGAAGCCTCGAGGATCAGGATGGGAAGTATCCGCGTGTTTATCCGGGTCGCGTAACGGGTATTCGAATAAACGCACCGATCCTTACCGGGTATTCGGGTCACGTACTGATCCGCGGTTGAATGATCGAGGACTGGCCACGTCCGAACGTACGGAGCTCGGGCAGGACGCGTACCGCGGTCAGAACAGTGCCCGGATCTATTTTCTTCTTTGTTCCACTTTTGGGTAACAGTCATGTTGACCAAACCTAGTATTTTGCTATTTATAGATGTGTTCTAATCATTTGAAACCTTTTTATCTTGAATGAAATAAATCAAGTTCATAATCTTTAAAATCTTCATGGTTACTTAAACTTTCTTCCGTTCAAGATCGTTATACTCTTCCGCAATAATTCTAACATCTCTTTGGTGCGGCCTAGCTTCTACTTGATACGGCCTAGCTTCTCCAAGGCATGACCGCATTAGACCATCATTCACCAAGTCTCGGACACTCTTCATTAGTAACTTAAGGAAAAATTAATCCTTAAGTACTTTCCTTGATTAACACTCCCCCTCAAGTCCAAACACAACAAAGTGAAGTGTGGACTTGGAGATACAAGGAGAGGCCTCATTAAAACCTTAGTAGATAAAACCCATTGGGATAAAACTCTACTAAGGAAAAAGAGTACCAACTCAATGATCTTTAGGGAAATTCAATCAAGGTCTTGTTCTTCTTGAGGTTCGGTCCTCGGCTTCTCTTCTCTTGCCTCGGCCTCGCCCTCTTTCTTATTGCTTCCTCTCTAATACTCCCCCTCAACCTTAGTCGTCGTGAACACAAAGACTAAGGTTAAAACCGCCAGTCTTGATGCTTCTTCTTCGTCTCACGATCATCGGCTTACTCCATTCTTCTCCTCTTTAACCCTTAACATAATTCAAACAAGAGAAAGCTTAAAGTATACACCAATGAATTTACTCATCAACCAAGCAAGCAATCAAAGAACCAACTAGTTTATAATTGAACAAATTTAAAGAGTGAGAGTTTTAGAGAGTAGCCTTTTTATTTCTGTGGTGTGGTTGATCCTTTAATCTTCACTTCATTCCACACCTCTCTAAACAACTCGGATCATCATCTTCTTGATCCAAGTGGTGGAGCTTTTCGGTTCCTTCTTCATTTCGCCATAAAACGTGTGAGTCCTCTGTAAGAATTATCACGGAAATATATAGATTAAGAGAAATTATAAGAGATTAAGAAGATTAAGTAACCATTGAGATTTTAGAGAATATGAACTTGATTTATTATTCAAGATAAAGTTTACATATGAGAAAACAACTTATAAATAGCAAATACTAGGATCGGTCAACATGACCGTTTGAATTAAGGATAAAAAGTAGATTCGGTCATGTGACAGATCCACGGTACGGTCGATGACCGATGCCCACGTATGTCACATGGCTCCTTCTCGGTCATTAACACGCGGATTAGTACGATACCCGTTAACTCGGGTGGGATCCGCGTGTTTATCCGATAACCCAGTACCGCGACCCGACTTCTCCCTTGATGCAATACCGTCCCGCAGTACGAGTTCCTCGATGCCAAACCTTCCCGCGGTACGTGCTTCTCGGGACCCAACTGATCCGACTGATCCGCAGATTGGCATCGAGACCAGACTGACCCACGTATCATCCTTCTCGATGTCAGTTCAATCCGCGGATTAATTTTCTCGATGCCGATCCGTTCCGCGGTTTACCCATCCGTTTTATTCTACTTGGGTAAATTACCCAATATTATTTATTTCCCTAAGTACCAATGCAGCACTTAGGTCAATACTCCTCCTCTAGTTAAACATAAAGGATTTATGCTTAACTTGGAACGCTCACAACCATCACCTCGTTAAAAACCTTAGTAAAGAAAACCACGTGGGACAAAACTTTACTAAGGGAAAAAGAGTGTGATGATTGCAAGCAAGAGGTCTTCTACGGATGGGTCAAATCCACAAGTCCAAGTTTGCCGTAAAAATGATTGCAAACCTTGAGACTTGCGGCCTTGGTGAAGATATTCGCTAGTTGGTCTTCGCTTCTAGTGTAACATGGTAGAGTCCATCCTTGATTATCACAATGCATGATCATTGGCTTTGTCACTTCAATTCCCAAATGTGCAAGAATGTTTCTTAGCCAAATGAGCTCATTAGTCAACTTCCTCATTGCCCTATACTCGGCTTCGGCACTAGAACACGAGACCTCCTTTTGTTTCTTTGTTCTCCAAATCACCAAGTTACCTTCGATGAATGTGCAATAGCCGCTTGTTGATCTTCTATCACTTCTATCTCCGGCCCAATCCGCATCACAATACCCAACCACATCGGAGTTCTCATTCCTTCCCATCCAAATTCCTTGTCACAGACTCTCCTTGAGATATCTAATGATCCTCTCAACTATTTGCCAATGATATATCTTTGGCTCTTTCATATGTTGGCCTATTTGGTTGACCGCAAAACATATATCCGGTCATATGTTGGCCTATTTGTAGATCAAGTCTCCTATATCTCGAGGGATACTCATACAACTCATCTTCTTGCTCCCCCTTTATATCGGCCTTGTATCCTTCCTCCAATGGAGTCTTAGCCGGTTTACACGCAAGTTTCCCAGTTTCTTTCAACAAATCCAAAGTGTACTTCCTTTGACTAATGTGTAACCCATTCTTGAACCTACAAACTTCAATACCAAGAAAATACTTCAATTCCCCAAGATCCTTGATTTGAAAAACCGACTTGAGGAAGGCTTTTGTTTCTTGAATTCCTTCTTTATCATCACCGGTAATTACCATATCATCAACATATATCAACACTACCACCATTCCCATTTGACCTTGTAGTGTAAATAGAGTATAATCCAACTCACACTTCTTGAAGCCCCTTTCCTTGAGAGTACTACTCAACTTCTTGTACCAAGCTCGCGGGGATTATTAAAGACCATATATGGCTTTCCTTAGCCTAAGGACTTTCCCCGGAGCAGTGGATGTCTCAAGTTCGGGAGGAGGCGTCATATAGACTTCTTCTTCAAGATCTCCTTATTGATCATAGGACGGATCCTCGGACGGACGGACGGACGCTCGGACGGACAGACGTACAGACAGACGCTCGGACAGACACTCAGACAGACGCTCGGACGGATGGACGCTCGGACGGATAAACACGCGGACCCTGTTCGGAGAAACACGCAGATCCTTGATTGTTAGCTCAAACTCTTTCAAATCTCTTTAAACTTTCAATTACACTTTAAAACTTTCGGTTACACTTAAGAATTTCTGATTCTAAACACTTGTTCAAGAAGAAGACTATGGAAAACGGCAGTCCAAGCAAAGTACTTATTCTCCCGGTTACTCTCAAAGGAGAGAACTATCTCTTGTGGTCAAGAACCACCAAAACTGCCCTATGTGGGCGTGGTATATGGAACCACATCGATTTAAGTCTCGAGCCAAAGAAGCCCGAGTCCGATTCATCCGATGATGAAGAAGAAGTTGAGGACACTAGGCGCGCCAAAGAGGCGAAATGGTTCCAAGAGGATCAAACATTTCTACCCATCCTCCAAAATGGTCTTGAAGCTCAAATCCTTGACGCTTACTCATATTGCGAGACCGCAAATGAGCTTTGGGAAACTCTCAAGAATGTCTACGGCAACATAACCAACTTGATCCGAGTGTTTGAAGTCAAGAAAGCCCTCAACGGTCTTAGCCAAGAAGACATGGAGTTTACCAAGCACTTTGGGAAGTATAAGTTTCTTTGGGCCGAGTTGGAAATGCTCTGACCTTTCACCATGGATCCGGCGGCTCTCAATGAAAGGAGAGAGCAAGACAAGGTGTTCTGCCTCCTCCTCACCTTGAATCCGGTCTACAATGACCTCATCAAACATATCCTAAGAGCCGACAAGCTCCCGAGTCTTGATGAGGTGTGCGCTCAAATCCAAAGAGAACAAGGGTCTCATGGATTATTTAGCAGAAAGGGGGAGCTTCCTACGGCTCACAAGGCGTACACGCCATATGGTGGGAACCGAAGGACCAACAACAACAACCTGCCCTACCAAGATGTGACTTGCGAGCATTGCAAGAAGCTCGACCATTCTAAGTCTCGGTGTTGGATTCTCAATCCTCATCTTAGACAAGACGCAAGAGGCCCGAGAAGCAACTACATCGAGCCAAGAGCTAACTATGGGGCTACCAAGAGTGACCAAGCGGGCTCATCCAAGCAAGGAGAAGAGGTGAACCATGGGGACTTTGTCAAGAAAGCCGATCTTGAGGCGATCATCAAGGCTCTCAAAGAATCCGGTATCACTTATCTTTCTCACAAGCCAAGTAGCTCTTTGGTCGTAGATTCCGGTGCATCTCATCATATGATTAACAATAGACATTTGCTTAGTAACATTGAATTAACTAAGGGAAATGTGGAAATTGCAAATGGAGATAGAATAACTATTGAAGGAATCGGAAATTTGAAATTATTTAACAAAGAATCTAAAGCATTTTATATACCGAATTTTGCTAGCAACTTAGTATCGGTTAAAAGAGCCACTAATGAATTAAATTGCTATGCTATATTCGGTCCTAATGAGGTACATTTTCAGGATATTGAGACGGGAAAGATCATAGGAGGAGGTGGTACCAAAGATGAACTTTATGTTCTAGAAGATATTACTCCAAGATCTTTTTCTTTTGCTTCTAGTTTTCAATTACCGAATAATGCGATTTGGAATGCTAGATTAGGTCATCCTCATGCTAGAGCCCTTGAGCTTATGTTACCAAATGTTGTCTTTAATCATTTAACTTGCGAATCATGTATTTTGGGCAAACATTGCAAAACCGTATTCAATAAATCAACAACTCTTTACGAAAATTGTTTTGACTTAGTACATTCGGATGTATGGACATCTCCATGTTTATCAAGAGATAACAACAAGTATTTTGTCACTTTCATTGATGAAAAATCAAAATATACTTGGGTTACTCTTTTGCCATCCAAAGATAGGGTATTTAATGCATTCATAACATTTGAAAGTCATGTCATTAACCATTACAATGCAAGAATTAAAATTTTTAGGTCCGATAATGGTGGTGAATATACAAGTAATCGGTTCAAGGAGCATCTAGCAAACCACGGAATCATCCATCAAAATTCTTGTCTGTACACACCACAACAAAATGGTGTGGCCGAGAGAAGAACCGACATTTGATGGAAGTGGTCAATGATGTTTCACACAAACGTTCCAAAGCGGTTTTGGGGAGATGCGGTCATGACCGCTTGCTACCTCATCAATAGAACACCAACAAGAGTTCAAGAAGATCGGTCACCATTTGAGGTACTTACCCAAACTCAACCCTCTTTAGAACATCTAAAGGTTTTCGGGTGTGTTTGTTTTGTCTTAGAACCCGGAGAAAGAAGAACCAAGCTAGATGGAGTACTAAGTGCATGTTCATTGGGTACTCCAATACTCAAAAGGGATACAAGTGCTATGATCCGATCGACAAGAAGTATCATGTATCCCGAGATGTAAAGTTCCTTGAGGAGCAAGGATACTATGGGAAGAAGGATTGGGATGATCTCAAAGACCTAGCGACTCCTTCGGATCAAGGTGCATCATTGAGATTCCTACTCGAGCACTTGGGTGCGCCCATCGACGCCGGACAAGAAACGACCAATCCGGCCCCCGCCGGAATAGAAGCGGACAAGGCGCAACCCGGCAGTCAAGAAGAGGTCCCGACCTCAGTCGGAACAGAAGCACTCGACGCCCGAGCAGACGCCCGAGCAGATGCCCGAGCAGACGCCCGAGCCGACACTGATGCTCGCACCCATGCTCAAGATGACGCCGCGCCTCAAGCCGTCCCGCTTAGGAGAAGCGAATGGCTTAGGAGCAACCCATCCACATGAAAGGACAAGCGGGTCTACTACAACAATCAAGCCGTGGCACATCCCACTCAAGCCACATGTTCTCTTGCCCTTGTACCCTCGGATCACCGAGCGTTTCTTGTGAAGATCGACAAATACACCATTCCCTCTACCTATGAGGAAGCTATGGAGAAGGAGGAATGGAATGGTGCGGTTGATGATGAGATCGGGGCCATGATCAAGAACCACACTTGGGATGAAGCAGATCTCCCGGAAGGAAAGAGAGGTGTGACCTCTAAATGGGTCTTCACAATCAAGCACTTGGGTACCGGAGAGATTGAAAGGTTTAAGGCAAGGTTAGTAGCAAGAGGCTTCACTCAAACTTATGGAGAAGACTACACGGACACGTTCGCCCCGGTCGCCAAGCTCAACACGGTCTGAGTGGTCCTATTCTTGGCGGTCAACCTTGATTGGCAAATGGACGTGAAGAACGCCTTCCTCCTAGGCGACCTAGAAGAAGAGGTCTATATGACGCCTCCGCCCGGTCTCGAAGCCATCGTCAAACCCGGGAAGGTCTTACGCTTGAGGAAGGCGATCTACGGTCTCAAACAATCTCCAAGAGCTTGGTACAAGAAGCTAAGCTCTACCCTATTGGATAAGGGTTTCAAGAATTCGGAGTTGGATCATACTCTCTTCACTACTCAAGGGCCGAAAGGGATCATTGTGGTCCTTGTCTATGTGGATGATCTCATCATCTCCGGGAGTGATAAAGAGGGCGTTCAAGACACCAAGGATTATCTCAAGTCGGATTTTGAGATTAAGGACCTCGGTGAGTTAAAGTACTTTCTTGGGATTGAAGTTTGCCGATTCCACAATGGCCTTCACATCTCACAAAGGAAATACACCATGGATCTTCTCAAAGAAACCGGCAAGCTAGGCGCTAAGCCGGCCAAGACTCCACTCGACGAAGGCTACAAGGTCATTCGAAAGGGGGAGATTGAAGATGAGCCATACTCGGATCCTTCACGCTACCGGAGATTGGTTGGGAAAATGATCTACTTGACACTCACTAGGCCGGACCTTTGCTTTGCGGTCAACCAAGTGAGTCAACACATGAAGGAGCCCAAGGTGAACCATTGGAACATGGTGGAAAGGATCCTCCGATATCTAAAAGGGAGCCCCGGCCAAGGCATTTGGATGGGAAAGAACCAAGACACGGAGCTAGTTGGCTATTGCGATGCGGATTGGGCCGGAGACCGAGAAGACCGAAGGTCCATGACCGGCTATAACACATTTCTTGGCAGCAACTTGGTGACTTTGAAGACAAAGAAGCAAAAGTCGGTTTCATGCTCTAGTGTCGAAGCTGAGTATAGAGCCATGAAGAAGCTCACTAATAAACTCATTTGGCTCAAAGGAATTCTCTTACATCTTGGAGTCAAGCAAGATCATCCGATCACAATGCATTGTGACAACCAAGCCGCCATCCACATTGCAACAAACTCGGTGTTTCACGAAAGAACCAAACACATCGAGATTGATTGCCACAAAGTCTGAGAAAAGATAGAGCAAGGGATGACTCTACCCGCGTATACAAGGAGTGAAGATCAATTGGCCGACATACTCACCAAATATGCAAGTCTATAAGTTTGCAACCATATCTTTAGCAAACTTGGGCTTGTGGACTTGACCAAGCCATGACCAAGTCCTCTTCCCATGACCGCTATACTATTTTTCCTTACTAGATTTTCCTATTAAGGTTTTAATGAGGTAGTTGGTTGTGGGTTTCCAAGCTTAGCCTAAATCCTTTATGCTAAGCTTGAGGGGGAGTATTGATCATAGGACGGATCCTCAGACGGACGGACGGACGCTCGGACGGACAGACGGACAGACAAACGCTCAGACAAACACTCGGACGGACGCTCGGACGGATGGATGCTCGGACGGATAAACACGCGGACCCTGTTCGGACAAATGGGTCGTGTACTGCGGGAAGGTTTGACGTCAAGGAAGTGGACCCGCGGTACACGTGTCGTCAAGGCGCGGGTCGAGTACTGACCGAGATCAGTACGAGGAGTACGCATTGACTCTCTGCCCCGCGTTGACCATCGAGGATCCGAGTGACAACGACCGGTCCTCGTCCCGAGGATCGAGTTCCATGATCTGTGCATCAAGGGAAAGTGACCCGCGGGTCACTTTCACTTCCAACCATTTGAAATGAGCCGTTTGAATCCCAACGGCCTCTTTCCTCTTTTAGAACACACTTGTATCTATTTAAACATTGTTCCACATACTTGTAAAATTATCTTGATTTTATTTTAATAAAACAAGTTCATACTCTTTCTTCTTAAATCTTCTTTAATCTGAAACTTCTCTCAATTACTTAATCTTATTCCGCAAATTCCAACACTCCTTGTATAAAAGCATTTTTAACGTCCATTTGCCAAAGCTCCCAATCCTAGTTAACCGCCAAAGAAAACACAACTCTAACCGTATGGAGCTTAGCAACCGGTGCAAATGTATCCGTATAATCATCTCCATATGGTTGTGTGAATCCTCTAGCAACCAACCGAGCTTTATACATATCAAGATCACCATTGATAAGATACTTGATCGTGAAGACCCATTTTGATGTCACGGCTCTCTTCCCAAACAGTAAATCCGCCTCATCCCATGTGTGATTCTTTACCATAGCACCCACTTCATCATCTACGGACTCTACCTAATTTTCATCTTCAATTGCTTCCTCATAAGTCTTTGGAATTGTATGCTCATCTATCTTGGTGAGAAAGGCACGATGGGAGGAAGGAAGAGGGGCGAGAGAACACACGGCTTGAATGGGATGGGCAACGGCTTGATAGTTGTAGTAAACTCGACTCTCTTTCCATTCAGAGGGATCTTTCTTGGTTCTAGTACTCCTTCGAAGCACCAGTTCGGCCGGGGCTTGAGTGACTTGATTCTCTTCTTGTTCTTGATTCTCCTCTTGTCCCACTTGAGCATTCTCTTGATCTTGTACATCCTCTTGGACCACCTCTTGATTCTCGGCCGAGTTACTAGGTGTGTCTTGAGCTTCTTGACTTGGCATTGTCGAACGGTCTCACCCATATTGTCTCTTGGCTCATGAGTTCCCAAGTTTTGAAGAAGGAACCGCAAGTTAGAGCCAAGGTCTGACGGGTTAGCCAAATCATCCAAGTTTTCTTTTGCCTCCACACCATAATACTCTTTGTCTTCAATGAATTTCACATCTGTTGACACAACCGTCTTCTGTGTGATCGGATCATAGCATTTATATCCCTTTTGAGTGGTTGAATATCCAAGGAATATGCATCATAAACTCTTGGCATCTAGCTTGTTCCTTAGCTCACCGGGTACTAACACAAAACAAAGACAACCAAAAACCTTTAGATGTTCAATAAAAGATTTAGTTTTATTTAATACCTCAAACGGTGCGTAATCTCCCAAGATTTTGGTTGGTGTTCGGTTGATTAGATAGCAAGCCGTCATCACTCCAAAATCTTCTTGGAAAATTCATATGGAACATCATCGATCTAGATACTTCCATCAAGTGACGGTTTTTCCTCTCGGCCACACCGTTTTATTGTGAAGTGTAGGGACAACTCGTTTGATGAAATATCCCTTGTCTCTTGAGATGATCCTTGAACCGGGTACTAGTATACTCTCCTCCGTTATATGTTCTAACAATTTTGATCTTGGCATTGTATTGGTTAGCAATATAAGCTTCAAAATTCATAAATGCCTCAATTACACGATCTTTAGAAGGTAATAGTGTGATCCAAGTGTATTTCGATTTCTCATCTATAAATATGACAAAGTACTTGTTATTATCTCGAGAAATGCATGGAGAAGTCCAAACATCCGAATGAACTAAGTCAAAGCAATTATCATAAGTAGTAGTAGATTTTGGAAAAACCGATTTGCAATATTTACCAAGAATACATGATTCACAACTCAAATGATCAAAGTAAACATTAGGCAACATTATTTCAAAAGCTCTAGAATGAGGATGACCTAATCTAGCATGCCAAATTGCATTATTTGAAACTCCTAAACAAGATTTAATTGAACAAGAACTAGATAAGCTTGGTGATAAATCTTCATGAACGTAAAGATCATCCTTGGTACAACCTTGTCCAATTATCTTTCCGGACTTAATATCTTGAAAATGAACATCATTAGGCCCAAAGGTTGCATAACAATTCAAATCTTTTGTTGCTCTTTTAACCGATAGCAAATTTGAGGTAAAGTTAGGCATATAAAATGCCTTAGATTCTTTATTAAACAATTTCAAGGTTCCGATTCCTTTTATAGGAATATTATCACCATTTGCAATTTCAACATTACCATTAATTGATTCCACATTTTTAAGCATGTTCAAGTTACTAATCATGTGATGTGAAGCTCCCGAATAAACTATAAGAGAACTACTAGGAGTTCGAGTAAAGAAAGTTTTACCGGAGTCTTTGTTTGCGTTCAAGGCTTTGATGAGAGGCTCCAAGTCGGATTTCCTCACATAATCCCCTTGAACCGCCTCACCTCCTATCTTGACTGGTGTTGTAGGTAGGCTCTTCGGTTGATCACCTTTGGCCGCGGTGAAATTCGCCTTAGAACTGCTCGGATAGTCGACCCACCATGTTGGCTTAAGGTGTGGGTGGAGAACCCAACACTTCTCCTTGGTGTGTATTGAGAATGATGAGTGCTTAAGGATCATTAACCAAAGATCGCTTAAGTACGAATGAAGAACGGTTCGATCTCAAGAAGGCGGAACCGAGAAGACCAAGACTTGGACCATTAAGGCCAAGGCGTGGAGTGTCAAGACCAAGGCTCGGAACATTGAGACCTTGGCTAAGGAAGATCCATCCGGGAGAAATGAATGCAAGGCAAAGGCTCGTGCAGTGAGTGTCGATCAACACTAGTATGTGTCGATCGACACACCACCCCCTGGTGCACTTTCGCAACTAGTGTGTCGAGCGACACACACACTTGTGTCGATCGACACATCGTTGCGCTCCGAGACTCTCGTTGCGCGCAACGAGAGATAGCGACCCGAGGTTGCTTTCATCCGACCGTTGCGCATCTGACCATTGGAGAGGCGTGTCCATCGACACACACAACTAGTGTCGATCGACACGACGGCCAAAATGCTCAAAAGGGACAAGTCACTTTCACACTTTGGGATTCAATCCCACCTTCCATTTGATCTGATTCTCAACGGTCATATTGACTTTAGTTCCCTATATATATGTTGTTTAACTCATTGTAAACATAATAAAAATCAAGTTCATCTTTACTCTTTCTCTCTTGTTTTTCCATAGTATTTCAAAATGTAGTCTTAGAGAGATTATAGTATTTATGGTGATATCCATTTGGATTGAACCCATATTATTAAGTCTATTTTACCTTAATCTTTCTTAGTTAACTCCAAATCTTTCCACACATGTAATACTCGGTTTTGTATAAACCGGTTTGTGTGGATCCTTTATCAAAGACACTTAGGTGTTTGTTCTTCATAAGATGAGCTTAGACTCATCAAATTCTAACATGGTATCAGAGCATAAGCTCTTGGGTTAGAAGATTTGGAGTATTCGGTTTTGATTTTCAAAAGATAGAAATTTTTTGATTTCTTTGGTTTGTTGGATTGAATCGTTATAAGGATGTGTTCATCTTCCTTATGCGCTTAATCCAACACAAATTCTAAGTTGTTTTTCCGCTGAAAGTATTTCAAAGTGAATTTGAAAAGTTTGATTTCAAAAGTGTGGTTTAAAAGTTTCTTTTGAAAAGTTTGATCTCAATAGTTTGAAATTTTGCGTACTTAATCTTTCAAACTCTCGGTTACTTATTCTCTCAATCTTGGTTACTAATTCTCTCATTCTCTTGGTTACTAAAACTCTCTAATCTCTCGGTTACTAAATCTCTCAATTTCTCGGTTACTAAATCTTGGTTACTAATTCTCTTTGATTACTATTTTGATAAGGAAGCTCAAAAGAAGAGGGTGATGAATTGCCATCCTTGGAGCTCAATGAATGACCGGTTCAAACAAGTGGGAAAATGAGAGGAGAACTCATGGGATCTTGAGCACTCTCACCATGGAGCCGGATCATGGGAAATTGTTGATGGGAGTGAACCCTGATAGGCCTGGAGTACGTTTAATATCACGTTGAATCCAAGCCCAAGTTGATTCATCAAAATGTTGATGATTTTGTGGTTCAAAGGAGACCACACAAGAGGTTACAAAATTCTTCAATAAGCTACAAGCTTCCATGGTGTTCATACTTCCAATCCGAATTGGAAGAAAGAGGGAGTTCTAAATCTTTCCTCTCTTTGTTTTAATCTTGAAATTTGAATTAAAAATCCGGTGAGAGTAAAACCGGTTGATTAAAAGAAATTTCAATTTCTTGAAAATGTTGTTCTTGCAAATTGGAACCTATAAACGAATTTTAGATAGAAAGTTTAAAATCATGATGAAATTGAATTGATAAAACCAAATTAGATAAAGTTAAAATCAATAGCTTAATTTTGGTTAAATAATTTTAAACTTAAATATTTGAATATGACTAATCCAATTCGTTTATGGTGTTCTTGCAAGGTTGAATTGAACTTTAGAAATCCAAGTTTGTGCTAGTTATGACCGGACCCCTTATTCTCTATGGTCATGACTTGTACAAACATGGAGGCTACGAGCATGGAGGAGTTGGAAGGGCAAATCCGAACTGTTGGCTACATAATCGACGAGCATAGAGGAGTTGGAAGGGAAAATCCGAACTGTTGGCTACATAATCGACGAGCCCGAAAGGGAAAATCCGAACTTGTAGCTGTCTAATCGACGAGCCATTCCAATTACTCAAGACAAGCCGTGGAGAAGAATTCCAAATTAAGACTCAAGAAATCCAAGAAGAAGCAACTAGCCTTTGAAGGTCAACTTGAAGTCATTCATGAGGCTAAAAGAGATTGAGAATGCCCAAAATCATGAATGGTGAAGAATGGTTGAACAAGCCAATGTTTTGAGGCTTCCAAAGAGCTAAAAGAGAGTGAGAGGCTTCGGAGGTCTTGGGCTTAGCGTTAAGGAAGGTTGAGAAGAGACTTGGAATTTCAAGAGTAATTATCAAAGAACAACCGGATCGGTTGAGTTGCGTGAATGGAGGAGGACTCACGGGTAGAAGGCGTATAGCTCACGGAACCGAAAACTCCACCAAAAGGATCATGAAGATCCAACATTGCGTGAATGGAGGAGGACTCACGGGTAGAAGGCGTAAAGCTCACGAAACCAAAAGCTCCACCAAAAGGATCATGAAGATCCGAAATTGCGTAAATGGAGGAGAACTCACGGGTAGAAGGCGTAAAGCTCACGGAACCGAAAGCTCCACCAAAAGGATCATGAAGTTCAAAAATTGCGTGAATGGAGGAGAACTCACGGATAGAAGGCGTATAGCTCACGGAACCGAAAACTCCACCAAAAGGATCATGAAGATTCAAATGCTAAAGGAGGTGTGAAGTAGAAGGAGGTCAAATGATCCAACCACATCCTCAAATTCAAAAAGGCTATCTCTAAACTCAACTCTCATTTCAATTTGTGTACCTTAGTTCAATTTCTTTCTATGAAATCTTAAATCGTTGATCATATAAATCTTTGATATTCCTCATGGCATATACTTAATCTTTTATTCTTTATCACTTGTTTAAGGGTAAAGGAGACCATGAAAGCCTCAAAGACAATGAGGAAAGGATTCATAAGAAGAAATATCTAGTCAAAGAAGGGCTAAAGGAATGAGAAAACTTGAAGTGGAGCCGGTTTCATATCAAGCCAAGGAAAGTCAATTGCGTGTGGCAAGCTTAGCCATTGGTCCTTACAGCATCCCGACGACTAAGCTTAAGGGGGAGTATTAGAGCGGAAGCATGAAGAGAAGAGCAAGGCCGAGGCGAAAGAAGAGAAGCTGAGGACCGAAGCTCAACAAATGATCAAGTTCCTTGTTCAAGTCCCCCTGATCATCTTGATTGGCACTGTTTTTCCTTAGTAGTGGTTTTGTCCAAAAGGGTTTTCCCTACTAAGGTTTTAATGAGACCATCATCTTGATTCTCCAAGTTCACACTTCACTTTGTTGTGTATGAACTTGAGGGGGAGTATTGAGCAAGATGAGTGCTTAAGGATCATCAACCAAAGATCGCTTAAGAACGAATACAGAACGGTCTGATCTCAAGAAGGCGGAACCGAGAAGACCAAGACTTGGACCATCAAGGCCAAGGCTTGGAGTGTCAAGACCAAGGCTTGAAACATCGAGACCTTGGCTAAGGAAGATCCATCCGGATGAAATGAATGCAACGCAAAGGCTCGTGCAGTGAGTGTCGATCGACACACCACCCCCTGGTGCACTTTCGCAACTAGTGTGTCGAGCGACACACAAAACTAGTGTCGATCGACACGGAGGCCAAAATGCTCAAAAGGGACAAGTCACTTTCACACTTTGGGATTCAATCCCACCTTCCATTTGATCTGATTCTCAACGGTCATATTGACCTTAGTTCCCTATATATATGTTGTTTAACTCATTGTAAACATTAACTTGAATCAATAATAAAAATCAAGTTCATCTTTACTCTTTCTCTCTTGTTTTTCCATAGTATTTCAAAATGTAGTCTTAGAGAGATTATAGTATTTAGGGTGATATCCATTTGGATTGAACCCATATTATTAAGTCTATTTTACCTTAATCTTTCTTAGTTAACTCCAAATCTTTCCACACATGTAATACTCGGTTTTGTATAAACCGGTTTGTGTGGATCCTTTATCAAAGACACTTAGGTGTTTGTTCTTCATAAGATGAGCTTAGACTCATCAAATTCTAACAGTGTGTCCCTTCTCCTTGCAATCGTCGCACCACCTCTTCTCACCATAGGACCGGTTGTTCCCGAAGCTTCCCTTGCTTCCACGATTATCAAACCGATTATACACACCCTTATTCGCCATTGGAAGCTCCCCCTTACCACCAAAGAGGCCTTGAGATCCTTGTTCTCTTTGGATTTGAGCACACACATCTTCCATAGTTAGGAGCTTCTCTGACCTTAGGATATGCTTGGTGAGATCATTAAACACTGGATTCAATGTTAGTAGCTACCCTAAGACCTTGTCTTGTTCTTTCCTTTCATTCAACACCACCGGATCAATAGAGCTTGGCCTCAACATATCGAGCTCGGACCATAAAGACCTATACTTTCCCAAGTGTTTGGTAAACTCCATATCTTCTTGGTGAAGATTATTAAGTGCTTTCTTTACCTCAAACACTCGGGCCAAGTTTGAAGTATTCCCATACACATTCCACAATGTTTCCCAAAGCTCAAAGGCCGTTTCACAATAGGAATACACCTCAAGAATAGAAGAATCAATCCCATTTTGAAGTACCGCCAAAACCGTTTGATCCTCTTGAAACCACTTTACTTCCCTTGCCTTGGCCGCCTCGGCATCTTCCTTCTCCGGTGTCTCAACAATCGACCTAAGGGTAAGATCGATGTGATTCCACAATCCTTGACCGCAAAGGGCTGTCTTTGTAGTCCTTGACCAAAGCAAATAGTTTTCTCCTTTCAAAACCACCGGAACCAGCAAAGCTTTCGAGTTTTCCATCGAATTCATCCTCCTTCTACATGTTCTTTTACCACCGAATGAACTCTAACCACAAGATTGAAACTTTACCACAACCAAACAAGATTCACACAAAAGATTGAAGATTTATCACAACCAAACAAGATCCAAGCCAAAAAAAAAATCAAGACTTTTAGATGAATCGGATCCGAACCAAAGCTTTCCGTAACTAAGATTTAGAAAGAAATTTGTGAGAGATTTTGAGAGTAATCAGTCACCAAGATGAACTTGGATAAAGAGAATGTATGTTAGGTTAAGCGCATAAAGAGAATGGATATCTCAATATAACGATTCAACCTAACGACTTGAGATTATGGATCCGAAAGATTATTGAGATTAAGGAAGATTTAGAGATTAATGAGGTCACAAGATTGAACCACGCTCTGATACCATGTAAGAATTATCACAGAAATATAGAGATTAAGAGAAATTATAAGAGATTAAGAAGATTAAGTAACCATTGAGATTTTAGAGAATATGAACTTGATTTATTATTCAAGATAAAGTTTACATATGAGAAAACAACCTATAAATAGCAAATACTAGGATCGGTCAACATGACCGTTTGAATTAAGGATAAAAAGTAGATTTGCTCATGTGACCGATCCGCGGTACGGTCGATGACCGATGGGATCCTTCTCGGTCATTCACACGCAGATCAGTACGATACCCGTTAACCCAGGTGGGATCTGTGGGTTTATCCGATAACCCGGTACCGTGACCCGACTTCTCCCTTGATGCAATATCGTCCCGCAATAGGAGTTCCTCGATGCCAAACCTTCCCGCGGTACATGCTTCTCGGGACCCAACTGATCTGACTGATCCGCAGATTGGCATCGAGACCAGACTGACCCGTGTATCGTCCTTCTCGATGTCAGTTCGATCCGCGGGTTAGTTTTCTCGATGCCGATCCGTTCTATGGGTTACCCATCCATTTTATTCTACTTGGATAAATTACTCAATATTATTTATTTCCCTAAGTACCAATGCAGCACTTAGGTCAATATCCTCCTCCATTCACACAACTCAACCATTTCGGTTGTTCTTCAATGATCACTCCTTGAAAGCACGATCATTTTATCCCACTAGTGTGACTTGGAACCGCCATTTTATACACACAACCCATTTGAACTTTCCACCCGAAGATACTTCATTCTTCTAGCTTCGGGTTAAACATAAACTCCAAGTGACTTCTCTATCTCGGCCTCCTCCGTGTTCCCTCCGGTTTCATATATAACTAATAATCATTCCATTTCTCCCCCTTAGCTCCTTGACTTCCAAGTCTATGCAACCTTCCTTTACGTCATGATTCTTTAACCATCCGAAGCAACAATCTCGGATAACTTCAAAACATTGACACAATCAACTCTTCATCACCCAAGATTAGAAGCAATTATTAGCTTCATGAATGACTCCAAGATTGATCTCCAAAAGCTAATTGCATCTCCTTGGACTCCTTGGGTGTGCATCATCGGTTCCATATTCAAACAAGAACCGCTACAAAACATAACACAAGCACAACTCAAAGCAATCTTTCTATTCCCATCAATGTTCCAATCAATGTTACCAACACCAAACATCTTCTCAATGTTACCAACATTAATCTTTCAATGATTCCTCACAAGAATGGACCATAAGTGCTCAACCTTATCACCATAGAGTATAAGGGTTCGGTGATAAGTTTCACACACACGGTGAGCTTTGATAAAGGGGAAACGTTTCTTTCTTTTACCGTAGAGAAATCACAACACAAGAGAATTCAAACCAAGAGTAATCGAGCACATAAGGATCCAGGTTGGTGTTTGGTTTGTGTTTAGGTTTTGGTTCCAAACTATTTTGAGAATAGAGAGTATATAGAGTATAAAGATTGAGAGATTTGAGAGATTTAAAAGAAAATAGAAAGATTTTGAGTATAAGAAAGGGGTAGATTTAAGAATTACTCTCTATCCTCATGAATGTGTTTAATCTCAAGCTAGATCATGGTATCATCAACCATAAATTTTAAACAAGAGAGGTAAGGATTACGATTAACCCAAAGTAGCATCCATGGTTGAAATGTCGCCGGCCGGACAACATCTTTCACCGAGAGTCTCCATTTGAATCTTCTCCATGATTTCAATCTTCTCCTGTTCTCTTGTAAACAATCTCGGTCCTTCCTTCATCTAGCCACACCAATTAGAGAACACAACATCCTTGAGCTTTATGGGAGGGAAAGTTTCAAACTTTTCGTGACTAACTTCCCTTGAATCCCAATAAGCTTCACACTAGTGACTGAGCCTCAAGATACTCGGATTTCGGCTCTAAAGGTTGGGACTTTCTTCTCCCTTTCACCTTCTTGTTTGAACCATTTCAACATAGCTCCAAAGATCAAACTTTTCCTCCTTGTGATCTTCTTGTTTGAGCTTCATCTTCAACTAGCTCCAAAGGTTAAAAATTTACTCCCTTTCCTGGGAACCACCTTCTTCTTTGATCTTCATTTCTTCATAGGATTGAGCTTTGGCTCCTTAGATTCGGACGTCTCCAAACCGTGAGCTTCTTATCGATTCTTCTTCTTTCTTCAACTAGAAAGCTTCGGGCTTTCTTCTTCAATCGTCATGGGAAAGCTTTATCAAGCTTCCTCCTTCTTCAATCTTCAATCTCGGATCTAGCTTTCTCCGAACAATAGATCCAAGTCTTCAACATCATAACCATTCATACCAACAAAGATTCACCAAAGAAGAGATATTTTTGAACCATCTCTTCCACACAAGCACAACGGAAATGTTTTTAGAATGTGTGTTAGATTAAGCGCATAAGGAGAATGGAAACCTCCTTATAACGATTCAATCTAACATTTTTAAGAACTAACCCAAGAGCTTATGCTCTGATACCATGTTAGATTTTAGGGTTCTTATGGGTTATTCAAACAAGGATTCAACCTTTAGAGAGATTGAATCCATAAGAAAAGCTCAAAAGAGCACAAAGAGATTAGGAACTGATTCAGAACAGATTAGTGTTAGAATTTGATGAGTCTAAGCTCATCTTGTGAAGAACAAACACCTAAGTGTCTTTGATAAAGGATCCACACAAACCGGTTTATACAAAACCGAGTATTACATGTGTGGAAAGATTTGGAGTTAACTAAGAAATATTGAGGTAAAATAGACTTAATAATATGGGTTCAATCCAAATGGATATCACCCTGAATACTATAATCTCTCTAAGACTACATTTTGAAATACTATGGAAAAACAAGAGAGAAAGAGTAAAGATGAACTTGATTTTTATTATTGATTCAAGTTAATGTTTACAATGAGTTAACCAACATATATATAAGGAACTAAGGTCAATATGACTGTTGGGAATCAGATCAAATGGAAGAAGGGATTGAATCCCAATGTGTGAAAGTGACTTGTCCATTTGAGCATCCTGGTCGTCGTGTCGATTGACACTATTTGTGTGTGTCGATCGACACGCCTCTCAACCTGTCATATGCGCAACGGTCGGATGAAAGCGACATCTGGTCGCTATCTCTTGATGCGCACAACGGGAGTCTCAGAGCGCAACGATGTGTCGATCGACACACACTTGTTGCAGAAGTGCACCATTGGGGTGGTGTGTCAATCGACACTCATTACACGAGCCTTTGCCTTGCATTCATTTCACTCGGATGGATCTTCCTTAGCCAAGGTCTCGATGTTCCGAGCCTTGGTCTTGACACTCCAAGCCTTGGCCTTGATGGTCCAAGTCTTGGTCTTTTCGGTTCCGCCTTCTTGAGATCGGACCGTTCTTCATTCGTACTTAAGCGATCTTTGGTTGATGATCCTTAAGCACTCATCTTTCTCAATAATTAGAAGAGATTAGGAGTGATTAAGAAGAAGAGATAAACATAAATGGGTTTGATCCTAAAGGATCTCACCCTAAACACGTTTTTACTTCTAATCTCTACATTTTCAGTATAAGTGTTGAATCTGATTTTTATTCAATGATAAGTTAATATTTTCCAAATGAGAATAAAAGTATATATAGAGTAAAGCAACATTTGGATCAGATCATAAAGTAATAAAGCAACATTTGCTTTATGTGAAGATAAGGTTGATGATAAGGTTGTCCTTTGCTTTTATTAGGCTGATCCAAAACCTTATCCTCAAACGGTCCCCTCCTTTTCAAACCGCGGGACCACTTGGACCGCGCCTTTGGGCTTAACGGATCAACGTCCAAACAGATCCGCGCTTCGGGAAACCTTCCCGCAGGTCAACTCCCACGTCTTGCTTCATCCCGCGTATCGGCTTCTCGATGCTAATCCGTTCCGCGGGTCGAGCATCCGAGTATCCAAGCTTCTTCTTGATGTGTTCTTGACTCTCTTTGGTGCGGCCTAGCTTCTACTTGATACAGCCTAGCTTCTCCAAGGCATGACCGCATTAGACCATCATTCACCAAGTCTCGGACACTCTTCATTAGTAACTTAAGGAAAGATTAATCCTTAAGTACTCTCCTTGATTAACAGTCAATACCATTTTGAAGAATGGCCAACACGGTTTGATCTTCTTGGAACCATTTGGCCTCCTTTTCTTTCTTTTCTTCAACGTCTTATTCATCATCGGATGAGTCCGCCTCGGGTTCTTTTGGCACGAGGCTGAGATCGATGTGACTCCATAGATCACGACCACAAAGGGCCATTTTAGTGGTTCTTGACCACAATAGTGTAAGTTTTGTGAGAGATTTAAAGTAAGATTGAGTGAAGAGTAGTGAAGATTGAGAGAGTAAGAGATTAGGTAGCCATGGAGAGTAAAAGAGACTATGAACTTTGATTTTTCTTATTATTCAAAGATAAGTGTTACATCATCATAGAACAACCCATAAATAGGTAGAAAACAATCGGCCTTAAAGAAATCTAGACGTTGGGACGAGATAAGGTTTTGGGTGCGGTCAAGGTCGGACGCACGTACTGGTACCGTACCGATCCACGTACTGCGGGACGTGTCTCACGTACCCAGATGGATCCGCGTCTCGGTGCATCAGTCTGCTCAAAACAACACCGTTCATTTTGAACTGACTGATGACCCGCGCGTTTATCAGTTTGCCCTCGGATAGATCCGACCCGTATCCTTTGACCCGTTGTTGCGTACGTCCCGCGTCTCGGCTCCGTCTCGATGCTTCTCGTCCCGCGGATCGATGATGAATCGATGCCGCGTACTGATCCTCGGATCCGTGCTGGCATCGATTCCTCTGCGTATTAATCCGCGCCTGGCATCGATGCCTCTCGTACCGCAGCTCAGTTTCCATCGTCCTGCGTCCCAAGTGTTCCGATCCTTGGTTCTATGACCCGAATTTATTCCGACTCCTTTATTCTTTATTTCCCTTAGTCTCAATGTGAGCCCTAAGGTTAATACTCCCCCTCAAATTAAACATAAAAAATTTATGCTTAACTTGGAGTGCTCACAAGCATCACCTCATTAAAAACCTCAACAAAGAAAACCTCATGGGACAAAACTTTGTTAAGGGAAAAAGAGTGTGATGATTGCAAGCAAGGGGTCTTCTCATGGATTTGTGAGAGATTTAGAGTAAGATTCAGTGAAGAGTAGTGAAGATTGAGAGAGTAAGAGATTAGGTAGCCATGGAGAGTAAAAGAGAGTATGAACTTTGATTTTCTTATTATATTCAAAGATAAGTGTTACATCATCATAGAACAACCTATATATAGGTAAAAAACAATCGGTCATAAGAAAAAGCAACCCAAACGGTCGGATAAGGTTTTGGGTGCGTTGAGGGTCGGACGGTCGTACGGGCACCGTACCGCGGGACAGGAGTGGGACACGTCTCTGCGTACCCGGATCGATTCACGTCCTGATGCATCAGGACGGGAGAAACGGCACTGTTTCTGGATAACACGCAGGTGGATCCGCGTGTTTATCCGAATACCCGCGAGAAGATCTGACCCGCTTCACTTGACCCGTTGCTGCGTCCATTTCGTGTCTCGGACAATCCTCGATGCCTTTCGTCCCGCGGATCGACGAAGACTCGATGCCGCATGCTGATCCGCGTATCGTCTGGCCCCGGTCCTTCTCTCCGTACTGATCCGCGTCTGGCATCGATGCCACTCGTACCGTGGGTTAGTTTCCAACGTCCCGCGTCCCGAGTGATCCGATCCGCAGTTTCATATTTCCGACCCGATGTTATTTAACTCTTTATACTTTATTTCCCTTAGTCTCAATGTGAGCCCTAAGGTTAATACGGATTTGGTGAAAACATCCGCTAGTTGTTCTTCGCTTCTTGTAAAGCACGGTAACGTCCATCCTTGCTCTATCTTCTCTCGAACCTTGTGACTATCGATCTCAATGTGCTTCGTCCTTTCATGGAACACCGAGTTCGTAGCAATGTGAATTGGGGCTTGATTATCATAATGCATTATCATTGGCCTATTTGTCTCAATTCCCAAGTGAGCTAAGATTCCTCTTAACCAAGTAAGCTCATTTGTCAACTTGTTCATGGCCCTATACTCGGCTTCCACACTAGAGCATGAGACTTCCTTTTGCTTCTTTGTCCTCCAAGTGACTAAGTTCCCACCAATGAAAGTGCAATACCCGGTTGTAGATCTTCTATCATTCCGATCTCCGGCCCATTCCGCATCACAATAGCCAACCACATCGGAACTCTCATTCTTTCCCATCCAAAATCCTAGGCCCGGACTATCTTTCAAGTATCTAAGGATCCTCTCAACCATTTGCCAATGGTAAACCGTTGGTTCCTTCATATGTTTACTAATTTGGTTTACCGTAAAGCTTATATCCGGTCTAGTGAGAGTTAGGTAGATCAATTTGCCCACAAGTCTTCTATATCGTGATGGATCTTCATACAGTACATTGTCCTTCTCCCCCTTTCGAATGCCCTTGTAACCGTCTTCTAATGGGGTTTTAGCCGGTTTAGCTCCAAGCTTTCCACTCTCCTTCAACAAATCCATAGTGTATTTTCTTTGAGAGATATGTAACCCATTTTTGAATCTACACACTTCAATCCCAAGAAAATATTTCAACTCTCCAAGGTCTTTCATTTCAAACACCGAGTGAAGATAATCTTTAGTCTCTTGTATTCCTTGCTTATCACTTCCGGAGATGATCATATCATCAACATAGATCAACACGACAACTATCCCCTTTGCCCCTTGAAGTGTAAAGAGTGTGTGGTCAAGTTCACATTTCTTGAAACCTTTCTCTTTGAGTGTTGTGCTAAGTTTCTTGTACCACACCCTAGGGGATTGTTTCAAACCATAGATCGCCTTCTTGAGCTTGAGAACTTTGCCGGGAGTAATGGAATGTTCAAGGCCCGGTGGTAGAGTCATGTAGACTTCCTCCTCTAGATCTCCTTGCAAGAACGCGTTCTTGACATCCATTTGCCACAAATCCCACTCCAAGTTAGCCGCCAAAGAGAACACGATTCTCACGGTGTTAAGTTTGGCAACCGGGGCAAATGTATCCGTATAATCATCCCCATAGGTTTGAGTAAATCCTCTAGCCACCAACCTTGTTTTGTATCTCTCAAGATCTCCATTACTCAAGTATTTGATAGTAAAGACCCACTTAGAACTCACGACTCTTTTCCCTTCGGGAAGATCGGTTTCATCCCAAGTATGATTCTTAATCATGGCTCTAACCTCATTATCAACCGCTTCTACCCAATTCTCATCGTCCATAGCTTCCTCATACGTTTTCGGGATCGTACGTTCATCTATTTTGACCACAAATGCCCTATGAGAAGAAGGTAAAAGGGCAAGCGAACACACCGCTTGGATAGGATAGGCTACGGCTTCATTATTGTAGTAGACTCGGCTCTCTTTCCATTGAGAGGGATCCTTCTTTAGTCTTGTGCTTCTACGCAAAACCGGTTCTTCAATCTTTTCTTGGACCTCTTTTTCCGGAGTTTCATTATCCGGGCTTGCTTCCTCAGTCACTTCATGATCTTGTTCTCGATTTACCGGAACCTCATCATGACCAACCTCCTCTTGAACCTCATCTTCCTGAACCGTTTCTTGAACCTCATCTGCTTGAACCGTTTCTTGAACCTCTTCCTCTTGATCTACTAGATTGCGGCCTTGGTTATTTATCTTGTCTCTTGGCTCATGATTCCATAGATTTTGAAGAAGGAATCGTAAATTAGAGGCAAGGTCCGACGGTGTTGCAAGATCACTCAACTCTCCTCGGTCTTTGACTCCATAATACCCTTGTTCTTCAATGAACTTCACATCTCTAGACACAAATGTCTTCCTTGAACTTGGATCATAGCATTTATATCCCTTTTGCGTTGTTGAATAGCCGAGGAATATGCATCCTATACTCTTTGCTTCTAGCTTGTCCCTTAATTCCCTAGGAACCAATACAAAACAAACACACCCAAAAACTCTCAAGTGATTAAGAAAGGGTTTTTCTTTAGTGAATACCTCAAATGGAGAGATATCCCCAAGGACTTTGGTCGGTGTCCGGTTGATTAAGTAACAAGCGGTCATAACCGCATCTCCCCAAAATCTTCTTGGCACATTCATGTGGAACATCATAGCTCTTGAAACCTTCATTAAGTGCCGATTCTTTCTCTCGGCCACGCCATTTTGTTGTGGAGTGTATGGACACGTCGTTTGATGCAAAATGCCAAGCTTAGCTAGGTGATCTTTGAATCGGTTGCTCATATATTCACAACCATTATTTGTTCTAAAAATCTTAATCTTGGCATTGTATTGGTTAGTAATATAGGTTTGAAAATTCACATATGCATCAAAGACTCTATCCTTGGAAGGTAAAAGAGTAAGCCATGTATATTTTGATTTTTCATCAATGAATGTGACAAAGTATTTATTGTTATCTCTAGATGCGCAAGGTGAAGTCCAAACATCCGAATGCACAAGATCAAAATAATTTTCATAGATAGTAGAAGATTTAGTAAAGACCGATTTGCAATGTTTTCCAAGAATACAAGATTCACAAGACAAGTGATCAAAGGAAACATTTGGGAGCATTATTTCAAGAGCTCGTGAATGGGGATGTCCTACACTAGCATGCCAAATTGCATTATTAGCTACTCCTAAACAAGTTTGAAAACGAAATAAACTAGATGAGCTTGGTGATAAATCTTCTAAGACATATAGATCATCCTTAGTTCCACCACCTCCAATTACTTTTTGGGACTCAATATCCTGAAAATGGAAGTCATTAGGACCAAAGATTGCATAACAATTCAAGTCACTAGTCATACGTTTAACCGAGAGTAAGTTTGATTCAAAATTTGGCATGTAAAAAGCTCTAGAATTTTTGTTAAACAAATTCAAGTTCCCAATTCCTTTAATCGGTATATTATCTCCATTTGCAATCATCACATTACCCTTAGATGTTTCAAGTTTTTCAAGCAAGTTCAAATTACTAATCATATGATGAGAGGCTCCCGAATCAATGATGCGAGTAAGTTTTAACCACAAATCAAATCCGCAAGTGCACAGACAATCGCAGTAATAATGAGGTATCGAATCCACAGAGACCAAGGTTACACTATGAGATTATGAGATTTTAATTTAAAGCTAAGATAAAATGGGATTGGTGGTAACGAAACAATGAACGAAACAGCAAATTAAACAATGTAAATTCAATAAGAGAAAAGCACTAGATCAAGGTCATTCGCCGGTGATTTTGGATTAAAGACTGAGCAACTATTCAGTATTCAATTTAAACGCGGTCTAGAACTCAAACATAAATGTAATATTTCCCCACTGTCGTAATGCATCAATATCTTTATCTAACAACCTAAATGCTTAAACTGTCGTTTGAATTCAGAGATGTTGACAAGCATTATAGAATGGGTTCAATTTATTCACAATTGATGGTAACAATCAACTGTCGTTGGTTACACACCAATTGCTCACCAATGGTTAATCTAGCAACCTAGAGCACTGTCGTGAATAAGTTCAACTTGAAATCATAGATTAGGTGTACAGGTTAATCTAAGTGTTATGAATTCCAATTGATGAAGACGAATGATAATCTATCCTATTTGGCTCAGTCACTAATCAATCCTAAATCACCATTGAAATCCCCTAATCTAGCTAATGGACTACTCAAACATGGAGAGATCAAACGCAGCAAACAACAAGAGAGAATTCATAATGACAATAAAAGAGATAAGGGTTTTAGAATTCTTCTCAATAGATGTTGTCGAATGAAATCTCCAAATCTTAGAAGCAAATCCAATGGAATGAAGAACACTTGAGTATCAATGGGAACAATGGAGTCTCTGCCTCCCAAAACGTGAAAATGAAGGGAAAAAGGAATCCTGTTTCAGAGGCGGCTACCCTCTTATTTATAGGAAAAATTAGGTTAAAATGGTTCTGGGGACCAGACCGGTCGGTCCGGTCATGAGACCGGTCGGTCCCGATTGGAGCGGCTTCAAGTCTTCGGGTTTTCACCAAGGGACCGGTCTGTCTGGGTCTTGGACCGGCCGTTCTGGATTCCAGGAGCTTTGGTCTTGAGTCTTCGAGAAGAGACTGGTCGGTCTCTCATCCGGACCGGTTGGTCTTGGCTTCCTCAGTATGGATCGGTCGGTCTTAGCTTCTTCAGTATGGACCGGTCGGTCCGTGGGTTGGACCGGCCGGTCTTGTTTCCAGGGACTCCGAATCTTTGAGTCCTCAGGCGAGCAGGTGCTCCGAGCAGACCAAGCAGGTGCTCGGTTATGAGAAAATGCTTTTTCTCTCCAAATTCGTCTCGTTTGCTCCAATGAGCCCCAATAACTCCGATCCGTGCTCGAGAGTCTCCTAGAACCTGAAAAAGACACCAAAAGAACAAGAAAGAACCGAAAAAGCTATAGAAAACAATAAGTAAAAGAGACCAAAATACTAATATATCAACTCCCCCGGACTTAGACCTTTGTTTGCCCTCAAACAAAACAAAATCTAGAACAGAAAAGTATCAGAAAAACCGGATGGAATTCACTCGCTAGTTGGAAAGATCTCAGACTTCATACTTTCATCATCGGGCCGTAGAACATGTACCGTAATCAATCATGGGGTTCATAGCCTAGGCTTAGTCATCCACAACTCATCAAACGTTGGCATCCTCAATATCATCTCTTAAATAGATTAATGAAAATGAAAGTACGGTGATCTTAACCAAGGGGGATCGTTTCAAGGGGTGCCGACTTCTTCTAACCAAGACCCTCTCCTGCATACTCATTAAAAACTCAAATCCTCTCTCAAAATTAGTTATTATTATTGGTTTTAATAGTTATATACTTAGTTTTTTTTTTTTTTTTTTTTTTTTTTTTTTTTTTTTTTAAGTTTTAACATCTCTATAAGGTCACAAAGAAGATACGGGTTTACGCATCGTTCCCTGGTTCATAAAGGACTCCATGAGGTCACAGAAGAGATACGGGTTTACGCATCATCCCCTGGTTCATAGAGGAGTTTTTTGTGGGACGAATCTCCATGAGATCGCAAAGGATACACGGGTTTACGCATAGTCCCTTGGGTCACTTTGATACTTTTAGTTTCCCTTACAACATGCTCTCCTGAGGTCACTAAAGATATACGGGTTTACGCATAGTCCTCAGGGTCACTTGGGCATGTTGCTTTGAATAAAGAGAGGAGAGTTAAAGAGTATACTAGATGGAAAGTTGCAGTGTCTTACATGGTTTGAAAAAGTCTTGCCCAATGAACATCAAACCCCTGAGAGAGAAATTAAAGATCAAGATTAAATACCAAATAAAATTGAGAAGACATTGGATCAACCTAATTCTGATAAGTGTGGGAATGTTTCAACCACCCATGACCTTTCCGAAACAGAACTTTGGCCACGCTGTGAGTCATACAAGTAATCCCTAGTCCGAACATAAATCCAATAGATCAAGTTCATAATTCCATTTCCAAACAACCTCTTATTGACTCGATAAACTCAAAAGCAAACTCAAGAAAAACTAAAATCAAACTCAAACGCAGACACAACAACAAGACCGCTCCCCCGGACTTAAATCACACCGTCCCCGGTGTGAAAAAGTTCAAGAGATTGGCGACACAATAAAAATAAAATGGATAGTACAATGATGGAAAGAAGGGTAGGAAAGATATCACCGATTAGAAGCTCGGCGATGGGGAGTGATGAAAGCGATGGGAAACTAGGGTTGCGACGTGATGAGGGGAGGGGGTGCTCGATCTCTGAAAAAAGAAAAGAGTAATTGTTAGTAAAAAGAAATTGTTTTTTTTTTCTTTCGTAAAGGAAAAGGAAAGTCGGATTGGGTTCGCGGGCACGGGACCGACCGGTCCCGATACTGGATTGGTCGGTCGGGTTTCCAAAGGCTGCTCGTGTTCTGATCCGCGTATGGGATCGATCTGTCCGTGGTCTCATTTCCAGAGACTTGAGGTGCTTCAGATAGAACGTGGGACCGACCGGTCCGGTCCTGCGGATCGACCGGTCGCATTTCCAGGGGCTTCTCCGATCCCTTGAATGCTCTGGATAGACCGGTCTGTCGATGGGACCGACCGGTCTCATTTCCAGAGACTTGGCAACGCCTTGTCCCGATATTGAGCAGGTGCTCGCGCCTGTTTGAGCGGGTGCTCGATTAAAATTCCTTCCCCTTTTTTTTTTTTTTTTTTTTTTTTTTTAGAATTCGAGTAATGAAAACACAAGTAAAATGTTAGAAATAAAATAAAAAAAATCGAATTATGTATAAGAAACCTTACCGATGGGTTGCCTCCCATCAAGCGCTTGTTTTAAGTGTTTAGCTTGACTGATCAACACAAGGTTAATCATTAGAATCAAAAGGTTGAGCCAATGCACATTTGGTCCTTCTCCTATTATGAACATGAACAAAGAATGCAAGAGAACACATCCATGGTAAAAAGGTAAAACTCTCATCAAGGGATTTTACTACAAATGTAGCATATATCTTGAAATCCTCCTTGGTTAGATGCTCATGCGAATCAAATGCATTAAATGGAAAGATAAACTTAACTTCTGGTTTAAACGAGTTCTTCACAAAATAGTTAACTTCATCCCCATCTATTATGAAAAACACAAAATTAGAAGTTCGAGAGTATGATAAACTTAACTTATCAAATCATAGCATTCATCAATGAGCTCGAGAGTATCCAAATTAGAAGTTTCATCTTCACTACAAGGCATGTGAATATCCTCATTATAATAAAATTCAAAAGATGAGCCGTATGTACCTTCTAATTGGGTTAGTTGAGTTGGTGGAACCCAATATATTACCTCTTCAAGAGCATTAGTTACCATTATCTCATCGGACGTGAGCTCCCTTCCTTCAAGTGATACCCGGTGTGAGATAATATTCACTCGGATCATCATTGCTAGGTCTTTCCTTGTCAACGTTGGATTTTCTTCGTAAAGCTCATCCAATTTCGCTTTTTGCTCAGGTGGTGGTCTCGGTCCTCTAGAAAACACCCCATAAGTATCTCCAGGATCAATCACGTATGCAGCGGTGGGGATGACAACATCTCCTGAGTCGGCTCTAATCCGCTTGAGAGGTGGATGAAGTGTTATGTCATGAAATTTCCGCTTTTGGCAACTACCAGGTGTAGTTGCTTCCTTAGTTGACATCTCAACTACTTTTGTCTCATTGTGTTCAAGAGGCTTGGGGTCTGGATCAGGGGGATCAGGGACGTGCAAATCCTCGATAATGCCTACATGAAGCTTTATAGACCTCTTGAGTGATGGTGTCGTTTGCACGGCATTAACCAAAGGAAGCTTCACCGTCAAGTCTTTCAGCATCTCCTTACACTTAGCATCCTCCAAATCTTTCCTAGATTTCTTGGGAGGTACTGGGTAAGGCACTCTAGGTACTAGCTCAGGCGAAGTTCCTGGAATTTTCGTGGGAGCACCCTGTGCGAGCAGGTGCTCGGCAGAAGGAGCAGGTGCTCGCTGAGATTTTTCCTCAACATCGATTGGAACAGCATCCTGGTGTGTCCCTGAGCTTGAACCAATCTCCTTATGCATATCATCCTCGGAAAAATCACTTTTTTGAGCCTGATGCTCGGTAACTTTCTCCTTAGCCTTCGCGTGGGAGGTTGTGATTGTAGGCGGTACCAACAAATGTCCACTCCTCAACTCAACAACATTTACCTGATCCTTCTTCCTAGGATTCACCTCACCATGTCCGGGAAGAGTTCCAGCCGGTCTCTTAATAGCTTCGGTCGTTTGAGCCATTTGCGTATCCAATTTCTTCAGCGGTGGTATATGTCTTGCTTCGAGAAACAGTACTTCGATCTCTTCTATACTTTCTCAACAATCTCGGAAGTGACTTAGCAGAGGGCGGTACTCTATAGCTTTTTCAAAGGTTAGTGCATGTGGAATCCTTCGTACCATCTTCTGAAATCCAAGCAGCTGCTTCGGAGATATGGGGTCCATGAGATGTTTAGGTGGTCGAGGGTGCGACACCTTAGGCATGTGGACTCGCTCCAAAATTGGTTTTGGGTTTTCCATGCTCAATCTCTCCTGTGACGAATTTGCGTCGATCGATGCAGCTAGGGTATCGATCAGCACGTCCGTTTCGTGTTCCACGGATTCTGAGAATTCAAGCTGTGTCAATCGATGCAAGGGTGCATCGATCGATGCAAATGTCCCACTAGCACTCTGCGCAACCTGAATGTCTAGCTCCTTGTCTTGAGAGCTTGGTGCTTCAAATTTCCCACCCCAGTACTCTGCGGTCCTCAGTTGTTCTTCAATCATCTGTTTCAGCATACTTACTAACTCGCTCTGTCCAGTCGGTGCAGGAGGTGATTGGTAAAAAGAGACTTGAGGGGGTTTCTGATATCGACCTGCATCGTAGTTCTTCATGAAAGAGTAACATCCATCCTCATTCAATATATATCCTTGCTCGTTGCAAAAGTGACCATATTGGTCTCTGAGAACACCAGCATTATCCTGACTCAAAATCATGAGATTAACCATAAGGTCCGGAGCAGGTGCTCGCCGGTGGTTCTGATAGATCTCACCTGACACAAAGCAAAAACAAATAAGAAAAAAAACAAAATTAGTAAAATTCTTAGACTATAAATAAAATCAAATCTCAAAGGTAACGCAATTGGTCCCCGGCAACGGCGCCAAGAACTTGATGCGAGTATGTTTTAACCACAAATAAAATCCGCAAGTGCACAGACAATCGCAGTAATATATGAGGTATCGAATCCACAGAGACCAAGGTTACACTGTGAGATTATGAGATTCTAATTTAAAGCTAAGATAAAATGGGATTGGTTGTAACAAAACAATGAACGAAACAGCAAATTAAACAATGTAAATTAAATAAGAGAAAAGCACTAGATCAAGGTCATTCGCCGGTGATTTCGGATTAAAGACTGAGCAACTATTCAGGATTCAATTTAAACGCGGTCTAGAACTCAAACATAAATGTAATATTGCCCCACTGTCGTGATGCATCAATATCCTTATCTAACAACCTCAATGTCTAAACTGTCGTTTGAATTCAGAGATGTTGACAAGCATTATCGAATGGGTTCAATTTATTCACAATTGATGGTGAGCATTTGGTGTGTAATCAACTGTCGTTGGTTACACACCAATTGCTCACCAATGGTTAATCTAGCAACCTAGAGCACTGTCGTGAATAAGTTCAACTTGAAATCATAGATTAGGTGTAGAGGCTAATATAAGCGTTATGAGTTCCAATTGATGAAGACGAATGATAATCTATCCTATTTGGCTCAGTCACTAATCAATCCTAAATCACCATTGAAATCCCCTAATCTAGCTAATGGACTACTCAAACATGGAGAGATCAAACGCAGCAAACAACAAGAGAGGATGCATAATGACAATAAAAGAGATAAGGGTTTTAGAATTCTTCTCAATAGATGTTGTGGAATGAAATCTCCAAATCTTATAAGCAAATCCAATGGAATGAAGAATACTTGAGTATCAATGGGAACAATGGAGTCTTTGCCTCCCAAAACGTGAAAATGAAGTGAAAAAGGAATCCTGTTTCAGAGGCGGCTACCCTCTTATTTATAGGAAAAATTAGAATAAAATGGTTATGGGGACCAGACTGGTCGGTCCGGTCATGAGACCGGTCGGTTCCGATTGGAGCGGCTTTAAGTCTTCGGGTTTTCACCAAGGGACCGGTCGGTCTGGGTCATGGACCGGCCGGTCTGGATTCCAGGAGCTTTGGTCTTGAGTCTTCGAGAAGAGACCGGTCGGTCTCTCATCCGGACCGGTCGGTCTTGGCTTCCTCAGTATGGACCGGTCGGTCTTGGATTCCTCAGTATGGACCGTTTGGTCCGTGGGTTGGACTGGCCGGTCCTGTTTCCATGGACTCCGAATCTTCGAGTCCTCAGGCGAGCAGGTGCTCCGAGCAGACCGAGCAGGTGCTCGGTTATGAGAAAATGCCTTTTCTCTCCAAATTCGTCTCGTTTGCTCCAATGTGCCCCAATAACTCCGATCCGTGCTCGAGAGCCTCCTAGAACCTGAAAAAGACACCAAAAGAACAAGAAAGAACCGAAAAAGCTATAAAAAGAGACCAAAATACTAATATATCAATCAACCAGAAGAGACTCATTAGGTTTTTGAGTATAGAAAGTTTTACCGGATTCTTTAAGTGAAGCAATTGATTTGATGAAAGCCTCCATGTCGGATTTCTTCACGTAGTCGGCTTGGTGAGACTCTTCCCTTTGCTTAGAGGACCCGGTTCCTTCTTGATCTTGCTTAGCCGATCCATAATTAGCCTGAGATCCCTTGTAGTAGTTCGGGTTGGTTCCTCTTGGTGAGGATGAAGTAACCAACATTTATCCTTGGTGTGACCCTCCTTTTTGCAATAATCACACTTCAAATACGGATTGAGATACCGACTTGCTCCACCATTCCTCTGGTTGTCGTGTCGATTATAGGATCCTTGGTTAGCCAAATAAAGCTCCCCCTTTCCCCCGAATAGTCCTTGAAACCCTTGCTCCCTTTGGATTTGCGAACACACATCATCAAGGCTCGGTAACGTGTCAGAACGGAGGATGTGCTTGATGAGATCATTGTACACTAGGTTCAAGGTAAGGAGAAGTCCAAAGACCTTGTCTTGCTCCCTTCTTTCATTAAGCACAACCGGATCCATGGTGCTTGGCCTAAGCATCTCGAGCTCGGCCCACAATGATCGATATCTCCCAAAGTGTTTAGTAAACTCCATATCCTCTTGACTTAGCTCGTTGAGAGCCTTTTTAACCTCAAAGACCCGAGTGAGATTAGAAACATTACCATAAACGTTTTTGAGAGTTTCCCATAACTCACTAGCCGTTTCACAATAGGAGTAGGCCTCAAGGATTGATGCCTCCAAACCGTTTTGAAGTATTGCTAGAACAGTTTGAACTTCTTGAAACCACTTGACCGCCGCTAATCTAGCCGCTTCAACTTCTTCTTCATCCGATGAATCGTCATAGGTAGCTTCCCGAAGAGATAGATCTATGTGACTCCACAAACTGCGGCCACACAAGGCTGTTTTGGTAGTCCTAGACCAAAGGAGATAGTTTCCTCCCTTAAGAATCACCGGTGCAACGAGAGGTTTAGTATTCTCGAACACATTCATCATTTCGTTGTTTTGATCTTGAAGTCAAGAGAGAGCTTTGAGCTTTATAAGAGAAAGAGAGAAAGCTTTGAGCTTTGGTTGAGAAATAGGAAAGCTTTGAGCTTTTGAAGAAATCTGGGACCAAGATGAAAGCTTTGAGCTTTAGATGTTTAGAGAATGAAAGCTTTGAGCTTTGTGCGAATCCGAATCAAAGGGAAGAATGTATGTTCGATTAAGCGCATAAGGAGAATGAAAAATCTCCCTATAACGATTTAATCCAACAAATTTAGAATCTCAAGAGCTTATGCTCTGATACCATGTAAGATTTGTGAGAGATTTAGAGTAAGATTGAGTGAAGAGTAGTGAAGATTGAGAGAGTAAGAGATTAGGTAGCCATGGAGAGTAAAAGAGAGTATGAACTTTGATTTTCTTATTATGTTCAAAGATAAGTGTTACATCATCATAGAACAACCTATATATAGGTAAAAAACAATCGGTCATAAGAAAAAGCAACCTAAACGGTCGGATAAGGTTTTGGGTGCGTTGAGGGTCGGACGATCGTACGGGCACCGTACCGCGGGACAGGAGTGGGACGCGTCTCTGCGTACCCGGATCGATTCGCATCCTGATGCATCAGGACGAGAGAAATGGCACCGTTTCATGATAACACGCGGGTGGATCCGCGTGTTTATCCGAATACCCGCAAGAAGATCTGACCCGCTTCACTTGACCCGTTGCTGCGTCCGTTCCGCGTCTCGGACAATCCTCGATGCCTCTAATCCCGCGGATCGATGAAGACTCGATGCCGCGTGCTGATCTGCGTATCGTCTGGCCCCGATCCTTCTTTGTGTACTGATCCGCGTTTGGCATCGATGCCACTCGTACCGCGGGTCAGTTTCCAACGTCCCGCGTCCTGAGTGATCCGATCCGCAGTTTCATATTTCCGACCCGATTTTATTCTACTCTTTATTCTTTATTTCCCTTGGTCTCAATTTGAGCCCTAAGGTTAATACGGATTTGGTGAAAACATCCGCTAGTTGATCTTCGCTTCTTGTAAAGCACGGTAACGTCCATCCTTGCTCTATCTTCTCTCGAACCTTGTGACAATCGATCTCAATGTGCTTCGTCCTTTCATGGAACACCAAGTTCATAGCAATGTGAATTAGGGCTTGATTATCACAATGCATTATCATTGGCCTATCCGTCTCAATTCCCAAGTGAGCCAAGATTCCTCTTAACCAAGTAAGCTCATTTGTCAACTTCTTCATGGCCTTATACTCGGCTTCCACACTAGAGCATGAGACTTCCTTTTGCTTCTTTGTCCTCCAAGTGACTAAGTTCCTACAAATGAAAGTGCAATACCCGGTTGTAGATCTTCTATCATTCTGATCTCCGGCCCATTCCGTATCACAATAGCCAACCACATCGGAACTCTCATTCTTTCCCATCCAAACTCCTAGGCCCGAACTATCTTTCATGTATCTAAGGATCCTCTCAACCATTTACCAATGGTAAACCGTTGGTTCCTTCATATGTTTACTAATTTGGTTTACCGTAAAGCTTATATCCGGTCTAGTGAGAGTTAGGTAGATCAATTTGCCCACAAGTCTTCTATATCGTGATGGATCTTCATACAGTTCGTTGTCCTTCTCCCCCTTTCAAATGCCCTTGTAACCGTCTTCTAATGGGGTTTTAGCCGGTTTAGCTCCAAGCTTTCCGGTCTCCTTCAACAAATCCATAGTGTATTTTCTTTGAGAGATATGTAACCAATTTTTGAATCTACACACTTCAATCCCAAGAAAATATTCCAACTCTGCAAGATCTTTCATTTCAAACACCGAGTGAAGATAATCTTTAGTCTCTTGTATTCCTTGCTTATCACTTCCAGAGATGATCATATCATCAACATAGATCAACACGACAACTATCCCCTTTTCTCCTTGAAGTGTAAAGAGTGTGTGGTCAAGTTCACATTTCTTGAAACCTTTCTCTTTGAGTGTTGTGCTAAGTTACTTGTACCACGCCCTAGGGTATTGTTTCAAACCATAGATCGCCTTCTTGAGCTTGAGAACTTTGCCGGGAGTAATGGAATGTACAAGGCCCGGTGGTAGAGTCATGTAGACTTCCTCCTCTAGATCTCCTTGCAAGAACGCGTTCTTGACATCCATTTGCCACAAATCCCACTCCAAGTTAGCCGCCAAAGAGAACACGACTCTCACGGTGTTAAGTTTGGCAACCGGGGCAAATGTATCCGTAGAATCATCCCCATAGGTTTGAGTAAATCCTCTAGCCACCAACCTTGTTTTGTATCTCTCAAGATCTCCATTACTTAAGTATTTGATAGTAAAGACCCACTTAGAACTCACAGCTCTTTTCCCTTCGGGAAGATCGGTTTCATCCCAAGTATGATTCTTAATCATGGCTCCAACCTCGTTATCAACCGCTTCTACCCAATTCTCATCGTCCATAGCTTCCTCATACGTTTTCGGGATCATACGTTCACCACAAATGCCCTATGAGAAGAAGGTAAAAGGGCAAGCAAACACACCGCTTGGATAGGATGGGCTATGGCTTCATTATTGTAGTAGACTCGGCTCTCTTTCCATTGAGAGGGATCCTTCTTTAGTCTTGTGCTTCTACGCAAAACCGGGTCTTCTATCTTTTCTTGGACCTCTTCTTCCGGAGTTCCATTGTCTGGGCTTGCTTCCTCAGTCACTTCATGATCTTGTTCTCGATTTACCGGAACCTCATCATGACCAACCTCCCCTTGAACCTCATCTGCTTGAACCGTTTCTTGAACCTCATCTGCTTGAACCGTTTCTTGAACCTCTTCCTCTTGATTGCGGCCTTGGTTATTTATTTTGTCTCTTGGCTCATGATTCCCAAGATTTTGAAGAAGGAATCGTAAATTATAGCCAAGGTCCGACGGTGTTGCAAGATCACTCAAGTCTCCTCGGTCTTTGACTCCATAATACCCTTGTTCTTCAATGAACTTCACATCTCTAGACACAAATGTCTTCCTTGAACTTGGATCATAGCATTTATATCCCTTTTGCGTTGTTGAATAGCCGAGGAATATGCATCTTGTACTCTTTGCTTCTAGCTTGTCCCTTAATTCCCTAGGCACCAATAAAAAACAAACACACCCAAAAACTCTCAAGTGATTAAGAAAGGGTTTTTCTTTAGTGAGTACCTCAAATGGAGAGATATCCTCAAGGACTTTAGTCGGTGTCCGGTTGGTTAAGTAACAAGCGGTCATAACCGCATCTCCCCAAAATATTCTTGGCACATTCATGTGGAACATCATAGCTCTTGAAACCTCCATTAAGTGTCGATTCTTTCTCTCGGCCACGCCATTTTGTTGTGGAGTGTATGGACACGTCGTTTGATGCAAAATGCCAAGCTTAGCTAGGTGATATTTGAATCGGTTGCTCATATATTCACCACCATTATCTGTTCTAAAAATCTTAATCTTGGCATTGTATTGGTTAGTAATATAGGTTTGAAAGTTCACAAATGCATCAAAGACTCTATCCTTGGAAGGTAAAAGAGTAAGCCATGTATATTTTGATTTTTCATCAATGAATGTGACAAAGTATTTATTGTTATCTCTAGATGCGCAAGGTGAAGTCCAAACATCCGAATGCACAAGATCAAAACAATTTTCATAGATAGTAGAAGATTTAGTAAAGACCGATTTGCAATGTTTTCCAAGAATACAAGATTCACAAGACAAGTGATCAAAGGAAACATTTGGGAGCATTATTTCAAGAGCTCGTGAATGGGGATGTCCTACTCTAGCATGCCAAATTGCATTATTAGCTACTCCTAAACAAGTTTGAAAACGAAATAAACTAGATGAGCTTGGTGATAAATCTTCTAAGACATATAGATCATCCTTAGTTCCACCACCTCCAATTACTTTCCCGGACTCAATATCCTGAAAATGGAAGTCATTAGGACCAAAGATTGCATAACAATTCAAGTCACTAGTCATACGTTTAACCGAGAGTAAGTTTGATTCAAAATTTAGCATGAAAAAGGCTCTAGAACTTTTGTTAAACAAATTCAAGTTCCCAAATCCTTTAATCGGTATATTATCTCCATTTGTAATCATCACATTACCCTTAGATGGTTCAAGTTTTTCAAGCAAGTTCAAATTACTAATCATATGATGAGAGGCTCCCGAATCAACCACAAGAGAATCATTATGTTTTCGAGTATAGAAAGTTTTACCGGATTCTTTAAGCGAAGTAAGTGACTTGATGAGAGCCTCCAAGTCAGATTTCCTCACGTAGTCGGCTTGGTGAGACTCTTCTCCTTGCTTAGAGGACCCGGTTCCTACTTGATCTTGCTTAGCCGAACCATAATTACCCTGAGATCCCTTGTAGTAGTTCGGATTGGTTCCTCTTAATGTCTAGAGGTGAGGATGAAATAACCAACATTTATCCTTGGTGTGACCCTCCTTTTTGCAATAATCACACTTCAAATGCGGATTGAGATACCGACTTGCTCCACCATTCCCCCGGTTGTCGTGTCGATTATAGGATCCTTGGCTAGCCATGTGAAGCTCCCCCTTTCTTCTGAATAACATTTGAGACCCTTGCTCCCTTTGGATTTGCGAACACACATCATCAAGACTCGGTAACGTATCTGAACGGAGGATGTGCTTGATGAGATCATTGTACACCGGGTTCAAGGTAAGGAGAAGTCCAAAGACCTTGTCTTGCTCCCTTCTTTCATTAAGCACAACCGGATCCATGGTGCTTGGCCTAAGCATCTCGAGTTCGGCCCACAATGATCGATATCTCCCAAAGTGCTTAGTAAACTCCATATCCTCTTGACTTAGCTCGTTGAGAGCCTTTTTAACCTCAAAGACCCGAGTGAGATTAGAAACATTACCATAAACGTTTTTGATAGTTTCCCATAATAGGAGTAAGCCTCAAGAATTGATGCCTCCAAACCGTTTTGAAGGATCGCTTGAACGGTTTGGTCTTCTTGAAACCACTTGACTACCGCTAATCTAGCCCCTTCAACTTCTTCCTCATTCGATGAATTGTCATAGGTAGCTTCACGAAGAGATAGATCTATGTGACTCCACAAGCCGCGGCCACTCAAGGCGGTTTTGGTAGTCCTAGACCAAAGGAGATAGTTTCCACCCTTAAGAATCACCGGAGCAATGAGAGGCTTAGTATTCTCGAACACATTCATCATTTCGTTGTTTTGATCTTGAAAACAAGAGAAAGCTTTGAGCTTTATAAGAGAAAGAGAAAAGCTTTGAGCTTTTGAAGAAATTCGGGACCAAGATGAATGCTTTGAGCTTTAGATGATTGAAATGGTAAAGCTTTGAGCTTTTGGAATAGAAAGATAAAAGCTTTGAGCTTTTGGAATAGAAAGATAAAAGCTTTGAGCTTTTGAATGTTTAGAGGATGAAAGCTTTGAGCTTTGTGAGAGTCCGAATCAAAGGGAAGAATGTATGTTCGATTAAGCGCATAAGGAGAATGAAAAATCTCCTTATAACGATTTAATCTAACAAATTTTGAATCCCAAGAGCTTATGCTCTGATACCATGTAAGTTTTGTGAGAGATTTAGAGTAAGATTGAGTGAAGAGTAGTGAAGATTGAGAGAGTAAAAGATTAGGTAGCCATGGAGAGTAAAAGAGAGTATGAACTTTGATTTTTCTTTTTATTCAAAGATAAGTGTTACATAATCATAGAACAACCCATAAATAGGTAGAAAACAATCGGCCTTAAAGAAATCTAGACGTTGGGACGAGATAAGGTTTTGGGTGCGGTCAAGGTCGGATGCACGTACTGGCACCGTACCAATCCACGTACTGCGGGACGTATCTCACGTACCCAGATGGATCCGCGTCTCGGATCATCAGTCTGATCGAAACGACACCGTTCGTTTTGAACAGGCTGATGACCCCCGCGTTTATCCGTTTGCCCGCGGATAGATCCGACCCGTCTCCTTCGACCCGTTGCTGCGTATGTCCCGCATCTCGGCTCCGTCTCGATGCTTCTCGTCCTGCGGATCGACGATGACTCGATGCCACGTAGTGATCCTCGGATCTGTCTGGCATCGATTCCTCCGCGTACTGATCTGCGCCTGGCATCGATGCCTCTCATACCGCGGGTCAGTTTCCATCGTCCCGCGTCCCGAGTGTTCTGATCCTCGGTTCTATGACCCGAATTTATTCCGACTCCTTTATTCTTTATTTCCCTTAGTCTCAATGTGAGCCTTAAGGTTAATAAATAGATAATTTTCTCTTTTGAGAATAATCGGAAGGACAAGTGTTTTGCTTGATCCACCACTTTTCATTTTGGAATTCTTTTAGAAATGAACAGAGATTACTCACTTATGAGAATCAAAGAAATAAGACTCTTTAAAAGATTTTGAATTTTGAATTTTCGAATAACCGGGAAAAGAATGTAACCGAGAGGATTGATTTTAGAGGATCTTTAAAAAGATTAGAACTGAGAATTGAGAATTATAGGATCATTGCTCTGATACCATGTTAGATTTTGCGGAAATAGACTTAGAGGTTTAGGAGAATTAGAGATTTAGAGAGAATAAGAGATTTGAGAGAATATGAACTTGATAATAAAATTATTCAAGATAGTATTACAAATGAGATTTACAATGTTTAAATAGAAGTTAGGATGATCTAAAAGAGGAAAGAGACCGTTTGAATCAAACGGTCAAATGATTCAAACGGCTCGGATGGATAGTGACGGGTCGTCGCTATCTGACTGGATCCGCGGATCGAGGGAACGTCGCTGTCACTCGGATCCCTCGTGACATCGGGATGGATCAGTACGGGTCAACGCGGGACCAAAAGTTAACGCGTGTCTTCACGTACTGATCTCGGACTTACTCGACTCATGCCTCGGTGATGCACGTACTGTGGGTCGAGAGTATCTCGATCATAACTCGAGATCAGTACGCGACCCGTACCCGGTTGAAGGTCCACGCGTTTATCCGTTTACCCGGTACGCGACTCGACTTCACCACTCGATGCCACTCGTCCCGCGGATCACCTTCTCTCGGTATCATACCGATCCGCAGGTAAGTCTTCCCGATGCTCGACTGTCCCGCGGTTCCATCTTCTCGATGTTAATCAAGGAGAGTACTTAAGGATTAATCTTTCCTTAAGTTACTAATGATGAATAAAGAGTTATCACAGTGAAATAAAGATTTGGTTAACTTTGTGAAGAGGGACCGAGACGTGGAACAAAGTGGAACGGATCGGTCCACTCTCGGCCAAAGTTAGAACGATGGCGGTCTAAGGCGATCACCTAAAGATAAGTTAAGGCCACATGAGGAACGGTTGAGAACGTGGGAAACTCGGATGCTCGAGACGCGGGACGGTTTACACTCGACCCGCGGTACGTGTTCCCGAGGCGTGGGACAGATGGATCCTCGTCCCGCGGTACTACGGCATCGAGACAAAGGCGCGGATCAGTACGAGGAGGCGTGCCTTATTCAAGTGGTCCCCGAATTCAAATGTGACCGTTTGATGATAAGGTTTGGCTGATCCAAAGAAAAGCAAAGGACAACCTTATCATCAACCTTATCCTCAATAAAGCAAATGTTACTTTAGTACTTTATGGGATCTGATTTCTCTTTACCTTTCCTATATATATTTTGTATTCCCCTTTGTAATTCATTAACTCATTCTTGAATAAATAAAGTCTAAGTTCATATATTCAAAATGTAGACATTAGGAGTTAATTGTGTTTAGGGTGATGTCCATTTGGATTTAACCCACTTATCTCTTATAAACACTCTTAATATCTTTCCTAATCTCTCTATAATCTGTCTGAATCTCTCTTTGCTCATTTGAGCTTTTCTTGTGGATTCAACCCTTGTTAATGGTTGGATCTTTGTTTATGAACTTAAGAACCCTAAATCTAACATGGTATCATAGCGGGTTGCTCTTGGGGTTCATGATTTCCACTGTTGTTAAAGAGAAGCTAAAAGCTCTCTTATTTGGTTTCTTAAAAATGTTAGATTGAATCGTTATAAGGAGGTTTCCATTCTCCTTATGCGCTTAATCTAACACACATTCTTGTGGTGAAAACATTGTGAAATGATTGTGTTGTTGAAGACTTGGATCTATTGCTCGGAGAAAGCTAGATCTGAGATTGAAGAATGAAGAAGCTTAGGGATTTGAAGATGTTTTATCCCATGAAGATTGAAGAAGAAAGCTTGAAGCTTTCATGAAGAAACGGAAGAAAGAAGCTCACGGTTTGAAGATGTTTTTACCATGAAGCAAAGAAGGTTCCTTTGAAAAGAAGAAGCTCAAACAAGAAGGTGGTTCCCATGAAAAGGAGTAAATTTCCAACCTTTGGAGCTAGTTGAAGATGAAGCTCAAACAAGAAGGTGGTTCCTTGATAGGTCAAGATGTAAATTTCTAACCTTTGGAGCTGTTTTAAGATGGTTCAATCAAGAAGGTGAAAGGGAGAAGAAAGTCCCAACCTTTGGAGCCAAAATTCGAGTGTAATGATGCTCGGTCACTAGTGTGAAGCAAATGAGATTCAAGGGAAGAAAAACATTAAAGATTGGATCTTTCCCTCCCATGAAGCTCAAGGATGTTGTTTACTCTCAAGAAGCCTATGTTGGTGCGGTTAGATGAAAGAAGGATCGGTTGGTTTGCTAGAGAGGAGGAGTAGAATGAAAGTGGAGATTCTCAAATGGAGGTTCTTGGTAAGGTGAACATTGCCATGGATTGCTTATTTGGGTAATTTCCTATCCATACTCTCTTGGTGGATTGACATTAAATGAATCCATGATCTAGCCTAAGAGAAACACATTCATGAGAATAGAGAATATTTCTTAAATCTACCCCTTTCTTATACTCAAAATCTTTCTATTATTCTTTTTAATCTCCCCATACTCTCAACCTTTATATTCTCTATATTCTCTAATTCTCTATTCTCAAAATCAGTTTGGAACCAAAGCCTAAACACAAAACAAAACACTAACCCGAAATCCAAATGTTCTTGTTTACTCTTAGTGTGAGATCTCTTGTGTTTGTTAATCCCTTTGGTCCAAGTATGATTTCTCTTGATCAAAGCTCGCCTTATGTGTGAAACTTACCACCGAACCCTTATTCTATATAGTGATGAGGTTTGAGCATCTAAGGTCCATTCTTGTAACATTGATGGTTGGTGTAGGTAACATTGAGAAAATTTGGTGTTGATAACATTGAGTGGTAACATTGATGGGAATGGTTAGAATGCTTGGAGTTGTGCTTGTGCCTTGTTTTGTAGCGGTTCTTGTTTGAATATGCAGCCGATGATGCACACCCAAGGAATCCAAGGAGATGCAACTAGCTTTTGGAGATCAATCTTGGAGTCATTCATGAAGCTAATAATTGCTTCTAATCTTGGGTGATGAAGAGTTGATTAAGTTAAAGTTTTGAAGTTATCCAAGATTGTTGCTTCGGATGGTTAAAGAATCGTGGCGTAAAGGAAGGTTGCATAGACTTGGGAGTCAAGGAGCTAAGGGGGAGAAATGGAATGGTTATTGATTATGAATATAACCGGAGGGAACATGGAGAAGGCCAAGAGAATGAAGACATTTGGGAGTTTATGTTTAACCCGAAGCTAGAAGAATGAAGTGTCTTCGGGTGGAAAGTTTAAATAGGTATGAAGTGAAGATTATATGGCGGTTCCAAGTCACACTAGTGGTGTTAAAAGATCATGCTTTCAAGGAGTGATCATCAAAGACACAAAATGGTTGAATTGTGTGAATGGAGGAGGACTCACAAGGTTGTATAGCATGAAGCACAAGGAACCGACAAGCTCCACCACTTGGATCAAAAAGATGAGGATCCTAGTTGTTTGAAGAGGTGTGGAATGAAGTGAAGAACAAAGGATCAACCACACCACCGAAATGAAAAGGCTACTCTCTAAAACTCTCACTCTTTAAATTTGTTCAATTATAAACTAGTAGTTGGTTCTTTGATTGCTTGCTTGGTTGATGAGTAAATTCATTGGTGTATACTTTAAGCTTTCTCTTGTTTGAATTATGTTAAGGTTCGAGGAGGAGAAGAATGGAGTAAGCCGATGATCGTAAGACGAAGAGGAAGCATCAAGACCGGCGGTTTCAATCTTAGCCTTTGTGTTCACGACGCCTAAGGTTGAGGGGGAGTATTAGAGAGTAAGCATGAAGAAAGAGGGCAAGGCCGAGGCAAGAGAAGAGAAGTCGAGGACCGAAGCTCAAAAAGAACAAGACCTTGATTGAATTCCCCTAAAGATCATTGAGTTGGTACTCTTTTTCCTTAGTAGAGTTTTATCCCAATGGGTTTTATCTACTAAGGTTTTAATGAGGCTTCTCCTTGTATCTCCAAGTCCACACTTCACTTTGTTGTGTTTGGACTTGAGGGGGAGTGTTAATCAAGGAGAGTACTTAAGGATTAATCTTTCCTTAAGTTATTAACGATGAATAAAGAGTTATAATATGATCGTGGATAGCAAGGAAGCTTAGGAACCAGAAGCTGAGGAGGAACCAGAGATAGTAGGACGGATCACTCGTTATAGAGCTAAGGAGATGGCCAGGGAAGCTCATTCACTCATAGCAGAAGGATCACTCAATTTACCGATGATTCAAGTCTTTAATATCTTCACGTTGAAGACTACACCCGGCAATGATGACTAATTGGCTTAGGTGAGGAGTATGTACTCTTTTTCCCATGTTGAGTTTTGTCCCAATGGGTTTTCTCAGCTTGGTTTTTAATGAGGCAGATGAATCACTACATCGAGTTACTTAGAAGTTGTTGCTAATGGGTAATAATTGTTAGAATTTGACGAGTCTAAGCTCATCTTATGAAGAACAAACACCTAAGTGTCTTTGATAAAGGATCCACACAAACTGGTTTATACAAAACCGAGTATTACATGTGTGGAAAGATTTGGAGTTAACTAAGAAAGATTAAGGTAAAATAGACTTAATTATATGGGTTCAATCCAAATGGATATGACCCGAAATACTATAATCTCTCTAAGACTACATTTTGAAATACTATGGAAAAACAAGAGAGAAAGAGTAAAGATGAACTTGATTTTTATTATTGATTCAAGTTTTATGTTTACAATAAGTTAAACAACATATATATAGGGAACTAAGGTCAATATGACCGTTGGGAATCAGATCAAATGGAAGGAGGGATTGAATCCCAAAGTGTGGAACTGACTTGTCCCTTTTTAACATTCTGGCCATCGATCGACACTAATTGTGTGTGTCGATCGACACGAGTCTCCAACAGCCGGATGCGCAACGGTCGGATTAAAGCGACCTCGGGTCGCTATCTCTTGATGTGCTCAATGATGTGTCGATCGACACTCATTGCACGAGCCTTTGCCTTGCATTCATTTCACCCGGATGGATCTACCTTAGCCAAGGTCTCGATGTTCCGAGCCTTGGCCTTGATGGTCCAAGTCTTGGTCTTCTCGGTTCCGCCTTCTTGAGATCCGACCGTTCTTCATTCGTACTTAAGCGATCTATAGTTGATGATCCTTAATCACTCATCTTGCTGAATACTCCCCCTCAAGTTCATACATAACAAAGTGAAGTGTGAACTTGGAGAATCAAGATGATGGTCTCATTAAAACCTTAGTAGGGAAAACCCTTTGGGACAAAACCACTACTAAGGAAAAAGAGTGCCAATCAAGATGATGAAGGGACTTGAACAAGGAACTTGATCATTTGTTGAGCTTCGGTCCTCGGCTTCTCTTCTTTCGCCTCGGCCTTGCTCTTCTCTTCATGCTTCCTTTCTAATACTCCCCCTCAAGCTTAGTCGTCGGGACGCCGTAAGGATTAAAGGCTAAGCTTGCCACACGCAATTGACTTTCCTTGGTTTGATATGAAACCGGCTCCACTTCAAGTTTTCTCATTCCTTTAGCCCTTCTTTGACTAGATATTTTCTCTTTATGAATCCTTTCCTCGTTGTCTTTGAGGCTCTCATGGTCTCCTTTACCCTTAAACAAGTGATAAAGAAGAAAAGATTAAGTATATGCCATGAGGAATATCAACGATTTATATGATCAACGATTTAAGATTTCATAGAAAAAAATTGAACTAAGGTAATGAAATTAACACAAATTGAAATGAGAGTTGAGTTTAGAGATAGCCTTTTTGAATTTGAGGATGTGATTGGATCATTTGACCTCCTTAGACTTCACACCTCCTTAGCATTTGGATCTCCATGATCCTTTTGGTAGAGCTTTCGGTTCCATGAGCTTTACGCCTTCTACCCGTGAGTCCTCCTCCATTCACGCAATTTTGGATCTTCATGATCCTTTTGGTGGAGTTTTCGGTTCCGTGAGCTATACACCTTCTACCCGTGAGTCCTCCTCCATTCACGCAATTTTGGATCTTCATGATCCTTTTGGTGGAGTTTTCGGTTCCGTGAGCTATACGCCTTCTACCCGTGAGTCCTCCTCCATTCACGCAACTCAACCGATCCGGTTATTCTTTGATAATTACTCTTGAAATTCCAAGTCCCTTCTCAACCTTCCTTAACGCCAAGCCCAATACCTCCAAAGCCTCTCAATCTCTTTTAGCTCTTCGGAAGCCTCAAAACATTGGCTTGTTCAACCATTCTTCACCATTCATGATTTTGGGCATTCTCAATCTCTTTTAGCCTCATGAATGTCTTCAAGTTGACCTTCAAAGGTTAGTTTCTACTTCTTGGATTTGTTGAGTCTTAATTTGGAATTCTTCTCCACGGCTTGTCTTGAGTAATTAGAATGGCTCGTTGATTAGACAGCTACAAGTTCGGATTTTCCCTTTCGGGCTCGTCGATTATGTAGCCAACAGTTCGGATTTTCCCTTCCAACTCCTCCATCCTCGTGGCCTCCATGTTTGTACAACTCATGACCATAGAGAATAAGTGGTCTGGTCATAAGTTGCACAAACTTGGATTTCTTAAGTTCAATTCCACCTTGCAAGAACACCATAAACGAATTGGATTAATCATATTTGAATATTTAAGTTTAAAATTATTTAACCGAAATTAAGCTATTGATTTTAACTTTAGCTAATTCGGTTTTATCAATTCAATTTCATCATGATTTTAAACTTTATATCTTCAATTTGTTTATAGGTTCCAATTTGCAAGAACAACATTTTCAAGAAACTAAAATTTCTTTAACCAACCGGTCCTACTTTCTAACCGGAAATTCAACATTCAAATTTCAAAATCAAACATGAGAGGGAAAAGAATTTAGAAACTCCCTCTTTCTTCCAATTTCGGATTGGAAGAATGAACACCATGGAAGCTTGAAGCTTCTTGAAGAATTTAGTAACATATTGAGTGGTTTCCTTTGAGCCACAAAATCATCAACTCCTTGATGAACAACTTTGGGCATGGATTCATCGTGATTTTAAATGCTCTAATGGCATCCCACGGTTCTCTCCCATAAAACTTAGAATTGGATTCATCATGATTTTAAATGCACAAAGGCATCCCATGGATCACTTCCTACACAACCATTTCTAAAATTAGTAACCAAAGATTTAAGTAACTGAGAGTTTGAGAGTATTAGTAACCAAAGATTTAGAGAATAGAGAGATTGAGAGATTTAGTTACCGAGATATTAGAGAGTTTTAGTAACCAAGAGAATGAGAGAATTAGTAACCAAGATTTTCAAAACACCTTCTTTTGAAAATACACAAAATTTTGGTTTTCAAAGAAACACAAAGTTTTCCAACTTTTCAAATTCACTTGAAATACTTGCAGCGGAAAAACAACTTAGAATTTGTGTAGAATTAAGCGCATAAGGAAGATGAACACACCCTTATAACGATTCAATCCAACAAACCAAAGAAATCAAAAAATTTTCTTACTTTTGAAAATCAAAACTGAATACTCCAAATCTTCTAACCCAAGAGCTTATGCTCTGATACCATGTTAGAATTTGATGAGTCTAAGCTCATCTTATGAAGAACAAACACCTAAGTGTCTTTGATAAAGGATTCACACAAACCGGTTTATACAAAACCGAGTATTACATGTGTGGAAAGATTTGGAGTTAACTAAGAAAGATTAAGGTAAAATAGACTTAATAATATGGGATCAATCCAAATGGATATCACCCCAAATACTATAATCTCTCTAAGACTACATTTTGAAATACTATGGAAAAACAAGAGAGAAAGAGTAAAGATGAACTTGATTTTTATTATTGATTCAAGTTTTTTGTTTACAATGAGTTAAACAACATATGTAAGGGAACTAAGGTCAATATGACCGTTGGGAATCAAATCAAATGGAAGGAGAGATTGAATCCCAAAGTGTGAAAGTGACTTGTCCCTTTTTAGCATTCTTACCGTCGATCGACACTAGTTGTGTGTGTCGATCGACACGAGTCTCCAACTGTCGGATGCGCAACGGTCGGATGAAAGTGACCTCGGGTCGCTATCTCTCGATGCGCGCAACGATGTGTCGATCGACACAAGTGTGTGTGTCGATCGACACACTAGTTGCGGAAGTGCACCAGGGGGTGTTGTGTCGATCGACACTCATTGCACGAGCCTTTGCCTTGCATTCATTTCACCCGGATGGATCTTCCTTAGCCAAGGTCTCGATGTTCCGAGCCTTGGTCTTGACACTCCAAGCCTTGGCCTTGATGGTCCAAGTCTTGGTCTTCTCGGTTCCGCCTTCTTGAGATCCGACCGTTCTTCATTCGTACTTAAGCGATCTTTGGTTGATGATCCTTAAACAGTCATCTTGCTCAATATTCCCCCTCAAGTTCATACACAACAAAGTGAAGTGTGAACCTGGAGAATCAAGATGATGGTCTCATTAAAACCTTAGTAGGGAAAAACCCTTTGGGACAAAACCATTACTAAGGAAAAAGAGTGCCAATCAAGATGATGAGGGGACTTGAACAAGGAACTTGATCATTTGTTGAGCTTCGGTCCTCGGCTTCTCTTCTTTCGCCTCGGCCTTGCTCTTCTCTTCATGCTTCCTTTCTAATACTCCCCCTCAAGCTTAATCGTCGGGACGCCGTAAGGACCAAAGGCTAAGCTTGCCACACGCAATTGACTTTCCTTGGTTTGATATGAAACCGGCTCAACTTCAAGTTTTCTCATTCCTTTAGCCCATCTTTGACTAGATATTTTTTTCTTTATGAATCCTTTCCTCGTTGTCTTTGAGGCTCTCATGGTCTCCTTTACCCTTAAACAAGTGATAAAGAAGAAAAGATTAAGTATATGCCATGAGGAATATCAAAGATTTATATGATCAACGATTTAAGATTTCATAGAAAGAAATTGAACTAAGGTAATTAAATTAACACAAATTGAAATGAGAGTTAAGTTTAGAGATAACCTTTTTGAATTTGAGGATGTTGTTGGATCATTTGACCCGTGAGTCCTCCTCCATTCACGCAATTTTGGATCTTCATGATCCTTTTGGTGGAGTTTTCGGTTCCGTGAGCTATACACCTTCTACACGTGAGTCCTCCTCCATTCACGCAATTTTGGATCTTCATGATCCTTTTGGTGGAGTTTTCGGTTCCGTGAGCTATACGCCTTCTACCCGTGAGTCCTCCTCCATTCACGCAACTCAACCGATCCGGTTGTTCTTTGATAATTACTCTTGAAATTCCAAGTCCCTTCTCAACCTTCCTTAACGCCAAGCCCAATACCTCCAAAGCCTCTCAATCTCTTTTAGCTCTTCGGAAGCCTCAAAACATTGGCTTGTTCAACCATTCTTCACCATTCATGATTTTGGGCATTCTCAATCTCTTTTAGCCTCATGAATGACTTCAAGTTGACCTTCAAAGGCTAGTTGCTTCTTCTTGGATTTCTTGAGTCTTAATTTGGAACTCTTCTCCACGGCTTGTCTTGAGTAATTAGAATGGCTCGTCGATTAGACAACTACAAGTTCGGATTTTCCCTTTCGGGCTCATCGATTATGTACCCAACAGTTCGGATTTTCCCTTCCAACTCCTCCATGCTCGTGGCCTCCATGTTTGTACAAGTCATGACAATAGAGAATCAGGGGTCCGGTCATAACTAGCACAAACTTGGATTTCTTAAGTTCAATTCAACCTTGCAAGAACACCATAAACGAATTGGATTAGTCATATTTGAATATTTAAGTTTAAAATTATTTAACCGAAATTAAGCTATTGATTTTAACTTTAGCTAATTCGGTTTTATCAATTCAATTTCATCATAATTTTAAACTTTCTATCTTCAATTCGTTTATAGGTTCCAATTTGCAAGAACAACATTTTCAAGAAATTAAAATTTCTTTAACCAACCGGTCCTACTTTCTAACCGGAAATTCAACATTCAAATTTCAAAATCAAACATGAGAGGGAAAAGAATTTAGAAACTCCCTCTTTCTTCCAATTTCGAATTGGAAGAATGAACACCATGGAAGCTTGAAGCTTCTTGAAGAATTTAGTAACATATTGAGTGGTTTCCTTTGAACCACAAAATCATCAACTCTTTGATGAACAACTTTGGGCTTGGATTCAACGTGATTTTAAATGCTCTATTGGCATCCCAAGGTTCTCTCCCATAAAACTTAGAATTGGATTCATCATGATTTTAAATGCACAAAGGCATCCCATGGATCACTTACTACAAAACCATTTCAAAAATTAGTAACCAAAGATTTAAGTAACCGAGAGTTTGAGAGTATTAGTAACCAAAGATTTAGAGAATAGAGAGATTGAGAGATTTAGTAACCGAGAGATTAGAGAGTTTTAGTAACCAAGAGAATGAGAGAATTAGTAACCAAGATTTTCAAAACACAATCTTTTGAAAATATACAAAATTTTTGTTTTCAAAGAAACACAAAGTTTTCCAACTTTTGAAATCAAACTTTTCAAATTCACTTTGAAATACTTGCAGCGGAAAAAAAACTTAGAATTTGTGTTGGATTAAGCGCATAAGGAAGATGAACACATCCTTATAACGATTCAATACAACAAACCAAAGAAATCAAAAAATTTCTAACTTTTGAAAATCAAAACCAAATACTCCAAATCTTCTAACCCAAGAGCTTATGCTCTGATACCATGTTGGAATTTGATGAGTCTAAGCTCATCTTATGAAGAACAAACACCTAAGTGTCTTTGATAAAGGATCCACACAAACCGATTTATACAAAACCAAGTATTACATGTGTGGAAAGATTTGGAGTTAACTAAGAAAGATTAAGGTAAAACAGACTTAATAATATGGGTTCAATCCAAATGGATATCACCCTAAATACTATAATCTCTCTAAGACTACATTTTGAAATACTATGGAAAAACAAGTGAGAAAGAGTAAAGATGAACTTGATTTTTATTATTGATTCAAGTTTTTTGTTTACAATGAGTTAAACAACATATGTAAGGGAACTAAGGTCAATATGACCGTTGGGAATCAGATCAAATGGAAGGAGGGATTGAATCCCAAAGTGTGAAAGTGACTTGTCCCTTTTTAGCATTCTGGCCGTCGTGTCGATCGACACGAGTCTCCAACGGTCAGATGCGCAACGTTCGGATGAAAGCGACCTCCGGTCGCTATCTCTCGATGCACGCAACGATGTGTCGATCGACACAAGTATGTGTGTCGATCGACACACTAGTTGCGGAAGTGCACCAGGGGGTGTTGTGTCGATCGAGACACACTAGTGTCGATCGACACTCATTGCACGAGCCTTTGCCTTGCATTCATTTCACCTGGATGGATCTTCCTTAGCCAAGGTCTCGATGTTCCGAGCCTTGGTCTTGACACTCCAAGCCTTGGCCTTGATGATCCAAGTCTTGGTCTTCTCGGTTACGCCTTCTTGAGATCGGACCGTTCTTCATTCGTACTTAAGCGATATTTGGTTGATGATCCTTAAGCACTCATCTTGCTCAATAATAATGTGATTTTGAACCGTTTAGAATGCACTAGTAGTTTATTAGAGGCGCACCACTTAGGTCCATTTAGAAGGGACGCCTCACTGTTTTATTTAAATTTCAGACGCCTTGTTGTTTATTTACAGAACGCTCTGTTGTTTGGGTTTCATGTCTCTAGGGTTGATTATAAAACCCAAGTGACGCCTCCCTTGTTTCTTTAGCGAAGAACTTATATGCATGAAGCAATTATCGATTTTCTTCTCTCACTTTGATTCTTGAATGCGTTCTTTGAATCCGAGTTTCAACACACGTTGTGATTCTGAAAATCTTCTATTTGTTCTAATCCGCCTAATCACTTAAACATCTACCCGTAAACATCATCATCACATTCAAATCCATCGCCATCACTATCCATCGTTGCTGCCATTCTCTATTCATCATCTTTTCTTCTCAATCACGCCCTCATCACTGCCAAAACCCATCTCCACCTCTAATCATCGCGGCTGCCCCTCCACGGATCATCATCATCACGGTTTCATCGTTGCATATCCGCCTCCTTTCAGCCTTTCCTCGGAGTTGATCACCTAGGGACACATCACGTGGTATCAGAGCCCACTCTGAACCAAAGGCTGAGAAATTCATAACCCTAAAACGCCATATTTGTGTTGATTTTGCTTCAGATTTTGTTTGCATAAAACCTACTCGATTTGGGAATTGGTTTTCTGTTTCCTTTTGCATAAAACCTAGGAGAAGTAGGATTTTGTTTGGGTTTTTGTTGCTTCCATCGATCTGTTTGTTTCTCATCTTAGGGCTTCATTAGTTGCTTAGCTTCGTTTTTTGGTGCGTTAGATTTCAATCTATTATTTTGTTGCTTGGGTCGTTGTTTGTCTCGTTGTGTCTTCGAGTCTTTGTTTAGCTTGTTACGTTCTTGTCAATTGATTTAATTATTTGTTGCTCTGTCGTGTCGTGTCCTTTAACTTGTTTTGCTGTGTCGTAGTCTTTCATTAGTTTAATTGTTTCCTTGTTGTTTCGTTTGTTGTGTCATTAGTTTAATTGTTTCCTTGCTTCACTAGTTTGCTGTGTCGTTAGTTTGATTGTTTTCCCTTGCTGTGTCATGTCTTTAATTGTTTCCTTGCATCATTGTCTCGTTAGTCTTTAGTTTGTGTTATTCGTGTTTTAAAATCTGCAGTTTTTTCATGTCTTGCATCTTGTCTTTTAACTTTTGCTAGAGCAAGTTACTGTGAGTTCTTGGTAAATTGTTTCAGGTACTATAGAGCTTTCGGCTGAGGCCATGGCAGCTCTCAACAAGGCAATGGCTGAACAAATCAAGGAATCAAATCAAGCCATTACAACGCAGCTCACACAGCAGATTGAACAGCTTAATGACAAGTTTGAAACCCAGATGAAAGATCTTCTGAAAGAACTCAGCGCAACCGAAGCAGAATCTTCAGATACTCCGACACCTTCTGAAGCTATGCGTATTGCTAAGGGTAAGGGACACGTAGGAGCATTTGCCCGAAGGTCTAGACGCGATACAACACCTCCTGAAGGCAGACCTAAAGCTAAGACTAACCGAAGTCAGATTGGGGGCAGAGAGACTATGTTTAATCAAAGGAAACAAGATGGTTCCCGAGTTGAAAGGCATCAAGAACGTCGGCACCACAGAGAGGAATACATAGCTGGGCATCGGGTCTTCATTGAAACCGATCTAGAGTACTATGAGGAGGAAGAAGCCTCTGATCATAGCAGAGAAACCGTGATAAGAGACCGAGGTAGAGGCAATGGCAGAGACTATGATCCTTTGAGACAGCAGTTGAACCATATCAAGATTTAGTATCCTCCTTTTCATGGCACCAATGATCCAGAAGTTTATCTTGACTGGGAGAGAAAGATGGAATCAAACTTTTTGGTTCAAGGGACTTATGAGCTTAATAAGGTGAAAATAGCCATCTCTGAATTCAGTGGCTATGCACTCTTGTGGTGGGAACAGCTGGGAATTACTAGACAATGACATAGAGAACCTCCTGTCACTACTTGGGATCAGCTTGTCACGCAGATGAGAAAGAGGTTCGTTCCTGTACACTATCAGCGAGAGACTCTTAACAAGCTTAGGCGTCTCGTTCAAGGCACGAAGTCAGTTAGAGACTACTATCAGGAGCTGGAAACTTTGATGATCAGGGCTGATTTGAGCGAAAGTGAAGACATGGTGATGTCTAGATTCCTTGGGGGATTAAACAGAGAGATTCAAGATAAAGTGGAGCTGCAGAATTATGAAGATGTACAAGAGATGGTACATAAGGCAGACCTGATTGAATCGCAGATCAAGAGAAGGATTGGGAGATCAACGTTCACTTCTAACATCCCAAAACCAAGAGAGCTCAGCAAACCGGCCTATACCAAGGACACCAAACCAGCGACAGCTACAGTCAAAGAAGAGGGTAAGATCGAATTTAAGCCAAGAAGTGGAGCCTCTACTAGTCAGATCAGGTGTTTTAAATGTCAAGGAATGGGACATTACTCCAGGGACTGTCCTAATAAGAAGATGTTTCTGCTTCAAGAGGGAGGAGAGATTGTGCCTCAAGATAGTTCAGAAAGCGAAACTGATATTGACGTAGGAGAAGAAGAAGAGCCAGCAGCAGTTGGAGAGATGTTAGTAGCACGCAGAACTTTGAGTGTTCAGATTCATCCAGATGATAGAGAACAGCGTGAGAATCTCTTCCACACTAGATGTGTAGTTCAAGACAAGGTCTGTACGTTGATTGTGGATGGAGGGAGCTGCACAAATGCTGCTAGTGAAGAGATGGTAAAGAAGCTCAATCTTAAGACCACTTCACATCCTAGACCATACCAGCAACAGTGGTTGAACAACAAGGGAGCTTTAACCGTTTCTCAGCAAGTGTTAGTCAAGTTAGCGATTGGGAAGTATGAAGATGAGTTACTCTGTGATGTGATTCCTATGAAGTCTAGTCACGTTTTATTGGGCAGACCATGGCAGTTCGACAGAAGGGTTCTTCATGATGGCTACACAAACAAGCAGTCATTTGAGTTTAAGGGGCGCAAGATCACTCTTCTTCCACTAACACCAGGTGAAATCTATAAGGACCAACTTCACATGAACCGCCAGGATAAAGAGAAAGTCTCTAACAGCCTCTACATCAATCACAGTGAATTTTCTAAACTCTTTGATCCTGAAATGACTACTTTTATGTTTGTGTACAAGGAAACCCTTGTTAGTACTAACCCTTCACAGGAGCTTCCTAGTGCTATGACTGAGATATTGCAAGAATACAGGGACGTATTTCCAGAAGAGATTCCACCAGGCTTACCTCCAATCCGCGGAATAGAGCATCAGATTGATTTGGTACCAGGATCAGCATTGCCTAATAGACCAGTGTATCGAACCAATCCTGTAGAGACTAAGGAGCTGCAGAAACAAGTGGAAGAGCTGATGAGTAAAGGACATATCCGAGAGAGTCTGAGTCCATGCGCAGTACCGGTTCTGTTGGTCCTAAGAAAGATGGTTCTTGGAGGATGTGTGTGGACTGCTGAGCTATCAACAACATAACCGTGAAGTAAAAGCACCCTATTCCAAGATTAGATGACATGCTGGACGAGTTGTGTGGTCCCACGATTTTCTCCAAGATAGATTTGAAGAGTGGGTATCATCAGATCAGAATTAAGGAAGGGGATGAGTGAAAGACCGCGTTCAAGACTAAGCAAGGACTATATGAGTGGTTGGTCATGCCGTTTGGCCTCACTAATGCTCCTAGCACCTTCATGAACCATGCCTTGAGACCGTTCATTGGGGTATTTGTGGTAGTCTACTTCGATGATATCCTTATCTACAATAAAGGTTTGGAGGAACATCTGGACCATATCAGATCGGTTCTAGATGTTCTTCGCGCTCACTCTCTTTTTGCTAATTTCTCTAAGTGTTCTTTTTGTACTAACGAAATTGTCTTTCTAGGCTTTGTAGTAAGTGCAGAAGGAGTTAAAGTAGATGAAGAGAAGATCAAGGCTATTAAGGAGTGGCCGACCCCTAAGAATGTTGGAGAAGTCCGAAGCTTTCATGGCCTAGCAGGATTCTACAGACTCTTTGTTTGCGATTTCAGCTCTATAGCCGCGCCCTTGACAGAAGTTATCAAGAAAGACGTGGGGTTCAAGTGGGGAGACGCCCAAGAGCAGGCTTTTACAGCCCTTGAAGAGAAGCTTATCAATTCTCCTCTTTTAGTACTTCCTAATTTTCTTAAGACTTTTGAGAGTGAATGTGATGCTTCTGAATAGGTATTGGAGCAGTGCTAATGCAGGATAGGAAACCAGTGGCTTACTTCATTGAGAAGCTGGGAGGATCAACCCTCAACTATCCCACCTATGATAAGGAACTATATGCATTGGTTCGAGCTCTTCAAACTTGGCAGCATTACTTGTGGCCCAAAGAATTCGTCATTCACACAGATCATGAGTTTGTAAAGCACCTTAAAGGACAACAGAAGCTCAACAAGAGACACGCCAGGTGGATGGAGTTCATTGAGACTTTCCCCATACATCGTTAAGTACAAGAAAGGTAAGGATAATGTAGTGGCATATGCATTATCCAGAAGGTATACTCTTGTTTCTACTTTATCTTCCAAGTTAAATGGATTTGAGCATATCGTAGACCTTTATGAGACTGACATCGATTTTGTTGAGAGCTATGGCAAGTGCCATAAGTTTGCATTTGAAAAATACTTTAGGCAGGATGGATATTTGTTCTACAACAATCGATTGTGCATACCACGCGGATCTATTAGAGAGCTGCTAGTTAGAGAAGCTCATGGAGGTGGACTAGGTGGACATTTTTATTAACCTTAGTACCATCAATATGTGCTAAGGGAAAGAAAATGGACAAGAGTGTTGATCGATAGAGATGAGTGTCGATCGACACTCCCTTCTCTGGAAAAAGAAAGACGCGGAACGAAGGTGTCGATCGACACCACTCCTTGGTGTTTGAATTCGACCGTTGGGATCTGACCGTTGCGATTCGACCGTTGCAATCCAACCGTTGGGATTTAACGACTGCCACAGACTGTGTGTTGCGATCGACACGACTGCCACAGACAAAATTCCAACGGCTCTTTTCTTTCTTTCTTTTAGAAGTTGTTTCTCTATTTAAACCTTGTTGTATGAATCTTGAAATGTATCTTGAATAAGAAACTTAAGTTCATATTCTCCTTTATTCTTCATGGTTACATAATCTCTTAATCTTCCTTAATCTCTCTTAATCTTCATCAATCTTATCTTAATCTCTCTTATTCTTCCACAATTCATACATGGTATCAAAGCAAGTTTGAGCTTTGTGACCTCAATACTCCAATAATCTCAATCTTCTCTTTGTCAATCTTCTAATCTCAATCTCTCAATAATCTTTCTGGTTTGTGGATTTTCTTTAAATCGTTAGATCAAATCGTTATTTAGAGATTTCTATTCTCTTTATGCGCTGGATTTAACATACATATAGAATAGTTAATCCCAAATCGTTTCTAAAAGCTTTGAACTTTCATTCAAAAATGAGTTCTTTCGATAACTCAAAACCTTTGGTACTTCCGGTGACTCTCAAGGAAGAGAATTACTTGTTATGGTCAAGAACAACGAAAATAGCTCTATGTGGCCGAGGGTTGTAGAGCCACATCGATACCTCATCCAAACCGGTGTATGATTCATCCGAAGAAGAAGATGAAGATTTCACAAAGGATAGAGAAGCAAAGTGGTTCCAAGAGGACCAAACCGTGTTGGCCATTCTTCAAAATGGTCTTGAGGCCTCCATTCTTGAGGCGTATTCTTGTTGCGAGACGGCGTTTGAGCTTTGGGAGACATTGAAGAATGTGTATGGAAATGTCTCGAATTTGGCACGTGTGTTTGAAGTAAAGAAGGCTATCAAAAATCTCCATCAAGAAGACATGGAGTTCACGAAGCATTTGGGAAAGTATCGGTCTTTATGGTCGGAGCTTGATATGTTGAGACCAAGTTCCATTGATCCTAAGGTGTTAAATGAGAGGAAAGAGCAAGACAAAGTCTTCGGGTTGCTCCTCACTTTGAATCCGGCTTACAACTATCTCATCAAACACATTCTAAGGTCGGAGAAGCTACCAAGTATGGAGGATGTGTGTTCACAAATCCAAAGGGAGCAAGGGACTCACGGATTATTTGGCGGTAAGGGGGAGCTTCCGATGGCCAATGCCGGAGCTTACAACCGCAATGATAACCGGTACTACTAAGGCAAATACTTTAATCCGGATCTCAAGTGTGACCATTGCAAGAAGGATGGTCACTCAAAGGAGAAGTGTTGGTTGCTCAATCCTCACCTTTGGCCATTGCCAAGACCGGGTTACTCAAAGGGTTACTCAAGAGCCAACTACACTTCGGCAAAACAAGACCAAGGTGGAACCGGATCATCCAAGCAAGGAGATGAGTCCAACCATGGCGAGTACGTGAGGAAATCTGACTTGGAATCTCTTATCAAGTCAATTGCGTCACTTAAGGAGTCCGGTAAAACTTTCTATACTCATAGACCTAGTAGTTCTCTAGTGGTTGATTCGGGTGCTTCTCACCATATGATTAATAACTTGAACTTGCTTGAGAAACTAGAACCGTCTAGAGGAAATGTGATGATTGCAAATGGTGAAAATATACCTATCAAAGGAATTGGAAACTTGAACTTGTTTAATAAGAACTCTAGAGAGTTTTACATGCCAAACTTTGAATCAAATTTGCTCTCAGTTAAAAGAATGAATAGTGACTTGAATTGTTATGTAATCTTTGGTCCTAATGACTTCCATTTTTAGGATATTGAATACGGAAAAGTGATAGGAGGTGGTGGCACCAAGGATGATCTATATATCTTAGAAGACTTATCATCAAGCACATCTAGTTCAGTTAGATCTCAGAATTGTTTAAGAGTAGCAAATAATGCAATGTGGCATGCTAGAGTAGGACATCCCCATTCTCGGGCTCCTGAAATAATGCTTCCCAATGTTTCCTTTGATCATTTGTCTTGCGAATCTTGTATTCTTGGAAAACATTGTAAATCGGTTTTTATGAAATCATCTACTATTTATAAAAATTGCTTTGATCTTGTGCATTCGGATGTTTGGACTTCACCTTGCGCATCTAGAGATAACAATAAATACTTTGTCACATTCATTGATAAAAAATCGAAATATACATGGCTTACTCTTTTACCTTCTAAGGATAGAGTCTTTGATGCATTTGAAAATTTCCAAGCCTATATTGCTAACAATTACAATGCCAAGATTAAGATTTTTAGAACAGATAACGGTGGTGAATATACGAGCAATCAATTCAAAGACCACTTAGCTAAACTTGGCATTGTGCATCAAACGACTTGTCCATACACTCCACAACAAAATGGTGTGACCGAAAGGAAGAATCGACACTTAATGGAGGTTTCTAGAGCCATGATGTTCCATATGAATGTGCCAAGAAGATTTTGGGGAGATGCGGTCATGACTGCTTGCTACTTAATTAATCGGACACCTACGAAGATTCTTGACGACATCTCTCCATTTGAGGTACTTAATAAGACCAAACCTTTTCTTAATCATTTGAGAGTTTTTGGGTGTGTTTGCTTTGTTTTGGTACCTAGGGAACTAAGGGATAAGCTAGAGCCTAAGAGTACAAGATGCATCTTCCTTGGTTATTCCTGAACACAAAAGGGATACAAATGTTACGACCCAAGCTCGAGGAAAACATTTGTGTCTTGAGTGATCTAGCTACCCCATCGGACCTTGGCTCAAACTTGCGATTCCTTCTTCAAAACCTTGGGAATCATGAGCCAAGAGACAAAATGAGTGATCAAAACATTGCTCCACCGGTTCAAGAGGAAGTGACTCAAGAGGAAGAAGTTCAAGAAACGGTTCAAGAGGAAGAAGTTCAAGAAAATCAAGAAACGGTTCAAGATGCAATCCTAGAGGAAGCCAATCATGATGAAGCTTCGGTAGAGCAAACCCAAGAAGAAGTTGTAGAACCGGATTTGCGTAGAAGTACAAGGATAAGGAAAGACCCCTCTCAATGGAAAGAGAGTCGGGTCTACTTCAACAATGAAGTCGTAGCACATCCAATCCAAGCGGTGTGTTCGCTCGCCCTTTTACCTTCTTCTCATAGGGCGTTCGTGACAAAGATCGATGAGTATACTATTCCTAAGACCTATGGAAGATGAGTATTGGGTACAAGCGGTTGATGATAAGGTTGGAGCTATGGTTAAGAATCATACTTGGGACGAAGCGAATCTTCCCGAAGGAAAAAGGACCATGAGCTCTAAATGGGTATTCACCATAAAGTACTTGAGTAATGGAGATCTTGAGAGGTATAAGGCTAGGTTTGTGGCTAGAGGATTTACCCAAGCCTATGGGGATGACTACACGGATACATTTGCCCCATTTGCAAAGCTTAACACGGTGAGAGTGATGTTTTCTTTGGCGGCAAATTTAGATTGGGATTTGTGGCAAATGGATGTGAAGAATGCTTTCTTACAAGGAGACCTTGAGGAAGAAGTATATATGACTCCACCACCCGGCCTTGACACCACTATAGCTCCCGGAAAGGTCCTCAAGCTCAATAAGGCTATCTATGGGTTGAAACAATCACCAAGAGCTTGGTACAAGAAGCTTAGCTCAACACTTAAGGAGAGAGGATTCAAGAAGTGTGAGCTAGACCACACACTCTTCACTCTTTAAGGACCGAATGGAATAGTTGTTGTTTTGATCTATGTGGATGATATTATCATCTCCGGGAGTGATAAGCAAGGAATTCAAGACACAAAGGACTTCCTCAAATCGGTATTTGAGATGAAAGATCTGGGAGAAGTGAAGTACTTCCTTGGGATTGAGGTGTGTAGGTTCAAGAATGGGTTTCATATCTCCCAAAGGAAATACACATTGGATTTGTTGAAAGAAACCGACAAACTTGGAGCAAAGCCGGCCAAGAGCCCATTAGAAGAAGGCTACAAGGGCGATCGAAAGGGGGAGAAAGAGATCGAACCGTATGAGGATCCATCAAGATATAGGAGACTTGTGGGAAAATTGATCTATTTGACACTCACAAGATCGGATATAAGCTTTGCGGTAAACCAAGTTAGTCAACATATGCAAAAACCAGCGGTTTACCATTGGCAAATGGTTGAGAGGATCCTTAGGTACTTGAAGGATAATCCGGGTTTAGGAGTTTGGATGGGAAAAAATGTGAGCTCGGAGGTGGTTGGTTATTGTGATGCGGATTGGGCCGGAGATAGGAATGATAGAAGATCTACAACCGGGTATTGCACTTTCATCGGCGGAAACTTGGTCACTTGGAGAACTAAGAAGCAAAAGGAGGTCTCATGCTCAAGTGCAGAAGACGAGTATAGGGCCATGAAGAAGTTGACAAACAAGCTTACTTGGTTAAGAGGAATCTTGGCTCATTTGGGAATTGAGACGGACAAGCCGATGATAATGCATTGCGACAACCAAGCCGCAATCCACATTGCGACTAACTCGGTATTTCATGAGAGGACGAAGCACATTAAGATCGATTGCCACAAGGTTCGAAAGAAGATTGAGCAAGGATGGACTTTACCATGTTTTACAAGAAGCGAAGACCAAATGGCGGACGTGTTCACTAAGGCCGCAAGTCTTAAGATTTGCAATCACATTTTGGGCAAACTTGGACTTGTGGATCTCACACATCCATGAGAAGACCCCTTACTTGTAATCATCATACTCTTTTTCCCTTAGCAAAGTTTTATCTCACATGGTTTTTTTTGCTAAGGTTTTTAATGAGGTGATGGTTGCGAGTTCCAAGTTAAGCATAAATCCTTTATGTTTAACTTGAGGGGAAGTATTAACCTTAGTACCATCAATATGTGCTAAGGGAAAGAAAATGGACAAGAGTGTCGATCGACAGAGATGAGTGTCGATCGACACTCCCTTCTCTGGAAAAAGAAAGACGCAGAACGAAGGTGTCGATCGACACCAAGGAGTGCTGTCGATCGACACGAGTCCCAGAGTTTGAATTCGACCGTTGGGATCTGACCGTTGCAATTCGACCGTTGCAATCCGACCGTTGGGATTTAACCATTGGGAAGACGTGTCGATCGACACACACAAGGAGTGTTGATCGACACGACTGCCACAGACAAAATTCCAACGGCTCTTTTCTTTCTTTCTTTTAGAAGTTGTTTCTCTATTTAAACCTTGTTGTATGAATCTTGAAATGTATCTTGAATAAGAAACTTAAGTTCATATTCTCCTTTATTCTTCATTGTTACATAATCTCTTAATCTTCCTTAATCTCTCTTAATCTTCATCAATCTTATCTTAATCTCTCTTATTCTTCCACAATTCTTACAATTTTGGAGTAGCAAAGACTCTACTTGGACTGGAAGATCACTTCTATTGGCCTAACATGAAGTCAGACGTTGAGAAGGTTTGTTCTAGGTGTGTTGTTTGTAAAATGGCAAAGAGTAAAGTACAGCCTCACGGTTTGTATACCCCTCTCCCTATTCCTTCTCAACCTTGGACTCATATTTCTATGGACTTTGTGCTTGGCTTACCTTGAACCAGGAATGGTAGAGATTATATTTTTATGGTTGTTGACAGGTTTAGCAAGATGACTCACTTCATTGCTTGTCACAAGACAAATGATGATGTTAGTGTAGCTAACTTGTTTTTCAGGGAAATAGTACGTCTGCATGGCATGCCCCAAGTGATAGATTCAGACAGAGATACCAAGTTTCTAGGACACTTCTAGAGAACCTTATGGGCTAAACTAGGAACCAAGCTGGCATTTTCAACTACTTGTCATCCTCAGACTGACGGCCAAACAGAGGTGGTGAACAGAACATTATCTACACTTCTCAGGGCGTTGGTAAAGAGTAATATCAAGTCATGGGAAGAGTGCCTACCACACGTGGAGTTTCCTTACAATCACGCTAAGCATTCTGCAACTCTCTTTTCTCCTTTTGAAATTGTTTATGGGTTTAATCCACAATCACCTCTAGACTTGATCCCTTTGCCTTTAAGTGTGAAATGTAGCTTAGATGGCAAAGAAAAAGCTGAACAGGTGAGGAAGATACACGCTAGAGCTAAGGAGAATACAGAGAAGAAGACTAAGCAGTATAAGAAACAAGCAAACAAGGGCAGAAAGGAGATAATCTTCGAAGAAGGAGATTTGGTGTGGATTCACTTACGAAAGGACCGATTCCCAGAGGAGAGGAAGAGCAAGCTTATGCCACGAGTTGATGGACCATTTGAAGTCGTCAAGAGGATCAAAAACAATGCTTATCAGATTGATCTCCAAGGTAATTATAACATATCTCCATCGTTCAATGTTTCTGACTTGCTTCCCTATCTTGCAGATACAGATTTGAGGACAAATCCTTTTCAAGAGAAAGGGGATGATATGATCGTGGATAGTAAGGAAGCTGAGGAACCAGAAGCTGAGGAGGAACCGGAGATAGTAGGAAGGATCACTCGTTCTAGAGCTAAGGAGATGGCCAAGGAAGCTCATTCACTCATAGCAGAAGGATCACTTAATTTACCGATGATTCATGTCTTTAATATCTTCACGTTGAAGACTACCCCCGGCAATGATGACTAAGTGACTTAGGTGAGGAGTCTGTACTCTTTTCCCATGTTGAGTTTTGTCCCAATGTGTTTTCTCAGCATGGTTTTTAATGAGGCAGATGAATCACTACGTCGAGTTACTTAGAAGTTGTTGCTAATGGGTAATAATGTGATTCTGAACCGTTCAGAATGCACTAGTAGTTTATTAGAGGCGCACCACTTAGGTCCATTTGGAAGGGACGCCTCGCTGTCTTATTTAAATTTCAGACGCCTTGTTGTTTATTTACAGAACGCTCTGTTGTTTGGGTTTCATGTCTCTAGGGTTGATTATAAAACCCAAGAGACGCCTCCCTTGTTTCTTTAGCGAAGAACTTATATGCATGAAGCAATTATCAATTTTCTTCTCTCACTTTGATTCTTGAATGCGTTCTTTGAATCCGAGTTTCAACACACGTTTTGATTCTGAAACTCTTCTATTTGTTCTAATCCGCCTAATCACTTAAACATCTACCCGTAAACATCATCATCACATTCAAATCCATCGCCATCACTATCCATCGTTGCTGCCATTCTCTAATCATCATCTTTTCATCTCAATCACGCCGTCATCACTGCCGAAACCCATCTCCACCTCTACTCATCGCGGTTGCCCCTCCACGGATCATCATCATCACAGTTTCATCGTTGCATATCCGCCTCCTTTCAGCCTTTCCTCAGGGGTTATCACCTAGGGACACATCAAATTATCTCGGTGAAATAAAGATTCGGGTAACTTTGTGAAGAGGGACCGAGATGTAGAACAAAATGGAATGGATCGGTCCACTCTCGGCCAAGGTTAGAACGATTGCGGTCTAAGGCGATCACCTAAAGATAAGTTGAGGCCTCATGAGGAACAGTTGAGAACGTGGGAAACTCGGATGCTCGAGACACGGGACGGTTCACAATTGACCCGCGGTACGTGTTCCTGAGGTGCAGGACGGATGGATCCTCGACCCGCAGTACTACGGCATCGAGACAAAGGCGCGGATCAGTACGAGGAGGCGCACCTTATTCAAGTGGTCCCCGAATTCAAATGTGACCGTTTGATGATAAGGTTTGGCTGATCCAAAGAAAAGCAAAGGAGAACCTTATCATCAACCTTATCCTCAATAAAGCAAATGTTGCTTTATTACTTTATGGGATCTGATTTCTCTTTACCTTTCCTATATATATTTTGTATTCCCCTTTGTAATTCATTAACTCATTCTTGAATAAATAAAGTCTAAGTTCATATATTCAAAATGTAGACATTAGGAGTTAATTGTGTTTAGGGTGATGTCCATTTGGATTGAACCCACTTATCTCTTATAAACACTCTTAATATCTTTCCTAATCTCTCTATAATATGTTCGAATCTCTCTTTGCTCATTTGAGCTTTTCTTGTTGATTCAACCCTTGTTAATGGTTGGATCTTTGTTTATGAACTTAAGAACCCTAAATCTAACACTCGATGCCAGACCGACCCGCGGTTGGTTTCCTCGATGCCAAACCTTCTTGCGGGTCCGATACACATTTAGCACCATTTATTTCCCTTAGGTGATTTATTCACATGACCTTTATTTATTTTGGTCAATAGAAATGGAGCCTCTTATAATTCAAAATGACAGATTCTCATAGGAAGCTTCCAATGGTCACTTGCTCTGATCACTCCACCATATTTTAATACTTGGTTTACTATTCTTGAACCAATTCCTCTTTGGTTCCATAATAATCAGAACTGAGTTCACCTATCAGAACCAATTCATCCTTAGTTCAACATGATTTAAATGGGAGAAAGAACAGGAGACAACATTTCAATGCCTAAAAGAGAAGCTTATTCATGCTCCTGTTTATCTTTACCAGATTTTGTAAAGACTTTTGAGATTGAATGTGATGCTTCTGGTGTAGGAATTGGAGCAGCCTTGATGCAAGACAAGAAGCCTATAGCATTTTTTAGTGAGAAGCTTGGAGGAGCAACTCTCAACTATCCAACATATGACAAGGAGTTGTACGCTTTGGTTAGAGCTCTCCAAACGTGGCAACACTACCTCTGGCCAAAAGAATTCGTCATTCACACAGACCATGAGTCTTTAAAACATTTAAAAGGTCAGCAGAAACTCAACAAAAGACATGCCAGGTGGGTTGAGTTCATAGAAACATTCCCTTATGTCATCAAGTACAAGAAAGGTAAGGATAATATAGTTGCTGATGCACTATCACGAAGGTACACACTACTTTCTACTCTTGATGCTAAGCTTTTGGGATTTGAACAAATGAAAGAGCTTTATGAAACTGATCCTGATTTTCAAGAAATTTACAAAGCTTGTAAAAATTCCCCTCAGGTCGTTACTATAAGAAAGATGGGTTCCTCTTTTATGAGGACCGTTTGTGTGTTCCTAACTGTTCTCTTCGAGATTTTATGTTAGGAAAGCTCATGGAGGTGCACTAATGGGACATATTGGCATTGCTAAGACATTGGAAGTCATGAAAGATCATTTCCATTGGCCACACATGAGACGTGATGTTGAAAGAACTTGTAACAGGTGTAGTGTTTGTAAACATGGCAAATTTAAGGTCCAGCCTCACGGTTTGTATACTCCTCTCCCTATTCCTACTCATCCTTGGAACGATATATCTATGGATTTTGTGATGGGTTTGCCTAGAACTAAGGCATGGAAGGATTATATTTTTGTTGTGGTTGATAGATTCTCTAAAATGGCTCATTTCATTGCTTGTCATAAAACTGATGATGCATTACATGTAGCTGAGTTATTCTTTAAGGAGATAGTTCGTTTACATGGGATGCCTAGAACTATAGTTTCTGATAGAGATACTAAGGATCTTAGCTACTTTTGGAAAACTTTGTGGTCTAAGTTAGGAACTAAGCTGTTATTTTCTACTACATGTCATCCTGAAACTGATGGCCAAACAGAAGTTGTTAATAGAACTTTGGGAACTCTCTTATGTACTTTAATTAAAAAGAATCTTAGAACTTGGGAAGATTGTTTGCCTCACATTGAATTTGCATACAACCATGCTGTGCATTCTGCTTCTAAGTATTCTCCATTTCAAATTGTTTATGGGTTCAATCCCATATCTCCTTTGGATCTAATCCCTTTACCTTTGAGTGAAAGAACTAGTATTGATGGAAAGAAGAAGGCTGAGTTGGTTCAATAGATCCATGAGAAGGCTCGGAGAAACATTGGGAGCATGGAACCAGGAGTCATGAGGAGGAGAGCATGAAACTAAGGAGAGCTAAGGAGACTTGCGAGCCAAGTCTAGCTCAAATGGAGGCTAAAATCAAAAGTCCCAGCTCAGCCAACATGTGGAGATCATACTCCACTCATCCAGTGTTAACCACAAAGAAGAATCAGCCAAAACGGAGTTCATATGAAGCAGTTATTGAAGATACAATTTGGCAGATCTTCAATGGACGCAATGGAGACATACGATAACTCATCGAATCATTCTGGCCAAACCAAAATGAACCAAGCTACAAGTCCAATTGTTTTGGATTCTTAACTCATCAGAAAAAGACGGGGAATTGGATTCGTGACCAAATTCAATTTGGTTTAAGAGTTATGGATTTTACAAATTGGGTGAACCGAAACTTTCTTGACTTGGACAAAAGAGAGCTTATTGAAGGATTCCGACCGAACCACAAAGAATTATGCTATGAATCAACTTGCGTTGAAATTTTGACTCAATCAAAAAGGTTCTCTAATTGGATTCACGACTATACCAATTCTGGTTTAGGAGTTATTCAATTTCTAAATCAGAGGAAGTTGGACTTGCCTTATTTGGAACCTTGGAGCATTGAACCACAACGGTCATATTCTGAAATTGTGGAGCTAAAGAAGACTTCTAGAAGGAGGATGAGGCATGGTTTTAACAATAAATATGAAGATACAAAGCCTTCCTTTATTTTCCAATGATCAATACTCCCCCTCAAGCTTAGCATAAAGGATTTAGGCTAAGCTTGGAAACCCACAACTCATCACCTCATTAAGAACCTTAGTGAGAAAAACCTCATGGGTTAAAACCTCACCAAGGGAAAAAGAGTGTAATGGTCATGGGAAGAGAACTTGATCATGGCTTGGTCAAGTCCACAAGTCCAAGTTTGCTAAAAATGTAGTTGTAAACTTTGAGACTTGCGGCCTTGGTGAGAATGTCCGCCAATTGGTCCTCACTCTTTGTGTAGCATGGAAGAGTCATCCCTTGCTCGATCTTCTCCCGAACCTTGTGACAATCGATCTCGATGTGCTTGGTCCTTTCGTGAAACAGCGAGTTAGTCGCAATATGTATTACCGCTTGATTGTCACAATGCATTGTTATCGGGTAATCTTGAGTGACTCCAAGATGCAACAAGATTCCTTTTAGCCATGTAAGCTCATTCGTGAGCTTCTTCATGGCCTTATACTCGGCTTCGGCGCTCGAGCACGAGACCGACTTTTGCTTCTTTGTCTTCCATGTGACTAGGTTGCCTCCCAGGAATGTGCAATAGCTGGTGGTAGATCTCCGGTCATTGTGATCTCCGGCCCAATCGGCATCACAATAGCCAACTAGCTTTGATTATTCATTCTTTCCCATCCAAATACCTTGGTCGGGGCTTCCCTTTAAGTATCTAAGGATCCTTTCCACCATATTCCAATGATGGACTTTAGGCTCCTTCATGTGTTGACTCACTTGATTGACCGTAAAGCAAAGATTCGGCCTAGTGAGTGTCAAATAGATCATCTTACCCACTAAGCGCCGGTATCTAGACGGGTCGGAGTATGGTTTATCTTCAATCTCCCCCTTTCGAATGACCATGAACCCTTTGTCGATTGGAGTCTTGGCCGGCTTAGCTCCCATTTTGCTTGTTTCTTTGAGGAGGTCCAACGTGTACTTCCTTTGAGAGATGTATAAGCCATTTGAGAATCGGCATACCTCAATTCCAAGGAAGTACTTGAGTTCACCAAGGTCCTTATTCTCAAATTCCGACTTGAGATAGGCCTTGGTTTCTTGAATGCCTTCTTTATCAATCCCGGATATGGTGAGGTCGTCGACATATACAAGGACCACTATGATCCCGTTGGGTACTTGAATAGTGAAGAGAGTGTGACCTAATTCCGACTACTTGAAACCCCTTTCCAAGAGTATGGAGCTTAGCTTCTTGTACCACACCCGTAGAGATTGCTTGAGACCATAGATCGCCTTCCTCAAGCGCAAGACCTTGTCGGGCTTGACAATGGTCTCAAGGCCGGGCGGCAATGTCGTGTAGACCTCTTCTTCTAGGTCGCCTTGGAGGAAAGTGTTCTTCACATCCATTTGCCAAAATTCCAAATCGAGATTGACTGCCAAGGATAGAACCACCCGAACCGTGTTGAGCTTAGCTACCGGGGCGAAGGTATCTGTGTAGTCATCGCCATAGGTTTGGGTGAAGCCTCTTGCAACCAATCTTGCCTTGAACCTCTCAATCTCACCACTACTCAAATGCTTGATTGTGAAGACCCATTTAGAGCTCACGGCTCGCTTGCCTTTCGGGAGATCGGCCTCATCCCACGTATGGTTCTTGATCATAGCGCCAACTTCTTCATCAACCGCATTATTCCATTCTTCTTTTTCCATAGCTTCCTCATAGGTTGATGGAATGGTGTATATTGAGCAAGATGAGTGCTTAAGGATCATCAACCAAAGATCGCTTAAGTACGAATGAAGAACGGTCCGATCTCAAGAAGGCGGAACCGAGAAGACCAAGACTTGGACCATCAAGGCCAAGGCTTGGAGTGTCAATATTAACCTTAGTACCATCAATATGTGCTAAGGGAAGAAAAGAAGAAAAGAAGAATAAGGAGTGTCGATCGACACACACACTTATGTCGATCGACACATCGTTGCGCTCTGAGACTCTCGTTGCACGCATCGAGAGACAGCGACCCGAAGTCGCTTTCATCCGACCGTTACGCAATCCGACCTTTGGAAAAGTCGTGTCGATCGACACACACAACTAGTGTCGATCGACACTTTGGGATTCAATCCCACCTTCCATTTGATCTGATTCCCAACGGTCATATTGACCTTAGTTCCCTATATATATGTTGTTTAACTCATTGTAAACATTTAACTTGAATCAATAATAAACATCAAGTTCATCTTTACTCTTTCTCTCTTGTTTTTCCATAGTAATTCAAAATGTAGTCTTAGACAGATTATAGTATTTAGGGTGATATTCATTTGGATTGAACCCATATTATTAAGTCTATTTTACCTTAATCTTTCTTAGTTAACTCCAAATCTTTCCACACATGTAATACTCGGTTTTGTATAAACCGGTTTGTGTGGATCCTTTATCAAAGACACTTAGGTGTTTGTTCTTCATAAGATGAGCTTAGACTCATCAAATTCTAATATGGTATTAGAGCATAAGCTCTTGGGTTAGAAGATTTGGAGTATTCGGTTATTGATTTTCAAAAGTTAGAAATTTTTTGATTTCTTTGGTTTGTTGGATTGAATCGTTATAAGGATGTGTTCATCCTCCTTATGCGCTTAATCCAACACAAATTCTAAGTTGTTTTTCCGCTACAAGTATTTCAAAGTGAATTTGAAAAGTTTGATTTCAAAAGTTGGAAAACTTTGTGTTTCTTTGGAAACCAAAATTTTGTGTATTTTCAAAAGAAGGTGTTTTGAAAATCTTGGTTACTAATTCTCTCATTCTCTTGGTTACTAAAACTCTCTAATCTCTCGGTTACTAAATCTCTCAATCTCTCTATTCTCTAAATCTTTGGTTACTAATACTCTCAAACTCTCGGTTATATACATCGATCTTCACAAGGAACGCTCGGTGATCCGAGGGTACAAGGGCAAGAGAACATGTGGCTTGAATAGGATGTGCCACGGCTTGATTGTTGTAGTAGACCCGCTTGTCCTTCCATGTGTATGGGTCGCTTCTAAGTCGTTCGCTTCTCCTAAGCGGGGCGGCTTGAGGCGCGGTGTCATCTTGAGTGTGGGCGCGCGCGTCTTCCCAGGCGTCCGGTGAGGCGTCGTCCCGGGCGTTGTCTCTGGCGTCAGCTCTGGCGTCGGGCCCTTCTGTTCCGGCTGGGGCCAAGACCTCTTCTTGACTTCCGGGTTGCACCTCGTCCTCTTCCTTTCCGGAGGGGGTCGGATTGGTTTCTTCTTGTCCGGCGGCGGCGGGCGCGCCTAAGTGCTCAAGTAAGAACTCATGGATGCGCCTTGATCCGAAGGAGTCGCTAGGTCTTTGAGATCCGAAGGAGTCAGCGCGCATGCGCATCCAAGTGTTGACACGTGGCAGCGTCACAGACATGTGTTAGCTGATTGCACCACCGACTTTTCATATATAAGGACCACCATCCTAGTCCATTTTCTGCATCAGAACCTGCCCAAAACACTTATTTTATTTCCTTGTCCGAGAATCCTAGCATCAGATATCCTTCTATTCCTTAAAATTTCCCTTAGAAATTTTCTTAGCTTTTGGAAGGTGTTGGCGAGCTAAGCTTCGGGTCCGATCGAATCCTAAGGAAACTTCGGTTAATCTGTGAGTCTTGGTACAATGCGATTGTTTAATGTTTTAGTGTAGAATTATTAAACGTTCTTTTATTATTATTTAGAGGTTCTTAGTATTGTTAAGTGTTGTTTATGATTTTAGGGTTACATGCTGAGTGTCAGTCTTGGTAAAATGTGTATCATTTATCATTCTAGTGAAGTTTGAATAAGTATTTCTTTAATATACTCCTGAGGTTCTTAGCATCGTTTGTTTATTTTGCTAAGTATGGAATATATTTGTGGATTGCTTGTTGGCATTGCTCGTTGTTTGATTGTGCATTTAGGTTAATGATTATGTAGCATGTATGTGATCATGTTGCATATAACCTAATGTGGATTTAATGGGTGTTCATGTGTCGGATTCATGATGCATCCAGCGGTCTTTCGTTCCTGATGAAAGTCATGTATTTGTTCATGCCATGGCCGTTTCTTAGAATTCGCCCATAAGCCAGGATACATGACGGTGTATTGAGTTTAATTTGTCGAACTCGGGAAGATTGGAAGACTTTGTGTCTTACTTTCCAACGTACCATGAACAATAGGGGATCCGCGAGGCCTTGATGAATTTTAAACCAGTTGCATTGCATGTTATTGTCGTCACTAATTATTGAATGCTTCCGCGTATTCACTTTTGTATGTGATTGTTATTTTGGGTTTGGGTGGGAACGCTATATCTGTAAGAGGAACCCCCGACTCACTGAGTAATTCTAGATTACTCATGACTCAACTTGTTTTGCAGGTGAACCTAGTGGGTAGACCTCGGGAATTACACAAGACTTAGGAAAACCAGCGGTAGTTTTCTGTTGCCTCTTTGTAAATTCTTAATATGTTGGGATATTATAACTCGTTTTGAGCATGTGGGCTCGGGCCGGCATAAAAGTTTTCATGGATGTATATTTAAAAGCTCAGTATATAATAAAAGTATTTTTTTTTGTATGTATTGAAGTTTCAAATGATGTTGGTCTAGTCCGGATCGAAACAACCTTTTTGACCGGGTTTGGGTTGCAAAGCCTTAGGATCGGGACAGTTTGGGTAAACCGCACCGAGGATAGTTGGTTCGGGTCTCTTGATTTGTTTTTTAGACCTAGGACCGACCGTTCTCGGAACAGTACGTAGCGTTCCCGGTCAAAGGTCCTTGACCGATGAATAGGGGCGTTACAAGTTGGTATCAGAGCATGGTTATGGTCATGCTCATTGGAACTTGTTTTCAAATGTTTTATCGAGTAATGATTGAGTCGCAAAGAGCAAATAGGAGAAGCTGGTAGTCTTGTGCTTAGTTAAATAGGATGGGTTTAGTCTTACCTTGTGTACAGATGCAGATGTCTGTATGAGGAGAAATGATGTTGGAGGAATTGTTCAAGGAGTACCATACGATTATCCTAAAAATCATAGAGAGGCAACCAATGCCCATTACCCAGTAATAGAAACCCCTCCTACGCCGCAACATCAACATGTGCAACAACCTGATAACCTCGCTCCGGTAAATGATCCAACCCGTAATCTTATTTACCATATGTTGGAACAAATGAACCAATAACAGATCGTGAGAGAACCACGACAACCAGCTCAGCCAGATTTCCTTCAAATGGTGATGACGGTAAGGAATATGGGGACTCAACCATATTTTAGGGGAACTGATCCATTCGAAGCTATTATCTGGCTATGTAATTTGGAGCGGAATTATGCTACAACAGGATGTCCGAAAAACTTTAAAACTGATATAGCAATACATTATCTGAAGAAAGACGTCTTTAACTGGTGGAGTAGGGTAGAGTCTAAATTCGGGGGAGTTAAACCTACTTGGCCAAAATTTTGAAGGGAGTTCGAAAGGAAATATTTTCCATCAGAGGCCAAGGACCGAATTGAGAAAGAGTTCTCGGAGTTGAAACAAGGAGATAGAAAAGTTAGGGAATACGAAGCGGAGTTCACTAGACTTCGACGTCACGTATGATATGGGCAATGAGAAGAACACGCGATCATCAGGAAATTCCTCAAGGGTCTTAGACCAGAATTAAGAATTCGTTTACAAGTACTGGAGTTCACTAGTTTATTCCAATTGATGGATTGATCAGTCAACGTGGAAGAGGGAATTAACAATGAACGGTCCTAATTTTTCTAAGTAGTGGCCATAGAAAATTTAGACTGGGAATAGATAGAGAAGGATCTTAGAAAGGTTTTGGCCGAGGAAAATATTAGAAAGATCAAGGGAAATGGACTTTTGGCCGTGGGATTTATCGCGGGTCAGTAGGCATGTACCGCGGGACATTGAAGCACGTACCGCGGGACGATGGAATATGGACCGCGGGTCAAAGGAGAGTTTGGGTAGGGGAAAACCAAGTCGGTGGAACATGTGGATATTTTTCAGCCACGTCGATGTCAGATCAGACTGACACGCGCCTGATACTTGTCAGCGCATGCGCGTCCAAGTGTTAACACGTGGCAACGTCACTGACATGTGTCAGCAGATTGCACCATCGACTTTCCCTATATATGGACCACCATCTTAGTCCATTTTCTCCATCAGAACATGCCCAAAACACTTATTTTCTTTCCTTGTCCGAGAGTCCTAGCATCAGAGATCCTTCTATTCCTTAAAATTTCACTTATAAATTTTCTTAGCTTTTGGAAGGTGTTGGCTAGCTTAGCTTCGGGTCCGATCGAAAAGGAAACCTCGGTTAATCTGTTTGTTTTAGTACAATGAGATTGTTTAATGTTCTAGTGTAGAATTGTTAAACGTTCTTTTATTATTATTTAAAGGTTCTTAGTCTCTTTGTTAGTATTGCTAAATGTTGTTTATGATTTTGGGGTTACATGCTGAGTGTGAGTCTTGGTAAAATGTGTATCGTTTATCATTCTAGTGAAATTTGAATAAGTATTTCTTTAATATACTCCTGAGGTTCTTAGCATTGTTTGTTTATTTTGCTATGTATGGAGTATATTTGTGGATTGCTTGTTGGCATTGCTCGTTGTTTGATTGTGCATTTAGGTTAATGATTATGTAGCATGTGTGTGATCATGTTGCATATAACCTAATGTGTATTTAATGGGTGCTCATGTGTTGGATACATGATGCATCCGGCGGTCTTTCGTTCCTGATGAAAGTCATGTATTTGTTCATGCCATGGCCATTTCTTGGGTCGCGCCAATAAGCCATGATACACGATGGTGTATTGAGTTCAATTTGTCGAACTCGGGAAGATTGGAAGACTTTGTGTCTTACTTTCCAACGTACCAGGAACAATGGGGGATCCGCTTGGCCTTGATGGATTTTAAACCGGCTGCATTGCATGTTATTGTTGTCACTGATTATTGAATGCTTCCGCGTATTCACTATTGTGTGTGATTGTTATTTTGGGTTTGGGTGGGAACGCTATATCCGTTAGAGGAACCCCGACTCACTGAATAATTCTATATTACTCATGACTCATCTTGTTTTGCAGGTGAACTTAGTGGGTAGACCTCGGGAATTACACAAGACTAAGGAAAAACCAGCGGTAGTTTTCTGTTTCCACTTTGTAAATTCTTAATATGTTGGGATATTATAACTCGTTTTAAGCATGTGGGCTCAGGCTAGCTTAAAAGTTTTCATGGATGTATATTTGAAACCTCAGTATATAATAAAAGTATTTTATTTTGTATGTATTGAAGTTTCAAATGATGTTGGTCTAGTCCGGATCGAAACAACTGTTCTGACCTGGTTCGAGTTGCAAAGCCTTAGGATCGGGATAGTTGGTTCGGGTCTCTTGATTAGTTTTTGAGACCTAGGACCGACCGTTCTCGGGGCGTTACATCTCACAATATGAGTAGGCCTCAAGAATTGAAGGTTGGAGGCCGTTTTGAAGAACGGCCAAGCCGGTTTGATTTTCTTGATACCACTTGGCCTTCTTGGCTATTTTTGTTTCCTCATCTTCTTCTTCGTCGGATGAGTTGGATTCAGGTTCCTTTGGAACAAGACTAAAATCAATGTGGTTCCAAGACCACGGCCACTAAGGGCAATTTTAGTGGTTCTTGACCACAAGAGATAGTTCTCTCCTTTGAGAGTAACCGGAACCATAATGGGTTTAGATGAATCTATGAGTCTTCCTTTGATGATTCAGAAGTGATTGATAGAAAATGGACTTCAAGAGAATACACAAAAGACTTTTGTATTTGGAAAGATCGGTTTCGAATTTGAAAGAACCGGAAAAAGAGAGTTTGAAGAAACCGAAATTTTAAAGGTATAATCGAAAGTTTTAGAAAAATGAAGAAAATTTGAGACTAGTAATCACGGATCTTGCTCTGAAACCATGTTAGAATTTGCGGAATTAGAAGAGATTTAGCAATAGAAGTGTCGGGTAGAGAGAGAGTAGAGAGAGAATGTGTATGAACTTGATTTTATTCAAGAAAAAGTTTACAAGTAACATTTACAAGGTTTAAATAGAATCTAAGACATTCGAAAAGAGGAAAGAGACTGGCGTGTGGTCACTATCGAGCTCCATCCCCGGGTCGAGGAGACGTCCATGTCACTCGGATCCCTCGTGACATCGGGACGGGTCAACGCGGGACAAAGATGCTCAACGCGGGTCTATGCGGAAGAAAGTTAAACCTACGTTCTTCGATGCTTGGCTGACCTGCGGTATGCATCTCTCGATGCCAGACCGATCCGCGGGTCGAGTCCTCGGTTCCTTGTCCCGGATAAGTCTGATACGTAGACCCACATACTGCGACTTGATGCCGCACATATTGCGGGTCGAGGATCACGTACCACGTCTCGATGCCACTCGATCCACGGTTCCGATTTCTGATACTTGTCTTTCCTTCGATTATTTTACCTTAGCTAATTTTCCCAATGTGTTAGGTAAATTACCCAATGCCTTTATTTCCTATGATTAATAATTGACTCGGGAAAGATCATAGGAGAAGGTAGTACCAAAAATGAACTATATGTCATTGATGATACTTCACCAAGATCATTTTCATTTGCTTCTAGTTTAGGAGTTCAAATAATGCGATTTGGCATGCTAGAGCACTTGAACTTATGTTATCGAATGTTGTCTTTAATCATTTAAATTGTGAGTGTTGTATTTTGGAAAAACATTGCAAAACCGTGTTTCCGAAATCTACTACCATTTATGAAAATTGTTTTGATTTAGTACATTCGGATGTGTGGAAATCTCCATGGTTATATAGAGATAACAAGAAGTATTTTGTGACTTTCATTGATGAAAAATCAAAATATACTTGGGTTACTATACTCCCATCAAAAGATAGGGTATTTGAGACATTTATTAACTTTGAAAATCGTGTGATTAACCATTATAATGCTAAGATTAAAGTATTTAGGTCGGATAATGGTGGGGAATACACAAGCCACAAGTTCAAGGAATACTTGGCCAAACAAGGGATCGTCCATCAAACGTCTTGTCCGTACACACCACAACAAAATGGTATATCCGAGAGAAAGAATTGGCATTTAATGGAAGTCGCACGATCCATGATGTTCCACACCAACGTTCCAAAAAGATTTTGGGGAGATGCCATAATGATGGCATGTTACCTAATCAATAAGACGCCGACCAAAAAGATTTTGGGGATATCCTAGGAGATCACTCACCATTTGAGGTACTCACTAAATCTAGACCCTCTTTAGAACATCTAAGGGTTTTTGTTTGTGTTTGTTTTGTCCTAGTACCCGGTGAGCTAAGGAACAAGCTTGACCCGAAGAGTATAAAGAGCATGTTCATCGGCTACTCCACAAACCAAAAAGGATACAAGTGCTACGACCCGATGAACAAGAGAACACTTGTGTACCGAGATGTGAAGTTCTTGGAAAACCAAGGATACTATGAGAAGAAGGATTGGGAAAGCTTGAAAGATCTAGCAACATCCTCGGATCAAAGTGTTACTTTAAAGTTCCTACTTGACCATCTAGGAGGACCGGCCTCAACAACCATTTTTGAGGTTATCAGTTTTTTACACAGGGCCATCAAAAACCCCTCGTACGTTGTAGCACAAAGGGTTATTGTATCGACAGAGAGGTTTGATTGATACACTAGGATTACAATGATCCATTCTTAAGCTAGAGCGATGCTTTTTACAACTAAATAAATCTAAAAGAACTATGAAACAAGTGAAAAGGATGGTTTTAATTTACATTGTTCTCAAAGAGACGAGAGTTAGACCATGGAAATTCTTATAGGCAATGAATTGAAGATTATCACAACTGTAGAGGTTCTATCACGCACCGTTCTAGAACTGAAACACGAAAGTATAGCCAGCTAACTGTCGTTACGAAGGCTATCTATCTTTAAATACTCAAATCCCAAATTTCTTTGCGAATTCATCGAATCTAAAGAAGCAATTAGCACGAGTTCAATCAGTTCACAAAATCCTAAGCCAAAATTCCTTTGCGAATAAGTAATTTTGCCCATTTAGACTAGTTCAGGTTATTAATCCCACTGTCGTTTCTAACCAACAATCCTAAGATCAAGATTCTAGGTGATCAAGCCAGATTCAAGCATTGAGAACAATCTAAATGAAGAACTAACGGATAACCTCAACAGATCTTCGATTTTATTGATTTCTCATCAAAACCTATGAAACCTCCAAATCCTAACAAGTAATTTACTCAGAAATAGATGATGAAATCATAATAACTGAATAGAATTGCATAAAAGAGTTAGAGTAGAAGATACAAAGAGTTTGTAGGTGAAGAACACATGGATCTCCCTCCAAGATCTTCAAAATCTCTCTCTCTCTCTCTCTCTCTCTCTCTCTCTCTCTCTCTCTCTCTCTCTCTCTCTCTCTCTCTCTCTCTGAAATAGATCTAGTTTTAAGATAATATCTAGATAGTTTAGATATTTTTACAAAGAAAACTATTTATACAAGTGCCAAAATTAGGTCTGCAGGCCGCCTGTCGATCGACACAAAATGACTGTCGATCGACACGAGGGCGTCTGTGGAGATTTTCTACGTCTTTAAAAACTTCTGTCGATCGACAGTGGATAAACTATGTCGATCGACAGGGACCTTTTAAAGGTCTCGATTCCACTTGGATCTTTTCAGCTCCAAAATGGTCCAAAATGCTTCAAATGTTACCATTAAGCTCCAAATGACCATTTCCTGCAAAACACTACAAAAGACACAAAAATACCAAAAATACTAATACAAAACCCGCTTATATCATGGTTAAAATCGGGTAAAAATCATGATATATCACAAGGGAAGAGGCAGCCTCAAATGGAGACATAGATACGATCCAAGTGGAAAAAGGAACACCTATTACCGCATGAAGAAACTAGCGTTCAAGACGAAACCCAAGGACCGGAGATTCAAGATGAGGCCGTTCAAGAAGTGAAAGAATCCGGAGTGACCCATCCAGATGGAAAGACAAGAGGGTATTCTATAATGGAGACAAGCCGAGTGTTCTCTCGCCCTTTTGCCTCCGGAACACCAAGCCTTCCTTGGAAAGATTTATGAGCACACTATTCTCTCAACCTATGAGGAGGCTATGGAAAAGGAAGAGTAGACCAAGGCGGTTGACGACGAGGTTGGAGCCATGTTTAAGAATCACACGTGGGACGAATCCGACCTTCCGGAAGGAAAGAGGGCCGTGAGCTCTAAGTGGGTGTTCACTATCAAGCACTTGAGTAGTGGAGAAATTAAGAAGTTCAAGGCTAGATTGGTTGCAAGAGGATTCACTCAAACGTATGGAGATGATTACACGGATACATTTGCACCGGTGGCTAAACTACATACGGTTAGGGTTGTTCTTTCCTTGGCCGTGAATTTGGAATGTGATCTTTAACAAATGGATGTGAAGAATGCCTTTCTTCAAGGTGACCTAGAAGAGGAAGTCTACATGACTCCACCACCCGGCCTTGAAAGCTTTGTTCAACCTGGAAAGGTCTTGCGGTTGAGGAAGGCGATCTATGGGCTAAAGCAATCCCCAAGGGGTTGGTACAAGAAACTAAGCTCTACCCTAATGTAAAAAGGGTTCAAGAAGTCGACATTGGACCACACTCTCTTTACGATGCAAGGGCCGAAGGGAATTGTGGTCGTTCTAGTATATGTCGATGACTTGATCACCTACGGAAATGACAAGGATGGAGTTCAAGACACCAAGGGTTATCTCAAGTCGGAGTTCGAAATCAAGGACCTTGGTGAGCTCAAGTACTTCCTTGGGATTGAATATGGTCGGTTTTCAAACGGCTTACACATATCTCAAAGGAAGTACACCTTGGATCTACCCAAAGAGACGGGCAAGTTGGGAGCCAAACCGGCCAATACTCCTATAGACGAAGGCTACAAGGTCGTTCGAAAGGGGGAGATAGAAGATGAACCATATGATCTACTTAACGCTCACAAGACCGGATTTATGCTTTGCGGTCAACCAAGTATGTCAACACATGAAGGAGCCCAAGATACACCTTTGGAACATGGTGGAACGGATACTTAGATATCTCAAAGGAGGATCGGGGCTAGGAATTTGAATGGGCAAGAACGGTGACACAGAGTTAGTTGGCTATTGTGATGCGGATTGGGCCGGAGATAGGAATGAACGAAGGTCTACGACCGGTTATTGTAGATTCCTTGTAGGGAACTTAGTCACATGGAATACGAAAAAGCACAATTCGGTGTCTTGCTCAAGTGCCGAGGCCGAGTACCGAGCCATAAAGAAGCTCACCAATGAGCTTACTTGGCTAAAGGGGATCTTTCTACATCTAGGAATTGAGCAAGACCATCTAATCACCATGCACTGTGACAACCAAGCAGCAATCTATATTGCAACAAACTCGGTGTTTCACAAAAGAACCAAACACATCGAGATTGATTGCCACAAGGTACGAGAGAAGATCGTTCAAGGAATGACACTTCCGTGTTACAGGAAGAGTGAAGACCAATTGGTGGATATACTAAACAAGGCCGCAAGTCTCAAAGTTTGCAACCGCATCTTTAGCAAACTTGGACTTGTGGACTTGACCAAGCCATGATCAAATCCTCTTCCCATAACCGTTACACTCTTTTTCCCTTAGTAAGTTTTTATCCCATGAGGTTTTTCTTACTAAGGTTTTTAATGAGGTAATGTGTTGTGGGATTCCAAGCTTAGCCTAAATCCCTTATGCTAAGCTTAAGGGGAAGTATTGAGCATTGGAAATAAAATACAGTGGGTAAAATACTCAAGGTAAAATAAACGGAAGAAAACAAAGTACGGATAGATGGACACGCATATCGGGAATCATCGATCTGCGGTACGTGAATTCTCGACCCATGGTACGTACAGCATCGAGGCACGGAACGCGAGTCAGACGCGGATCGGGAGTCTTTGACCAGCGGCACATGAAACATCGACCCGCAGTACGCGGGTATTAGAACACACGGGACGGCATTGTTTTAGCTCCCGTTGACCAAACACGCGGATGCCTCATCCCGCGTTGACCCGTCCGTGTCCTCGTCCCGATAGCGACCCGTCCTCATCCTGCGTAACGAGAGACTCGATCCGAGCATCGAGAGACTCGATCCGAGCATCGAGAGACAGCGACCGGCCGATCCAAACTAATCCGACTGTTTGGCAGAGCTGAACCGGGAACTAGATCAATTTGATGTTCTATGCCTCGAATTGGTGGCAGTCCAGGAGGTATATCTTCGAGGAATACGTCTTTGATCTTTGAGAGTTCTAGTTCTCCCAATCCTGTACTTAAACACTCTTTAAACATCATTAGTAACATAGTGCCTTTAGCACTCATGGTTTTATTAATAACACTAGTTGATACATAAAGACTGTTTTTACTTACCTCAGCCTCCTTGTTCATATGTACTTGTAATTCGTGTACTTCAGAAGGACTAAGAGGGGAAAGATTATACTTACGGTCGTTAAGTGTAAATAAATAATGATTGGTGCGACCGTTGTGTGTTGTTACTCGGTCAAACTACCAAGGCCTCCCAAGTAGAAGGTGCCCAGCTTGCATCGGTACTACATAACACACAACTTGATCCTGGTATCCTCCCACACTAAAAGGTACGGTGACTTGTTCAGAAATCTTCAGTTCTGTCTCATCATTGAGCTAACGCAGCTTGTATGGTCTAGGGTGCTTCGTCTTCTCAAGACCTAACATGTCCACCATATACTTGCTAGCAACATTAGTACAAGAACCTCCATCTATAACTAGATTACATACCTTTCCCTTGATGGTGCAGCGAGTATGAAAGAGATTCTCTCGTTGAGCTTTTTCTTCGGGATTGATAAGAACACTTAGTATTCTCCTAGTCACTAGAAGCTCTCCATGGTCAGGGTACGCAAAGTCTTCCTCTTGTTCATTTGAATCATCATCTTGCTCATCATGTGACTCGTAATCTCCACTAGGGGTAATAATCATTGTTCTACGATTCGGGCAGTCTCTGGATATATGTCCCCTGCCTTGACACTTAAAACATGTTATATCACGAGTTCTTTGATTATTATTAGGAAACTTACTTGGTTCTGATGGTGTGGATTTAAACAGTTCGTGGTTTTTCCCTTTGAACTTAGAATCAATCTCTACTGCCATGCCTTTATCTATTGAATTAGAACTGCTTGCGATCCATGGTTGAGCTGGTTTGTTGCGGTTGTAAGGAGTTGTCTTGCGCTTGTTTTGTTGTTCTACTTTGACAGCCAAATGAAACAACTCATGCAATCCACTATACTTAGCTCTCTCCACCTTTCTTGCAATCCTATCTTGCAAACCGTCTATGAATTGAGCCATCAAGGCTTCCTCTGATTCCTCTAGCTCCAAGAAGTTCATTAACTTATCAAACTCTTCAAAATAATCATCTACACTTATGTTCCCTTGAGACACCTTACGAAAACGTTTTTGTAAGTCTCTATGATAATGATCAGGCACGTATCTAAGTCGCAAGAGAAACTTCATGTCCCTCCATGTAACTACGGGTCCAAAATGTTGTCTCCTCCGTTCACCGATGTTTCTGTCCCACCATACAATAGCATTGTCTGTAAGTTGAGCAGCTGCTACAGCTACCTTCTTACGCTCATCATAGCCATAGCACTCGAAGATGTGCTCAAGACGTCTCTCCCAATCCAAGTATACTTCTGGATTTGATTTTCCAACAAAGGTAGGTGGTGTTAACTTCAATTCATGGAAAGTCTCACGTGGTCCTACTCGCCGGGCCTGGTCCATCCTTAAAGGGTCTTCCCTACGTTGATGTCGTCTCCACAAAGGATTAGGTAGTATGTCATCTTCACTCTCCTCGTGGTCTTCTTCTTCTACTACCACGTTTCGCCTTGCTTGTACATTTTCCTCTTCAACTCTCACACGTGGTTGCTCCAACTGTCCCACTCTTTCTCCAATTCCTCTCATCTCTGTCCTGAGCTCAATTAGCATCCTCATAAGGGCAGCTTGTGGATTCTCTTTTTCATCTCCCATGTTATTATCCAAGTGCTGGAAATAACCTTGCAAAATCTCAAAAAATAGGTCAAAAATACCACGAAAGAACAGAAACGAATTTGCACTAAACTGATCAAACAAACTTTCTCAATCAATAAAATAACTGCACAGATTGCTTGAACAAACCAAATTAACTAAGCAAAACAATTTTTATGGGTTTTCGTTTTTTGATGCAAATGAGACTAGCAAACAGAGGCAATCAAACAACTTATGCAGATTAAGCAAAACATAAATAAAAGAAACGCAGAAACAAGTATCAAACAAGCACGTAACTTTTTGTAGGATTTTTATTTATAAGCAAACTGAAACAACTCAGACAACTTATGCAACAAAAACAAAACTTAAAACAGATCAAATGCAATATGAATTCAAACGAGAACAAACGAAACAGAATGACTTAAGCAAAACTAGATGACTTTTTATGGGATTTTCTTTTCAAATACCAAACAGAATCAAAACAATCTATGAATCAATGACCTAAACAGAACACAATCAATTCAAATCGAAACAGAATGAAAAGGAAATAAAATCAAAATGAAACAAAAACTAAAAGAGATAGGGATAGGAAACCAAAGGCAGGAACCTTTGGCTCTGATACCAATGATATAAGACTCGGTTAGGAGCCTTATGGTAGTCTGAACCAGATGGATTGATGGGATCACAACGCTGGCTTTTACGCTCTCTCGTTCTGATCAGTGGATGGGAATGGTAAGACAAGTCTGGTTAAGAGACTTGAATCGAAGCGGGAACAACAAGCTGGCTTTCACGCTCTCTCTTGTCGATCTGTTGGATGAGGATGGATCGATGGCACCACAGAGATGATGTGAGGATCTTTGATACTGCAAATACTTGTTCTTGGTGAATCACACACACAAGGAACAAGCAAAACTCAGAGCTAGGCGGCTGCTAGGTCTAAGAGGAAGAACTGCGTATTTTATTGATAATCAAAGGTAAAAAAAGGTTACAAAGCTGCAAGGGGACTTTATATAGAGTCCATCAGCTAGCCCTAAGGCCAAAATAAGGTAAAAACGACACAGCAACAAGACTGTCTCAAAAAATAGAAATCTACTTAAAACAACAAAAAGAAACTTAGCAAAAAAAAAGCAAAAATGTGCACACTTGCTGGGGCTTGATCTCTGGTCTCTTGGGTGTGTTTAAACCACTAGGATAACTCATCTTTACCTGCACAAACCATAAATAATGTAAATACCTAGTTTTGGCCAGTCTTGCTTCCATACGTGTGAGTTAGGGTCTTGTATGGCTCTGATCGTTGTAGCTTCAATTCTTTGATGAAATCTTCCTCTTTAAGTCCCTTGAGGTCAGTTTGTAGAAGATCTTTGTGTTCCTTCTCTTGGTTTGCCTCCAGCTCTTCTTCCTGCTCCAAAAGCTCTGTATTGGCTCCATAGCTCGTTTGGAGGTTAACTTGCACCTCTGATGTAGTTTATGAGGGTTTCTTGTTGTAATGAGCTCCTAGACATGTAAAAACGATAGACTTACCTTGGTGTTTGGGTGGAAATGCTTCTTTGATGTTGAGACGTGCAAAACCATCTATTAGCTCCAAATCGGGTGTCTTCGAGCTCTTTTGTAAAGGATCAGGTTCTTGAGTATTATTTAGCATGTCTCCAAGTTCTATGGTATTTAGAAGAATCTCTACATCCTCATTGAACCCTTCTCTAAGTCTTCTTGCCCTTGAACGTGTCATTGGGTCTTCTCTAACTTTAGGTACGCTTGGTTTGTCTCGGTTTGGTTCCATGTGTGGCTCGATGACCTCATCATGATCAGTGTGAATGACAAACTCCTTTGGCCAAAGATAGTGCTGCCACGTTTGTAAAGCTCTCACCAAAGCATACAGCTCCTTATCATAAGTTGGATAATTCAAAGTAGAACCTCCAAGCTTTTCACTAAAGAAATCTATTGGTTTATGATCTTGCATTAAAACAAATCCAATACCTAACCCTGAGGCATCACACTCAATTTCAAAAGTTTTTAGGAAGTTAGGAAGTATTAAAACAAGAGAGTTAGTAAGCTTCTCTTTAAGAGTTTAGAAAGCATTCTCTTGTGTTTCTTCCCACTTGAATCCAACATCCTCTTTTATCACTTCTGTGAGTGGTGAAGCAAGTGTGCTAAAGTCCTTCACAAACCTCTATAAAATCCAGCTAGTCCATGAAAACTTCTTACTTCACTCACATTCTTAGGACTTGGCCATTCTCGAATTGCTCAATTTTAATACCATCTGCACTTACAACAAAGCCTAAAAAGACAAGATTATTTGCACCGAGATCTCTTTCACTTGTCTCTCCAGCTCCTTAGTCTCAACAGGATTGGTTCTATAGGCTAGCCTATTTGGAAGAGAAGCTCCTGGAATAAAGTCTAATTGATGCTCAATTCATGGGATTGGTGGCAAACCTATAGGGTTATCTTCTGGAAAAATATCATTATAATCCTACAAAAAAGACTCGACCATACTCGGATACTTCGGTTCTTGGTTAGAAACAGTCACAAGAGTCTCTTTAAACACAAATAATAGCTTAGAGTTTTGAGAAGAGGTTTTAGGCTTACTGTCCTTGGTTTGTTTGGATGATGTTTCCCTTTGTTTCATACTGACCTGATCTTGATAAACCTCTTGTGGAGTCATTGGTATTGACCTTGGCACCATCAAAATGTGCTAAGGGAAAAATAAAGAAGTGATCGGGAATAAATATGCGAGTAAGGATAGGGACGACACGCGGATCGGGAAATATCGAGACGCGGGTCGAACGCTCGATCCGCAGGATGATTGGCATCGAGGCGCGGAGGATCTTGTGGATCAGTACGCGGCATCGGGTGTTCGTTGATCCGTAGTACGAGTAAGCATCGAGGTGTAAGACGTAAGCCTCGTGTTGCGGTACCGGGCCGCGTAACGGATCGTCAGATAAACGCGTGGACTCTGATCCGGGTAAACGGGTCGACGCGCGGATCCTTCCTGTTTGACCTCGCGGACTGAAATCGAGCTCACGTCCGAGAGGGACGTGCCTCGACCCGCGCCTCGAGTGTGATCAGTAGGACCATCTTCTCCAATCCGACCATTTGACTTCAAACTGTCACATGCTATCTTCGTGTTCGATTTAAGGATTTGTATCTAGATTGTAAACATCATCTTGAATAATACAATAAAGTTTTATTCTTGAAATACTCTAAGGCCTTAACCGGCCGTATCTCTCAATCTCTTGTTACTTAGTCTTTTATACTCTCAATTCAAACATGGTATCAGAGCGGGTTTGATCTTTGTGACCTCAATACTCTCATAATCTCAATCTTCTAATCTTTGTGACATTGTAAGGGAAGACATACCACGGAGACTTGTTGGATCCTCCATCCGGAACTCAAGCCAAGTTGGTGGATCGACTACCTGAGGAACCCGAGAGCAAATTACACCACAGCCAAGCTCGACCTAGTCTCAAACGGATCATCTAAGCAAGGTGAGGAGGTCAACCAAGGCGATTATGTGAGAAAATTAGACTTGGAGGCATTAATCAAAGCCTTTGCCACACACAAGGAATCCAATAAAACTTACTTTACTCATACTCCTAGTAGTTCCCTAGTAGTTGATTCGGGAGCATCCCATCACATGGTTAGTAATTCTAGGATGCTTGATAATATTGAAACAACTAATGGAAATGTGATGATCGCTAATGGTGATAATATACGTATAAAGGGAATTGGAGCATTGAAAGTCTTTGATAAAGAATCTAAAGCATTTTATATGTCGACTTTTACATCTAACTTACTTTTGGTGAAAAGAGCAACCAAAGACTTGAATTGTTATGCAATCTTTGGTCCTAATGATGTTCATTTTCAGGATATTGATTCCGGAAAGATTATTGGAGAGGGAGGAACCAAAGATGATCTCTATGTTCTTGAAGATTTTTCACCTAGTTTTCTTTCGTTTAAATCTTGTTTAGGAGTTGCTAATAATGCAATATGGCATGCAGTCATGATGGCATGCTATTTGATCAACCGAACTCCAACCAAAATCCTTGAGGACGTCTCATTGTTTGAATTACTTAATAACACTAGACCTTTTATTGAGCATCTAAGGGTTTTTGGGTGTGTTTGTTTTGTCCTAGTTCCCGGTGAGTTGCGGACAAAGCTAGATGCAAAGAGCACAAAGTGTATGTTCATTCGATACTCCACTACCCAAAAGGGATACAAATTTTATGATCCGAGTTCAAGGAGAACATTTGTGTCCAAGGATGTGAAGTTTATGGAAGAAAAGAGCTACTATGGAACCGAAAAGAAAGATGAACTACGGGAGTTTGCAAGCTCTACGGATTGCAATGCTAATTTGAGGTTCCTCCTCCAACACCTTGGCAATCCGGAAGCACCAAAGGCTAGAGAAAGTGAAGCACCTCCGGTCCAAGAGGAGAATGATCAAGAGACAAATGATGAGAGTGTTCTGAATGGTCAAGAAGAAATGGTTAGTAATGATGAGCTCCCCGGTGTTCAAGAACAAGATCCCGATGATAGTGACTCAGTAATTGAAGAGGAACCAAGTGGACCGGTTCTTAGGAAAAGCACAAGGCTCAAGAAGGATCCTTCCACATGGAAAGAGAATTGAGTCTATTACAACAATCAAGCCGTTGCTCATCCTATTCAAGCGGTTTGTTCACTCGCCCTCTTACCTTCCTCTCATCAAGCCTTTCTTGGGAAGATAGATGAACATTCGATTCCGAAGACATATGAAGAGGCGATGGAAGAAGAACATTGGGTTGAAGCGGTTGATGATGAGGTTGGTGCTATGATCAAGAATCACACTTGGGATGAAGCCGATCTTCCGTTTGGGAAAAGAGCGGTTAGCTCTAAATGGGTCTTCACCGTTAAGTTCTTGACCAATGGAGACCTTGAACGATACAAGGCTCGGTTAGTGGCTAGAGGCTTCACACAAACATATGGAGATGATTATACGGATACCTTTGCTCCGGTGGCTAAGCTACACACAGTGAGGGTTGTATTCTCTTTGGCGATTAATTTGGACTGGGAGTTGTGGCAAATGGACGTGAAGAATGGTTTCCTTCAAGGAGATCTTGAAGAAGAGGTTTACATGACCCCACTACCCGGTCTATAGAACACCATTGCTCATGGAAAGGTTCTTTGGCTAAGGAAAGCCATCTACGGTCTTAAACAATCTCCAAGGGCTTGGTACAAGAAGCTAAGTTCGACCCTCAAAGAAAAAGGCTTCAAGAAGTGTGACCGAGAAGTATACTTTGGATTTGCTCAAGGAGACCGAGAAGCTTGCCTCTAAACCGGCTAAGACACCACTTGAGGAAGGTTACAAGGTCGATCGAAAGGGAGAGAAAGAAGATGAAATATATGAGGATCCATCTCGATATAGAAGGCTTATTGGGAAATTAATCTATCTAACTCTAACTAGGCCTGATCTTTGTTTTGCGGTCAACCAAGTAAGTCAACATATGAAGGAGCCTAAGGTTTTTCATTGGAATATGGTGGACCGAATACTTCGGTATCTTAAAGGGAGTATTGGCCAAGGCATTTGGATGGGAAGAAATTAAAACACCAAAGTTGTTGGGTATTGTGATGCGGATTGGGCCGGAGACCGAAACGATAGAAGATCAATGACCGGTTATGCAACATTCATTGGCGGGAACTTAGTGACTTGGAGAACTGAGAAGCAAAAATCGGTCTCCTGTTCAAGTGCGGAAGCCGAGTATAGAGCAATGAAAAAGTTAACAAATGAGCTAACTTGGTTGAGAGGCATCTTAGCTCACATGGGGATTGAGTTCACCAAGCCAATGGTGATGCATTGTGACAACCAAGCCGCAATTCATATAGCGACCAACTCGGTGTTCCACGAACGGATGAACCACATCGAGAACGATTGTCATAAGGTTCGTGAGAAGATCGAACAAGGATGGACACTTCCGTGTTTTACAAGGAGTGAAGACCAAGTGGCAGACATCTTCACCAAAGCCGCGAGTCTCAAGGTTTGCAACCGTCTTTTTAGCAAGCTTGGACTCGTGGATCTCACGCATCCGTGAGAAGACTCCTAACTTGCAATCATCACACTCTTTTTCCCTTAGCAAAGTTTTGTCCCACGTGGTTTTCTTTGTTAAGCTTCTTAATGAGGTGATGGTTGCGGGTTTCCAAGTTAAGCATAAATCATTTATGGTTAACTTGAGGGGGAGTATTGACCTTGGCACCATCAAAATGTGCTAAGGGAAAAATAAAGAAGTGATCGGGAATAAATGTGCGGGTAAGGATCGGGACGAGACGCGGATCGGGAAATATCGAGACGCGGGTCTAACGCTTGATCCGCAAGATGATTGGCATCTAGGCACGGAGGATCATGCGGATCAGTATGCGGCATCGGGTGTTCATCGATCCATGGTACGAGTAAGCATCGAGGCGCAAGAAGAAAGCCTCGTGCTGCGGTACCGGGTTGCGTAACGGATCGTCGGATAAACGCGCAGACTCTGATCTGGGTAAACGGGTCGACGCGCGGATCCTTCCCGTTTGACCTCGCGGACTGAAAGCGACCTCACGTCCGATAGAGACGTGCCTCGACCCGCGCCTCGAGTGTGATCCGTGGGACCATCTTCTCCAATCTGACTGTTTGACTTCAAACGGTCACATGCTATCTTCGTGTTCTATTTAAGGATTTGTATCTACATTGTAAACATCATCTTGAATAATACAATAAAGTTTTATTCTTGAAATACTCTAAGGCCTTAACCGGCCGTATCTCTCAATCTCTTGTTACTTAGTCTTTTATACTCTCAATTCTAACAATTGGAAGGAGAGTTGTTTTCTTGCCCTTGTACTCAAATAAATGCCTATTGTGTTAATCAAGGAGAGTATTTAAGTTATTAATCTTTTCTTAAGTTACTAAGGTGAATAAAGGAGTTACAAAGGTGAAATGGTTTGGCAACAAAGTCTGATCTAAAGTGAATAACTAATGGTAACATTATAATCACGTGGATAAGTGATTCTGTGCAAAAGAGGACTAAAGGACGTTGGTGAGGTGGTGTACAAGCTGTTTAATTAAGTGGATAAGGTCAGCAAATCATAGAAGAGACGTTGGATCCATTGTGGTACAATAAGGCACATGTTTGCTTTATCACTAAGAGACAAACTTTTCTTTATGTTCTTTCTATCTTTGGTTACTTTTCTAACGTTCATATTTTCCTTGTGCCTATTTAAAGGATGATCTTTGTATTGTAATTATTAACTTGAGTAATAATAAAATCTGATTCAAGTTCCTCTTTCTCTCTTATTCTACATATTCAAATCAGATTATTATCAATGTAGAGATTAGGAGATTAAGTGTTTAGGGTAAGATTCATTTGAATCAAACCCATATTTCCCTTATTTAAATCTTTCTTAATCTCTCCTTAATATCTCATAATCTATCTAATCTCTTTCTAAACCCTTTGTGCTCATTTGAGCTTTCTTGTTGATTCAACCATTTCTAAAGGTTGGATCTTTGTTTTATTTGTTCATGAGCTAAGAACCCATAAATTTTAAAAACCCATAAATTCTAACATATTGGTGAATCCATCATGAACAACCTTTCTATCAGATTGCCATGGCCTTCCAAGCAGGATGTGACTAGCATTCATGGTCAGAACATCACATAGGATCTCATCTTCATACTTTCTAATTGAAAAAGGGACCTTAACTTGCTGAGTAAGGTCTAGGATGTATGTGAGTCTTTAAACCGAGTTTAGTAACCGTAGTTTTGCTGGCTACGTTGGTACAACTTCCTCCATCAATAATCAGACTACACACCTTCTCTTTGACCAAACACCTTGAGTGAAATAGGTTTTCTCTTTGCTCTTGTTCTTCTGCCTTAGTTAGAACACTTAACCATCTTCTAGTAACCAGAAGTTCTCCTTTCATTGGTGTCTCCATTTCTTCTTAAGTTGGTGAGCCTTGATCAGACTTTTCCTCCTCAGATTCTAAGTCACCATTGTTAGAATTGAGAGTATAAAAGACTAAGTAACAAGAGATTGAGAGATACGGCCGGTTAAGGCCTTAGATTATTTCAAGAATAAAACTTTATTGTATTATTCAAGATGATGTTTACAATGTAGATACAAATCCTTAAATAGAACATGAAGATAGCATGTGACCGTTTGAAGTCAAACGGTCGGATTGGAGAAGATGGTCCCACGGATCACACTCGAGGTGCGGGTCGAGGCACATCCCTCTCGGACATGAGGTTGCTTTCAGTCCGCGAGGTCAAACGGGAAGGATCCGCGCGTCGACCCGTTTACCCGGATCAGAGTCTGCACGTTTATCCGACGATCTGTTACGCAACCCGGTACCGCAGCACGAGGCTTACGTCTTGCGCCTCGATGCTTACTCGTACCACGGATCGATGAACACCCAATGCCGCGTACTGATCTGCATGATCCTCAGCGCCTCGATGCTAATCATCTTGCGGATCGAGCGTTTGACCCGCGTCTCGATATTTCCCGATCCGCATCTCGTCCCGATCCTTACCCGCACATTTATTCCCGAACACTTCTTTATTTTTTCCTTAGCATATTTTGATGGTGCCAAGGTCAATACTCCCCCTCAAGTTAATCATAAAGGATTTATGCTTAACTTGGAAACCTGCAACCATCACCTCATTAAAAACCTTAACAAAGAAAACCACGTGGGACAAAACTTTGCTAAGGGAAAAAGAGTGTGATGATTGCAAGTTAGGAGTCTTCTCACGGATGCGTGAGATCCACGAGTCCAAGCTTGCTAAAGAGACGGTTGCAAACCTTGAGACTCGCGGCTTTGGTGTAGATGTCCGCCACTTGGTCTTCACTCCTTGTAAAACACAGAAGTGTCCATCCTTGTTCGATCTTCTCACGAACCTTATGACAATCGATCTTGATGTGCTTCGTCCGTTCGTGGAACACCGAGTTGGTCGCTATGTGAATTACGGCTTGGTTGTCACAATGCATCACCATTGGCTTGGTGATCTCAATCCCCATGTGAGCTAAGATGCCTCTCAACCAAGTTAGCTCATTTGTTAACTTCTTCATCGCTCTATACTCGGCTTCCGCACTTGAACATGAGACCGATTTTTGCTTCTCAGTTCTCCAAGTCACCAAGTTCCCGCCAATGAATGTTGCATAACCGGTCGTTGATCTTCTATCGTTTCGGTCTCCGTCCCAATCCGCATCACAATACCCACCAACTTTGGTGTTTTCATTTCTTCCCATCCAAATGCCTTGGCCAACACTCCCTTTAAACCTTAGGCTCCTTCATATGCTGACTTACTTGGTAGACCGCAAATCAAAGATCCGGCCTAGTTAGAGTTAGATAGATCAATTTCCCAACTAGCCTTCTATATCGAGATGGATCTTCATATATTTCATCTTCTTTCTCCCCCTTTCGATCAGCCTTGTAACCTTCCTCAAGTGGTGTCTTAGCCGGTTTAGAGGCAAGCTTCCCGGTCTCCTTGAGCAAATCCAAAGTATACTTCCGTTGGAAGATGTGCAATCCGTTCTTGAATCTACACACTTCGATCCTAAGGAAATATTTCAACTCTCCTAGATCCTTGATTTCGAAGACCGATTTTAAGAACTCCTTAGTGTCTTGAATTCCTTGCTTATCATCACCGGAGATTATCATATCATCCACATAGATCAAGACAACCACCATTCCTTGCGGTCCATGAAGAGTAAAGAGTGTGTGATCCAATTCACACTTCTTGAAGCCTTTTTCTTTGAGGGTCAAACTTAGCTTCTTGTACCAAGCCCTTGGAGATTGTTTAAGACCGTAGATGGCTTTCCTTAGCCGAAGAACCTTTCCGGGAGCAATGGTGTTCTCTAGACCGGGTGGTGGGGTCATGTAAACCTCTTCTTCAAGATCTCCTTGAAGGAAAGCGTTCTTCACGTCCATTTGACACAACTCCCAGTCCAAATTAATCGCCAAAGAGAATACAACCCTCATTGTGTGTAACTTAGCCACCGGAGCAAAGGGATCCGTATAATCATCTCCAAGGTTTGTGTGAAGCCTCTAGCGACTAACCGAGCCTTGTGTCGTTCAAGGTCTCCATTGGTCAAGAACTTAACGGTGAAGACCCATTTAGAGCTAACCGCTCTTTTCCCAAACAGAAGATCGGCTTCATCCCAAGTGTGATTATTGATCATAGCACCAACCTCATCATCAACCGCTTCAACCCAATGTTCTTCTTCCATCGCCTCTTCATATGTCTTCGGAATCGAATGTTCATCTATCTTCACAAGAAAGGCTTGATGAGAGGAAGGTAAGAGGGTGAGTGAACAAACCGCTTGAATAGGATGAGCAACAGCTTGATTGTTGTAATAGACTTGATTCTCTTTCCATGTGGAAGGATCCTTCTTGAGCCTTGTGCTTCTCCTAAGAACCGGTCCACTTGGTTCCTCTTCAATTATTGAGTCACTATCATCGGGATCTTGCTCTTGAACACCGGGGAGCTCATCATTACTAACCATTTCTTATTGACCATTCGGAACACTCTCATCATTTGTCTCTTGATCATTCTCCTCTTGGACCAGAGGTGCTTCACTTTCTCTAGCCTTTGGTTCTTCCGGATTGCCAAGGTGTTGGAGGAGGAACCTCAAATTAGCATTGCAATCCGTAGAGCTTGCAAACTCACGTAGTTCATCTTTCTTTTCGGTTCAATAGTAGCTCTTTTCCTCCATAAACTTCACATCCTTGGACACAAATGTTCTCCTTGAACTCGGATCATAACATTTGTATCCCTTTTGGGTAATGGAGTATCCAATGAAAATACGCCTTGTGCTCTTTGCATCTAGCTTTGTCCGCAACTCACCGGGAACTAGAACAAAACAAACACACCCAAAAACCCTTAGATGTTCAATAAAAGGTCAAGTGTTATTAAGTACCTCAAACGGTGAGACGTCCTCAAGGATTTTGGTTGGAGTTCGGTTGATCAAATAGCATGCCATCATGACCGCATGCCATATTGCATTATTAGCAACTCCTAAACAAGATTTAAACGAAAGAAAACTAGGTGAAAAATCTTCAAGAACATAGAGATCATCTTTGGTTCCTCCCTCTCCAATAATCTTTGCGGAATCAATATCCTGAAAATGAACATCATTAGGACCAAAGATTGCATAACAATTCAAGTCTTTGGTTGCTCTTTTCACCGAAAGTAAGTTAGATGTAAAAGTCGGCATATAAAATGCTTTAGATTCTTTATCAAAGACTTTCAATGTTCCAATTCCCTTTATAGGTATATTATAACCATTAGCGATCATCACATTTCCATTAGTTGTTTCAATATTATCAAGCATCCTAGAATTACTAATCATGTGATGGGATGCTCCCGAATCAACTACTAGGGAACTACTAGGAGTATGAGTAAAGTAAGTTTTACTGGATTCCTTGTGTGTGGCAAAGGCTTTGATTAATGCCTCCAAGTCTATTTTTCTCACATAATCGCCTTGGTTGACCTCCTCACCTTTCTTAGATGATCCGTTTGAGACTAGGTCGGGCTTGGCTGCGGTGTAATTTGCTCTCGGATTCCTCGGGTAGTCTATCCACCAACTTGGCTTGAGTTCCGGATGGAGGATCCAACAAGTCTCTGTGGTATGTCTTCCCTTACAATGTTCACACCTCGCCTTAGAACCTTGTTCTCTTTGGATTTGTGAACACACATCTTCTAGGCTTGGGAGCTTCTCAGATCTAAGGATATGCTTGATGAGGTCGTTGAACGCCGGATTCAAGGTAAGTAGCAACCCAAAGACCTTGTCTTGCTCTTTCCTTTCGTTTAGCACCTTCGGATCAATGAAGCTTGGTCCCAACATCTCAAGCTCGGCCCAAAGAGATCTATATTTACCAAAGTGCTTGGTAAATTCCCACTACAAGAAAACAGCCGCAAATCCGACAGCATTTCCGACAGACTTTAATTCTGTCGGAAATTTCCGACAGATTCCCGACTGCTTACCAACGGAACTAAAATTTTTCACTTCTGTCGGAAATCTGTCGGAATTATTTCCGACAGACAATAAAACCGTCGGAAATCGCTCGGAATGTCGGACGGTGTAACTAGCCGACGTCGACGCCGGAGGAGATGCCGGCGGTTTGTCGGAAATCTGTCGGAAATAAATTGCCGTTAACAATTTCCGACAGATTTCCTACAGACACTCAAATGTCTGTAGGAAATCTGTCGGAAAAATAGCCGTTATTATAGCCGTTATTATATCCGTTGTCTTTCCGACAGATTTCCTACAGATTTCCTACGGTCAGCGTTTTTATATATATGATTCCACACATCTTCATTCACTCACAACAACAACAACTTCCAATCAAACATTTGTTAGAAAAAATCGTTAAGAGAGTGAGATGTCATCTTCTAGATATTATAGATCGTGGATGGATGAAGAGATGTATGATCCGGAGTCGAAAGCATTAAATCAAAGTTATGCACGAGGTATATGCGAGTTCATGGAGGTTGTCGGGAATCGAAAGGTAATAAAATGTCCATGTTTAAATTGTTGCAATTCGCGTAATTTTAAGGTAGAACAAGTTTGGCATCACTTGTATAGGGATGGTTTTATGCCGGGATACAAAATTTGGTTTTATCATGGAGAAACTAATTATGATGGTGGTAGTAGTAGCAGTGCACCATATGTTGCGGATAGCTTAGGCGAACATAGAACGGATAGCTTAGGCGAACATAGAACGGAAGTAGATTTTGGTGTAGGTACCGCTGAGATGGTTCATGATGCGTTTAGAGAGAATTTGCCATCGATCGTAATAGGGGAGGATAGAGTAGAAGAACCAAATGAAGAAGCTAGAAGATTTTTGGAAATGTTAGACGCAGGGAAGCAGCCATTATATCATGGGTGTAGAGACGGACATTCACCTTTATCAACTGCTAGTAGACTGATGACCCTTAAGACGGACTTCAATTTGGCGGAAGAGTGTGTTGATGCGATAGCAGATTTTGTGAGGGATATTTTGCCTGAAGATAATCAGGCACCTGCATCATACTACGAGGTACAGAAACTCGTAGCTGGTCTTGGTATGCCGTATCAGGTGATAGACGTATGCATCGACAACTGTATGCTATATTGGAGAGAAAACGAAGACCGGAGAAGATGTAGATTTTGTTGTAAACCACGGTATCAGGATACTGGTGGCAGAGTTCCAATTCCATATAAACGTATGTGGTACTTACCATTGACAGCAAGGTTAAAGAGGTTATATCAATATGCGCGAACGGCAGAAGAAATGAGATGGCATGCAGAGCATCGTCAAGATGGAGAGATTACACATCCTTCAGATGCAAAAGCGTGGAAACATTTTCAAATGTTGAATCCAGATTTTGCATACGAGCCAAGAAATGTGTACCTCGGGTTAAGTACTGATGGTTTCAACCCATTTGGGAAGCATGGAAGGCAGTATTCTTTGTGGCCCGTAATCCTAACACCGTACAATTTGCCCCCTGGTGTGTGCATGCGTCGAGAGTTTTTATTCCTCTCCCTTCTAATTCCCGGCCCTAAGCATCCGAAGAGATCACTTGATGTATTCCTCCAGCCATTGATTTATGAGTTACAAATGCTATGGAGTCACGGTGTCGAAGCATTTGATGTTTCACGGCGGGAGAATTTCCATATGCGTGCGGTCCTTATGTGGACTATTAGCGATTTCCCAGCATACGGTATGCTATCTGGATGGACTACTCATGGAAGATTATCGTGCCCGTTTTGCCATGACGACACTGACGCTTTCCAATTGAGGAATGGAAGAAAGCCATGTTGGTTTGATTGCCATAGAAGGTTTCTACCGGACGGCCACCCCTATCGTCGGTCTAAAAGATTATTTAAGAAAAATAACCAAGTGGTTGATGCTCCAATTGATGAGATAGACGGTCGTACTATATTGGAGCAGTTGAGAGATTTTGGTGCTGATAGGACTCCTGATTGTGGGGGTAATGGGCATGAACCTCTTTGTGGTGTAGGGGAAGCTCATAACTGGCACAAGAAGAGTATATTTTGGGATTTGCCGTATTGGAAGGATCATTTATTAAGGCACAACCTCGATGTGATGCATGTTGAAAAGAATTTCTTTGACAACATCATGAATACGGTGTTAAACGTCCCGGGAAAGACAAAAGACAATGTGAAGTCTAGGATGGATGTTTCAATGATTTGCAACCGTGATTATCTTGAACGTCTTCCCGATGGCACATATCCTTTTCCTCCGTACCGATTGCAAAAAGAAAAGGTCAGAGCGTTTTTTCGGTGGATTAAAGATGAAGTTAAATTCACTGATGGATATGCAGCTAATCTGGGTAACTGCGTAGACTCGCAAAACCTAAAGTTTATGGGAATGAAGAGTCATGATTGTCATGTAGTGATGCAGAGGCTTCTTCCATTTGCTTTTACCCATCTCCTTCCTCAAACAGTCCACGAAGCTATTGCAGCTGTTGGTGCTTTCTTTAGGGATTTATGCACGAGGACACTTACAGTTGAGGGGATCCGCAAATTAGATGCCAATATACCAGTGATCCTTTGCAATCTTGAAAAGATCTTTCCGCCGTCTTTTTTTGATGTTATGGAAAATCTTCCCCTACACCTCCCCCGCGAAGCCGAACTAGGTGGTCCCGTTCAATTTCGTTGGATGTATCCTTTTGAGCGGTACATGTTCCATCTAAAGAAGAAGGTCAAAAATTTGGCGAGAGTTGAAGGTTCTATTGTCGCACAGAGTATCAATGAAGAAGCATCACAGTTTGCGCAATCTTACCTTCCACGGGAAGTTCGTACGAAGAGTAGACGTCCTGCTCGTCATGATGATAGAGGTGAGAGAGTCATGTATCACGCGCTGGTCCCTCAGTTGTTTTCGCAAGTTGGCCGAGTGACTGAGAGAAGGAAGAAACGCTTCCTATCACAAGATGAGTGGAGTCACTTACATATGTATATCCTAACGAATTGTGAGGAGATGGCGGAGTACGAAAGGTAAAAACAGAACTTATTTAAATACTTCTTTTTTTTATATACCTAAGTAATATATAGGTTTCATAAGTTATATATTGTTGTTTGCTTTCAGGATTTACATTGCATCAATACGTCACTATTATCCGAATATGACAGAAGACGAACTTGGAGAAACTAAGGACACCGAGTTTGCAAATTGGCTGCAATATTACGTAAGTTTTTAAAAAAACGCTTATATATCTTAAAATTAGTGCATTAATTAATACTTAATTTGTGTAAATTATTATATCAGGTTTCTGAAGGAATGAAGAATGGAGAAAGGTTTCCAACATGGTTACAAGAGATAGTTTCTGGCCCAAGCTTCGAAGCAACTTCATACGGGAAATATTGCACTAGGGGATTTGCATTTAGGATTCATGAAGAAAGGTCGAGGGCAACTACAAATTACGGTATTTCAGCTACATGTGGTGATGTAGTCTACTACGGGATTCTCAAAGAAATATTGCAAGTACGCTATCCAGGATTGTTGGGCATGAGGTGCATTGTTTTCTTGTGTGAGTGGTATGATCCAAATCATCCACAAGGTGTTCAGGTGAGCCAATTTGGCGTCACTTCAGTAAATTCTTCTAAGAGACTGCAAAAGTATGACCCATTCATCCTAGCATCACAGGCAGACCAGGTTTGATTTTAAAATTTTATAATACATACGTTATTGTTAAATAATGATTTTGCAATTGCCTAAACTAAATATGTTTGTTTCAGGTATGCTATATTTCTTACCCTAGGGTAACACATCGAAGAGATCCTTGGATTACAGTGACTCCAATTAATCCAAGAGGGCGACTATATGGAGTTGCTGAGCACGATGCTATGCAACCAACTAGTATTACTCCGATGGATCCAGTTCCAATTTCTTCCGCAGTGGACCTTTTTGTTGATTTCACAGAATTTGGTGATAATATAGTACACTCAGAATCAGAAGAAGAAGTTGGAGAATTTGATGAAGGCGAAGACACAATTCCTTCGGAAGGATCATAATCGGACTCAGAGTAGTTACATTATATGTTTGTATTATAAAAAGGTTTCATATGCATTTTTTTCTAATTTTTTTTAAAAAAAATCTGTTTTTCTGTCGGAAATCTGTAGGAAATATATTTATATTTCCTACAGATTTCCGACAGAAATGGATACATATAGTCTTCTGATCAAAACTTCATTTGAGTATATCTTGCCAAAACCCATGTCGATCGACACTGTCTCTTCTGTTTTTTTTTGATATTTTGCAAACCTTAAATTACGACACGTGTTTCCACAAATCTGTCGGAAATCTGTAGGAAATATATATATATTTCCTACAGATTTCCGACAGATTTGGGGTTTTAAGGTCAAATTTCAGAATTTCGAAAAGACACATTCTCGGCATACAATTCTAACAACAAAAGTAAAAGATAAGAGAGTAAGTAACCTTGTCGATGTTATACAGAACATGAATTGCGATTTTGTCATGTTTCAACCAAAAGCGTTTCATATAGTAACTTATATAAAACGATAGATGTTTACGGGAAATACTAAAAAACCAACTGTTTAGAATTTCAAAGTAACAATGATCATTATCAAGTATTTTATCTTCGGAATCATGATCCTATCATGCTATCAATTGGTATGAACGAGAACGGATCGTTAACAAGCTTAAAACCCCAAATCTGTCGGAATTCAGTCGGAAATATATATATATTTCCGACTGATTTCCGACAGACATAATAATAATAATTTTTTTTTCATAAAATTATTATTTCTGTCGGAATTCAGTCGGAAATATATATATATTTCCGACTGATTTCCGACAGACATAATAATAATAATTTTTTTTTCATAAAATTATTATTTCTGTCGGAAATCAGTCGGAAATATATATATATTTCCGACTGATTTCCGACAGATTTGGGGTTTTAAGGTCAAATTTTAAAATTTCAATAAGACACATTCCCGGCATACAATAGATGTTTACGGGAAATACACGATGATACTAACTGTTTAGAATTTGAAAGTAACAATGAACATTACCAAGTATTTTATCTTGCAAATCAGGATCCAATCATATTATGACCTTGTACCTGCGAAAACGGATCGTTAAAAAGCTCAAAACCACAAAACTGTCGGATTTCTGTCGGAAATTTCCGACAAATTTCCGACAGAAATACCAAATTTTACCCGCGAAATGAAAATAAATATCGCGAAATGGGACAGTCCAATTACACGCGGTCATTTAAATTATTTGGATTCCGACAGAATTCCGACAGTTTTAAGGCTGTCGGAAATTCTGGGAATAAAACAGATCCCCTTCGTTCTTCAGAACACAAATCGACGGAGAAAACCACCAAAATCGCCGCCGCCGCCTTTTTCCTCCGCCGCCGATCCTCTCTCACGACGTTTCCGGGTCTCCGGCGTTTGTTCTTTCTCCCACCGGATCGCCGTTCGTTCTTCTCTCTCCCACGGGATTTCCGGCGTTTGTTCTTCTCCTCTATTCTTCACCGCCGGTCGTTCTTCTCCGGCGTTCTTCTCCGGCGTTCGTTCTTCTCTTCCAGTCATGGATGATATTCCTTCACATTTGTAAGAAAACCTCTAATTCCTAATTCCTTTTGGTTTGTGAATTGATTTGTGAATTAGGATTAGAGAATTGATTTGTGAATTGGTTTGTGAATTGATTTTGTGAATTGATTTGTGAATTTGGTAATGTTGAAAAATTTAGGATTTATAATAAACACTTAGCATTTATAAAAAAATTTAAGGATTTATAAAAAAAAATTTGGTAATGTTGAAAAATTTATGAATTAGGATTAACATTTTTAAGGATTTATAAATAATAGTTTGCATTTTAAGGATTTATAAAAAATTGTTAGCATTTTAAAGGATTTATACAATTTTATAAACTGATTTAACCAAATTTATAAAAAATTTGATTTTTAAGAATTTAAAAATCTCAATTCTATAATTTAAAAATTTTTAAATAGAAATTCTATAATTTAAAAATAGCAATTCTATAATTTAAAATTAGCAATTATATAATTTAAAAATAGCAATTCTATAATTTAAAAATAGCAATTTTATAATTTAAAAATAACAATTCTATAATTTAAAAATAGCATTTTAAAGGATTTATAAAAATTTATAATATGATTTATCTACAAAATTCTATAATTTAAAAATGGTTACAATTCTTTATTAAAATTTTTTAAAAAAACACATAAATCTCTTACATTTTTAAAAAAATTAAAAAATTAAAACTTTAAAAATTTTAAAATTTAAAATCTATATCCCTAAAATCTATATATAAATATAGGGATTATAGTGGTTTCCGAGCATCTGGCGGCGGGGCCAGCGGCGAACGTCGTCGTCGTCGTCAGAGTAGACCTGATGCGGCTACGACGTCTGCACCATCACCGTCGTCTACACCTGTACAGACGCCGGAGATACCACCAGCCGCCACACTACCGTCCCAGATTAGCGTCGGGGACTTCGTGGGTCTTCCTGGACGAAGGCGGATACCTACGCTCCATCCAGACCAGATCGGTAGAGACACATGGTAAGTTTTGTTACATTTTTTCTTTTTTTTACTAATTTAATTTAATTGTCACTAATGTAATTATATTGTTAATTTTTTTTTTCTTAGGTTTGATGATTCTCGAAGCGGGATTTCGAAGTCCCTCAACAAGATGGAATGTTCTTTGCTCCGCTTTCCGTATCCAACGTACGGCAAAATGCCACCGGAGGATCAAGAATTGTGGTTTCGCACATTTGCGGTAAGTCATCTGTTTTCACAATTTTTACTTTCATTTAAAGTATTATTTTTTTAATTTAATTTTTCTTTTTTCAGCAAGAATTTAAGTGGGACCCACACTTCACCGCAACGGTCAGGAGGGACTTCGACTCATACGCAGGAAGGCACTACTCGCACAAGGTGTTCGAGTGGAAGGATAAGTGGCTACACGGTGAGGTGCCAAAGGAGATGGTTGAGAAGCTGGAATTGTGGAACGGGTTCATCGCCTATTGGCAACTACAGGAGACCAAGGCGATTTCTTCATATCACTCTAGCAACCGGAACAGCGACCGCAAGGGCAAGGGTAAAGCCACCCACAACCTCGGAGCTACCAGCAAGAAGACAAAGGCTAGAGATATGGTATGTTTTTTATGCCATTCTTTGATTTTTATTAATTTTTTTTTAGTTTTATACATTTATATGAAATAAATATCTAACAACTGCAGGCTAAGGAGTTGGGTCGGGACCCCAACTACGTTGAACTTCTGGTAGCAGCACACACCAACAAGGATGGTGTCGTCCAGGATCCGGTAGCTCGGGAGAATCAGCATGCCGTCCAAATAATGGAAGAAGACTATATTCTGTCTCAGCCACAAACGGAAGGAACCCCTCCCCTCACCGAAGCCCCGGACGAGATCATCAACCAATTCGTCTTAAAGGTATGTAAAATTTAAAATACTTATCAAGTCTTTTTCATTAATTGAAATTTCTTCCCCAGGCTGCTCCGCAGAGCAAAGGGCGGATTTATGGTATTCCCGACGATGCAGCATCATCGGGGTCTTCTTGTTACAACAGCGATTCATCCGAGCTGAGAGCCCAGATGAAGGAAAAGGAGGCCGAAATTGAAAGTTTGAAGACGACGGTCCTGAAGATACAAGATGAAGCTGCGGCGGACCGGGAAGAGGCGAAGAAGGACCGGGAGGCGATGCAACAGATGATGGCGCAGTTAGTTTCCTCGGGTTTGCTTTCGCGGCCGCCGCCGCCGCCGCCCACCGCTTAGATTTAAATTGTTTCAATCGTTTTGTAATACAATTTAACTTTTTATTTTAAATTAAATATTTTTATTTCAATTTATATAATTTAAAATTTTAAATTACAAATTTATATTAAATTAATAATAATTAAATTTATTTTTATTTTTACTAATTTCTACGAATCAGTCGGAAATCTGTCGGAAATACACTGTCGGAACTCAGTCGGAAATAAACCTGTCGAAACGCAGTCGGAAATACACATGTCGGAACTCAGTCGGAACGTTGTCGGTTTAGATGTTGTCGGAAACTGTCGGAAATCTGTCGGAATATTGTTCCGACAGATTTCCGACAGACGTATTTCCGACTGCGTTCCGACAGGTTGCCGGAGACTTATTTCCGACAGGGTTCCGACAGCTCACCGGATTACAGATTTCCGACAGACGTATTTCCGACTGCGTTCCGACAGGTTGCCGGAGACTTATTTCCGACAGGGTTCCGACAGCTCACCGGATTCCGGCGAGCTGTCGGAACTCTGTCGGAAATACGTCTGTCGGAAATCTGTCGGAATTTGTGACGGATTTCCGACAGAATTATCATTTCCGACAATCTAGAACGGACGGATATATTCGTCGGAAATCTGTCGGAAAATGCCATTTCCTACAGATTTCCGACGGATATTTCCGTCAGTTTCTCGCTGTTTTCTTGTAGTGTCCATATCCTCTTGATGAAGGTTGTTGATTGCTTTCTTCACTTCATACACCCGGGATAGGTTTGAAACATTTCCATAAACGTTTTTCAATGTTTCCCATAGTTCCTCCGCCGTTTCGCAATAAGAATACGCCTCAAGAATGGAGGCCTCAAGACCATTTTGAAGAATGGCCAACACAGTTTGGTCCTCTTGAAACCACTTTGCTTCTCTCTCCTTTGCGAAATCTTCATCTTCTTCTCCGGATAAATCATACACCGGTTTGGATGAAGTATCGATGTGGCTCCACAACCCTCGACCACATAGAGCTATCTCCGTGGTTCTTGACCATAACAAGTAGTTCTCTCCCTTGAGAGTCATCGGAATTACCAACGGTTTCGAGTTATCCAAAGAACTCATCTTTTTCACCAATTTTGAATGAAAGCTCAAATCTTTAGAAACGATTTGGGATTAACTATTCTATATGTATGTTAAATCAAGCGCATAAAGAGAATAGAAATCTCTATATAACGATTTGATCTAACAATTTAAAGGGAACCCACAAACCGGAAAGATTATTGAGAGATTGAGATTAGAAGATTGAGATTATGAGAGTATTGAGGTCACAAAGATCAAACCCGCTCTGATACCATGTTAGAATTGAGAGTATAAAAGACTAAGTAACAAGAGATTGAGAGATACGGCCGGTTAAGGCCTTAGAGTATTTCAAGAATAAAACTTTATTGTATTATTCAAGATGATATTTACAATGTAGATACAAATCCTTAAATAGAACACGAAGATAGCATGTGGCCGTTTGAAGTCAAACGGTCGGATTGGAGAAGATGGTCCCACGGATCACACTCGAGGCAAGGGTCGAGGCACGTCCCTCTCGGATGTGAGGTCGCTTTCAGTCCACGAGGTCAAACGGGAAGGATCTGCACGTCGACCCTTTTACCCGGATCAGAGTCCGCGCGTTTATCCGACGATCTGTTACGCGTCCTAGTACCGCAGCACGAGTCTTACATCTTGCGCCTCGATGCTTACTCGTACCACGGATCGACGAACACCCGATGCCGCGTACTGATCCGCATGATCCTCCGCACCTTGATGCCAATCATCTTGCGGATCGAGTGTTCGACCCGTGTCTCGATATTTCCCGATCCGCGTCTCGTCCCGATCCTTACCTGCACATGTATTCCCGATCACTTCTTTATTTTTCCCTTAGCACATTTTGATGGTGCCAAGGTCAATAACCATCAACTCTAAGAATCATGATCTTCTTATTAGAACACTCATTCGCATAATGTCCATGACCTTGACATTTATAGCATTTGAGATCTCTGGCCCTTTAAACCACCTTAGCTTTTCCTTTTGGGTCTTGATCTTCTGGTTTAGGCTTGATAAATGGCTTCGAATCTTTTTGAAAACCAGATTTCTCATCCTTTTGATAGCCAGGCTTTCTTGAACCAAAACCAGACTTGTTTGCACCGTAGCTAGGCCTAGAACTCTTTCTCTTGATTTGTTGTTCAAACATATTGGCCTTGTGAAGCATTTCCTCTATTTCCAGATAATGAATTATGTCTTGAATATCTGTATTAAGTCCTCCCATGAACCTGGACATGTTAGCCCTTAACAGTAACACTTCCATCTCCTTGTAATACTCTTCTTCTGTTTTACTTCCTTGAACCAAGTTCCTCAATCTCTGATGTAGCTCTCGCTGATAATGACTTGGCACCAATCTCTTTCTCATGACACTCTTTAACTGATTCAAAGTCTCTATGGGATAATCTTCGGCTCTTCTCCTAGTAGTAACAAGTTGATCCCACCAGCTCAAAGCATAATCGTAAAACTCAGTGGCTGCCACCTTAACCTTATCCTCCTATGGAACCAACAATCCAGATGCATACTTGAAGTGGGAGAAGAAGATAGAACTGGTATTTGTTTGCCGTGATTACCTTGAAATGGTGAATGTTGATTTTTAAGCCTCCAAAATTATCCCTAGGTGGTGCTCTCTCTTCACGCCTATGTCTCCTTTGACCATTATGAGAAGAGGATTAAGTGTAGTAACTTTGAGCAGCATCCTGATCAGAAACATTTCTTCCATTTTCTCTAGGATTCTCATGGTTAGGCTATGTAGCTGTTTTGAGACCATGAGCTTCAAAACGTTCATCCATCAACTTAGTCATCTTAGCCGTAAGAGTAACTGTAATTGCTTCTACCAACAGTTTATTAGGTTCACTGGTCGTTAGATCTCCATCTTCACTTCCCATTGTTCCTTCAATCACAAGGATTTAACAAGTAAATGTTCTTTTGAAGAGAAGAAAAACAGTTATTTAACACAAATCTACAAAGAAAACAGTTTCTGAAATTCAGATCTAATAGGCAGTTGAAGAGTCAAAATTTCTAAACACAATAACTCGAAGAGTTTTATCCAAAACATGAGATCTAATACAGATTCTTACATTTCACGTTCTGATCTACAATTTCGAGTTAGTTTTCACGCAAAACGGATAAGCAAACAGTCCTACATCGATACGTGAAAGTTACGCAAAAATAGAAGGAATTTGAAAGGATAGATACAACCTGACGAAGTAGCTCTGATACCACTTGACACGATCCTGGAGAGGATATCAGCCCAAGGAGTCACTTCGTTGGTTTATTCGAATCAAAACACAAGGGTTCCTTTGAATAATGCAGCGGATGAATGAATTCGGAATTGAAATAGAAAGAATGCAGTGGATTGATAGATAAGTGCTTTTATGAATGATGATCAGATTCGATGGATTGAAAGATAATTTCAACACTACAAGAAAACAGTCAATTAGTGACTACTGTTTGTGACTGAAAAATCAGTCACTAATTTTTGCGACTACTTTGAGACTCTTATGTGACCAATTTGGGACGACGCCAAAATCAGTCGCAAAATAGTCGCCAATTTGTGACTGATCAACTTCGTCATAAAAGCGTAACAAATCAGTGACGAATTTGAGACATACATTCGTTGGTTTTCATGTAGTCGCAGAGTAGTCACAAATTACAGACTAATTAGCGACGGATAAAGCGGTTACAAATTTGTGACTATTTTGTTACCATCAAAGCAGTTACATATTAGTAACTACCATAAAAGCGTAACAAAAGCGTCACAAATATTTATATTGTAGGTAACAACAATTTTTTAAAAATTGGTAGTGACGAATTTGTGACTCTTTAGTGACTATATAGGGTTTAGGGTTTCAAAATAACAATTTTTTAAAAATGTGGTAGTGACGAATTTGAGACTCTTTAGTGACTATATAGGGTTTAGGGTTTTAGATTCTCAAACCATATACTAACGTCACAATATAGTCACAAATATACCACTACTTTGTGACACATTTGCGATGCATAAGTAAATCTGCGACTGATTAGTGACTATTTTTTCACTCCATTTTACATAACTACACATTAAACCCCAAAATGTATGCTTCTATCATTCATGGTTGTATTCAATTTGTACTAAATTCAATGACAAAGTAGCCAAGATGTGGTTGTAGTGAGTAAATCAATTTCCAAAAAAGTATTTATGTGAGAACAACATTAATGTACTTTAGGTTATAAATACTTAGAAGTTTTAAACTAAGTTTATGTAAAGTTGATTTTTTTTGCAAAATTTCCTTGGTTAGTGGTGGTATAATGGTTATATTAGTTTATTTAGGGTATATGGTTTAGAGAAAAGCTAGAAGAACAAATTTTGGGTTTAAATGTTTAGGGTTTAGAGATTTGATTTGTGACTAATTTAAAATCATCACAAATCAATCATAAATTTGAGACTAATTAGTGACAGAGACCTTAGTCACAAATTTGCCAAAGCCTAAAAATTACTAAGCGGGAAAGAAATTTGCCAAAAATTTTCATGTAGCGGTAACACTTCTCTTTTTCCGCCTAAGTTTTGCCCAAAAGATAAAATAGAAATGTTTTTTTTTGTTTCTTCAAAAACATGGATCTCTGATTCACTCGCCAACACTTCTCCTTCTCTTTCCATCTTCTGTCAACTCTCTCTATCTCCTCCTTCTCTCCCTCTCTCTGTCCATGTCTGAACGCATTGATGAAGACCTCGATCCTCCTCTACTAGCAATTGATCTATACACCTACATCTTTACAACTATGGCCGCCGCAGTTTCCTCTAATCCTCGCTCCGTCGAAGAGATCTTCAAAGATTATACAGCTCGTCGCTCCGCTCTTCTTCGTGCTCTCACTAAAGGTCCCTCAAATTAACCAAATCTCAAAAAAATCCCCCAGATTTTCAAATTTCCCAGATTTTACCCTAATTATTTGATATTTCTTGCAGGTGTTGATAATTTCTACTCTCAATGTGATTCGGGTAAGTCCAAATTTTGTTAATTTTGGATTTTTATACAGATACCTAATTTTGTGATTTGGTTGGGTTTTTGTAGAGAAGGAGAATTTGTGTTTGTATTGACATCCGAATGAGTCATGGAAGTGAATATACCGGCGGAGGAAGTACCTCCAGAGTTACCTAAGCCAGCGCTTGGTATCAATTTTGCCAGAGATGGTATCCAGAGGAAAGATTGGCTTTCTCTTGTTGCTGTTCACTGTGATTGTTGGTTGCTCTCTGTTTCTTTCTACTTTGGTGCTCGCCTTAATCGTAATGAGAGGTATTACTTCTTTCTTTAACCCCTAATTTGATTCTCTACTTGATTTCCATGGATCTTGTTTTTGTTTCTTGCCTCTTTTGGTTCTGGCTTGAAGCCTTTTCAAGGATTAAGTGAAAAATGTGTAGAAAATGGTGAATTTTTGTGATAATGATAGAGTTTGTTTCTTTGGTTCACAGTCTATGTTTTCATGTGGCTCGAGGAGTTCTTAATTGTTGCAATACTTTATCTTTCTAAACTTTTCTCACTTCTTTTAGGCATCTTTGGATATTGTAATGGCTAAACTTGAAACTTGGTTTTTGTTGTTGTTGTTGTTGTGATTACTTGATTACTCTTCCTTGTCTTAAAAAGCCAATATTATGTGGAAGCATGTTTTGAATTTCACTGTTTGATTGTTACATCTGGACACTTATCTTAGTAACTATTAAAACCGGTGCATTGGAATCCCAAGAACTTTGCTGAAAAAAGATATCTTAAAGTTATATGTTGAAACAAAATGTCTTTTCATTAGTACTAATTAGATTGTATTATGGTCATATATCTTCAATAAAACAATCTTATTGTGGTTGTTATCTTTTTCATTGATCTTCTTCAAGAGAGAAGCCCCTTTTTGGCATTAATATGGGTACCAATTATATAGATCCATGAAACTGGACTTTGTTGTAGCTCACTAATAGTTTTGGTGTCATTAACTAGTCACTATAATGATGATGCTTCTTTATCGTTTTATTTTTAGTAGACTAGTCAAAAGTTCATTGTAGACTTTATTCCTGTGGGTGGAGAATCTAAACCTACATAGCTAGAAACATAAAATGCTAGATATGTTTGTAATATGTTTGTTTAATCTTTCTCGATTTTGATAATTTCGATATTTGTGTTTGATTTATGTTTGGTTTGATTAGGTGAGAAGCGTAGGAGGATTAGAGAATTGACATCTCTTGTTCAAAAGAGATTAAAAATTCCTATCTTTCTCTATCTATTGTGGCTTAAACCAATCAAGAACATTGATTTACCTGTGTGATAAATATTGTGTATTAGTATTAGGATTGGACCTAGTCTATAATAAGCATCCTTGTTCTTGTTTCACTTGGAATTTGATGCTTTTTTATCTCTTAAGGATGCGAAGTCAGTGGATTTTCAAAATCAAACTTTTTTTGGTCCTTTGACAACTTCTCAGAATGGCATTGACTAGACGGACCTTAAGAAAGCATTCATACAACTGACACTCGAGTTTTTGACAAAGCAGGTCAGGCTATTTTAAGTCATCGATTGGTTTCTAGTGCCTTCAAATCTGAACTAAGCTCTTGAGTTCATTTATATCTTTGCAAAATTTGAAGCATACGATTTGAAAGGCAATGTAGTAGCTGGTGACAAGAACAAAGAGGTAAAGTAAACTTGAACCATTTCCTTCTCTTATCTCATTTTGTAATATGCATTCGAAGGATTTATTGTTGCTTCTAGACCGCAACCAAGCAGCAATACTGTAAATCCAGAAATTTAAATGCAAGAGATTCAAGTTACTAGTTATTGATAGAAAGTTGCACAAGAACCGATTGGAAATCAAAGAAGTGTTCTTTACTGGTAAATTACATGTTTTTGCTTCTGCAGGTGCTTGTACGTGACATCTGGGTCTTTGAGAAGTCTTTGTTCCATACAGGAGCTTATTGGAATTTTTGTTTAAACTTGAGAGCCGACTATGTAGTGATAGGGCTCCATGGTGGAATCCTCTTCATCCATGCTGTTTTTGAAGCTTGCTAATCCTACTTGTGAGTTTTTCAAAACACCAATTCTCCTCTTTGTTTTCATGTAGTTGTATTTGGAAAACACTGACATTGTTCTTGTTTCTTGTGGTTCTTTAGTTGATGACCTTAACCACCTCATCTGAGCTACAATGACCGGAAGTGATGTTAAGCTCACTGGTCCTGTAGAAAAAGAGTATTTTTTTTGTCACAAGAACTCTCTTCTTAACAAACTAGCATGATGTAATATGTTTTGTACTTTGATTTCAACCCTTTTGTACTTTAAATGCTTGATTATGTAGTATGCTTTTAATTTCAAGGTTTTTGGTTATCCATTCTATTTGGACAATTCAAAACAAAAAAAATAAACAATTAGTAGCATATAAGTGGCAAATCAGTGGTAAATTAGTGACCAAAATGTGACTAACCCAAAATGTGACGACAACAATATAGTCTCTAATTAGAAGCTAATTAGTCGTTAATTTGCGACAAATATAGTTAGTCATAACTCAGTCGTATAATCAAACGTCGCTAATTAGTCGCTTATTTGCCACGCACAAGACAGTCTCAAATCATTTGCTAATTAGTGACTACATGTCTGAGTCACACAAGCGTCGCTTATTTGCAACTGAAATGTGGAGTCGCAAAACCGTCGCAAATTAGCGACGAATTTGCGACTGAGTTATGGAGTCCTAAATCCGTCATAAATCCGTCGCAAATTAGCGATGAATTGGCACCGTCGCAAATTAGCGACGAGCTTTTTGTGACTACTTGTTTTCGTCGCAAAGTAGTCGCAAATCCCTTATTAGTGACGAATTTGTGACGTTTCTGGTAGTGGCAAATGGCCTGTTTTCTTGTAGTGCAAGAGTGATGGAGAAACTCCTGAACTATCCAGCCTGCTCCAGCTTTGGATAAACGCACCAAAGTAAGAACAAGATATTGGATTTTACTCCAACAAGATCAAACAGATTGTAAGGGGTTTTTGATAAAACGTGATAATTTTATTGAATGACAAACTCAGAATACATATAGAGAAAAGAGGGGAGTTGAAAAACGTTCATAATAAATACTCTGCATGCAGAGCACCTAGAAAAACAGAATTCAACTCATTAACTCATTATTTGACTCAGAATTCGAATTTAAAAGAGAACACCCAAAAAATGAGTCTTATTAAGCTTGTTATCAATGGGGCCAGATTAAATAGTGTGTGAACAAGCCTCATTAAAAACCTTGTCTAGAAAATCCAATGGGAAAAACCAGAATAAGGAAAAAAGAGCACAAGTCACACACCTCTCATTGAGAACCCTTAATTAGCTTGAATCACAACAATAGTAGTTGGATTAGCTAAAATACCAAGGTTGCTTTCAGCCTAACTTAGCAATGTGCTAATGGCTTGCTTTAACTTCTTAGCTTTAGACCTTGTGATGGGTCCAATTGGCAACTCCAAAGCTTCTTGCACATCCTCGGGTTCAAGCTGCTGGTCCATTATCATATCATTATGTCAAGTAGCTTTGCATACCCATTAACTCATTAGTCACCCTTAATCTACGATCTTTACCCAAAGATCCATGCTTTTATCACATTTGCTCATCTTAGCTCATTTTGGTTGACTTTTCATAATTCTTACTTATCTTGCATTTAATTTGAGTATTGTCATGATTTATTGTTTTTGCATTTCATTTTAGTTCTTGCTTTACTTTATTTGTTTTATTTAAACTTATTAGGATTGTTAGTAGTTGAATCAAACCCCCCATCATTTACATTAGCCTAGCTTCTTTAGTTTTTTTGAATTTTCATTGCTCTCATTCGCTGTAGATTCGATTCTTACAGGCACTTGTGCTTAGTCATTGAGGTTTAAAACTGATTAGGTCAATTTAGACCCATTAGTCGGTCTTGCGCCTACCTCAACCCATAAGCACAAGACGCGTGTCATGTTATGCTAGTTATATCCATTTGTACAACGCTTTCCATGTTCCCATCCACTTAACTCTACACACACACACCCCACACACATTCTCTTACACGTACACGTGTGTTTCTTTAAAATAAACAATTTGGCACATATCCATTAATAAATGGACAAATTTGTTGTATACGATAAAAAAAACTATATCTCAAAATCTAACCAAAAATCTTTCGTGCGGTCATATTTCATCTATTAGATTTAAAGGCTTTTGTTAAAGATTTAAATATTTTTTTTTGATAGACAACAAATTTTTTTTTTTTTTACTATTTCATTTCATAAGAAATGGTTTTACAAGTTTCGGAGAAACCAACTGCTCACCATTACAGATTTGATTCAACTATTACACTAGACACGTGTGATTTAAACAACAAATAATAACCATAAAACGCTGCTACGTGCCTATACATGCACCCACTGAGCAGATTTGAAGCAGATCCACTAACGACTTTACTCGCCGCCGTGTATCATCGCTAAGACCATGATCGACGTTGGTCTCTTACATAGATTTTATCAATTAAAAAACAAAAGATAATAAAAAAACATGAGAGAAGTAAGAGACAGAGACAGAAACGTCTCATATACAAGATATTTAGTAAACGTCTCTAAGATGGGTTTGGCCATGTGTTATTACTTAAGTGGTTCATAATTTTTTTAATAGTTTAGTATCTAAATAATTAACTAAATTAAATATAAATGTTTAAATTAATTTTTTTAAAGAGATTGAAGAAGAGACTTACGTTGATCTTGCTCTAAGATTCTGGAGTTGCTAAATTGATTTCATCAAGTTTTGCCCATGGAATCCGATTGACTTCCCTCAGCTAATGGAAGAGAAATCAATCCCATCGAATATATGAATCCCCAAAGATGATATAAGATTGGAATCCCCCAAACTTATGTTCACTAGATTATCAAGAGTTTTCAAACTTTGCTGCGGAAATGGGCTTGATGTTGAGATGGAAGGTGGTGATTTGATTGACTCTCTCAATCTGTGGGTTGATTGACTCTCTCAATCGATGAACAAAATAGATTGTTTGAATCACACAAACAAGCAAAGTCGCAGCCTCTAAAGATCTAAGTGAATCGCACACTTAAGTCTAAAGAAAGAATAATTCTTCAAGAAACACACTTGAAAGAAAAGAACAAAATACATTTGATTAATTTATTGATTGAAAGGTGATTTACAAATGAGACTAAGATGGAGCTTTTATAGGCTCAAGTACAACGTTCTAAAGCTAGAAAGAAGAAAGAAATCACTCACAATAAAGAGAAAGAGACGTTAGGCTTAATTGGTGGTCTTTGGCTGAAAATGGAAAGTGTGATTTCTTGAGACGTCTAGGTGCATTGAAAGAGTCTCCAAAACGCAGCAGCATAGAGGAAAGGGTAGTAGTATGGGGATCCGCCTGATCCTATGGGTGTTGGTGCATGGGAAGGTGTTAGATGACTGTCCACGATGTCTTGACGTCTCTCCTGGATGGTTTGATCTCTCACCTGGTTGCCAAAGTCTGTTTTGCAACTAATCAAACCCGTGAGCTTCCAAATAAGGCAAGCTGAGAATCTTTTGGTTTGAAAGTTTGTTAACTTTTAAACCAAAACTGGTATTTGAATGAATCTAATTCAACAAGCTCCCTGGTTGAATCAAGATTCCAGAACAAGTCGATTCATAGCTTAATTCTTTCTGGTTTGGTCGGAATCCTTCAATAATCGCTCCTTTGTCCAAATCGAGAAAGTTCAGGTTCACCGGATTTGTAAAACTAATAACTCTTAAACCAAATCAAATTTGGTCACGAGTCCAATTCTCCATCTTCCTCTGATGAGTTGAGAATCCAAAACAATTGGACTTGTAAATTGGTTCATCCTGGTTTGGCCGAAATGATTCGATGAGTGATCGTATGTCTCCATCGCGTCCATTAAAGATCTGCCAAATTGTATCTTCAATAACTTCTTCATATGGAATCCTTTTTGGCTGATTCTTCTTCGTGGTTGACTCTGAAAGAATTGAGTATGATCTCCAAGTATCGGTTGAGCTGGGATGTTTGATCTTAGCCTCCATTTGAGTTGAATTCTGCTCGCTTGCCTCCTTAGCTCTCCTCAGCTTCATGCTCTCTTCTTCACGACTCCTGGTTCCGTGCTCCTTGGTTGATGATGACTTGATGTCCTCATCAAAAGACCTCAATAGATTTAGGATCCAAATCATATGCTAAGATGTCTTTAGATGAAGACCCCAACACTACTTAACCTGTTCTAAATCGATTAAAATCTTCGACCCTCCCGTTATACTTCTATGAAAGAAAGTTCAAACAGCCGAATTAATCGGTTCATAAAATAAATGTGAAGAAATTTACTCCCTTATGAAAGAAAAACAAGCAATTCAATAAAAGAATTGCCTCACCAATAGCAAACGAGATTAACAACTAAGAGAAACATGCAAAAGGATAACATAAACCAAACCTATATTGAACGGAAAAATAAATCTAGTCGAATCAGAACTAAACAGATCCAATTAATCAGAACAAGAGATCCGACCGAGGTCAGAAAATATAACTCCGGTCAAACCTAAAACCCTAGCCGAATATGATCGGAAGAACAAGAAAACAAAGATCAAAGAAACTATACACTAAAACAAACAATCCTCGACGCCGGCAAAGATTAATCTTGCAAATTAATATTATGTACGAAAAAATAATTTACTACCATATTCAACAATACTAAAGCACCTCCAACAAAGGGATGAGAAAGGGTATCTAAACCCCAAAACATATAAAAATAAAAAAAATACATGTTTTTAATTAATAAGAACTCATGTGAGAGACAATCATTGCACTTGGTCTTAGAACCCCTTAAAAAATCTTTGTGTATCTCTTCCTCATTGGTTCCACTTTTTTAAAAAAATAAATAAGAGAAATTGATGGAGATGAGCCGGAGAAAAAGGAAAAAAAAAATCGATGAAGTCGACACTTCTAAAACCTTGTTTGAAATCTTCTTTATATAAAAGAGAGAGATTTTCTGGCTTTTAAAGACTGCCACGTTAGCATAAAAATTCTGAATATTTTTAGCCAATGAAATTGCCATGTCACTCAAATCACACAACTCATTTAAAAACACTATCCTTCCGTAGTAGTTGCAAAACAATTTAATTTTGCACACTTCAATCTCCTTAGTAGCCCAAGTCGATTAACCTTTGATAAGGCCCAGCCCAGTAAGCCACATTCTTTCTTCTTCACCGATTCTCTCCAAGGACCAAAATATCACCATCGAAACCTAATCCGCTGTCGACGCTTCAAGTTCTCCACGGTTATGATTCTTCGCCTCCTGCACTCCTAAAGCCACTGTCACGCAATTAAGATCAAGATTTCCACGACTCACATCTCTATCAATTACTCCTCTCGCTCTAAACGCTCCAGCTCACCGTAATAATGGCTCCTCCATCACCCTTCAGTCCTATATATATGGAATCTCATTCCTTTGCAAAACAACCCTTACACCTTCTTCCTCGGTCAGAAATCATATTCTGTTTAACAAGCTATGGCCCAAAACCAGTGAATTAGTGTATGGATTAGGAAGGCATCATGTTGTTCTAAGAACCTTTAGGTAAAGGTTAAGCCAGGTAAATCGATCATTGGCTTTAAATCGAACTGTTCTTTCTTTTGTTTGCTTTTTGATTATTAATTCAGTTTTTTTTTGTAGGGGATTTTATGATGCGGTTAATGGGTTTGGTGACGACTTGTGGTCTACAATGCATTGTGATGGCGCAGAAGACATTATTGTTGTTATTTACTCTATTTGAATAATATTTCTAATTCTCTTTCGTTTCTTGGTGGCGTGCTTTGTGCTAAGGCTTTAGTGCTTCTCCTGGTAACTTCTTTTGCATAGCTTTAGTATTTCTGACACTTTCTTTGACTGAAATATATGTTCATTGTCTTCTGTAGAAGGTAGAATGTTCCTCCAGCGGTTTTGTTACGGTTTCTTAGAGAGCATGGGCTTATGTCAACGTCGATGCATATTTTTCCGTTACACTTAATGCGGGTACCTTTGCTTATCCAGGAATGAGACCTACGAGGTTCACCGGGAGCTAAATCATAATGCCACTAGGGCATATGATCGAACACAAAGAAGTAAGGCTTTCTAATCGTTCTCAATGACAAAAACATCATTATTTGTTCTCTCTTAATGTAATTGTTGTTCTTATGGTTCACATGCTTGAAGTTGTTAGATTAGAAGGTCACGCCTCCCTCCCCTTTAAGGGTGACAAAGGTAAAAGAATAGAGATGTTGATTACGCCAACAAAACAGCTGGTAAAAATTGGTAATCTCTTAAAGAAAAGGTAAGCTCTTTGTATTGTCTGCATACGCCATGTTTTAAAGGCTCTTTCTTATTGAGTGTTTCTTTAACTTTATTTTACGTGCATGGTTATCATTTATTTAAATGACTAAGATTAGTGAGCATGTGGTCAACAAGAGCGAGGTAGCATAGTCATCTTTTCCTTGTACCGCTTTTTACTTAAAAATTACCTTACTTATTCAAACCAATATTAGACGTGCACATTTTTGTTTTTGTGGCATGGATAAACAGATTAAGCATCAACTTCCAAAGAGATATGCAGCTGCTTGGCTGATTTATTGGTTTGAAGTGGTGCCCCCCATAATCATACTTTGATCACTTCTATGGTCAGATCGTTCTACTTGCCAAACTTTTCTGTAGACGTTTAGGAAGCCATCAGACCAATCTTAATTTCCAAATAGATCATATCTGCCCATCTATATTTATGTTTCCTCCAATTAATTCCTATCTCTGTGCAAAGAGATGTTGAGACCTTGAAGACGTATGCAACAAAAAATTAATTAAAGAGTGCAAGGCATAGCGCGCAGTTTTCCGAAGTCATGGTTTTTTCTGCTGTCCTGGTTTCATCCACAACGATGTTCATCTTCTGCATGTATAAGAAGTGGACACAATACACACCGTCTATTACGATTGGGCAATACAAACAAGTGGAGGAAGATGAGTTAAGGGGAAGAATTTATTTACCTCAATTTGAGGCTTAGAGAGGTGCAGAGAATTGTTGTTTACTCAAATCCTTTATAAAAAAATTTCTACTTTTTCTACTTCTCGGTAAGAAATAGGTTCTCATGTTTCTGGGTGATAAGTTTTGACAAATATTTGATTTGTTTCCCATGTTCGTTTAAGCTTTGCTCTCCTGTGATTATGTCGTAAGGCTAAAAGTCTAGAATTCGTTGCTTAGAACATAAAAAATATTAGCATTTGGTAAATGAATTGCTATTACATTCTTTTCAAAGCTTATCTAGTATTTGGACTTTTTAAGTATCATCTAACAAAAATTTAGTAGCCTCTTAAGTTAAAAACCATAATATATAATTACACTTCTTTACAATATATTATTTCTTTTAAAAAAATTCAAAATTACAATTCAGTAATCTCAATCAAACAGATAATTTGCTTAATAATTTAAATTTGTGCTCTTAGGACAAAAAAGGATAATTACTAACCTACCTACAAGAAGATAAAGGAAAAACTCTTTCAACTCTTCAGCTTCAAAAACATTAAGCTCTTCAAGCTCTCAATAAGATGGAGAAAACTAATCATCTGATAAATGTTACTCTCTCCCAATTGTAGTACTACTTACCCAAACTAATTATAATTTATATTCCACTAGCTCAAAAACTTAACTTCCCAAGTAAAGTAGTACGTCATGAACTTGCAAGTTCCATTCTCACGGATTTCAAACTATATTTTTGTTAAACTTTTGGGTGATCCTCTGTTTTTATCTTGCTGTCTCTATCTCTCACTGATTTGTTAACTTGTTCTAAAGAGAAAAGAGCAAGAAACGTTTTTGTCTTGAAGCTACATTGTTAACATTGATATTTTTTTTTCTTTCACAACATAGACACATATTTATAGTAGCCAAAACAGAGAAGTACTCTCTGTTTTCTCCATACTTTACACAACCAATTTGAGCCACAAAATAACTTCCACCTAGACATGATTAGCTCTGATTTTTTATCTTACAAAACATGCAACTTCTGAAACTAAAATCATACCAAGTCAAACAGTGAGCTTCAACAACTACTTTGACTTGTTGTACCTTATCTCCTTTCTTTTCCCCACGTTGGTTTTGCTCAATTGGTTTGTTGCTCTAAATTGCATGATTAATCAAAGGTTCAATTTCCAACACTCCCTCTTGAACCTTTTGATTAAATTCTTCAGCACTCATCTAGGGACTTGATTCCCATCCTCTTTGTTTTTCTCTTGTGATTCTCATCTCCCTCTTGATAAGAATCCCTAAAACGATTTCTTCATGTTTCATCCGTGAGCTTCTCCTCACGTCTTCAATCCGTGAACTTTCGTCACGTCTTCTTCCGGTTGACGCTGCAACCTTCCTTAGCTCCCTTACATGGTGAGCTTTCTTCTTCACCTTCAAGTCTACCCCGAGCTCTCTCACGTTTTTCTTGAAGTCTTGTGCGTGAATTCCTCACGTCTTCTTCGGTCGTCTTAAGCAACCGGATTCAGCTCCCTTTCTCTTTAGGTGAGCTTCTCTTTTGCTTGGTGTCCTCTTGATCACCAACCTTGTTCTCTTTAGACTCTCCGGACCATCACCTTGGCTTTGCCTTAGACTGTTTGACTCGAACCATCACCTCGGCTTACTAACCGTAGTCTTTTTGGTTTCTCTTTTGAGTCATCACCTTAGCTTTCTTTGCCTTAGTCTTTTTGGTTCTTGGAATCCTCACCTTGGTTCTTCTCTAACCTCAACTTGTTAGGCTCTTGAATCATCAACCTCCACTTTTTTCGGACTTGGTTTGTTTGATTTTTTGAACCGTTGGCTTTGGTCTTTCTCTAACCTTGGCTTCTTCTCTTCTTCTTGTTCTGTTTTTTTTTCAGCCTTACACCTCTCCATTTTGTGCAGGCTTCTTCTCATCATCTCCCTCAGCAACCACATCCATGGCTTGTCCATTTTTAGTGGCTGCAAAGTCTTCAAGTTTGGAGGTTCTTCTCTCCTCCTCTTCTTCTTTCTTGTTCTTGTTCTGTGTTGTACCGTCTTGTTCTTTGTTGTTCTTTTCTTGTTCGGTCTTGTTCTTGTTTTGTTCTTGTCTTGTTCTTTGTTGTTCTTGTTCGGTCTTGTTCAGATTGTTCTCCTTGTTCTTGTCTTGTTCATGTTGTTCTTCTTGTTCTTGTTGTTCTTGTTGTTCTTGTTCGGACTTGTTCTTTGATGGTTGTCTCCATCTTTCTCTTCTCTTCAGTCTCTGTCTTAGACTGACTTCTTCTCCCTCTCATGACCTCACCGTTCTTCTTCTTGATGCAGGTTCCAGGGATCATTAAGCTCTGATACCATGTTAAACTTTTGGGTGATCCTCTGTTTTTATCTTGCTCTCTCTATCTCTCACTGATTTGTTAACTTGTTCTAAAGAGAAAAGAGCAAGAAACGTTTTTGTCTTGAAGCTACATTGTTAACATTGATATTTTTTTTTCTTTCACAACATAGACACATATTTATAGTAGCCAAAACAGAGAAGTACTCTCTGTTTTCTCCATACTTTACACAACCAATTTGAGCCACAAAATAACTTCCACCTAGACATGATTAGCTCTCTGATTTTTTATCTTACAAAACAAGCAACTTCTGAAACTAAAATCATACCAAGTCAAACAGTGAGCTTCAACAACTACTTTGACTTGTTGTACCTTATCTCCTTTCTTTTCCCCACGTTGGTTTTGCTCAATTGGTTTGTTGCTCTAAATTGCATGATTAATCAAAGGTTCAATTTCCAACACTCCCTCTTGAACCTTTTGATTAAATTCTTCAGCACTCATCTAGGGACTTGATTCCCATCCTCTTTGTTTTTCTCTTGTGATTCTCATCTCCCTCTTGATAAGAATCCCTAAAACGATTTCTTCATGTTTCATCCGTGAGCTTCTCCTCACGTCTTCAATCCGTGAACTTTCGTCACGTCTTCTTCCGGTTGACGCTGCAACCTTCCTTAGCTCCCTTACATGGTGAGCTTTCTTCTTCACCTTCAAGTCTACCCCGAGCTCTCTCACGTTTTTCTTGAAGTCTTGTGCGTGAATTCCTCACGTCTTCTTCGGTCGTCTTAAGCAACCGGATTCAGCTCCCTTTCTCTTTAGGTGAGCTTCTCTTTTGCTTGGTGTCCTCTTGATCACCAACCTTGTTCTCTTTAGACTCTCAGAACCATCACCTTGGCTTTGCCTTAGACTGTTTGACTCGAACCATCACCTCGGCTTACTAACCGTAGTCTTTTTGGTTTCTCTTTTGAGTCATCACCTTAGCTTTCTTTGCCTTAGTCTTTTTGGTTCTTGGAATCCTCACCTTGGTTCTTCTCTAACCTCAACTTGTTAGGCTCTTGAATCATCAACCTCCACTTTTTTCGGACTTGGTTTGTTTGATTTTTTGAATCGTTGGCTTTGGTCTTTCTCTAACCTTGGCTTCTTCTCTTCTTCTTGTTCTGTTTTTTTTTCAGCCTTACACCTCTCCATTTTGTGCAGGCTTCTTCTCATCATCTCCCTCAGCAACCACATCCATGGCTTGTCCATTTTTAGTGGCTGCAAAGTCTTCAAGTTTGGAGGTTCTTCTCTCCTCCTCTTCTTCTTTCTTGTTCTTGTTCTGTGTTGTACCGTCTTGTTCTTTGTTGTTCTTTTCTTGTTCGGTCTTGTTCTTGTTTTGTTCTTGTCTTGTTCTTTGTTGTTCTTGTTCGGTCTTGTTCAGATTGTTCTCCTTGTTCTTGTCTTGTTCATGTTGTTCTTCTTGTTCTTGTTGTTCTTGTTGTTCTTGTTCGGACTTGTTCTTTGATGGTTGTCTCCATCTTTCTCTTCTCTTCAGTCTCTGTCTTAGACTGACTTCTTCTCCCTCTCATGACCTCACCGTTCTTCTTCTTGATGCAGGTTCCAGGGATCATTAAGCTCTGATACCATGTTAAACTTTTGGGTGATCCTCTGTTTTTATCTTGCTCTCTCTATCTCTCACTGATTTGTTAACTTGTTCTAAAGAGAAAAGAGCAAGAAACGTTTTTGTCTTGAAGCTACATTGTTAACATTGATATTTTTTTTTCTTTCACAACATAGACACATATTTATAGTAGCCAAAACAGAGAAGTACTCTCTGTTTTCTCCATACTTTACACAACCAATTTGAGCCACAAAATAACTTCCACCTAGACATGATTAGCTCTGATTTTTTATCTTACAAAACAAGCAACTTCTGAAACTAAAATCATACCAAGTCAAACAGTGAGCTTCAACAACTACTTTGACTTGTTGTACCTTATCTCCTTTCTTTTTCCCACGTTGGTTTTGCTCAATTGGTTTGTTGCTCTAAATTGCATGATTAATCAAAGATCAAATTTCCAACAATTTTGAGTAAACCAAATTAAAAGTCATCTTTACCCCAAAAAAAAAAAATACTTCTGCGATTTGTCATAGATCACAAGTCGAATTTGAAACTTGCTTTTACGTTTCAAACGTTAAGTAAATTTGAATGTTATTTGGTTTTCCAATCATTTCTAATAGTTATTCTCTTGCGGTAGTCTTTGATAATTATTTGTTAAATAAGATATTTTAAACATACTATATGTTTAAATGTCTAAGTGTATGATGTCTATGCCTTTCATATGAATGAATTTATTTTTGAATTTAGGAGTGATATAGTAAACTTCATTTCTGACTTCCTTAGCGGATTATTGACCTCATTTAAATTTGAAACGTATTTCCGGCCAGTTTAACAAATGTTTAAAAATTGCTCATTTGAAAGAAGATTTGTTTTCACAGATAACGATAAAATCTCAAAATGGTAAACATGCAGCTTACATGCCTTAGAGAGAGCACATATATATATATATATATATATATATATATATTTCATAAAAACATGATCACACTGTATTTTTCCCACCAATTTACTTATGATCATTCTTAGTTGAATACAAAAATAAAACATTCCACTTAAAACAAGAGGCAAATAAAAAGTGGCATAAGAAGCTTACATTTTGAAAGTTTTCTCTTATTTAACTTTAATAATGTCACAAAGATGGTAGCCCAAATTTAAAACATGACATAAGAAACTAATAATACAACGCATACATCATGGGAATAAATTAATTTAATAACTTATTTAACAAAGTTAATTATATACAAGAAAAGAACTATAGACAATAAACACAAAATTATATAATTTTTTGCCTCTCTAACTCACTTGACCAAAAATCTATACAAAATTATTGACTACAAAAAATTATAATAAAAGAATAACACCTGCCATATCCGATCGATAAAATAAATAGATCCCTCCCATTCAGATAATTAAACCAAATACAACCCATTCAGATAATTAAACCAAATACAACGTAAAATTAAAACATTTAAGAGTTCACCTCAACGTATTCTCGAATTTTATTTAACAAATTGAAAAAAAAAACCAAATACTCATTATTTCGGAGACAAATACATAAGAAAAAATGGATATGAAACTAATGTCAATCTAAGTCGATTTGGAACTTTGTTTCAAGCTACAAATAGTACACTATATCTTTATGACAAAAGAACAAAAAAACATCAACCCGAAATCAATATTTTTAACGAACACAATACCACAATGAATAAGAAAAACATAAACAAAATTTTTTTTGAATAAATCATTTACAAAAAAATCACCATTCAACCCACATGTAGCGTGGGGAAACCCCTAGTTATGATAATTTTGCCTTCATCTCTATATATGTTATTGATTCTCACTTCCAATGTTTGATAATTTCAAAAATCATGAACAAACCAAAGAACCTTAAAAGTTACTCTAGGGATGAATCTACAGCCCAAACCAATTATGTTGGACTGTGTGATCCTCTATTTATACTAATTTAACATTCTAATTTTTTAAATAAAAAATTATCAGTTCTCATAGTCTAGACGGTTTGATCCTCTATTTATGCTAATTTAAGATTCTAATTTTTTTAATAAAAATTATTAAACCCGGTTTGATGCAGTTCCGGTTCGATACCGATTTTTGATTTTTTGCCAATTCAATCTAGTTTTATATATGGTTTAATTATAATTGGGTTTTAAAGTTAAACCGAACCGGACCAGTAGCCGATTTCCAGATTAATCCGGTCCGACTCCCGGTCGAGTCCGGTTTTAAAAATATTGATTTAAACTAAACATACTCTAGTTAATTAGTTAGATACCTAGTGAGTGAGTATCTAACTAGTGGAGATGCTCTTAGTATACCGCCTAAAATTGCAGACTAAAGAACACAAGTCTAAAGTCTCAACAATCACAATTTTTGCTTTTGAACGAATGAAAATTCGTAGATATGTTTCAGGAAAAAAATCTTAAACTAATTCCTAACACTTGGGAAAACCTTTGACCACAATATTATTATGATTGACTTTCTTTCTTTCTTTCTAATATAGGTTCAACGAATCCAAAGGGATCGCATAAATCACAACGCTCTAATTGATCCACGTGTCGAGATGATCAGATAGTGGGTCCCATATTGACGCTGCACGTTAACGAAGATTGGGCGGCTATGGACTCTCTTGTATATCTCTATATATATATTTACAAACATAAGTAGCAAAGCTTCAAATTCTTAATTGGAAAAAACAAAAAACACAGAAGAAAATCAACGAAATACTAAAAAGTGCAGATATATTACTTATCTCACAGAGAAAGAGAGAGGAGATAAGAAAAAAGAAAATGGGTATCCAAGAACTCGACCCTTTAGCCCAACTGAGCTTACCACCGGGTTTCCGGTTTTATCCGACCGACGAAGAGCTGATGGTTGAATATCTCTGTAGAAAAGCCGCCGGTCACGATTTCACTCTCCAGCTCATTGCCGAAATAGATCTTTACAAATTTGACCCATGGGTTTTACCAAGTTCGGTACCTGAACCAGCCGGTTTATTTATATCTAGACCATAAATCCTTTTTTTTTCTTTTGTTCTTTTTTTTGTTTGTTGTTGTAAATACTCCATCTATTTTTTAAAAAGATTGATGTTTTAAGTTTTTCACACATATTAAGACATTATAAATATTTGTGTCAATTAATTATTTATTTTTATTTTTGACTTACTTTTTTGTACTTTATTTTTTCTAGTTGATTAAAAAACTATTTAATAGAGAGTATATATTTAAATTTCATGTTCTTGTTTGTTTTTTGTGTAGGTAAAGCATTGTTCGGGGAGAAGGAGTGGTACTTCTTTAGCCCGAGGGATAGGAAGTATCCGAATGGGTCGAGACCCAATCGGGTTGCCGGGACGGGTTATTGGAAAGCAACTGGTACGGATAAGATTATCTCAACGGAAGGAAAAAGAGTTGGTATCAAGAAAGCTTTAGTGTTTTACGTTGGAAAAGCACCAAAAGGTACAAAAACTAATTGGATTATGCATGAGTATCGTCTCTTCGAACCCTCTCGCAGAGACGGAAGCACAAAGGTAAACAAGAAAAACTAAATAAAAATATAATTTCACTTCTTGAAAACAATTTTTATTTTATTTTTTTATTTTGTTTTCATTTTTATTTTTTTGCAGCTTGATGATTGGGTATTATGTCGAATATACAAGAAGCAAACAAGTGCACACAAACATGTCTATGATAATCTAATAACAAGTGGTCGAGAATATAGTAATTACGGTTCGTCTACGTCTTCTTCGTCTCATCAATACGATGACGCTCTCGAGTCGTTGCATGAGATCGACAACAGAAGTTTGGGATTTGCCGCTGGTACGTCGAAAGCACTGCTTCATAGACCGGTTTTAACTGAACAGAAAACCGGGTTTCACGGTTTACACAGGGAGCCAAGCTTTGATTGGACAAATCTTGGTGGACATAACTCAATACCGGAACTCAGACCGAGTCATAACGCTCCAAGTCTCCAGAATAACGACGGTGGTGGTTATTTTACCAGTGTGAGGACGAACGAGGAAGGTGGTAGAACGCAGCAACAAGCTGAGGAGATTCGTCGGTTTAGTAACTCGGGTAGGTTGGTTAATCAGAATTTTAGTATTGACCCGGTCAATGGATTTGGGTACTCGGGTCAACAATCTAGTGGGTTCGGGTTTATGTGATTTGTGTGTATGGTGTGTGACGCAATAAAATATAACATAATCTTATTTTTTTATTCGAGTCAGATTGATTAATTAATTATTAATATTAGACTATACCGGTTAATTGGTTAAATTGTTTGTTATTGGTTTGTTGTAAACCGGAACACTTAGCTGTGAATATAAACATTTGTAACAAGCTCATTAATGAAATAACAAGATTTCTTTGGCATTTTCAGTTTTCTCTCGTCTTCTTCGTTTCCTCTAATATGGTATCAAACAAACAGATCGAAAATCTCATGTGATCCTTCATTTTTCCTTTGATTTCTCTTCTTATTGCCCTAGATTGATTGTTGATTCTCACGATCGATCATTTATGTGAAAGATTTTTGGTTATTCCTATTGACCTTAGTACCATCAACATGTGTTAAGCGAAATAAAAGAATAAGACCGGAAAGAAATCAGAGTTGGAATAATTTGGATCGGACGTATCGATTTGCGGGACGATAGAGTCTCGACCTGCCACACGGAGGTCTCGAGGCGCAGATCGAGTTGAGACGCGGATCAGGGTATGAAATGTGTCAGGTCGTCTGTCGGGTCATCTGTGTGGTCGGATAAACGCGCGGGTCAACACGCGGGTAATCCTTAAGTGATCCATGTATCGGATCAACTCGACCCGCAATACGAGTGACATTAAAGACTGCTGGACCCGCGAAACGAAGATTGCCGAGAGGCGGGAAGGAAATGACCGAATTCCGATACGACTGCGTTTTGGTGAAAACACGCGGATCTTATCTGTCATGCGTCCTTATCCTTGGAACGGTCATGCGGTATGGCCACAACCTAATCCGTCCCGCACAAAGGACAATGACCACTTTATGTTGTCATTTTCGTATAACGGCTACAATTTCCTTTTATGGTTCTATTTATTGTAGCTACTTTACCTTTGTAGTTTTTTATCTTGAATAATAATCAAGTTCATACTCTTCTTTATTCTTCATTGTTTCAGAAATCTCTTAAATCTTTCAATCTCTTCTAATCTCTTCATACTTCCTCACAAATTCTTACATGGTATCAGAGTCAGGTTCGATTTTATGACCCCATTCTCCAAAATTTTCATTCTAAAACTCTCGAAATATTCTATAATCTCTCTGGTTACATCTTTGTTTCGAAAAGTTTCAAGATTTCTCATTAAAATCAGTCTCAAATCTCAAAAGCTTCAAGCTTTATCTCAAATCTTTAGTTAAAACATCAAGCCAAGAAGGAGATGGATAACTCAAAGGCATTGGTGGTGCTGGTTATTCTCAAAGGGGATAACTACTTGTTATGATCTAGAACCACGAAGACGGCGTTGTGTGGACGATGTTTGGGGAGCCATGTTGATCTCACTTTCGTGCCAAAGGAGCCAAAACCAGACTTGTCCGATTGATATATTAGGATTTTGGCCTCTTTTACTTAGTGTTTAATATTGTTTTTCGAGTCTTTCTAGTTCTTTTTGTGTCTTTCTCAGGTTCTAGGAGGCTTTGGAGCATGGATTGGAGTTACGGGAGTTCATTGGAGCAAACATGATGAATTTGGAGAAAAAGGCGTTTTCTTATAACCGAGCACCTGCTCGGTCTGGAGCGAGCACCTGCTCGCCCGAAGAATCGAAGATCCAAGAGTCCCTGGAAATGGGACCGACCGGTCCAACCCATGGACCGGTCGGTCCGGACTTGAAGAAGCGAGGCAATGCTCCCTGGAAACTGGACCGACCGGTCCGGTCTCCAGATCCGATTTTAACCTAAAATTAACTATAAATAAGAGGTAGCCACCTCTGAAAAGGGGGATCTGAAACACTATTCTTTACACGTTACTTTTGGAGACTCTTTTCTATTGTTCTACTTTGCTTTTGGATTGCTTGTAACCTTTGGAGAATCATTCCACAACATCTATTGAGAAGAATTCTAATCCGTATTCTCTTTTATATTATGAATTCTCTTGATTGTATTGCTATGTTTGATTCAACCATGTTTGAGTAGTCCATTAGCTAGATTAGGGGATTTCAATGGTGATATAGGATTGATTAGTGACTGAGCCAAATAGGATAGATTATCATTCGTCTTCATCAATTGGAATTCATAATGCTTAGATTAGCCTGTACACCTAATCTATGATTTCAAGTTGAACTTATTCACGACAGTGCTCTAGGTTGCTAGATAAACCATTGGTGAGCAATTGGTGTGTAACCAACGACAATTGATTGTTACCATCAATTGTGAACAAATTGAACCCATTCGATAATGCTTGTCAACATCTCTGAATTCAAACGACAGTTTAGGCATTTAGGTTGTTAGATAAAGATATTGATGCATCACGACAGTGGGGCAATATTACATTTATGTTTGAGTTCTAGACCGCGCTTAAATTGAATCCTGAATAGTTGCTCAGTCTTTAATCCGAAATTACCGGCGAATGACCTTGATCTAGTGCTTTTCTATTATTGAATTTACATTGTTTAATTTGTTGTTTCGTTCACTGTTTCGTTACAACTAATCCCATTTTATCTTAGCTTTAAATTAGAATCTCATAATCTCATAGTGTAACCTTGGTCTCTGTGGATTCGATACCTCATATATTACTGCGATTGTCAGTGCACTTGCGGATTTTATTTGTGGTTAAAACTTATCACATCAAGTTTTTGGCGCCGTTGCCGGGGACCAATTGCGTTACCTTTGAGATTTGATTTTATTTATAGTCTAAGAATTTTGCTAATTTTGTTTTTTTTATTTGTTTTTGCTTTGTGTCAGGTGAGATCTATCAGAACCACCGACGAGCACCTGCTCCGGACCTTATGGTTAATCTCGTGATTTTGAGTCAGGATAATGCTGGTGTTCTCAGAGACCAATATGGTCACTTTTGCAACAAGCAAGGATATATACTGAATGAGGATGGATGTTACTCTTTCATGAAAAACTACGATGCCAGTCGATATCAGAAACCCCCTCAAGTCTCTTTTTACCAATCACCTCCTGCACCGACTGGACAGAGCGAGTTAGTAAGTATGCTAAAACAGATGATTAAAGAACAACAGAGGACCGCAGAGTACTGGGGTGGGAAATTTGAAGCACCAAGCTCTCAAGATAAGGAGCTGGACATTCGGGTTGCGCAAAGTGCTAGTGGGACATTTGCATCGATCGATGCACCCTTTCATCGATCAATACAGCTCGAATTCTCAGAATCCGTGGAACACGAAACGGACATACTGATCGATACCCCAGCTGCATCGATCGACGCAAGTTCGTCACAGGAGAGATTGAGCATGGAAACCCCAAAACCAATTCTTGAGCGAGTCCACATGCCTAAGGTATCGCACCCTCGACCACCTAAACATCTCATGGACCCCATATCTCCGAAGCAGCTGCTTGGATTTCAGAAGATGGTACGAAGGATTCCACATGCACTAACCTTTGAAAAAGCTATAGAGTACCGCCCTCTGCTAAGTCACTTTCGAGATTGCAGAGAAAGTATAGAAGAGATCAAAATACTGTTTCTCGAAGCAAGACATACACCACCGCTGAAGAAATTGGACATGCAAGTGGCTCAAACGACTGAAGCTATTAAGAGACCGGCTGGAACTCTTCCCGGACACAGTGAGGTGAATCCTAGGAAGGAGGATCAGGTAAATACTGTTGAGTTGAAGAGTGGACAGTTGTTGGTACCGCCTACAATCACAACCTCCCACGCGAAGGCTAAGGAGAAAGTTACCGAGTATCAGGCTCAAGAAAGTGATTTTTCCGAGGATGATATGCATAAGGAGATTGGTTCAAGCTGAGGGATACACCAGGATGCTGTTCCAATCGATGTTGAGTAAAAATCCCTGCGAGCACCTGCTCCTTCTGCCGAGCACCTGCTCGCACAGGGTGCTCCCACGAAAATTCCAGGAACTCGCCTGAGCTAGTACCTAGAATGCCTTACCCAGTACCTCCCAAGAAATCTAGGAAAGATTTGGAGGATGCTAAGTGTAAGGAGATGCTGAAAGACTTGACGGTGAAGCTTCCTTTGGTTAATGCCGTGCAAACGACACCATCACTCAAGAGGTCTATAAAGCTTCATGTAGGCATTATCGAGGATTTGCACGTCCCTGATCCCCATGATCCAGACCCCAAGCCTCCTGAACACAATGAGACAGAAGTAGTTGAGATGTCAACTAAGGAAGCAGCTACACCTGGTAGTTGCCAAAAGCGGAAATTTCATGACATAACACTTCATCCACCTCTCAAGCGGATTAGAGCCGACTCAGGAGCTGTTGTCATCCCCACCGCTGCATACATGATTGATCCTGGAGATACTTATGGGGTGTACTCCAGAGGACCGAGACCACCACCTGAGCAAAAAGCGAAATTGGATGAGCTTTACGAAGAAAATCCAACTTTGACAATGAAAGACCTAGCAATGATGATCCGAGTAAATATTATCTCACACCGGGCATCACTTGAAGGAAGGGAGCTCACGTCCGATGAGATAATGGTAGCTAATGCTCTTGAAAAGGTAATATATTGGGTTCCACCAACTCAACTAACCCAATTAGAAGGTACATACGGCTCATCTTTTGAATTTCATGATAATGAGGATATTCACATGCCTTGTAGTGAAGATGAAACTTCTAATTTGGATACTCTCGAGCTCATTGATGAATGTTATGATTTGATAGGTGAAACTCAAAGACTAGATACTCTAAGAGTAGAAAAACTTGCTAGGGACTATCATGAAGTATGCTTTGATATCAATTCTTTGTGTGCTTTAAGTGTTCACGATCTCGAGTTTAGGTTTTCAATGCTAGAGGAACCTAGATCATTTCTAGAAAAAACTGATTTAGGGGATATGGTTGATGTAAATGATCTCTTGAATGAGATGGAGGACCCTGAGGTAGAGATAGATTCTAGGAATGAGAACTTTGTGTTTTACATAATAGATGGGGATGAAGTTAACTATTTTGTGAAGAACTCGTTTAAACCAGAAGTTAACTTTATCTTTCCATTTAATGCATTTGATTCACATGAGCATCTAACCAAGGAGGATTTCAAGATATATGCAACATTTGCAGTAAAATCCCTTGATGAGAGTTTTACCTTTTTACCATGGATGTGTTCTCTTGCATTCTTTGTTCATGTTCATAATAGGAGAAGGACCAAATATGCATTGGTTCAACCTTTTGATTCTCATGATTAACCTTGTGTTGATCAGTCAAGCTAAAGACTTAAAACAAGCGCTTGATGGGAGGCAACCCATCGGTAAGGTTTCTTGTACATAATTCGACTTTTATTTTCTTTTATTACTAACATTTTACTTGTGTTTTCAGTACTTGAACTTAATAAAAAAAAAAAAAAAAAAAAAGGAAGGAATTTTAATCGAGCAACCGCTCAAACAGGCGCGAGCACCTGCTCAATATCGGGACAAGGCGTTGCCAAGTCTCTGGAAATAAGACCGGTCGGTCCCATCGACAGACCGGTCGATCAAGAGCATTCAAGGGATCGGAGAAGCCCCTGGAAACGCGACCGGTCGGTCCCACGTTCTATCTGGAGCACCTCAAGTCTCTGGAAATGAGACCGGTCGGTCCCATATACGGACCGATCGATCCCATACGCGGATCAGAACACGCGCAGCCTCTGGAAACCCGACCGACCAATCCAGTATCGGGACCGGTCGGTCCCGTGCCCGCGAACCCAATCCGACTTTCCTTTTCCTTTACGAAAAAAAAAAAAAAATTTCTTTTTACTAACAATTACTCTTTTCTTTTTGCAGAGATCGAGCACCCCCTCCCCTCATCACGTCGCAACCCTAGTTTCCCATCGCTTTCATCACTCCCCATCGCCAAGCTTCTAATCGGTGATATCTTTCCTACCCTTCTATCCATCACTGTACTATCCATTTTATTTTTATTGTGTCGCCAATCTCTTGAACTTTTTCACACCGGGGACGGTGTGATTTAAGTCCGGGGGAGCGGTCTTGTTGTTGTGTCTGCTTTTGAGTTTGATTTTAGTTTTTCTTGAGTTTGCTTTTGAGTTTATCGAGTCAATAAGAGGTTGTTTGGAAATGGAATTATGAACTTGATCTATTGGATTTATGTTCGGACTAGGGATTACTTGTATGATTCACAGCTTGGCCAAAGTATTGTTTCGAGCACCCCACATCTCTGCCGAGCACCTGCTCGTGCAGGGTGCTCCCACGACAGGTTATGGGTAGATTTAAAATTTCCCCCAAAGCTCATACCTATCGGAAATTAGGCTGATCCAATGTCATCTCAAATCCCTATTTGATATTTAATCTTGACTTTTAATTTCTTTCTCAGGGTTTTGATGTTCATTGGGCAAGACTTTTCCCGACCGTATAAGACACATCAACTTTCCAACAATACACTCTTTCCTCTCTAACTTTTGAATCATTTAACTTTTAAATTCTCCCCTTATAAAAAAAAAAAAAAAGAAGAGAAAAGATAAATAAAGGGGGAGAAATTCAAAGCAACATGCCCAAGTGACCCTAAGGATTATGCGTAAACCCGTATATCTTTAGTGACCTCAGGAGAGCATGTTGTAAGGGAAACTAAAAGGATCTAAGTGACCCAAGGGACTATGCGTAAACCCGTGTATCCTTTGCGATCTTATGGAAATTCGTCCCATTAAAAAACCTCAAAGCAATATGCCCAAGTAGCCAAGGGATGATGCGTAAACCCGTGTCTCTTTTGTGACCTCACGGAAAGCATGTTGTAAGGGAAACTAAAAGTTTTGAGTGAACCAAGGGATGATGCGTAAACCCGTATCTCCTTTGTGACCTCATTAGATTCGTCCCATGAGAAAAAAATAAAAATAAAAATAATAATAATATAAAAAAAAAAAAAAAAATTTGAGAAAAAGAGTATACGGGAGAGGGTCTTGGTTAGGAGAAGTCGGCACCCCTTGAAATGATTCCCCTTGGGTAAGATCACTGCACTTTCATTTTCATTAATTGATTAAGAGATGATATTGAGGATTCCAAAGTTTTGCTAAGTTGTGAGTGAATAAGGTTAGGTTGTGGTACATGTTCTAAGGCCAAGTGATGAAAGTATGAAGTCCAGAGTTTTTTCCAACAAGCGAGTGAATTCCATGTGATTTTCAGACACTCTTCTGTTCTTGATCTTGTTTTGTTTGAGGACAAACAAAGGTCTAAGTCCAGGGGAGTTGATATATTAGGATTTTGGCCTCTTTTACTTAGTGTTTATTATTGTTTTTCGAGTCTTTCTAGTTCTTTTTGTGTCTTTCTCAGGTTCTAGGAGGCTTTGGAGCATGGATTGGAGTTACGGGAGTTCATTGGAGCAAACGGGATGAATTTGGAGAAAAAGGCATTTTCTTATAACCGAGCACCTGCTCGGTCTGGAGCGAGCACCTGCTCGCCCAAAGAATCGAAGATCCAAGAGTCCCTGGAAATGGGACCGACCGGTCCAACCCATGGACCGGTCGGTCCGGACTTGAAGAAGCGAGGCAATGCTCCCTGGAAACTGGACCGACCGGTCCGGTCTCCAGATCCGATTTTAACCTAAAATTAACTATAAATAAGAGGTAGCCACCTCTGAAAAAGGGGATTTGAAACACTATTCTTTACACGTTACTTTTGGAGACTCTTTTCTATTGTTCTACTTTGCTTTTGGATTGCTTGTAACCTTTGGAGAATCATTCCACAACATCTATTGAGAAGAATTCTAATCCCTATTCTCTTTTATATTATGAATTCTCTTGATTGTATTGCTATGTTTGATTCAACCATGTTTGAGTAGTCCATTAGCTAGATTAAGGGATTTCAATGGTGATTTATGATTGATTAGTGACTGAGCCAAATAGGATAGATTATCATTCGTCTTCATCAATTGGAATTCATAATGCTTAGATTAGCCTGTACACCTAATCTATGATTTCAAGTTGAACTTATTCACGACAGTGCTCTAGGTTGCTAGATAAACCATTGGTGAGCAATTGGTGTGTAACCAACGACAGTTGATTGTTACCATCAATTTTGAACAAATTGAACCCATTCGATAATGCTTGTCAACATCTCTGAATTCAAACGACAGTTAGGCATTTAGGTTATTAGATAGAGATATTGATGCATCACGACAGTGGGGCAATATTACATTTATGTTTGAGTTCTAGAACGCGCTTAAATTGAATCCTGAATAGTTGCTCAGTCTTTAATCCGAAATCACCGGCGAATGACCTTGATCTAGTGCTTTTCTCTTATTGAATTTACATTGTTTAATTTGTTGTTTCGTTCATTGTTTCGTTACAACCAATCCCATTTTATCTTAGCTTTAAATTAGAATCTCATAATCTCATAGTGTAACCTTGGTCTCTGTGGATTCGATACCTCATGTATTACTGCGATTGTCTGTGCACTTGCGGATTTTATTTGTGGTTAAAACTTATCACATCACTGATAAAGAACCAGCCTTGAAGGAGAAGGAAGCCAAGTGGTTTTAAGAAGATCAAACCGTTTTGGCGATTCTCTAAGATGGTCTTGAACCGGCTATCCTCGAGGCCTAATCCTACTGTGACACCGCTCACGGGCTGTGGGAATCTTTCAAGAACGTTTATGGAAACATCTCAAATTTGTCCCGAGTTTACGAAGTTAAGAAAGCCCATCAACAATCTCCATCAAGAGGATATAGAGTTTACTAAGCATTTCAGGAAATATAGATCTCTTTGAGCTGAGGTTGAAATGCTTAGACCTAGTTTAATCGATCCAACGGTCCTCAACGAGAGAAAGGAACAAGATAATGTATTCGGTCTCCTCCTTACCTTGAATCCCACCTTCAATGATCTCATCAAACACATTCTCCGATCGGATAAGCTCCCTAACCTAGATGATATTTGCTCTCAAATCCAAAGGGAACAAGGACCTCTTGGTCTCTTTAGTGGTAAGGGGGAGCTTCCGATGGCAAATAAAGGCACATACAAGTTTAATGATAAGCAATCCAAGTATTGGTGCGACCATTGCAAGAGGAAGGGTCATTCTAAGGAGAAATGTTGGCTTATTCGTCCACATCTCAAGGAGCGTTTCTACAGCAACCGAGCAAGGGAAAATGACCGTGGAAGAGACCCAAGGGCCAACTACACAACCACCAAGGCTGATCAACACCGTTCTGGATCATCCAAACAAGGAGATTAAGCGAATCAATGGGATTACGTGAAATAATCCGACTTGGAGGCTCTAATCAAATCATTTGCATTTCTCAAGGAATCTGGTAAAATCTTCTATTCCTGTAGGCCGAGTAATTCTTTTGTGGTTGATTCGGGTGCTTCTCATCATATGATAAGTAACTTGAATTTGCTTGAGAACTTAGGACCATCTAAGGTTAATGTGATGATTGCAAATGGTGATAATATACCAATTAAAGGAATTGGGAACTTGAATCTATTTAACAAAAGCTCTAAATCGTTTTATGTACCGAATTTTGAATCAAATTTACTTTCGGTTAAAATAACAACAAAAGATTTGAATTGTTATGCAATCTTTGGTCGTAATGATGTCCATTTTCTAGATATTGAATCCGGAAAGATTATAGGAGGAGGTGGTACAAAGGATGAACTCTATATTCTACAAGATTTATCACCAAGCTCATCTAGTTCTTTTTCATTTCAATCTTGCATAGGAGTTGCTAATAATGCTATTTGGCATGCTAGATTAGGTCATCCTCATTCTCGTGCTTTTGAAATAATGCTTCACAATGTTTCCTTTGTATTCTTGGAAAACATTGCAAAACCGTATTTTCTAAATCTTCGACTATGTATGAGAATTGCTTTGATTTGGTTCATTCGGATGTTTGGACTTCACCTTGCATATCTAGATATAATAATAAATATTTTGTTACATTTATAGATGGGAAATCAAAATATACATGGGTTACTCTCTTACCATCTAAAGATCGTGTTATTGATGCATTCATGAACTTCCAAAATTACATTGCTAACCAATATAATGCCAAGATTATAATGGTAGGGGAATGCACGAGTAACCGCTTCAAAGAACATTTTTTAAAGCATGGCATCATGTATCAAACAAGTTGTCCATATACCCCACAACAAAATGGTGTGGCCGAACGGAAGAATCGACATTTAATGGAGGTTTCAAGAGCCATGATGTTCTACATGAACGTTCCTAAGAGATTTTGGGGAGATGCGGTGATGATGGCGTGTTACTTGATCAACCGAATCCCAACCAAAATCCTAGAGGATATTTCTCCTTTTGAGGTACTCAACAAAACTAAACCCTTTATTGAGCATCTAAGAGTTTTTTGGTGTGTTTGTTTTGTACTAGTTTCCGGAGAGTTAAGAACGAAGCTAGACGCTAAGAGCACAAGGTGTGTGTTTCTTGGATAATCAACGACTCAAAAGGGATATAAGTGCTATGAGCCGACTACAAGGGGAACGTTCGTGTCAAGAGATGTAAAGTTTATGGAAGATCAAAGCTACTATGGGGCCAAGGATAGAGAAGACTTGAAGGAGTTTACCACATCCTCTGATTACAACTCAAACTTGCGGTTCCTTCTTCAACACCTCGGAAATCAAGAAAAACCAGTGCAAGAAGAAGATTCTCTTAGGGGGGAGGGGGGGGGGGGGGGGGGGGGGGTGGTACAAGAAGAAGCCCAAGTCTAAGAAGAAGATCAAGAGCCAATTATTGATAGTGATAATGGAAATGAACCGATCAATGAGGAAGCCATATTGGAACCGGTTAGTGAAGAGGAACCAAGTGAGCCGACTGGTCGAAGAAGTACAAGACTCAAAAAAGATCCATCCACATGGATGGAAAATAGAGTTTACTACAACTATGAAGCCGTGACTCACCCTATTCAAGTGGTTTATCCGCTCGCCCTCTTGCCTTCTGATCATCAATCATTTCTTGTGAAAATTGACGAACACACAATTCTGAAAACCTATGAAGAAGCCATGGAAGATGAGCATTGGGTGGAAGTTGTTGATGATGAAGTAGGGGCCATGGTAAAGAATCACACTTGGGATGAGGCGGATCTTCCATTCGGGAAGAAAGCGGTTAGTTCTAAGTGGGTGTTTACTATAAATTACTTGAGCAATGGAGATCTTGAGAGGTACAAGGCTAGATTGGTGGGTAGAGGATTCACACAAACTTATGGAGATGACTATACGGATACGTTTTCTCCAGTAGCTAAGTTACATAAGTTGAGAGTTGTGTTTTTTTTGCGGTCAACTTGGATTGGGAGTTGTGGCAAATTGATGTTAAGAATGCATTTTTACAAGGGGATCTTGAAGAAGAAGTGTATATGACACCACCTCCCAGTCTTGAGAACTCTATAGCTCCCGGGAAAGTTCTTAGGCTAAGGAAAGCCATCTATAGTCTCAAGCAATCCCCAAGAGCTTGGTACAGGAAATTTAGCTTTACACTCAAGGAAAGAGGCTTCAAGAAATGTGAGTTAGACCGTACCCTCTTCACGCTTCAAGGACCAAAAGGGATTGTGGTTGTGTTGATCTATGTGGATGATATGATCATATCCGAAGATGATAACGAAGGCATTCAAGACACCAAGGACCATCTTAAGCCGATATTTGAGATTAAAGATCTTGGGGAGTTAAAATAATTCCCTGGTATTGAGGTGTGTAGATTCAAGAATGGTTTGCATTCTCACAAAGGAAGTAATACGCTCAATTTACTCAAGGAGATGGGTAAACTAGGAGCTTAACCGGCAAAGACACCACTTGAAGAAGGCTACAAGCCGATCGAAAGGGGGAGCAAGAAGATGAGCTCTATGAGGATCCCTCAAAATGTAGAAGACTTGTCAGAAAGTTGATTTATTTGATACTTACAAGACCAGACTTGTGCTTTGCGGTGAACCAAGTAAGCAAGTTTATGAAAGCACTAAAGGTTTACCATTGGAACATCGTGGAAAGGATACTTAAGTATCTCAAAGGGAGTCCCGGTCAAGGAATTTGGATGGGAAGGAATGAGAGCACCGATGTGGTTAGCTATTGCGATGCGAATTGGGCCAGAGATAGAGATGATAGAAAGTCTACAACCGGTTATTGAACTTTCATTGGAGGTAACTTGGTGACTGGGAGAACAAAGAAGCAAATGTCGGTTTCATGCTCGAGTGCGGAGACCAAGTATAGAGCAATGAGGAAGTTAACCAATGAGCTCACATGGTTGAAAGGCATCCTAGAACACTTGGAAATTGAGTGAACTAAACCGATCACCATGCATTGTGATAATCAAGCCGCTATACATATCGCGACCAATTCGGTATTCCATGAGAGAACCAAGCACATTGAGATTGATAGCCTCAAAGTTTGGGAGAAGATAGAGCTACCATTTTATACAAGAAGCAAAGATCAATTGGCGGACGTCTTTACCAAATCTGCAAGTCTCAAGGTTTGTACTCATATCTATGGCAAACTGGGACTTGCGCATTTGACCCATCAATGAAAAGACCCCTTGCTTGCAATCATCACACTCTTTTTCTTTTAGCAAAGTTTTGCCCCACGTGGTTTTCTTTGTTAAGTTTTTTAATGTGGTGATAGTTGTAAGTTTCCAAGTTAAGCATAAATTCTTTATGTTTAACTTGAGGGGGAGTATTGACCTTAGTACCATCAATATGTGCTAAGGGAAATAAAAGAATAAGACTAGTAAGAAATCAGAGTTGGAATAATTTGGATTAGACATATCGACCCGCGGATCGGATCCTTCGAGATGCGGGACGATATAGTCTTGACCCGCAACACGAAGCTCTCGAGCGTGGATCAAGTAGAGACACAGAACAGGGTATAAAGTGAGTCAGGTCATCTGTTGGGTCGAATAAATGTGCGGGTCAACACGCGGGTTATCCTTAAGTGATCCGTGTATCATATCTACTCGACATGCAGTACGAATGGCATCGAAGACTCCTCGACCTGCGGAACGAAGATTGCCAAGACGTGGGAAGCAAAGGACCGAGTTTTGATACGACTGCATTTTGGTGAAAATACGTGGTTCTTATCTGTCCCGTGTCCTTGTCCTCGGAACGGTCATGTGAAAAGGTCACGTACGGATCCGTCCCGCACAAAGGACAAAGACCACTTTATGTTGCCATTTTTGTATAACGGCTACAATTCCCTTTAATGGTTCCATTTAATGTAGCTACTTTACCATTGTAATCATTTATCTTGAATATTAGTCAAGTTCATACTCTTCCTTATTCTTCATGGTTTTAGAAATCTCTTAAGTCTTTCAATCTCTTCTAATCTCTTTTACTTCGAGCACAAATTCTTATAATTCTCCCAAGAATCACAAATTTCACTTTATATCTTCGATTTGAGGTACAATGGCTCGGACGTCGTATATCCTATCGTGTTGGTGGCAGAGCTTTGTCGGCAAGGAGATCTTCGATTACTAAAGATTCACCGCCAAATTCTCCAACACCATCGCCGTTCTCTGTTTTTGATTACCGTTATAGTATTCACTCACCATTTTATCTCACAAATGGCGATAATCCAGGTGTTTCTCTAATATTTGAAGTTCTCGATGAATCTAATTACTATAATTGGCGTATTACTATTACTATTGCTCTAGATGCAAAGAACAAATCGTTTTTATCGATGGCTCTATTGTTAGACATCCTAAATCAGATCTGAATTTCTGGATTTGGTGTAGATGTAATTCTACGGTGAAATCTTGGTTGCTTAATTCTATTTCGAACAAAATCTATAACAGTATATTGCGATTTAGTGATGCCTCTGAGATTTGGAAGGATTTAATGGCTAGATTTCACATCACCAATCTTCCCATATCTTATTAGCTCTCGCAACAGATTTGGTCACTTCAACAACGTGCTCTGGATCTTTCTACTTACTTTACTAAACTAAAGACTTTATGGATGAATTAGATGGAGCTAATTGCGTTGATACTTTTCATCACTGTGATTGCTGCAAAGTTATGGATACCAAGGTTGATAATGCTAATGTTATTAAATTCTTAGCTGGGTTGAATGATTCTTATAGTGTTATTCGGAGTAAGATTGTCATGACAAAGCACATTCCAGATCTTTGTGAGAACCAATGGAAATGCTTTAACCTCAGAATCCTGGATCATAGGCAGTGGTTCTATGCATCATGTCTGTCATGATCCAGCTTTATTTCATACTCTTCCTGCTTCATTAAACAAATAAGTGACTTTGCCTACTGGTTTGGGAGTGGCAATTGATGGTATTGGAACTGTCAGGCTGAATGAGTCTTTGATCTTGAATAATGTTCTACATATTCTAGATTTCAAGCTTAATCTACTCAGTGTAAGTCAATTAACCAAGGATTTAGGCTTTCGAGTTGTGTTTGACCCCCATTCTTGTTTGATCCTACCAATGGGTTGACGATTGGTCAGGGTGATCAGATCTCAAATCTCTATTTCCTAGATGTAGATTCTCTCACAGAATCTTCTTTATCATCTTCATATTTTTGTTCCAATGTTGTTGCTGATTCAGCCATTTGGCACAATAGACTAGGTCATCCATCTTGTAACGCCCGCGAACCAAAAATGTGTTTTTTGGTGCGTGTATCGATCGACACATCCAATTTGGAGTCAATTTTAGTTCAATTTTTAATTGTTGATTTGACCGGTTTGGGTTAGGGAAACCCTAAAGTCTCTTCTACAAACTCGAGCAGCCCGTGTTTTGATCAGAAAAAGAGGGGTTTGGCTGATTTAGAGAGAAAAGAGAGAGTTATAGATTGTTCTTGAGGTGTGGTCAAAAGGTTAAGTTTCCGTTGGATTCTTAGTGAAAGAGAAGAGTTTTGTAGCTCGTTAGTGTGTGAAGGGCCCTAGTTTCGTGATTGTCTATGTTCTCATCCTTAAATCCATCAAGAATCGAGGTGATTGCACGACCGTGGCTTATCTAAGCCAATAAAATATCTTTGGCGCTTGATCTTGTGTGTTTTGTGAGGAATTGAATAATGGAATTGTGTTCTATGTATTTCCTGGTTGTTTTGGTATGTATTGGTGTTTTTAACGTGCATATGATTGGATGTAGGAGCCTGGAATCGAACCGTGATAGGAGAAGTTCAGACACAAGGAATGTGTCGATCGACACCCACCTTGGTGTCGATCGACGCCAGGTGTAACATCCGCGAAGTGAATCAGTTGCTTTCAGTGCTCGTGTCGAGCGACACAGGGGTGGTGTCGATCGACATGAAGGTTTAAGGTGTGTCGATCGACACGGTCTGTGTGTCTCTCGACACGTGGTTTCGCCGAACCGGGTAATTAACTTTTTAATTACGGGTTTTGGCTCGGTTTAAGGATGTTAAGCCCTAGGTTTCAGAATATAAACTCGTGGAATCGTGGCCGCGTGCTACAATAGAGAAAAATCAATTTTTGAGAGTTGAGAGAGAGATTGGTGTTTTGGTGAGAATTGTTGCAAAGAAATTCTCCCAAAACCGTTTAGTTATAGTGCTAGGCTTTTCTCTTGTTGTGTCGTCGTGTTTCTGAGCGTAGAGGGTCTGATTCGTGGTTGTTTAATTCTGTTCCGTAATCTTTTCAATCCTAAAACCCGAGGTGAGTTCACGACCATAAGTTTCTAGGCAATGATGGTTTGATTGAAGTTTGTGTGATGGATTGATGTGTGAAACGTGCTAGGGTAATTCCTGTGTGTTCTGTGAATGGTATATGTGTTGATCGTTGCAGGTTTTGCGACTCATATCCATCAGAATCAAGTTGAGAGAGGAGAAACTTGTTTCCGACGCGATACAGAGGCGTATCGATCGACACGAGTGCAATAGTCATGTCGATTACTCGACATGGGTACTTGAGTCGTGTCGATCGACACCTTGCTGGTGTCGCTCGCCACGACCAGTTTGTGTTCCCGAAATGTTTTAAAAATTCCATAATGTGTTTGTGGTGAATTGTGATATTAAATTGTTGTTTGTGTTATTGCCTGAGCCTGCTTGTTACGCCAGTTGATGGTGTGACCGGCTCACTAAGTATTTATGAAATACTTATGCAACTCTTATTACCATGTGTTTCAGGTAAAAGAAACATGTGATCACAGAATCAAGGCCGGTGAAGAGGATAATAGGTTGTTTTATCTGTTTTCGTTTTGTCTAGTGAACCTGGTGTTTAGGTTGCTAGAGATTGTATTTATTACTGAATTGAAGTTGAATTGTTGAATTGATAATTTGGGGTATTGGTTATTTATTGAATTATTTTTGTGAGAATTCCGCAACTGTTAGAAATAACCGTAGAGAATTAGCATTTATGAGAATATTTAATTTGGGTTACTAAAAAAAAAAGGGTTGGTTGTTTCACCAGGTGGGGGCCGATCGACGCCAATATTTAATGTTTCATTTTTCCATAATTACTTGTTTGTGTTGTCATTATATTTTATATGGTTTATGTGTATAGCAGATAGACGGAATGACTGTCTCACTGAGTACTTGTGATAATATTCAAGCATCTCTTTTATCCATGGGATGCAGGTAACTATGATCGTGAAATCCTACAGACGAAGAGAGGATGATAAGGACTTGGTTTATGTGTTTTATTTATTGAGTTGTTTAGAACATGGTTAAGTTGCTAGTTTATTGGAAATGATAAGTTGGTTTATGGAATTGAGGATTTGCTTGGATCTATGGATTAATAGATTTAGTTTCGGTTTAAATTGGTTTTGTTGATTTCTGCTAGTTTTGTGTTTAATTGCTCGTTAAATTGGCTGAGTTGAGAATTAAATATTTATGGAAATATTTAATTTGGATTTAATAAATAAATAAATAAAAACAGCGGCTAGTATTGAGCATTGGAAATAAAATATCGTGGGTAAAATACCCATTGTAAAATAAACGGAAGAAAACAAAAGACGGATGGACGGACACGCAGATCGGGAATCATCGATCCGCGGTATGTGAATCCTCGACCTGCAGTACATGCAACATCGAGGCACGGTATGCGGGTCTGCGTATCGGAAGGCAACGAGATGTTGACTAGTACACCGGTATTGGCATTACCCGAGCCGGGAAAGCCTTATAGTACACTGATGCTTCAGGAGTTGGTCTGGGTTGTGTTCTGATGCAAGGTCATCGCGTATACTTCGAGGCAGTTGCACGGTAATGAGCGTAATCGCCCTACGCATGATCTAAAGATTTAGAGATCTTACCTTTACGGTGGGAAGGTGCAGAATATTACGGATCAAAAGAATCTGCAACATATTTTTACTCAACCGTTGCTGAATATGAGACAGAGGCGTTGGGTTGAGTTGTTGGTGGATTACGATCAGGAGATTATTTACAATATGGGTAAGGCCAATTAGGTGGTTGATGCTCTGAGTCGGAGGAGAGATGATTCGATTCGGGAGCAGGAGGTCGAGGACTTAGTGGGCGAGATTAGCACCTTGCGGTTATGTGCTATTTTGCAGGAGCCTTTGGGGTTAGAGGCAGTTGATCAGACAGATCTTCTAAGTAGGATTCGAGTAGCTCATGAGAGTGATCAAGCTTTGATTGAGGCGTTAAGGGCCAATAGTTCTGAGTATCAAGTCTTTTCGAATGGGATAATTCTGGTTCGCGGGCGGGTTTGTGTGCCTAAGGACGTGAGTTTGAGGCAGATTCTGCGAGAGGCTCATGCGAGCAAGTTTTCGATTCATCCGGGTGCGACCAAGATGTACCATAATCTTAAGCAGTATTATCATTGGGTCGGGATGAAGAAAGATGTAGTTGACTTGGTCGCGAAGTGCGATACCTGCATGTTAGTGAAGGCAGAGCATCGGGTTCCGGGAGGGAAGTTACAGAGTTTACCCATTCCTGAGTGGAAGTGGGATATGATCACTATGGATTTTGTAGTCGGATTACCTAACTCAAGGACCTATGATACGATCTGGGTGATAGTGGACCGGTTGACTAAATCTGCACATTTTTCTAGCCATTAAGAAAATCGATGGAGCTGCGGTTTTGGCAAAGAAGTTTGTGCGAGAGATTGTGAGGGTGCATGGGGCGCCAGCCAGTATTTTGTCAGACCAGGATCCTACGTTTGCGTCTGAGTTTTGGGGAGCTTTTCTGACAGAGATGGGCACTAGAGTGCATATGAGTATAACGTATCATCCGTAGACTGATTGTCAGTCGGAGAGGACTATTCAAACTTTAGAGGATCTGTTGAGGATGTGTATGCTGGATTGGGGTGGTCACTGGGCTGATCATATGTACGTGGCTGAGTTTGCTTATAACAACAGCTTTCAGGCGAGTATTGGGATGGCTCCATATGAGGTGTTGTATGGGAGGCCATGTAGGACACCTTTATGGTGGACCCAAGTGGGGGAGAGGAGCATTCTTGGTGCGAGTTTTGTTTAGGAAACAACGGAGAAGATCCGTGTTTTAAAGCTGAATATGAAAAAGGCTCAGGATCGGCAGAGGAGTTATGCCGATAAGCGGTGGAGAGAGCTTGAGTTTACAGTTGGAGATCGTGTGTATCTCAAGATGGCTATGTTAAGGGGTCCTAATAGATCCATAGCAGAGAACAAGCTGAGTCCGCGGTTTATGGGTCCGTTCCCGGTAGTGGAGTGAGTTTGACCGGTGGCGTACCGGTTAGAGTCATCTCCAATCATGAAGGCATTTCATAAGGTGTTCCATGTGTCGATGTTGAGGAAGTGCATGCATGGGTCAGAGGAGTTAGTGGCTAAGATCCCGGAGGATCTGAGGCCTGATTTGACAGTTCCGACAGTTCCGGTGAGGATTCTCGAGAAGCGAGAGAAGGTTCTGCGTCGGAAGAGGATACCCTTGCTGACAGTCATTTGGGACTGTAGCGGTACAGAGGATGAAACTTGGGAGCCTGAGGCAAAGATGAAGTTGAAGTTCAGGAAGTGGTTCGACATGCAGGTCGCAGCTTGAGCTTACTTTTATCTTTGTGGTTCCAGATTTTGTTTTAGCTTGTTCACTATTGTGGTTTTATTTTATATATTTTTCGTTTCGTTGTAACGATATACATTTTTGGAAATTTATAAGATGAAGTTTCCTTATTTATTTCCAGTGCTATTATAAGATTGAGGTTCTTATAAGGTTTGTGTTTCGGGTGACCAGTGAGGGTCGTGTTTTGGATAATATTATGGGTAGGGGATATCGAGTTTAGCCATGTAGGGCAGATCTAGTCTTAAATGTTTATTTACGTTTTAGAATTAGTACTCTAGGAACAGTAGTGTTCCCGAATAGCTCATTACAGTTTTGAGGAGACGTGTGGGTCTCTGATGGGTACTTACCGGTGACGGGTGGGTCTCGGTGTAGTATGGCGAGATGCTTACTTAGGATGTGACGCATGGGTCTCAGGTTAAGTATCAGGAGGCGGGTGGGTCCCTTGAGAGGAATGTGTTCCTCTGCATTTCTTTTGGAGAGTGTGGTTCTCCGGAGATTTATTCGAGATGGGTGGGTCTCATGATAACTCTAGAGAGAAGGCATTTCCCGAAATTACCATGGGTGGTTGGTATTGGTGGTTGGTTGCTAAAGGATGCGTCTTGAGAGCGAGATGGTGTGATAATGAGTTTAGAGTAGTTAATGTCTGAAAAACGTGTTTATAAACATAGGACTAGATATAAGTTCAAGGATTGGGTGAGGATCTCTAGTGGATTTTTTGCCAAGTGGGGCCAAGTTTTGGCATTGAGTAGACGTGTTTATGGGGATTCAAGGTCGAATCCAGATTAGTGGGGGAGAATTGTAACATCCGCAAAACTGAATAAGTGGTTTTCAGTGCTCGTGTCGAGCGACACAGGGGTGGTGTCGATCGACACAAAGGTTTATGGTGTGTCGATCGACACGGTATGTGTGTCACTCGACATGTGGTTTTGCCAAACAGGGTAAATTACGGTTTTTGGTTTGGTTTAGGGATTTTAAGCCCTAGGTTTCAGAATATAAACTCGTGGAATCGTGGCCGTGTGCTACAGTAGAGAAAAATCAGAGTTTTTGAGAATTGAGAGAGAGATTAGAGTTTTGGTGAGAATTGTTGCAAAGAAATTCTCCTGAAACCGTTTAGTTAGAGTGCTTGGTTTTTATCTTGCTGTGTCGTCGTGTGCCTGAGCGTAGGGGGTCTGATTCGTGGCTGTTTAATCTTGTTCCGTAATCTTTTCAATCCTAAAACCCGACGTGAGTTCGCGACCATAAGTTTCTAGGCGATGATGGTTTGATTGATAATTGTGAGACGTTTGTGTGATGGGTTTCTGTGTGAAACATGCTATGGTTATTGCTGTGTGTTCTGTGAATGGTATATGTGTTGATCGTTGCAGGTTTTGCGACTCATATCCGTCGGAATCAAGTTGAGAGAGGAGAAACTTGTTTCCGACGCGATACAGAGGCGTGTCGATCGACACTAGGAGAGTGTAGCTCGAGACGACCAGTTTGTGTTCCAGAAATGTTTTAAAAATTCCATAATGTGTTTGTGGTGAATTGTGATATTAAACTGTTGTTTGTGTTGTTGCCTGAGCCTGCTTGTTATGCCAGTTGATGATATGACCGGCTCAATAAGTATTGATGAAATACTTACGCAACTCTTATTACCATGTGTTGTAGGTAAAAAAAATGTATGATCGCAGAATCAAGACCCGTGAAGAGGATGATATGATGTTTTATTTGTTTTCGTTTTGTCTACTGAACCTAGTGTTTAGGTTGCTAGAGATTATATTAATTACTGAATTGAAGTTGAATTGTTGAATTGATAATTTGAAGTATTGGTTATTTATTCAATTATTTTTGTGAGAATTCCGCAACTATTAGAAATAACCGTAGAGAATTAGCATTTATGGGAATGTTTAATTCGGGTTACTAAAAAAAGTGTTGGTTGTTTCACCAGGTGGGGGCCGATCGACGTCAGTGTTGGCACGGTACGCAGGTCCACATATAGGAAGGCAATGAGACGGGGATCAGGAGTCTTCAAACCGCGGCACGTGAAACATCGACCCGTGGTACGCGGATCATCGATGCTCGACACGCGGGAATCAGAACATGCGGGACGGCGTCGTTTTGGCTCCGTGTTGCCTAATCACGCGGATGCCTCATGCCGCGTTGACCCGTCCTCGTCCCGATAGTGACCCGTCCTTGTCCAGCGTACCGAGAGACTCGATCCGAGCATCGAGGGACAGCAACCGGCCGATCTAAAATTATCCGACCGTTTGAAAATCAAATGGTCACTTTCTATTGTTGTTCTGTATTTAATGTTGTTGTTTTACCATTGTAATCTTTATCTTGGATTAAAGTTCATACTCTCTCTACTTTCTCTCTCTATCCGACACTCTCTCACTCTTAATCTCTATTTCCGCAAAATCTAACATGGTATCAGAGCAATGATCTTTGATTATTAGCTCAAATCTCTTCAAATCTCTTTTACTGTCTTTTAAAATCTATCGGTTACCATCTAAAATCTCTCGGAAAATTCAAATCCTTGTCTTTCCCGGTTCCGTTCAAATCCAAAAATTGCTTTCTCATTTCGTACCTTTAACGAAATGGATCAAAGTTCATCAAAACCTCTTGTGGTTCCGGTTATCCTCAAAGGAAGAAACTATCTTTTGTGGTCAAGAACCACCATAAACGCATTATGCGGTCGTGGCCTATGGAGCCATATCAATCTAAGCCTCGTTCCAAAGGAGACCGAAGCTAGTCCAAAGGAGATCAAAGCCGACTCTACCGACAAAAAGGAAGATGAAGAGGAGGCTAAGCGAGTCAAGAAAGCTACATGGTTCCAAGAGGACCAAACCGTGTTGGCCATCCTTCAAAATGGCCTTGACGCCCCAATCCTTGAGGCTTACTCGTATTGTGAGACCGCAAGTGAGCTTTAGGAGACCATCAAGAATGTGTACGGGGACGTTACCAACCTTACTCATGTGTTTGAAGTTAAGAAAACTCTTTACAATCTTAGCCAAGAGGACTTGGAGTTCACCAAACATTTTGGGAAGTATCGGTCACTTTGGGCCGAATTGGAAATGCTTCGCCCTAGCTCCATGGATCCGGTGGTGCTCAATGAGAGAAGGGAGCAAGATAAGGTCTTTGGCCTTCTCACCTTGAATCCGGCGTATAATGATCTCATCAAACATCTCCTTCGATCCGACAAGCTTCCAACGCTTGATGATGTGTGTTCCCAAGTTCAAAGAGAACAAGGTTCTCAAGGCTTATTTAGTGGAAAGGGGGAGCTTCCAATGGCCCACAAGGGAGCCTATGAAAGGCCTTAAGACCGGAGAAACAACCGGTCAAATTAAGACCTATGGTGCGACCATTGCAAGAAGAGCGGTCACACAAAGACAAGATGTTGGGTTCTAAATCCCCATCTCAAGCCAAAGTTTTTTGACCGAAGGGAGCCAAGAGCGAACTTTGGGCACACCAAGACCGATCAAGCCCAAGTCGGCTCATCCAAGCAAGGGGAAGAGGCAGACCACGGAGACTTCGTGAAGAAATCCGACTTGGAGGCCATCATCAAGTCTATCCAAGCGTCCGGTATCACTTTCTTCTCCCATAAACCTAGTAATGCTTTGATTGTGGATTCGGGTACTTCTCACCACATGATTAGTAATGAAAAATTGCTAGAGAACATTGAACATGCTAAGGGAAATGTGATGATAGCTAATGGTGATAGGATACCGATCAAAGGAATTGGTGATTTGAAATTATTTGAAAAGAACTCTAAAGCATTTTACATGCCTAATTTTGCTAGTAATTTATTGTCGGTTAAAAGAGCTACTAAAGACTTGAATTGCTATGCTATATTCGGTCCTAATGATGTATATTTTCAGGATATTGATTCGGGAAAGATCATAGGAGAAGGTGGTACCAAAGATGAACTCTATGTCATTGAGGATACTTCACCAAGATCATTTTCATTTGCTTCTAGTTTAGGAGTTTCAAATAATGCGATTTGGCATGCTAGATTAGGACATCCACATGCTAGAGCACTTGAACTTATGTCACTATAAGAAAACAGGTCATTAGTGACTCCCAAAAGAGTCACAAATGACCTATTTGCGACTAATTTGTGACTAAAAAAACGGAGTCACAATAGTTGACTCGCTAATTTTTGGAGTCGCAAATTAGCGACTATTTTTTTGGACAGTCTTGTGTAGTCACAAATTTATGACTCTGTTGCGACTAATCTTTAGAGTGGTTAATTAACGACTAGATTGCGACTCCTATATGAGTCGTAAATTTACGACGCATTAGCGACTCTTTTGTTACGATCTGGTAATAGAAAGTGGTCACAAATTAGTCAATATTGTGTCTCTTATTTGAGACCAAATTATGATGATGGTTTTTTGATCTAATAACTAATTGGTCAATTTTTAGTATCATATTTGGTACTAATATGATATTAATTTGATACGAAGAATAGAAATTTGAAATTGCATAACAGAAAGAAGAAGAGAAGTTTGGATTTTACAAGCAAAAAAAGTACTAATGAAGGTTAAAGCTTGACAAAAGAAAGTACTACTCAAGCATCAAGCTTGACAAAAGAAAACATAAGTTAATGTTGTTCAAAACACAAGGTGAGTGAAGTGAGAGAGTTTGGAGAAGTAGACTTGCAAACAGTCAAGTGTTGGCTCTGGCTAGTGCAGTAGGCGGTAAGGTCATTGGTGCAGTCTCTAGTAGAGCATCCATGACAGATTGCTGACTCATGTACGCAGCAATGCGGGGATTATCCTCTTGCCTTTCTTAACCTTATGGGGCTGTTGGCGCATTCCATATGGGTGTGGTTCCTCTTGGGATCGATATGAGTACCCTGCCCAAGAAACATATCAAAAGAAATAAGAACCTAAAAGAGACGTAAATCCAAGCATTAACAAGTGAACAACAAATCTAAGCATTTTCTAGAGACCAAACACTCAACACAAACCACAAACCTAAATCATTTACCACAGACCTATAGCTCGGTGAAAGGCAGTTAGTATTACATCTAATAGAAGACATAAGAAGTTCTGCACAACTGAAACAAGGACTCAAGGATAAGGTGATAAGCTTGCGTTTCAACCACATGATTAAAGCTTAGCAGACAATATTCTTTTCGCAGGAGGAATGTACTATTAAGTTCACCTTACTTTGATGACCACAATTACAAATAAAATGGAATCGATAAACATTGGATTAAAACAAAACCATCATTGTAAAACCAACTCAAAATGCTTATGACAAAGAAACAAACTAGTTCTGTGCATAATATCTAACCTGATGTTGAAATCAATGCATAAGAAGTCCCCATAAGCATTCTTGTCAACAATTAGAATTGTGATAGTGTTGACTTCCAAATAACTACTTAGCTCCTACAAGATAAAACTCGATCAAACGACATACACATGAAGAATCAGATATGCATCAACCAATAGTGTGAAAACAACTTTGTATTGGAATGAAACATTCAAATGAAAACCCTAAGCCGAATAGATAAACCAAGTCTTCGAATCACAAGTTTTACCAAATCAAAATCAAATGTTCTGAAGAAATCAAAAATCTCAATAATCAGGAAATCAAACCTGGTTTCCATATCAATGCCTGAAACCGATGCTAATTTGGTCGCGTGTAGACCTCGATGAAGAACAACTTGTCGAGATGATTACTGAGTAAGAATAACTACCCCCAATTTCTGCATCATCGAGAAAAATCATAAGTTTCTCGGGAAAATCCTAAACCGGAAAACGAAAAAAAAAACCCTGGAATTTCGCCGGAGGGAGTTGATACAGGTGAAAGAGAACGAACCTGGATGAGGCTAACATTGAAAGTTTAGCGAGTGAGGCTCTACGAGTTTCGATTCGGAAACAGAGATGAAGAAGAGGAGAGTGAAAAATCCATGACCTTAATCTCTAGTTGCCGAAGCAAAACCTGGGTATGGGAGGTAATCTGATTTCAATTTCGCCGGCTAGGAATCTCTAATGGAAACCTTCTTCTGGAAGAAGAAAAATTAGGGCTTCTGATTTTGTAGAAGAATAGGGTTTTGAAATTTACATGGCCACTCTACGGGGTCGATCTTGCAAACAGTAGCCACGCCAATGACACCGACTCTTAGCTTTCTCCTACAGATCTTCGTCTTCAGATAAAAACACAACCAGATGCTCATCGGTCATGTGAAATCTGAGGAAAGACCCTCCATCTGCGTTAACAATTCATTACCAATCTCTCACATTAACGTGGAACAAAGCAAAAACAAAAAAAAATTCCAACTTCCTCGAGAAACACAGGTCAGATACAAAGAGAGAACATAGAGCTAAGACATCACCATTGGAGACATTTTACCACAATATAAAAATATTAAAAACACATTCTCTCTTCTTTTTACTCAACTTTATATCTTCTTTTTTATTTTTTTACTCTACTTTATACCTTCTCTTTCATCATTTTACTCAACTTTTATTAATTTTATATTTAAACACACCCCAATTATCTCTCTCTTATGTCTTCCCCAAGACACAATCTCTCCAACTAAACCCACTATCTCCTCTCTTGACTCAACTTTTATTAATTTTATATTTCAATACACCAAACTATTTCAACAAAAAACACTTTCTTTCTTCCTTTTACTCAAATTTTAATAATTTTATATTATGAGACACACCCACATTGTCTCCAATGTACATGCTCTAAGCGACTTTACAGTGGTGAGAGTGTGCTTTAGAAGGCGACGAAGAGGAGGTTTTGATCCTCGGTAGTGACAGTGAGCTCGTCTTAGTCGACGGCTTGCCGAGGATGATGTTAGTCACCATTTCTCAATGTTGTTAGATCGAGACGAAAATTGAGGAGGAAGGATTAAGATCTGCAAAGGGGAGAGATGGAAAGAGACTTTTGGTTTCTAGGGAGAGAGAGAACGAGGTTGTCGAGAAAGAAAGGCATAGGAACACAAAATTGTAGAGTGGAGATTATGCCTTGTCAGCGATCTAAGTGATATCTTTAAGTGGCTCTAATTTTTCTCAAAATTTAATCCTTATCCTAACTTATGTCTCCTAGTATATAGTTTATTAACATATATTTGACAATTTGTGGTTAGTTATTGGATGTTTATGTTTAATAATTTACAATTAAAAATTTAGTGTTTATGATTAAGGGTAAAAAGTTTAGGGGTTAGAACTTATGATTTAGGATATGATATACGTTAAGTTTGTTACAAGTGTTGACTTTTTGGTATATTATTTAATATCTATGTTAAATAATTTACAATTAAAAAAATTAGTGCGTATGATTAAGACTCATATATTTAGAATTTAGGGGGTTTTAATTTTTTAAAGAGGGTTTGGGGTTTGGAGCTTTTGAGTTTAAGGTTTAGAAAATAATTATAGTTGAATTTTTGAAAAATTATACACTTCAACAAATCATTAGCTAACAACCATATATGTAATACAAAGACAATAGTTATGTAAGATACAAATATTAGATAAATTAAAGTTCATCAATTTTTTAAATAAAATAATGTACTAGTTGATAATATATTAGTGTAACTAGGAGTTAAATCTATGTAGAAACCTAAAACTAATTTATTTCGATAAGTATTAGATGAATTTTTTAAAAATCAAATATATTAGTCACAAATCTGTAGCAATATAGTCGCAATTTGGTGACTGTTTTGCGACTACACTTTTCGTACATTGGCCCACAATTTGTACACTGACCCACATTACGTACAACGTCGCAGAGTAGTGGCCAAGTAGTCACTAATTTGTGACTATTTTGCGACTAATTTGCGACTCAGTTACAAGCCTATACCCTAAACCCTAAAAATTTAGATCAACCACAAAAACCATATTCCTTTCCAATCAATTTCCAATGTATTTCTTCATTATTTGTTTGATTTTATTCATTTAAACACTAATAATAAAAAATGTAGAATAATTTTCAAAAAAATGAAATGGAAGAGTTTAGTTATATAGTTTTTGATGTTGATAAGAAACCATTTGTGATACAAAATTTTAGGAAACTCTTTTTTTTTTGTTTTTTTTACTTCTACTATACACACTTATTACTTTAATAAGATGTAAATACAAAACTAACTTATATAGAATTACATTATGGTGTTTAATTTCCCAAAAATATACATGTACTGGGTAATGAGTCGCAACAGAGTGGCTAATTGGTGACTCCTTTGTTACTATAATACGTGAAACCCCGAAACGTTGCAAAATAGTGGTTAATTAACGACTCTTTTGTGACTCAGTTACAAGTGGCTAATTTGTGACTCCGTTATGTGTCACTAAGGAGTCGCTAGTTTGTGACTCTGGTGTGAGTCGCTACGGAGTCTTAAATTTGTGACTATTATGCGACTCCAGTAAAACATCCCAACAGTTGTCGCACATTAGTCGCAAATTTGTGACTGTTTAACGACTACGGGATGGAGTCACAAATGTGCGACTAATTTGTGACTCCGTTGAAAAGAGTCACACATTAGTCACAAAAGAGTCCCAAATGAGTCGCAAATCTTTGTGACTAACTTGCCACTCGGTAATTCGAGTCACTAACGACCTGTTTTCTTGTAGTGTGTTACCGAATGTTGTCTTTAATCATTTAAATTGTGAGTCTTGTATTTTGAGAAAACATTGCAAAACCGTGTTTCCGAAATCTACTACCATTTATGAAAATTGTTTTGATTTAGTACATTCGGATGTGTGGACATCTCCATGCTTATCTAGAGATAACAACAAGTATTTTGTGACTTTCATTGATGAAAAATCAAAATATACTTGGGTTACTCTACTCCCATCAAAAGATAGGGTATTTGAGGCATTTATTAACTTTGAAAATCATGTGATTAACCATTATAATGCCAAGATTAAAGTATTTAGGTCAGATAATGGTGGGGAATACAGAAGCCACAAGTTCAAAGAACACTTGGCCAAACAAGGGATCGTCCATCAAACGTCTTGTCCGTACACACCACAACAAAATGGTGGTGTGGCAGTAGCCCACCCAATCCAAGCCATGTGTTCTTTCGCCCTTTTGCCTCTGGAACACCAAGCCTTCCTTGGAAAGATTGATGAGCACACTATTCCCTTAACCTATGAGGAGACTATGGAAAAGGAAGAGTGGACCGAGGCGGTTGATGACGAGGTTGGAGCCATGGTTAAGAATCACATGTGGGATGAATCCGAACTTCCGGAAGGAAAAAGGGCCGTGAGCTCTAAGTGGATGTTCACTATCAAGCACTTGAGTAGTGGAGAAATTGAGAGGTTCAACGCTAGATTGGTTGCAAGAGGATTCACTCAAATGTATGGAGATGATTATACGGATACATTTGCACTGGTTGCCAAACTACATACAGTTAGGGTTGTTCTTTCGTTGGCCGTGAATTTGGAATGGGATCTTTGCCAAATGAATGTGAATAATGCCTTTTTTCAAGGTGACCTAGAAGAGGAAGTATACATGACTCCACCACCCGGCCTTGAAAGCTTGGTTCAACCAGGAAAGGTCTTGCGGTTAAGGAAAGAGATCTATTTGCTAAAGCAATCCCCAAGGGCTTGGTACAAGAAACTAAGCTCTACCCTAATGGAAAAAGGGATCAAGAAGTAGGAATTGGACCACACTCTCTTTACGATGCAAGGGCCGAAGGGATTTGTGGTCGTTCTAGTATATGTCGATGACTTGATCATCTCCAAAAATGACAAGGATGGAATTCAAGACACCAAGGATTATCTCAAGTTGGAGTTCGAAATCAAGGACCTTGGTGAGCTCAAGTACTTCCTTGGGATTGAAGTTTGTCGGTTTTCAAACGGCTTACACATATCTCAAAGGAAGTACACCTTGGATCTACTCAAAGAGACGGGCAAGTTGGGAGCCAAACCAGCCAAGACTCCTATAGAAGAAGGCTACAAGGTCATTCGAAATAGGGAGATAGAAGATGAACCATATGAAGATCCATCCAAATACCGAAGATTAGTCGGCAAGATGATCTACTTAACGCTCACAAGACCGGATTTATGCTTTGCGGTCAACAAAGTAAGTCAACACATGAAGGAGTCGAAGATACACCATTGGAACATGGTGGAACGGATACTTAGATATCTCAAAGGAGGCCCAGGGCTAGGAATTTGGATGGGCAAGATTGGTGACACAGAGTTAGTTGGCTATTGTGATGCAGATTGGTCCGGATATAGGTACGACTGAAGTTCTACGACCAGTTATTGTATGTTCCTTGAAGGGAACTTAGTTACATGGAAGACGAAGAAGCACAAGTCTGTGTCTTGCTCAAGTGCCGAGGCCAAGTACCGAGCCATGAAGAAGCTGACCAATGAGCTTACTTGGCTAAAGGGGATCTTACTACATCTAGGAATTGAGCAAGACCATCCGATCACCATGCACTGTGACAACCAAGCGGTAATCTATATCGCAACAAACTCGGTGTTTCACGAAAGAACCAAACACATCGAGATTGATTGCCACAAGGTACGAGAGAAGATCGTTCAAGGAATGACACTTCCGTGTTACGGGAAGAGTGAAGACCAATTGGCGGATATCCTAACCAAGGCCGCAAGTCTCAAAGTTTGCAACCACATCTTTAGCAAACTTGGACTTGTGGACTTGACCAAGCCATGATCAAATCCTCTTCCCATAACCGTTACACTTTTTTCCCTTAGTAAGTTTTTATCCAATGAGGTTTTTCTTACTAAGGTTTTTAATGAGGTAATGTGTTGTGGGATTCCAAGCTTAGCCTAAATCCCTTATGCTAAGCGTGAGGGGGAGTATTGAGCAATGGAAATAAAATACCGTGGGTAAAATACCCAAGGTAAAATAAATGGAAGAAAACAAAGGACGGATAGACGGACACGCGGATCGGGAATCATCGATCCGCGGTACGTGAATCCTCGACCCGTGGCACGTGCGGCATCCATGCACGGTACGCGGGTTAGTGTATTGGAAGGCAACAAGATGCGGATCGGGAGTCTTTGACCTGCGGCATGTGAAACATTGACCTGCGGTACACAGATAATCGATGCTCGACACGCGGGTATTAGAACACGCGGGACAGCGTCGTTTTTGCTCCGCGATTTAGCATGCTAGATTAGGACATCCACTTGCTCGAGCACTTGAACTTATGTTACCGAATGTTGTCTTTAATCATTTAAATTGTGAGTCTTGTATTTTGGGAAAACATTGCAAAACCGTGTTTCCGAAATCTACTACCATTTATGAATTTTTTTTTTAATTTAGTACATTTGGATGTGTGGACATCTCCATGCTTATCTAGAGATAACAAAAAGTATTTTGTGACTTTCATTGATAAAAAATCAAAATATACTTGTGTTACTCTACTCCCATCAAAAGATAGGGTATTCGAGGCATTTATTAACTTTGAAAATCATGTGATTAACCATTATAATGCGAAGATTAAAGTATTTAGGTTGGATAATGGTGGAAAATACACAAGCCACAAGTTCAAAGAACACTTGGCCAAACAAGGGATCGTCAATCAAATGTACACACCACAACAAAATGGTATATCCGAGAGAAAGTGGCATTTAATGGAAGTGGCACGATCCATGATGTTCCACACCAACATTCCAAAAGATTTTGGGGAGATGCCGTAATGATGGCATGTTACCTAATCAATAGGACGCCGACCAAGATCCTAGGAGATCACTCACCATTTGAGGTACTCACTAAATCTAGACCCTCTTTAGAATATCTAAGGGTTTTCGGTTGTGTTTGTTTTGTCGTAGTGCCCGGTGAGCTAAGGAACAAGCTTGACCCGAAGAGTATCAAAAGCATGTTCATCGGCTACTCCACAAACCAAAAAGGATACAAGTGCTACGACCCGGTGAACAAGAGAACACTTGTGTTCCGAGATGTGAAGTTCTTGGAAAACTAAGGATACTATGAGAAGAAGGATTGGGAAAGCTTGAAAGATCTAGCAACATCCTCGGATCAAAGTGCTACTTTGAAGTTCCTACTTGACCATCTAGGAGGACCGGCCTCAACAAGGGAAGATGCGGTCTCAAATGGAGACATAGATACGATCCAAGTGGAAGAAGGAACGCCCATTACCGAAGACCAAGAAGAAGGACCGCATGAAGAAACTAGCATTCAAGAGGAAACCCAAGGACTGGACATTCAAGATGAGGCCATTCAACACGAGACCGTTCAACCACTTAGAAGAAGTAAAAGAATCCGGAGTGACCCATCCACATGGAAAGACAAGAAGGTGTTCTACTATTATGAAGACGTAGCACACCCAATCCAAGTCGAGTGCTCTCTCGCACTTTTGCCTCTGGAACACCAAGCCTTCCTTGGAAAGAATGATGAGCAAACTATTCCTTCAACCTATGAGGAGGCTATGGAAAAGGAAGAGTAGACCAAGGCGGTTGACGACGAGGTTGGAGCCATGGTTAAGAATCACACGTGGGATGAATCCGACCTTCCGGAAGGAAAGATGGCCGTGAGCTCTAAGTGGGTGTTCACTATCAAGCACTTGAGTAGTGGAGAAACTGAGACGTTCAAGGCTAGATTGGTTGCAAGAGGATTCACTCAAACGTATGGAGATGATTACACGGATACATTTGCACCGGTGGCCAAACTACATACGGTTAGGGTTGTTCTTTCCTTGGCCGTGAATTTGGAATGGGATCTTTGGCAAATAGATGTAAAGAATGTCTTTCTTCAAGGTGACCTAGAAGAGGAAGTCTACATGACTCTACCACCCTGTTAACTTAGCCTAATCAAAATATGTTAAGGGAAATAAATATGTGACCGTTGGGAAAATAATATTTGGGTCTAGGATGATCAGGACGCGGATCGCCATGAGATGCGGATCAGTACACTCTCTCAACCCGCGGTACGAGGCACCGAGGCGCATGACGAGATGGTATCTAGTGAGGATGCGGGTTGTATAAGGACGTAGGATGAGTGAAGTCGGGTCGTGTTTACCCGGGTCGGATAAACACGTGGGTCTTAGGATAAAGACTCGGGTCCTGTACCGCGCCACGGATTAGAACGTCTGGATGATCGAAAGGATAAGGACACGAATCGATGCCACGTCCCGGTACAGATCCGATCATGCGGCCAAATCCATTTTTCACTTTATGTCGTCATTTCTTCTTTCCAACGGTCATCTTACCTAGTATTTTTCTATTTATGGATTGTAATCATCATTGTAATCATTATCTTGAATGAAGAAACTCAAGTTCATATTCTCTATATTCTCCATGGTTACCTAATCTTCCTAATCTCCTTAATTCTTCACTATTCTTTATTAATCTCTTAATACTCTCATCTTCATTCTTAAATATTACATGGTATCAGAGCGGTTTACGTATGTGGTGACCTAGTTTTTCATTCTAAATCTCGTAATTTTTGTGTCTCTTCTCTTAAAAATCTTTCGGATCCTTGTTCTTCTCATTCGAAAGGTTGAATCTTTGGTTTGAATCTAGTTTACTTGAAGCATTCATAAAGTTTCAAGCTTTTCTCTAGATCGATTCAAACTCTCTTTAAAGATTATAGCTTTCTCTTCAAAATCATTCTCCAAACCTTAAAGGAAGGATTTTTCATGGATAACTCGAAAGCTTTAGTGGTTCCGGTGATTCTCAAGGGGAAAACTACTTGCTTTGGTCTAGAACTACCAAGACCGCACTTTGTGGCCGTGGATTATGGAGCCACATCGATCTCACGACTAGGCCCGCGTATGACTCATCCGAAGAAGAAGATGATGCAGTCATGAGTGAAAGAGGAGCTAAGTGGTTCCAAGAGGATCAAACGGTGTTGGCGGTTCTTCAAAATGGTCTTGAGCCTTCGATTCTTGAGGCATATTTGTATTGTGATACCGCGTTTGAGCTTTGGGAAACATTGAAATATGTGTATGGTAATGTCTCAAATCTCTCTCGTGTGTTTGAAGTGAAAATAGCAATCGACAATCTCCACCAAGAGGATATGGAGTTTACTATGCATTTTGGGAAGTATCGGTCACTTTGGGCCGAGCTTGAGATGCTTAGGCCAAGCTCAATTAATCCGGTGGTCCTCAACGAATGGAAGGAGCAAGATAAGGTCTTTGGTCTCCTACTTACTTTGAATCCGGTGTTCAACAATCTCATAAAACACATCCTTCGATCGGAGACACTCCCAAGCCTTGATGATGTTTGTGCACAAATCCAAAGGGAACAAGGTTCTCTTGGGCTCTTTGGTAGCAAGGGGGAATTTCCAATGGCAAATAAAGGGGTGTTCAAGGTTGATGAGAGGAGGTTCAAGTATTGGTGTGAACATTGTAAGAGAAAGGGCCATTCGAAGGAGAAGTGTTGGCTCATTCATCCACATCTCAAGGAAATGTTCTATGCCGATCGTGCAAGAGATGAGCGTGCAAGAGCCAACTACTCAACTGCCAAGACCGATCAAGACCATTATGGACCGGCAAAGCAAGGAGGGGAGACAAGCCAAGGAGATTACGTGAGAAAATCCGACCTTAAAGCTCTCATCAAATCCATTGCCTCACTTAACCAATCCGGTAAAACATTTTATTCCCTTAAGTCTAATGACTCTCTTGTTGTTGATTCGGGTGCTACTCATCACATGATAAGTAATTTGAAACTTCTTGAGAACATAGGACCATCTAAGGGTAATGTGATGATTGCAAATGGTGATAATATACCTATTAAAGGAATTGGAGACTTAAATCTTTTTAATAAAAGCTCAAAAGCGTTTTACTTACCGAATTTTGAGTCAAACTTGCTTTCGGTTAAGAAAATTACTAAAGACTTGAATTGTTATGCAATCTTTGGTCCTAATGATGTTCATTTTCAGGATATTGAATCCGGAAAGATCATTGGTGGTGGTGGTACTAAGGATGATCTATACATTCTTGAAGATTTATCATCAAGCTCATCTAGTTCCTTTTCTTTTAAATCTTGTTTAGGAGTTGCTAATAATGCTATTTGGCATGCTAGATTAGGACATCCTCATTCTCGTGCTTTTGAAATAATGCTTCCCAAAGTTTATTTTGATCATTTGAGTTGTGAAGCTTGTATTCTTGGTAAACATTGTAAAACTGTTTTTCCAAAATCATCCACTTGTTATGAAAATTGTTTTTATTTGGTTCGTTCGGATGTTTGGACTTCACCTTGCTTATCTAGGGACAATAACAAGTATTTTGTTACATTCATAGATGAAAAATCGAAATAAACATGGGTCACTCTCTTACCATCTAAAGATCGAGTTATTGATGCATTCATAAACTTTCAAAACTATATTGCTAACCAATACAATGCTATTGACCTTAGGACTCACATTGAGACTAAGGAAAATAAAAAGAAGATGAGTTGAAATAAATTCGGGTCGGAGACATCAAACCACGGATCAGTCCTCTCGAGACGCGGGACGATGGAATCTCGAACCACAGTACGGGAAGCATCGATGCCAAGACGAGTACGCGGATCAGTACGAGTCATCGCGGATCAGTACACGGGTCAGTACGCGGCATCGATGCCACGTCGATCCGCAGGACGAGAAGTACCGAGGCGTGTCCGATCCGCGGTACGAGTGAGGACGTGGGTCAGAATCGGATCCGGGTCGGGCAAACAGATAACACACGCGGGTCGAAGGAAGTTATCAGAACGGTGTTGTTTTGGGGCGTTCTGATGCACAAGGACGCGAATTAGTCCAGATGCACGAGACGCGTCCTTTACCGTATGGATCAGTACGGGTCCGTCCGTACCGCCCGATCCTTGACCGCACCATTTTGTATTGGCTCCAAACGGTCATATTTTTTATTCCTTTAGTTTTTATCTATTTATGGGTTGTTCTAGGATGATGATACGGGCTCAAATTCACCCTAACTACTCTCTCAAATTAAGAGATCGTAGTAGTATTTAGGGATTGAATCTACTGGGAATTGAATACACAATCAATCTCAGTGTTCAAATTATGCTAAGTAAAAAGATGTAATTGTAATCACAATTCATAAAACAAGTAAACTAGAGATGGTTTAATTTCAAGTTCTCAAAGAGACGAAAGCTAGGCCATTGAGATTTCTTCAGGTAATGAATTGAAATCAAAGATATAACAACTGTCGAGGTTCAATTAAGCACCGTTCTAGAACTCAAACACGAGAGTATAGCCAGGTAACTTCCGTTACAAAGGCTATTTATCCTTAAATCCTCAAATCCCAAATTCCTTTGCGAATTCATCGAATCTAAACATGCAATTAGTACAAGTTCAATTTGTTCACAAAATCACTAAGCCAAATTCCTTTGCGAATAGGTAATTTTGCCCATCTAGACTAGTTCAGGTTATTAATCTCACTTCCGTGACTAATCAACAATCCTAAGATCAAGATTCTAAGTGATCAAGCTAGATTCTAGCATTAGAAACAGTCTAGATGAAGAACTAACGGATAAACCTCAACAGATCTGCGATCTTAAAGATTTCTCATCAAAACCCAAGAAATCCCCAAAACCTAACAAGTGATTTACTCAGAAATAGATGATGAAATCATAATAACTGAATAGATTTGCATAAAAGAGTAAGAGTAGAAGATAGAAAAGGGTTTGTAGGTAGTAGATATCAAGAACATGTGATTTCCCTCAAAGCTCTTCAAAATCTCTCTTTTTCTCTATGTCCCACGAAAACAAGATAAAATGTGGGGACAACCTAAATAACCTATTTATACAAGTGCCAAAATTAGGTCTAAAAACAGATATTTTTGGCTTTTGCAGACCGCGTGTCGATCGACATAGATTTCTGTCGATCGACACGAGACTCTCTGCCTTAACATTATCCGATCTTTAAAATACTCCGTCGATCGACAGGATATTTACACAAATACCATGTGTCGATCGACAGGCCATGCTGCTCGATTCCACTTGGATCTTTTCAGCTACAAAATGCTCCAAAATGATCCAAATGTTTCCATTAAGCTCCAATTGGCCATTTCCTGCAAAACACTATAAAAGATACACAAATACCAAAAATACTGTACAAAACCGACTTATATCATGGTTAAAAACGGGTAAAAACCATGATATATCAACTCCCCCAGACTTAGCATTTGCTTGGCCTCAAGCAAAACATACACCAAGAATGTGAAAGAGGTTTGAAAACACAGAACATACCTTCCCTTAATGCAGCGAATTGACCTTTCCAGTTAGTGAACCACATGATTCAGAACCAACCAAAACTAGACCGCCATGTACTTCTCCGCAAACATTCTCGGCCTTCCAAATTCATCGCCCACTTCTCAGCATAATCCGTTAGTCTTCATCGCTTGATCTCAATGTTCTCAAAGCCATGAACCTTCTAGACTCATTCCCATACTGTACCGTGACAAATCAACCTATACAACACTTGGTACTCTTTCTCTCCCCCAGACTTATTTTATTCTATATTTTTCTTTTTTTTTTTTTTTTTTTTATAATTGTTTGAACTCTTAGCAGTGCATATTTCACTAGTGTTGTTCCTTGTTAGGAGACAGGGTCGTGACTCACCAGAGCTGTTCCTTGTGAGGAAACAGTTACGTGAGAGTGCTCGTCTTCAACATCCGTTTCACGGGACTCAGACTGCTGCTTTTGAGCTGGGTGATCACCTCGAGTACAGATTGACTGGATTTTATTCCTCATCTTGTACTCAAAGACTATCATTTCACCCCAGTCCTAGTACATATATATATATATATATATATATATATATATATATGGGGATAGGAGTACCATTACTTTCAACAGGGGGTTGCATTTATCAGGTACGAATGAGGAGTCAAGCTCAATGGACATCGGTCCCAAAGAGAATCGTGCAGTAGCTCTGACTTGGCGGATTATACTGGAAGTAGTTGACGTTTCCGGTTAACTGGGCAATCCTTGGATTTTTCATTAGTCTAGCTTTGAACCGGTCAACTGGAAGAATGGTCACACGCTGAAAAAGAAGCTCCACTGAACCAAAAGAAGGGTTGTTTCAACTAGTTTTGACTCAATAAAATTTTTTGTTTACTCACAAAAACAAACAAAAACAAAACTATGTTAGCAACGAACCTCCCCCAAACTTAAACAACATTGTCCCCAGTGTTATCAAACTTGAAATTGGCAAAAGAAATCAAACGAAACGTGAACTTGATCGAAAAAGTGTAGAAAATACCCCTTTGGAGATCGTGTCGATCGACAGAGACATCGTGTCGATCGACACGCTAAGGTTCTGTTTTAAACCGATGAGTTGTTGAAAATTTGAAATTTTACTGCCCGTGTCGATCGACAGAGATTCATGTCGATCGACAGATGAGGTTCTGCCCAAATTGCATATTCGTCGGTTTTTGTTCGCAAAGTGTTTGGTTCAATGTTCCAAACCTGCATGTACAGATATTCAACAAACGATCAACATGAAAAACACACTGCAATCAAGTTCACTAATCGTTTCAAATTCTAACTAAAAATCCGAAATCAAAGTACAAATTTTTAAAATTCCACAAATACAAAGAAGCTAAAACACACATAAAAAAATATCTGAAAAGGGAAAAGGATGAAATAGAGATAAAGCAGAACAGAGGAAGGGAACTAGTCCTCCTCCTCATCGTGATGGTGCTCTGATGGTGCTTGAGAAGAATCCGGTGGTGGTGAGTTCCGTGGAGACGGTGTGCGGGGGCGAATACAACTGGATTTGCACGACATCGCATCCCATGTCGCCTTCAGAGCCTTTGCGATCCAGTTGAAGCGCTGGTCCTCATCGAGTGGTCCATCGGAGAGTCTCGGGAAATGATGCTCATGATCAGGCTCCTGCTGCGTCTGCTCTGGCGATGCATGCGAGGTGCTAGCTCCCCGTGTTATGAGTTTCCTAGTCGGCTCTACCGGCTTAAGCAATTCCGCCGGTGGATCGAAGAAGATAAGCGAATGGTCATTAGTGACCCGCAGAAACTCTACAACACTCCTAATTTCCACCCTTCTCTTTTGGTCTCTCGAAATCGGGAAGATCCAATGGATGGGATGGTCGGTCGTGATCCAATGGGCGCTCTTCATGTGCTCCATGTCCACAAATGCACTCTTACTGTCTGGCGTATACCCGCTCTTGGAAACTTTGCATCTCTCGAAGATTGGAGTGAGGATGCTTCCCATAGGTAAGTGCTTCTTACCCGGATTAGTAAGGGAGAGTGGAGTGTGCTTGAGCGTGTGGAGGTACTCCATCAATACCACCCCCATGTTCGGAGTCGTAGTGTCCCAAGTATCATTATGCACGATGCTCCTCAAAGCATATGAAAGCAGGACCAACTCGTGACTCTTAACCTTAACTGGCTCCATCTTGCATATGATGGTAGAGGAAATCAAGCGAAGCAGGTAGCGAGCTACAGGATGACGCACATTAGCCTGTGCAGAACTCCCCACGTGATAAGGACCAGTAGCAATCATGCCCCACAGTGTATGCACGCCGCCAGCAATGTCCCTCGGTAAAACAACAAGTGGGACCTCGGGAAATCCAAAAGTCCTACAAACAGTTGCAGCATTCATCGTGAATCGCTTCTCGTTAGCCATGAAGCTCATGGAGAAATGTCTCGGATCCAGCTTCTCCTCTGGAGATGTTGCACTGCTGGATAACTTCACGGTAGCAAAGAACTGGCGGACAAGATCGGGATACATTTCTGATCTTCCGGCCACCAATTGTGGCAAACCCATCTCGTCAACCAATTGCATCACCTCGTCCTTGATTTTCAGAAGACCCTGTGACAGTTCATGGACGAACTTGGTGGTCGCTATTGGGACCTTGAGCCACTCGTTGTAGAGGAGGGAGTCATAATCATCCCAAGTGGGTAGACCCTCCCTCATATCAATCTCGTCACCTGTGAGCACCGTCTTCAACGTCACCCCCATCTTCAGAGACTCAAAGTCAACTTGCATCCTTGTGTTCTCCTCTCTTGGCCATTTCGGCCTAACACCACGATGAATATTGTAAGTAGGTGGTGGAGGTTGAGAACTCGAGCCTTCATCAGGTCGTTCGCGTCTCTTTGTGCCCTGAGTTTGTTTTGGTGCCATCTGCAAAGGAAATCACAAACAAAAACACGTAGACGAAATCATAAACGAAGTAATAACATGGACAGAGCCTTTCCTGTCGATCGACATAAGTCTCTGTCGATCGACAGAGAGGGCTCTGTCCCAATTCTTCATTCGACAAAAATCCAAAACAAAATCTTGACTAAATCAAACTCAGAACAACTCCTAGTATCTCTATTTAGCCCTATGTTCAACAAAACAACCACGATTCACACCAATTCAAACCACATTCCAAAACCCCCAAAATTTAAAGTTCAAACCCTAATTATCAAGAACAACACAATTGATGCACGAAATTGGTTCGAAATCACTCTAAAATTGTAAAGGAAGTATTAACAACACAAGAATCGAGCCAATTCAACCGCAAAACTCATCACTTTTCTTCACAAAATCGGAATGAAAAATCGAGAAAAGGGAATCATACCTTGTTTGACTGCGAAAACGAGTGTGAGAATCGAATAGAGGAGGAAAGTCCGAGTGGATTAGGCTCAAAAATCAATTGATTTGGTCAAGTTTTCGAAAATCTAGTGTTTGGGGAGGATTTTGTCGATCGATGGAGAAGAAGAAGTGAAAAAGTGAAAAAGTGGAAAAATCAGGTTAAATCCACTTACCTCGTGGGTTTCGCTGCCCATGTCGATCGACATAGTATCATGTCGATCGACAGGATGCTCTCTGCCAAAACATCCTTCGTTCGTGTCGATCGACATAAGTCTCTGTCGATCGAAAGATGCCAAAAACTGAAAACTACAACTAAAAACCAAAGCGGCATCATTCTTCGGACTAGCAATCGCCTCCACCCATTTGGAGACATAGTCCACAACGACTAGTATATACTCATTCCCATAAGAAGATGGGAATGGACCCATGAAATCGATGCCCCAACAATCAAAGACTTCAACCTCTAGGATGAAGTTTTGCAGCATCTCATGTCGCTTGCTGATCTTTCCTCTCCTCTGGCAAGCATCACACTTCAAAATAAACGCATTAGCATCTTTAAACATCGAGGGCCACCAGAAACCCACCTGAAGAACCTTGGACACTGTCTTGAATGTGGCAAAGTGCCCTGCATAATTAGACCCGTGACAGTGATAAAGCACATCTCGAGCTTCGCTTTCCGCAATGCATCTCCTATAGAGCCCATCTGAACAATGTCGGTATAGATAAGGCTCGTCCCAATAGTACCTCCGAAGTTCTCAAATGAATTTCTTCTTCTCATAGCTCTTGAGATCATCCAGTGTAGTCTCTGCAGCAAGGTAATTGGCTATGTCGCTGAACCAAGGTCTATCGCTCTCCGAAACCGCGTTTGACTCGTGAAGTTCCATCTGAGCATCCACTGTCGATCGACATAGTTGGTTTGTATCGATCGACAGAAGATGTTCATCATTCTGAAATACGGACAGTGAGATCCATGTCAATCGACATAAAGTAGTGTCGATCGACGGAGAAGTCTCTGTCCTGACACTTAGCCGATTTCCCTCTTTGGTCGCTTGGGATCCAATCTCTATGAAGTGTACACTTTCCTCTGGGAAGTAATCATCGATTGGTACACTATCATCTATCCGAATACGCGAGGGATGATCCGCTACACCATTCTCTACTCCCTTTTTGTCCTTCACCTCAATGTCAAACTCTTGTAGAAGGAGGATCCATCTTAACAACCTCGGTTTAGCGTCCTTCTTCTGCATCAAGTACTTTAGTGCTGAATGATCCGTGTGCACTGTCACCTTGGCTCCAATCAAGTAAGAACGAAACTTCTCGAAGGCGAAAACGACGGCTAACAACTCTTTTTCAGTAGTTGCGTAATTCTTTTGAGCTTCGTCTAGCGTTCTACTAGCGTAGTAAATGGCATGAAGTTTCATGTCCTTCTTTTGTCCTAACACCGCCCCAACTGCATAGTCACTAGCATCGTACATCACCTCGAAAGGCAAATCCCAGTCAGGAGGTTGCACTATCGGAGCACTCACCAAAGCCTGTTTGATCTGCACAAAAGCGGTTAGACAATTAGCATCAAAATCAAATTTGATGTCCTTACAGAGCAACGTGGTGAGTGGTCGAGCAATTTTTGAGAAGTCCTTGATGAATCGCCGGTAAAATCCCGCATGCCCAAGGAAACTACGAATCTCCCTGACTGTAGTTGGCGGTTGAAGGCTCGTCATTACTTCAATCTTGTCACGGTCCACCTCAATTCCATCAGCTGAAACTCTATGGCCAAGCACAATCCCATCTTGCACCATGAAGTGGCATTTCTCCCAATTAAGAACCAAGTGCTTCTCCACGCATCGAGCAAGCACTTTCTCTAAGTTGTCAAGGCAGTCCTTGAACGAATCACCGTGGACCAAGGAGTCATCCATGAAGACCTCCATATATTTCTCAATCATGTCGGTGAAGATGGAAATCATACACCGTTGGAATGTCGCTGGAGCATTACAAAGTCTAAAGGGCATTCTGCGGTATGCAAAAGTGCCATAAGGACAAGTAGATATCATCTTCTCCTGGTCATCCGGATGGATGGGGATTTGGAAGAATCCAGAATACCCATCGAGGAAACAGTAGTAGGGATGCCTTGCTAAACGCTCAAGCATCTGGTCAATGAAGGGCAATGGGAAGTGGTCCTTCCTTGTGGCCGCGTTTAGCTTCCTATAATCTATGCACATCCGATGTCCAGTGACAGTTCTCATCGGAATTAGCTCATTCTTCTCATTCTTTACCACTGTGACGCCTCCTTTCTTTGGTACCACATGAACAGGGCTAATCCAAATACTGTCAGAAATGGGATAGATGATCCCAACCTCTAGGAGTTTCAAGATCTCCTTCTTGACAACTTCCTGCAAATTTGGATTAAGCCGCCTTTGATGCTCAACTGATGATTTGCTCTCATCCTCAAGGTGGATCCTATGCATACACAAGTCCGGAGAGATACCTGCAATATCATCAAGAGAATAGCCGAGAGCTGGGCGAAATTTCCTCAGCTTGCTCAGCTGTAAGGCGAGCTCTGGACTGTTCATAGAAGAATTAACAATCACAGGGTAAGTAGAATTTTGACCAAGAAAGGCGTATCTTAGCCCTGCGGGAAGTGGTTTGAGCTCAAGCTTTGGAGCTTTTTGTTCACTCCAACCACTGACTTGTGGAGTTTTCGCTGAACCTTTACCCAAACTTGCACTAGTAACCAATTTCTTCCATTCCTCGCTAGCATCCATCAACCTAGCATAAACCCTTGCATCATCATCAAATTGGCCTTCCTCTAGCACAGAGTTCACCAAAGTCCTTTCCAAGGGATCAATGGGATGTATCTCATTGAAAACTTCTTTCGCGAGGTCGGTGAGTGTGTCAACGTAGAAGGTGTGACCATCTATGGTAGGTCTCTTAATAAGCTTGTCCATTTCGAACTTCATCTCGAGACCTCCTACTCTCAAAGTCATACTGCCTCCTTTGCAGTCTATCATAGCACCTGCTGTCGCCAAGAAAGGTCTACCCAGGATAAGAGGATCCTTGGGTTCCTCGTTGTAATGCAAAACAACAAAGTCAGTAGGAATAAAACAGTCCCCAACCTTGATTGGGACATCTTCCAATACTCCTTCTGGAATCCTTACCGACCTATCCGCTAGGATAAGAGTAATCCTAGTGGATTGGTAATCTGTCATCCCAAGACTAACGGCAACTGAATGTGGCATGAGGTTGACACGAGAACCTAGATCACAGAGAGACCTCGGAAATCTATCCTTGAAGATCAAAACAATCCAAAACAAAGATTCTTGGATCCGTTAGTTTCTCTGGAATCCTGTTCTGAATTACTGCACTCACTTATTCAGAAATCATAGCCACTCCTTCCTCAATGCCCAAACTCTTGGTGACCATCTTCTTTACACACCGTCGTATCACAGGACTGATTCTAACGGCTTCAACAAAAGGAAGCTCTATCATTAGCTTGTCTATGATGGTCTTGCATCTTGCATCTTCAAGCTCTTGCTTACACTTCTTCTGACTCTTTGGATAAGGTACTTTGGGTTTGTACACTCTCTCGACTGCACTATCTGACGGTTTTGAAGGAGAAGTCGGACTAGGGGCCTCCTGTTGATCGACAGTGATAGGTCCTGTCGATCGACAGGTATCTGGTTTCAACGTATCGACCTCTTTTTTTTCTTTCTCGATCGTCACAGTGGTCTCTGCTAAAACTTTCTCTGTTCGTGTCGATCGACAGGAAGGAGTGTTGATCGACGGATGAGCCTCTGTGTGAATTTCATCTTCATCAAACTCTCCAAATTCATCAAATTTTTCTGTACCAAGTCCTTTCTTCAACTCAGGCCCTTGGATTACCTTCCCACTCCTCGTTGTGATGGCAACAACGGTATGCTTCGGGTTAGCATCCGTTCTAGATGGAAGGAATCCTTCTTGTCTCCTAGAGTTTTCGGCGGTTTGAGCAACTTGAGTGTCTAGCTTCTTCACGTGAAGATTGATAGACTTAATCTTTCCATTCAGGTCGGTGTACAAGGCATCAATTTTGCCATTGAAGTTCACCGTCATCTTCTGCTGACCCTCTAGAATTTGCTCTAGCATCGAATCTGTTTTGTTATCTGACGTCTTACGAGGAGGAGGTTGGTACGAAGAAGAACCATAGTTCCTAGTGAAACTGCTCTGATAGGGCTTCTGATAGTCTGTATTCTGGAATTGCGGTTTGGTGTAGCTAGGTGTGGCTAGATTTCCAGTGAATGTAGATTGACCTTGATTCCCAGGGAACGTAGATCTCTGATTGTTTCCACTATAGTTGTTTCCACTGTAATTTCTGTTACCTTGCTGATTACCAAACCTCTGTCCCTGAAAAGCATTACCACCAACGTAGTTGCAGTCCTCTTCATCCTCTTCTTCCTTTGGAATGAGGTTTCTACCTCTTGAGCAAACTGCACCTGCTTCTTTCCGACTAACAAGTTGTGCACTGAGTCTAGCTTAGCTTCCATCTTTGCCATATTACCTCCATCTGTGTTCTTGCCAAGCTGCTTCCTCTCGAAGTCTATGTTCTTGGTGCTACTACTTGAAGCCATGTTCTCAATGAGCGCCAACCCATCACTTGGAACATTGGTGTTGAAGTTCCCCCTATTTGCTGAATCCAAAGACATCTGGTGTCTCCAATCGATTCCCCTGAGGAAGATTCCCAACAGCTGCACATCACTAAAACCATGATGAGGGCAATCTCTCTGGTAGGATTTGAATCTTACCCAGGCATCCTTGAACGCTTCAGGTGGTCCTTGTCTGAATGTCAAAATCTTCATCCTTAGATCCTCAGACCTTGTCTCATCGAAGAAGTTAATGAGGAAAGCATTCTTCGTGTCCTCCCAAGTAATTAAAGAACCGGGTGCTAACTGCTTAAGCCAGTAAGTTGCTTCTCCGCTGAGAAAATATGGGAAGAGCTTACAGAAAAGGTACTCTTCAGGAACTCCATTGGCTTTGATGCTGGACGCTAAGTCCTCAAACATCTCGATGTGGTCCATGGGATGTTCTGAAGGAAGGCCATGGAAAGGGTGCTGAGCCACCAAAGAGAAGTAAGCGGGCTTCAGCTCAAAGTCATTCCTAGGAAAGGAAGGAGGTCTAATAGCAGCCCTGTTGGAGTAGAACTCCTGAGGCCTGTAGTGCTCTCTTAAAGTACGCACATGCTCAGCTTGCTCGTCCTGTTCCTCTGGTATCACTGTTCCATCGTCTTCAATACGCTGACCTTGAGCGTTGTACTTCCGTCCTTGGTGGTCTGTGATGATTCCATCTGCACTGCGGAATAAGATTACTCTGTTGTTAGCCATATTGGCTGCTCTCGTTGCAGCTCGGTTTGCTCGCTCTAACTTCCCAATCTCAGGATTGAGATCGACTAGCTCTTCGTTTCGATTGCTTCTGGTTGGGCGATTAGACATAAACCTGAAACAAACAAATACCAAGAGAAAAGAGCAAGTTAGTATTAAAACAAAAGTAAATACTCAGACAAAATCTTAGTAACTTGAATTGAATGGTAAATCCAACTCCCCGACAACGGCGCCAAAATTTAATACGGGCTCAAATTCACCCTAACTACTCTCTCAAATTAAGAGATCGTAGTAGTATTTAGGGATCGAATCCAGAGGGAATTGAATACACAATCAATCTCAGTGTTCAAATTATGCTAAGTAAAAAGATGTAATTGTAATCACAATTCCTACAACAAGTAAACAAGAGATGGTTTAATTTCAAGTTCTCAAAGAGACGAAAGCTAGGCCATGGAGATTTCTTTAGGTAATGAATCTAAATCAAAGATATAACAACTGTCGAGGTTCAATTAAGCACCGTTCTAGAACTCAAACACGAGAGTATAACCAGCTAACTTCCGTTAAAAAGGCTATCTATCCTTAAATCCTCAAATCCCAAATTCCTTTGCGAATTCATCGAATCTAAACAAGCAATTAGTACAAGTTCGATTTGTTCACAAAATTCCTAAGCCAAAATCCTTTGCGAATAGGTAATTTTGCCCATCTAGACTAGTTCAGATTATTAATCTCACTTCCGTGACTAATCAACAATCCTAAGATCAAGATTCTAAGTGATCAAGCTAGATTCGAGCATTAGAAACAGTCTAGATGAAGAACTAACGGATAAACCTCAACAGATCTGCGATCTTAAAGATTTCTCATCAAAACCCAAGAAATCCCCAAAACCTAACAAGTGATTTACTCAGAAATAGATGATGAAATCATAATAACTGAATAGATTTGCATAAAAGAGTAAGAGTAGAAGATAGAAAAGGGTTTGTAGGTAGTAGATATCAAGAACATGTGATTTCCCTCAAAGCTCTTCAAAATCTCTCTTTTTCTCTATGTCCCACGAAAACAAGATAAAATGTGGGGACAACCTAAATAACCTATTTATACAAGTGCCAAAATTAGGTCTAAAAACAGATATTTTTGGCTTTTGCAGACCGCGTGTCGATCGACATAGATTTCTGTCGATCGACACGAGACTCTCTGCCTTAACATCATCCGATCTTTAAAATACTCCGTCGATCGACAGGATATATACACAAATACCATGTGTCGATCGACAGGCCATGCTGCTCGATTCCTCTTGGATCTTTTCAGCTCCAAAATGCTCCAAAATGATCCAAATGTTTTCATTAAGCTCCAATTGGCCATTTTCCGGCAAAACACTATAAAAGATACACAAATACCAAAAATACTATGCAAAACCGACTTATATCATGGTTAAAAACGGGTAAAAACCATGATATATCAGATGATAAAATACTTATCTTGAAATAAAGAAAATTCAAGTTCGTACTCTACTTTACTTTTCATGGTTTCTTAAGCTTTACTGTTCCTAAATCTCTATTAATCTTTCACTCTTTTCATACTTTTTCCGCAATTCTAACATGGTATCAGAGCATTAGGTTGTTCACGATCCGGGTTTTTTTTTTTTTTTTCTTTTCAAAACTCTCGGGTGGAAGAAATCATCCGAAAGTTTCAATCTTTGTTCTTTTGTGATTTGGATCCTAAAGCTCAAATCTTTCATCTTTCAATTTCAAAGCTCAAAGCTTTTCATTTAATCTTTGTTCGTTTGTGTTTCGGATCCTTAAGCTCAAAGCTTTTCATCTCGAATCAAGTTTTTCCTCAAAGCTCAAAGCTTGTTTATCTTCTACTCATAAAGCTCAAAGCTTCTCTTTGATTTCAAGGTCAAATCAACGAGATGATGAATGTGTTCGAGAATACTGAGCCGCTCATTGTTCCGGTGATTCTTAAGGGAGGAAACTATCTCCTTTGGTCTAGGACTACCAAAACCGCCTTGTGTGGCCGCGGCTTGTGGAGTCACATTGATTTATCTCTTCGTGAAGCTATCTACGATGGTTCATCGGACGAGGAAGAGGAAGAAGCAGCTAGATTGGCGGTGGTCAAGTGGTTTCAAGAAGACCAAACCGTTCTTGCAATCCTTCAAAACGGTTTGGAAGCATCAATCCTTGAGGCTTACTCCTATTGGGAAACGGCGAGTGAGCTATGGGATACTCTCAAGAATGTTTATGGTAACGTCTCTAATCTCACTTAGGTCTTTGAGGTTAAGAAGGATCTCAACGAGCTTAGTCAAAAGGATATGGAGTTTACTAAGCACTTTGGGAGGTATCGATCATTGTGGGCCGAGCTTGATATGCTTAGGGCAAGCACTATGGATCCGGTTGTGCTCAATGAACGTAGGGAGCAAGACAAGGTCTTTGGTCTTCTCCTTACCTTGAATCCGGTGTATAATGATCTCATCAAGCACATCCTCCGTTCCGATGTGTTACCGAGTCTTGATGATGTTTGCTCACAAATTCAAAGGGAGCAAGGGTCTCAAGGGCTATTCGGAGGAAAAGGGGAGCTTCACATAGCTAACCAAGGAGCCTATAATCGACATGAAAACCGGAAGAATGGTGGAACAAGTCGGTACCTCAATCCACATTTGAAGTGTGATCATTGCAAGAAGGATGGTCATACCAAGGATAAATGTTGGTTGCTGCATTCTCACCTCAAGCCACCGAGAGGAACCAATCATACTACAAGGGATCACAGGCCAATTCTGCTTCGACCAAACAAGATCAAGGAGGAACCGGGTCCTCTAAGCAAGGAGAAGAGTCTAACCAAGCCGACTACGTGACGAAATCTGACTTGGAGGCGCTCATCAAATCAGTGGCGTCACTTAAAGAATCCGGTAAAACCTTTTATACTCGTAGACCTAGTGAATATCTTGTGGTAGATTCGGGTGCTTCTCACCATATGATTAGTAACTCCAAACTGCTCGAGAAACTAGAACCGTCTAGGGGGAACGTGATGATTGCAAACGGTGATAATATACCTATTAAGGGAATTGGGAACTTGAACCTGTTTAACAAGAGCTCAAAAGCTCTTTACATGCCAAATTTTGAATCAAACTTACTCTCTGTGAAAAGAATGACCAGTGACTTGAATTGTTATACAATCTTTGGCCCTAATGAGTTCCATTTTTAGGATATTGAATATGGGAAAGTTATTGGAGATGGTGGTACCAAGGATGATCTCTATATCTTAGAAGATTTATCACCAAGCTCTTCTAGTTTCTCTTTATTTAAAACTTGTTTAGGAGTTGCTAATAATGCTATTTGGCATGCTAGAGTAGGACATCCTCATTCTCGTGCTCTTGAAATAATGCTTCCCGATGTTTCATTTGATCATTTGTCTTGCGAATCATGTATCCTCGAAAACATTGCAAATCTGTTTTTACTAAATCTTCTACTACTTATGAGAATTGCTTTGATTTGATTCATTCTGATGTTTGGACTTCTCCTTGCTATCTAGAGATAACAACAAATACTTCGTCACATTCATTGTTGAGAAATCTAAATATACATGGCTCACGCTATTACCCTCTAAGGATCGGGTCTTTGATGCATTTTCAAACTTCCAAACTTATATTGCTAACCAATACAATGCCAAGATTAAAATTTTTAGAACAGATAATGGTGGTGAATATATGAGCAATCGGTTCAAAGAGCACATGTCTAAGCTTGGCATTTTGCATCAAACAAGCTGTCCATACACTCCACAACAGAACGGTGTGGCAGAGAGGAAGAACCGACACTTGATTGATGTCTCAAGAGCCATGATGTTCCACATGAACATACCAAGAAGATATTGGGGTGATGCTGTCATGACAGCTTGTTACTTAATCAACCGGACACCCACCAAAGTCCTTGATGATGTTTCCCCATTTGAGGTACTCACTAAACAAAAACCCTTCCTTAATCATTTAAGAGTATTTGGGTGTGTCTGTTTTGTTTTGCAGCCTAGGGAATTGAGGGACAAGTACAAGATGCATGTTCCTGGGCTATTCAACAACACAAAAGGGATACAAATGCTATGATCCGAGTTCAAGGAAAACATTTGTGTCTCGAGACGTGAAATTCATAGAAGATCAGAGATTTTATGATGTAAAAGACAGAGATGTCTTGAAGGATTTCGCTACCCCAACCGACCTGGGCACTAACATGAGATTTCTCCTCCAATACCTCGGGAATAATGAGACAAGGGACAAGAAGGATCAAAACATTGATCACAGAACAGTTCAAGAGAATGTCATTCAAGAGATAGTCCCAGAGGATGAAGGTCTAGAGATTATGCAAGATGAATCTTCGGTTGTTCACGAACACGAACAAGCTTGGTTGAACATGAGGTAGAAGATACTGGAATTGCAACCCCGAAAATGGAATTTGTCCAAGAAGAAGTCGTAGAGCCTGTCCTAAGAAGAAGTACAAGACTCAAGAAGGATCCCTCTCAATGGAAAGAGAGTCGTGTGTATTTCAACAATGAAGTAGTAGCACATCCCATCCAAGCAGTGTGTTATCTCGCCCTCTTACCTTCTTCTCATCGAGCCTTTCTTGTCAAGATAGATGAGCATACCATACCCAGAACATATGAAGAAGCTATGGAGGATGAGCAGTGGGGTGCAGCGGTAGATGATGAGGTTGGTGCTATGGTTAAAAACCACACTTGGGACGAGGCAGATTTCCCCGAGGGAAAACGGGCAGTGAGCTCCAAATGGGTATTCACGATCAAATACTTGAGCAGTGGTGACTTAAAAAGATACAAGGCCAGGCTGGTGGCTAGTGGATTTACCCAAACGTATGGGGATGATTACACGGACACATTTGCACCAGTGACCAAGTTAAACACGGTGAAAGTTGTGTTCTCCGTGCGGTCAACCTAGACTGGGAATTGTGGCAAATGGATGTAAAGAACGCTTTCTTACAAGGGGATCTTGAGGAGGAAGTGTACATGACACCACCACCAGGCCTTGAGGATTCTATTTCTCCAGGAAAGGTTCTCAAGCTTAGGAAGGTAATCTATGGCCTAAAACAGTCTCCACGAGCCTGGTACAAGAAGCTCAGCACCACCCTAAAAGAAAGAGGTTTGAAGAAATGTGAACTCGATCACACTCTCTTCACTCTTCAAGGGCCAAATGGAATCGTTGTGGTGTTAATCTACGTTGACGACATGATTATCTCAGGCAATGATGCACAAGGAATCCAAGAGATAAAAGATTTTCTCAAATCAGTGTCTAAGATCAAGGATCTGGGAGAGGTGAAGTATTTCCTAGGCATAGAGGTGTGTAGATTCAAGAATGGTATGCACATTTCGCAAAGGAAATACACTTTGGATCTATTACAAGAAACCGGGAAGTTGGGAACTAAGCCAGCTAAGACTCCACTCGAAGAAGGTTACAAGACCGATCGAAAGGAGGAGCAAGAAGATGAACTCTATGAGGATCCAACAAGATATAGAAGACTCGTGGGTAAACTGATCTACTTGACATTAACGAGGCTGGACTTAAGCTTTGCAGTGAATCAAGTTAGTCAACACATGAAGGAACCTAAGATATACCATTGGCAAATGGTGGAAAGAATACTTAGGTATCTCAAGACAAGTCCGGGCCAAGGCATTTGGATGGGAAGGAATGAGAATACTGAAGTTGTAGGATATTTTGATGCGGATTGGGCCGGTGACAGGAGTGATAGAAGATCAACCACATGTTGTTGCACATTTATTGGAGGAAACTTGGTAACATTGAGAACCAAGAAACAAAAGTCAGTCTCATGTTCAAGTGCTGAAGCCGAGTATAGGGCAATGGAGAAGTTAACAAACGAGCTTACTTGGTTGAGAGGAATTCTGTCACATATGGGAATTGAGTCAACCAAACCAATGGTGATGCATTGTGATAACCAAGCTACTATTCACATTGTGACTAACTCAGTATTCCATGAGAGGACGAAGCACATTGAGATCGATTGTGACAAGGTTCGGGAAAAGATTGAGCAAGGATGGACACTCCAATGCTTTACAAGAAGTGAAGACCAATTGGCGGACATCTTCACCAAGGCCGCGAGTCTTAAAGTTTGCAATCACATTTACCGCAAACTTGGACTCGTGGATATAACCCATCAATGAGAAAACCCCTTACTTACAATCATCACACTCTTTTTCCCTTACCAAAGTTTTGTCCCACCTGGTTTTCTTCGGTAAGGTTTTTAATGAGGTGATGGTTGTGAGTCTCCAAGTTATACATAAATCCTTTATGTCTAACTTGAGGGGGAGTATTGACCTTATGACTCACATTGAGACTAAGGGAAATCTGTTCTGCGTAACAGAACGGAAGGGCTCGTGATCAGAACTGACACCGAGACATCAAGGACGGATCTGTGAAACTCCCGAGATACATATCAGTTTCTGTTTACCGTAATTCATAAAATAAACTAAGGTGGTCCATACCTTATTATCTGATCAAGAAACACATGTGTATGGGCATGAATAAAATAGGAGACAAGGGAGTATGGGCACAAGGAGAAGGTTCCTCTTCCCCCCTCTTTTGGTTAGAATTCCCAACGGTCATATAGGACCTAGTTCTCCTTATTTAAACCTTGTATGAGACATTGTGACAGATTATCTTGAATAATACTCAAGTTCATACTCTTTACTCTTCTCCTAATCTCTTAATTTCTTAATCTGTCACTCTCCATCTCACTCTATTCTTCCGCAAATCTTACACATGGGTGAGAAAGCTTTTGATCTTCTTCTCGTTGATACTTAGGGCCCTTTTTGAGTATCAACTTTTGAAGGTTATAGATACTTTCTCACCATTGTGGATGGCCATACTAGAGTTACTTGGGTTTATCTCATGAAAACCATATATGAGGTTCTAAATTTGTTTTCTGAGTTTCTTACCATGGTGGAAACTGAGTATCATGGTGTTGGCAAAGGAGTTAGATCAGATAATGCCCATGAACTTAGGTTTTTGTATTTATACAAGAAAGAAGGCATCATTCCTTTTCATTTTCGTTCTGAAACCCAGAACAAAATTCAGTATTTGAGAGAAAGCATCAACACATCTTGAATGTACCTAGATCTCTCATTTTTCAATCACATATACCTATGGAGTATTGGGGGGGGGGGGGGGGGGGGGGGGGGGATTGTGTGCTCATTGCGGTTTTCTTGATCAACAGATTATCTACACCTCTGTTGCAGGATAAGACTCCTTATCAGTTGTTAACTTCTAAGATGCTTGATTATAATGTTATAAATGTTATAAAATGTTTGATTTGGAAGACAACAACATTTCCAGGAATGTGGTTTTCTCATATAAATTGTTTTCCTACTCCTGAGGATTCTTCGCCTGAGGTTGTTCCTTCCTTTGAAGTTGTAAATTTTGAAGCTCTGAGTTCTGAAGTTGTCAATTCTGAAGCTGTGAGGTCTGAAGTTGTGTCTTCTGAATCTGTGCTAGTTGGGCCTCCTTATTAAGTTGTTGAGACAATGCCTATTAGCAGCAAAAAAGCTTCTAAACCACCAGCTCACTTGTAGGATTATTTATGCAATATGACTGATACTGAGATCCCCTTTCCTCTTGCTCCTTATTTGCCTTATGATCATCTCTCTAAAGAGTATCATGCTTATGTTATGGCTCTTAATCGACTTATGGAACCTACTTATTCTCAACAAGCTAAGACGTTTGATGAATTATTGAAAGCTATGAATGAAGAATTGCACGCTCTGGAAAGTAATCATACTTGGGATATTTGCTCATTGCCTCCTAAAAAGCAAACTATTGGTTGTAAGTGGATGTATAAACTGAAACTCTTTGCTGACGGTAGCTTAGAACATCACAAAGCTAGGTTGGTTGCCAAGGGTTTCACACAAAAGGAAGGGGTTTATTTTGTGGACACCTTTTCTCATGTTGCTAAGATGACAATTGTCAAGACTTTACTTGTTGTTGCAGCTTCTAAAAATTGGAGCTTAACTCAACTGGATATATGTAATGCCTTCTTGAATAGAGATCTTGATGAGGAGATTTATATGTCACTTCCTCCAGGTTATACTCCTAAACCTCGTAGTGATCTTCCTCCTAATATTGTCTGCAAGCTTCGAAAATCATTGGCTGGTCTTAAACAAGCTTCCAAATAGTGGTTTATCAAGTTTACCTCTACTCTCTTACGTCTTGGTTTCCAGAGATATCAAGGCAGATTATACTCTATTTATTCGTCAAAATGATGGTCATTATGTTGTTGTTATAGACTATGTTGATGTCATCATTATTGCTAGCAATAATGATTCTGATGTTGTTCAGCTTAGACAAGATTTAAGTGAAGCTATTAGACTGAGGGATTTGGGACCCTTGAAATACTTTATTGGTCTTGAGGTTGCCATGACAAGTAAAAAGATCTCTATCTGTCAAAGGAAGTATGTGCTTGGTCTACTTGAAGAGACTGGTTTTTTGGTTTGTAAGCCTTCTACCATACCTATGGAGCCTATGTGATAGCCTTCTACCATACCTATGGAGCCTATGTAAATCCTGATGTGATAGAGATTCCTATGGAGCCTTTTGTACCACTCTTTTCCTCTTTTTAACTGTTTTACAAAAATTTTACCGCTTTTTTTTTCTTTTATCATTGTATATTCATATATCATGATTTTTACCCATTTTAGACTATGATATAAATTCATTTATCTAGAGTCTTTTGGTGTTTTCGAGTCTTTTGGTGTTATTATTAAGTACAAGGAAGTTTGGAACTTAATTAGTGTTTACTTGAGCATTCTGGAGAAAAATGGAACGAGGAATCAAAATCGCAAGTTCGGATTGAAGTTTTAAAGACTATGTCGAGCGACGGAGTGACTAGTGTCGCTCGACACAAAGAATTGAAGTTGGTGTCTATCGAGACCACTCTGAGTGTCGATCGACACCATGTTCGACCAAGACCAAAACCAAAGTTTGGAAGATTTCTGTTTTGCGCCAGAAAGCCTAGATATTTACAATTAGGCCCATGTCGGTTTTGTAACCTATAAATACTTATTTTCAGTCATTGTTTAGGCATAATGATATGAGCATGCCAACGGATCGGGAGCTAAAACCAATGCGTGCACCTGAGCTTGAACTAGAAGAGGAGCTTGTAGGTAAGAAAAATGGAGCTAAGGAATCGCTTGTTGCTAAGGGAATTGATGGAAAATAACTTATCTTAACCTCATTGGTTTTGATACTTGATCAACAAATGGGCATGTGTCTCATTTGTACTCTTTTTCCCTTATCTTTGGTTTTATCCCAATGGATTTCCCAAAGAAAGGTTTTTAATGAGGCAAATGATTCACATCCAAATATTATCATTCTTAATTTATCTAGCTTTTTTTTCTCAAACTCTTTCTAAGAACTAGATCAAATCGGTAAATCAAAGGCTCTCTCATTACCTTTGTGTGACCCATCGATCCATCGGTAAATCAAGAGTCCTTCCGCAGCTCTTGTGTGACCCTTCGTTCCATCATTGATCCGTTGATTCCATTGCTGAATCTCGAATCCAGATCTATCCTCTACCTATCAAAGTGTCGATCTATGTGGGATCTCATTACATACGCTTTATTTTATCTACGTTTAAGAGATATTCATAATTAATACGATGTTTGCTTCTTTGAATATGTCTGAGTAGATTTCCTGTTAGGTTTAAGGATATTCAAAGGTGTTTGATAAATTGCTAGATTTAATTGCATTATAAGGATAAAATCATTAGAATTCTTCATCTTGGCTTGTGTTTATTGCTGATTCTAGATTAGCTAACTAGAATATGATCTTAGGTTAAGTAATAGAAACGACAGTTTTATTAATTGCTTGAATTAGTATTTGATGAGCAAAATTCAATTTCGCAAAGAAATTTGGTTTAGGGTTTTGTGAACAATTGAACCTGAATTTATTACTTGTTTAAATTAATCTGAATTCGCAACGACAATTGGCTTTCTAAGATTTAGACATAGATAATCTCTGCAGCAAAAGCTGATTGGTTTTACATTCATGTTCATGTTTATGAATTGTGCTTCATAATCCTATCTTTTATTTATATGTGCAAATCTGATTCACCTGCAATTTTCATGTGCCTAGCTTTTATTTTAATTGATTTCACAACCGTTTTACTTACTTTGTTTACTTTCATTCATATCATCTTACTTAGTATAATTCGAGCATATTAATATATTGTGTTAATTGATTCTCTGTGGATTTTGATACCTAAAGTATTGTATTGATCTCTTAATTTGAGAGAGTAGCTCTAGGGATGATTTGCGCATATCAAATTTTGGCGCCGTTGCCGGGGAATCAACGCCATTAGATTTATATTATTATGATTTTGTCTAAGTTTTTATTTTATTTTTGTTTTACTAAACTAATTTTTAAACTTTGTGGTTTCAGGTGCATGTCTAATCGCTGCACTAGGAGCAACAAGAACAAAGAACTAGTTAACTACAACCTCGAAGTATTGGCACATTTGGAACGTGAGAATAAAAGAGTAGTCAGAGAAGAAAGGATGGCTGCTAGAGCACCGCTCTTACTGATTCCAGAAGAAGATGGAATATTGCGTGATCCGGCAGGACTGAGATACAACGAGCAAGGACAAAGAATCAAAAATGAAGGTATTGTGATCGTCGATGAGGAATTGGCGGTTCAGGAGAATGGTGTCGATCGACACCTAGTACAAAATCCGCCAAATTTGTTTAGGAACAACGAGAATGCTGTGCGAGGACGCACATTAGCGGATTTTAACTGTTCAGACCAGTTCTACGCGAATCAAGCTGCAATTTGCCCACCTCCTTTCTAAAGGATTGATTTCAAGCTGAAGCCTCCTTACTTCAGCCTAGTAGCACAACATCCTTACCCTGGTCTGCCTCATGAACATCCTATGGGCCACTTTGAGAACTTTAAAGACTTAGCTTCTAGCATCAAGGTGAATGGTGTGTCCAGCGACTACCTATTCTGCAAGCTATTCCCATACTCTCTTAGTGGGGATGCTTCTTACTAGCTGAAACAACTTGAAACAGGATCGCTAACTACTTGGGAGGACACCAAGAAAGCGTTCCTGAACAACTTCTTCGACGATGCGAGATCTGAGGAGTTGAGGACAAAGATTGCTTCATTTAAACAAGGTCCAACAGAAGCATAAAGGGCTGGGTAGACGCGATTAAAGTCTTATCAGAGAGATTGTCCTCACCACGGCTTCACCGATGTGCAATTGCTAGGCGTGTTCTACAGAGGAGTGGACTAGAGGTACCATATGGCATTGGATGCAGCGAGTAGTGGAAACTTCTATACCAATTCTCCAAAGAGTGCAGTTATGTTAATCGAGAACTTGGCTTCTAGCAATAGTACCAAGAACGCGGACATGGAAAGGAAGAAGCTTGGTGGGAACATGGATGGAAGTCAGATCGGGGAGGTTAAAGCTAAGATAGACTCTGTGCATAACATTCTTGTGGAAAAGAAGTCGGTCCAGATTGCTCAAGAGGTTGAGCATGAAAAGGAGGACGTGAACTACATAAATGGGACTTTAATTCAGGAATTTGGTAATCAACAAGGCTATCGTTCAAAGCCGTTTCAGAATAATAACTACCAAAGGAGTTATGGTTCTTCGTCTTACCAGAAGCCTCCTGAACAGGACAACAAGATGGAGTGTATGCTTGAGCAGATTTTAGAGGGACAGCAAAAGATGACAGTGAGCTTCAATGGGAAGATAGATGCCGTGTATCAGGACTTGAATGGGAAAATCGAGGCATTGAGTACTCACGTCAAGAAGCTGGATGTTCAGGTCGCTCAGATTGCTGATTCTATCAAGAGGAAAGAGGGATGTTCAGGTCGCTCAGATTACGAACCCAAAGTGCGCTTGCAATACTGTTCAAGTGGAAAAAGAGGATTATTTCACGGAATTTGAGAGTATTTTGGAACTGCAAAACCAGTGTCGATCGACACTAATGATGAGCATTGATCAACACTTGAAGAAAATCACAAATTCGGATCTGAGGAACCAGTGTCGATCGACACTAAGGATGAGCATTGATCGACACCCCTCGAAGAATCAACCTAGAACTTGACACAAAAACTTAGTGTCGATCGACACCCATCTGGGAGTGTAAATCGACTCCCAACCCAGACAACACTTGATTTTGCGTCGATCGCGATTACTTGAGAGGAGAACGTCTACAAGTCAAAGGTTCCTTTTCCATGAGCTAGGAAGTCTAAGCATGAGGTTGAGGAGGCTATTTGTAAGAAGATGATTGACAAGATCATGATTGAGATGCCTTTAGTCGATGCGGTCAAACTTTCACCGATGTTAAGAAGATACGTCAAGAGGATGGTTACAAATGGAGTTAGTCTTGATGAAGGACCACTTCTTACTAGAGATATCAGGGCGATTCGCTTGAACACGGCTCCAGTTCCTAAGAAGAAGAAGAAAGAAATCATGGTCTCAGAAGAAGTCAACGCGTTGATTCAGAGCAGAATCCTAGTGAAGCTACTGGATCCAGGAAACTTTGTGCTTAATTGCTCAATTTTTACAGGGCAGTTTCCTCATTCTCTTTGTGATTTAGGATCCGATATTAATTTGATGCCTCTTTCAGTTACAATTAGACTTGGGATGACTTATTTCATGCAAACTAGGATCTCACTTATCCTAGCTGATCGATCAAAGAGAATCCCAGAAGGTGTTCTAGAGGATGTGCCGATCAAGATTCAGGATTGCAATATTCCAACACATTTTGTGGTTTTGGAATACGACAATGAGCCTCAAGACCCAATGATTTTGGAAAGATCATTCTTAGCTACTACTGGTGCTCAAATTGATGTGAGGAAAGGGAAGATCAAGCTTGATCTAGGTGATATTGTCATGGATTTTGACATGGAGAACACGATAAGAAAATCCACCATTGATGGTCAGACCTTTTCTGTAGAAATTCTACAGGATCAAGACTCAAGCAAGGAGCGGAAATCTAGTCCATCAACTGTTGATGAACAGATAATTCCAATTCTCCTATCTCGCGAACCTCCTATAGAGCAAAGCTACGCATTTACTAAACTTAAATCTCTTTATTTCGTCAATTAAGATTTAAAATGTGAAAACATGTTACGCGCTCATGCAAGCAACGAGGTTCTCGTAGGATGCTTGGTTTTTCTTCTGATGATTTTGCAGGAATATCTAAGGGGTGTAAAGAGGTAAATCATGCCAAGGCAAAGATTAAAAGAACTTCCAAACCTTTCGCGAAGATGCGAATTGTCATTCCTCAAGCATTAAAGGAGAAAGAATAAAGAAGTCATCCATGAGATGGTGCAGAAAACGCAAAAACTTTTTCTTGGAATCATTCCATGGAAGAGTGCAGATCCACCAGACGTCTAAGTTCCTCAACACCGTCAAGCTAATGACTGAAAACAAGCGCTTAGTGGGAGGTAACCCACTTGTGAGTCCAATATCTATGTTTTGTTTTAGTTGCTTTTACAATTTTATGTTTTGGTGTTGTTGTTGGTTTTGACTTTTAGGAGAATAAAACGTGAGGACGAACTTCAGGAGCCTATGTCAAGCAACACGAGTAATCATGTCGATCGACATAAGCAAAAATTTCGAGGTATCGATCGACACCATAGACAGTGTCGATCGACACTATGCTCATGTTCAGTTTTTCTCTTTAATTTTCAATTCCATTCGTTTTATTATCGTTTCTTTTACCAACTTCAGGCTTAATAACACTGGGGACAGTGTTGTTTAAGTTTGGAGAGGTAGTTGCTAAGTATGTGTATTATTTTGAGTCTTATGAGTCATTTTTTAAAAATTTCGGGTCGAAACTCCCCTTCTACTTGCTTTGAACAACACTGAAAAGACCATTATAGTGTGAGTTGGTTGGTTTTACGAGGTGGGTAACTGCAAGTGGATTGGTTTAACGGAGTGAGTTCAGATTTCTGGAGAACGCCAAAAAGGATGTTGCAGACCCCCCCACCCTCTTAATCAACTATAATCTCTCGTCTTGGGCGATGGAAATCGCAAGACTTGATTCAGCTTTTAAACACTAGAAAGCGAGGATGGACCACTCTGAAATTTCTTCCAAATTATGAAACAACTGTCCTAGATCGAGAAAGCCTCATGACCATGTCTTCCACAAGAAACAACAGTAATGAGAGTTGATATAGAGAAGTCATAGAGATGCCAAGAAATAAAAAAAGTCTACAGAAAACTATAGTTCAAGCAAAAAAATGCAAGTCCGAAAATAAAAAAATCCGAAGAAAAAGTTCTGAAAGGCATGCATCTATCTGGTATCATTTATTGGATAAAGAGTTATGGAGGGAAGAGAGAGGGTGAAACGCAGGAAAGTGTTAAAGGAAGTGAAAGAATCTAGAAGGTCCAACGATAGATATTCCCTCGATGAGACCGTACTTAGTAAATGAAAGAGGTTTGCAATGGAAAGTCTGAGTTTCTCTAAGGAGTTTGGATTAATCTGAAGAACTGCTAAGCTTCTAGGGACACATCGAAGTGTTACTTGATTGAATTTGCAGGTATGTAGATCTAGAAGGAGTGAGTACAATTGTTTTACTTAGGGACAAGCAAAAAACTAAGTATGGGGGAGTTGATATATCATGGTTTTCACCCATTTTAGACCATGATATATGATCTACAACTTAGTGGTGAGCCTTAGAACCTGACACGATGGATGGAACCATAAGATGGCGTTCGCTCTTTCTGGTGGTCAAGTGATGGTCGAAGATGGAGATCAGACACGATGGTGATCACTCTTTCGTGTGAGATCAGATTGATGAGGTGATGATGGATCGATAGCACAACACAGAGAGGTGATGATTCTCTGATACGGTTCTGATGTTCTCCCTTATGTGAATCACACACACAAGCTCAAACAAGGCTGAGAATTCTGCTCAACAATGCTCAAAGAAAATTCAGTTCTTTATTGATAGGTAAAACATTGTGGTGGCTACAATGCTGCAATGGGACTTTATAAACAGTTCTTCAGCTTGAACCTTCTAGGGTTCTGACTCAAAACAACAAGAAAAGACTCAAACTGTTGAACCAAGGATGATTCGGTTCTAATTATTATTAAACAAAAGAGGATTTGGTTCAGATTAGTAAACCAAGTATTCAAATAAGGTTGAGTGATCAGATCAAGAAGAATCATTTAATAATAAAGATTTCCCCTACTCTACAATGTGAACGTTGGAAGCCTCCCTAGGCTGTCATAACCTTTGTTCATAGTACACCCACTTGTGTGTAGGGTTTGACTTTTATCTATATTTAGTCCTTCATCTTTAACCTTCTAGGGTTCTGACTTTTAAAAGACTCAAAACAACAGGACTTTTAAAAGAAAACGGCAAGAAGTTTAAAAACTAATCTAAACAAACTGCAAAGTTTCATTAAAGCCAAAAAAGGAAACTATGGCCAGAACTTAAAAATAAAAGAGGTGATTTCGTTTTTCTTGGTTCTTAGTGTTGTGGAAGGCTTGAATCACTTGCAAAGACATTATATAAATTGAAAAACTCACCTTGATGTGTTTCTTGGTAAGATGTGCTAAGAGCTTGAAAAGTGGAGTAGAAATCTTCATGTAGTTCTTCAAGCTCTTGATCTTCTTCTGATGATGGTTCTTGATCAGTCTTGAAGATATCTTCTTCTTTCCTATTTGGTGCATAGAGGGCGAGCTCTAATGTCTCTTGGTGTGTTCTTGTGGGATCAAGATTGACATGAAGTAATTTTGGAGCTAAAGATGCAACAAAGACTTGCACAGCAAGGTTGATCCTCCTAGTTAATTGCTTTGACTTTGATCTTGTCAATGGACCAGGTCGAACTATTGGCATTGGTATTGGAGTTGGTTCGTGGTCTGAACCGATGTCCTCATCATTCCCTCCCTCTTCAAGAGGTTTTGACCCAAAAACAGTTTCTCATGCATCAAAGGAGGATAAATCCGCAACATTAAATGTATGTGATATATTAAACTCACCTGGGAGCTCAAGTTGGTAAGGACTTTGAAAGGACCATCTCCTCTTGGTGCTAGCTTGGACTTCCTCTTATGTGGACACCTTTCTGATCACATATGTAACCAAACCCACTCTCCTGGTTCAAAGATTAGCTCATTCCGTCCCTTATCAGCTCTCCTCTTATACTCTTCAGTCTTCTTCTCAAGGTTTTCCTTGGCCTTAAGATGAATCTGCTTGATAATCTCTCCTTGTTTCAATCCGTCTAAGTTAACTTGATCAGCTTGTGGAATGGGTGTAAGATCCAATGGTGATAGGGGATTCAATCCGTGGACAACTTCAAAAGGTGACAACTTAGAAGCAGAGTGAGTAGCACGGTTATATGCGAATTCAATAAAAGGTATGCATTTTAACCATGTTGTCATATTTTTACCAAGTGTAGCGCGAAGGAGTGCAGAAAGTGTGCGATTTACTACCTCGGTTTGGCCATATGTTTGAGGATGGCAAGTGGTAAAAAACAATAGTTCCGTACCTAGTTTCTTCCAAAGTGTTCTCCAGAAGTGACCAAGGAACTAAGTGTCCCTATCCGACATAATTATTCTCGGAATTCCATGCAACCGAACCACCTCCTTAAAGAATAGATTAGCAATCTGTGTGGCATCATTGGTCTTGTTACATGGTATAAAGTAAGCCATCTTCGAGAATCTGTCTACTACCACGAAGATAGAGTCCTTGTGCTCGATCTTTGGTAATCCTAGCACAAAATCCATTGAAATGTCTACCCAAGGGGCGTTAGGTATTGGTAAAAGTAAATAAAGACCATTAGGATGTGACCTGGATTTTGCTTTGTGGCATTGCACACATCTTGAACAGAATCTCTCAACATCTTTCTTCAAGTGTGGCCAATAGAAATGATCTATTACTACGGCTAATGTTTTGTCGACACCAAAATGCCCCATTAGACCTCCTCCATGTGCTTCACTAAGCACTAATTCTCTCATAGATCCTTGCGGTATACACAAATGTTTATCTCTAAACAGAAAACCATTTTGTAAGTAAACGAACCGTGAGGTCCTTTGCAGCATTGTTGGAAGCTCTCGCTGAATTCGGGATCAGTGTTGTACTGTTCCTTGATGTGTTCAAATCCCATAATCTTTGCCTCCATAGTGGCAATAAGTGCATGTTGTCGTGATAACGCATCTGCCACAACATTCTCCTTGCCCTTCTTGTATTTGATAACATATGGGAAGGTTTCTATAAACTCTAACCACCTAGCATGTCTTCTCTTGAGTGATGTCTGCCCACGTAGGTGCTTGAGTGTCTCATGATCCGTATGTATTATGAACTCCTTGGACAGCAGAAGTAGTGTTGCCATGTCTCTAAAGCACGAACAAGACCATAAAGTTCCTTATCATAAGTTGGATAGTTAAGAGTGGCTCCGCTCAACTTCTCACTGAAATAGGCAACGGGTTTCTTCCTTTGGTGTAATACTGCTCCAATCCCCATTCCTGAAGCATCACATTCTACCTTAAACATATCGTTGAAATCAGGCAATGATAAGACCGGTGCTTGAGTGAGTCTTTCTTTCAAAGAGTTGAAAGCGGTGTCTTGGGCAGTTCCCCAATGGAAGGGCACATTCTGCTTGATCACGGCTGTTAGTGGGGCTGCTATGGTGCTAAAATCTCTCACAAAACGCCTATAGAAGCTGGCTAACCCGTAAAAACTCCTTACATGGCCAATCGTAGAAGGTGTAGGCCAGTCTCTTATCGCTTTGATCTTCTCCTCATCGACTTGTAGTCCCTGTTCACTTAACACAAATCCTAGGAAAGCAAGTTGGTTAGTACAAAAGGAACACTTCTTGAGGTTAGCATACATGCCTTCCTTGCGAAGTGATTTAAGCACTAGTTCGAGGTGTTGAAGATGATCACCAAGGTTCTTACTATATATAAGTATATCATCAAAGTAAACAACCACAAATTTACTTATGAATTCACGTAGGACCTGGTTCATCAAGCGCATGAAGGTGCTTGGTGCATTAGTTAAGCCGAAGGGCATAACTAGCCATTCGTATAAGCCTTGCTTTGTCTTGAATGCGGTTTTCCACTCGTCTCCTTCTCGCATTCTGACTTGGTGATAACCACTTTTCAAATCCACTTTTGAGAATATGGTGGCACCACTCAACTCATCTAACATGTCATCGAGCCGTGGAATAGGATGTCGATATTTGATAGTGATGTTGTTGATAGCTCTGCAATCGACACACATTCTCCATGTTCCATCCTTCTTTGGTACTAAGAGGACCGGAACTGCACAAGGGCTAAGGCTCTCCCTGATGTATCCCTTATCCATCAAGTCTCGGACTTGTTTTTCTAACTCCTTACTCTCTTCAGGATTCATACGATAAGCTGGTTTGTTAGGCAACGCTGAACCTGGCACAAGGTCGATTTGGTGCTCAATGCCTCTTAGAGGAGGTAATCTAGGTGGTATATCTTTGGGAAAAACGTCCTTAAACTGATCTAACAAGGTCTGAACTTCTAATGGTAAATCTAGCTCCTTGAAACCTGTGCCCAAACAATCTTTGAAAACAATTAGTAACATAGTGCCTTTAGCACTCTTAACACGGTTTAAATCTCCATAAGTAATATACAAACTTGATTTACTAGACTTAGACTCATTGTTCATCCTGCTTTGAAGATACGGTGCCCTTCAGATAGACTCATTAGCCAAGTTGTACTTACGGTCATTGAAGGTGAAACTATAGTAGTTTGTACGTCCGTTATGTGCAGTGGCTCGATCAAATTTCCACGGTTTGCCAAGTAGTAGATGTCTTGCTTGCATTGGTACCACATCGTAAATCACTTCATCCTGGTACTTACCAACACTAAAGGGCACCGTAGCTTGCTCTGTCACCTCGAGTTCAGTTGTGTCTTTGAGCCATTGAAGCTTATAGGGCCTAGGATGTTTCTTTGTCTCTAATCCTAGCTTATCCACCATAAACTTACTAGCAACGTTAGTATAAGATCCTCCATCGATCACAAGATTACATACCTTATTGTTGATCGTACAACGAGTGTGAAAAAAGTTCTCCCTTTGTACTTTCTCCTCATGTTGCACTAGAACACTTAGGACTTGTCTTGTGACCAAGAGATCTCCATGTTATGGATACTCTACATCTTCAAGATCATTTTTCTCTTCCTCTTCAAACTCATCGTGTGACTCATATCCGCCGCTATGAGTGATTATCATGACTCGCTGGTTTGGGCAGTCTCTAGCATAATGTCCTCGTCCCTGACATTTGAAACAAGTAATGTCACGAGTACGGGATTGACTTTGGTTAGTAAACTTACCTTGCTTTTGCCGTGAGCTAGAGGGTTGTTCACTAGTTTTGCCTTTGAATCGAGTATCATTCTCATTAGCTTTGCCTTTCTCCATAGTTTTGTTGTTGTTTGCTTGCCAAGGCTGTTGGTTTCGGTTTCGATTAGACATAGAGGTCTTCTTCTTGTTCTGTTGTTCCACTTGTACAGATAAGTGTAGCAACTCATGTAGACCGTTGTATCTTGCCCTCTCCACCTTTCGAGCTATGTGATCATGAAGACCATCTACAAATTGAGCCATTAAGGCCTCTTTCGATTCTAGTGAGTTCATAAGCTTCTCAAATTCTTCAAAATACTCTTCCACTGTTCGGTTTCCTTGTGCAAGTTTCCTGAAACGCTTTTGGAGGTATCGGTGGTAGTGCTCAGGAACATATCTCAACTGTAAGAGGTATTTCATGTCATGCCACGTTTGTATGGGACCAAAGAGTTGTCTCCTCCTCTCTGCAACAGTTCTATCCCACCAAGCTAGTGCATTATTAGTGAGTTGTGCAGAAGCTAAAGTAACTTTCTTGTGCTCTCCATAACCATAACATTCAAAGATATACTCCATGCGCCTTTCCCAATCTAGATAGACCTCTGGATTTGACTTGCCAGCAAACGTAGGAGGTGTTAATTTGATCTCATGGTTAACTTCTCCCTGCTCACGCTCTCTATGTCGATTCCCTCTTATAGGATCATGTCTCCTCTGGTTTTGGCGTCTCAAGGGATCACGGTGAAGATCTTCTTCTGCCTCAGACATATTTTCATCACCAGACTCATCTTCGTTTCATTGATTGTTGACTTGAATATTTCTCCTTGCTTGAGGACCTCCTTGTGCATTGTTTGGACCTCTCGGCTGAGGCTGTTCAAGTCCTTCAATACGTTCCCCAAAACCGCGTAATTCAGTCCTCATTTTTATGAGCATTTGTAGCAAGGCAGCTTGCGGATCGATGTTGTTTTCATTGTTGTTTGTCTCTCCAACCATGATGAGTGTCTCTCTTTTCCTTGGAAACTCAACAGAAACAACAATTGGTTAAAAGCACCGAGTGTAATGCAATTGAAATTCAACTAGAATCAAAGTTCTCACAATCGATAGTCAATGATAACTGCAACTTAATCTATATGAAACTCAACAATCGAAAACACAATGTAATAAGAACTCAGAAAACAAAGTGAAACAACAAAACGTAAACACAAATGCAATAGGTAAATTTCTTTATGGGTTTTGGTTTTTAAACGAGCTGAAAACCCAGATTGAAACAAAATATGAAGCAAAAATGATTTTTTTATGGGATTTCTGGGTTTTTAAGCAATCTGAAACAAGGATGAACACAACTATGAAACAAAAAAATGTTTTTCTTATGGTTTTTATGCTTTAAGCAAGCTGAAACAATATTCAAAATAACCTATGAAGTAAACAAAGTAGAAACAAATTCAATTCAGAATTCAAATAAATAGGAAAGGGATAGAGAAACCAAAGGTTGGGACCTTTGGCTCTGATACCAGATGATCTACGACTCGGTGGTGAGCCTTAGAACCTGACACGATGGATGGAACCACAAGATGGCGTTCGCTCTTTCTGGTGGTTAAGTGATGGTCGAAGATGGAGATCAGAGACGATGGTGATCACTCTTTCGTGTGAGATTAGATTGATGAGGTGATGATGGATCGATAGCACGACACAGAGGGGTAATGATTCTCTGATACGGTACTGATGTTCTCCCTTATGTGAATCACACACACAAGCTCAAACAAGGCTAAGAATTCTGCTCAAGAATGCTCAAAGAAAATTCAGTTCTTTATTGATAGGTAAAAAGTTGTGGTGGCTACAATGCTGCAATGGGACTTTATAACAATCCTTCAGCTTGAACCTTCTAGGGTTCTGACTCAAAACAACAAGAAAAGACTCAAAACAACATGACTTTTAAAAGAAAACAGCAAGAAGTTTAAAAACTAATCTAAACAAAGTGCAGAGTTTCATTAAAGCCAAAGAAGAAAACTATGGCCAGAATTTAAAAATAAAAGAGGTGATTTCGTTTTTCTTGGTTCTTAGTGTTGTGGAAGGCTTGAATCACCTGCAAAGACAGTATATAAATTGAAAAACTCACCTTGATGTGTTTCTTGGTCAGATGTGCTAAGACCTTGAAAATTGGAGTAGAAATCTTCATGTAGTTCTTCAAGCTCTTCATCTTCTTCTGATGATGGTTCTTGATCAGTCTTAAAGATGTCTTCTTCTTTCCTGTTTGGTGCAGAGATGGCGAAGTCTAATGTCCCTTGGTGTGTTCTTGTGGGATCAAGGTTGACAGGAAGTAGTTTTGGAGCTAAAGATGCAACGAAGACTTGCACATCAAGGTTGATCCTCCTAGTTAATTGCTTGGACTTTGATCTTGTCATTGGACCGGGTCGAACTATTGGCATTGGTATTGGAGTTGGTTCGTGGTCTGAACCGATGTCCTCATCAATATAAGTCCTATTATCTAGAGTCTTTTGGTGTTTTCGTGTCCTTTGGTGTTATTATTAGGTAAAAGGACGTTTGGAACTTAATTGGTGTTTACTAGAGCATTCTGGAGCAAAATGGAACAAAGAATTAAAGTCGCAAGTTCGGATTGAAGTTTTAAAGACTATGTAGAGCGACTGAGTAACCAGCGTTGCTAGACACGAAGAATTAAAGTTGGTGTTGATCGACACCACTCTTAGTGTCCGTCGATACCCTATTTGACCAAGACCAAACCCCAAGTTAGGAAGATTTCCGTTTTCCGCCAGAAAGCTCAGATGTTTGAAATTAGGCCCATGTCGGTTTTGTAACCTATAAATACTTATTTTCAGCAATTGTTTAGGCTTACGCTTTATTTTATCTACTTTTAAGAGATATTCATAATTAAGAAGATATTTGCTTCTTTAAATATATCTGAGTAGTTTTCCTGTTAGGTTTAGGGATATTTAAAGGTGTTTGATGAATTGCTATATTTAATTGCATTATTAGGATAAAATCATTAGAATTCTTCATCTTGGCTTGTGTTTATTGCTGATTCTAGATTAGCTAACTAGAATATAATCTTAGGTTAAGTAATAGAAACGACAGTTTTATTAATTGCTTGAATTAGTATTTGATGGGCAAAATTCAATTTCGCAAAGAAATTTGGTTTAGGGTTCTGTGAACAATTGAACCTGAATTTATTGCTTGTTTAAATTAATCTGAATTCGCAATGATAGTTGGCTTTCTAAGATTTAGACATAGATAATCTCTGCAGCGAAAGCTGATTGGTTTTACATTCATGTTCATGTTTATGAATTGTGCTTCATAATCCTATCTTTTATTTATATGTGCAAATCTGATTCACCTGCAATTTTCATGTGCCTAGCTTTTATTTTAAGTGATTTCACAACCGTTTTACTTACTTTGTTTACTTTCATTCATATCATCTTACTTGTTATAATTCGAGCATATTAATATATTGTGTTAATTGATTCTTTGTGGATTTTGATACCTAAAGTATTGTATTGATCTCTTAATTTAAGAGAGTATCTCTAGGGATGATTTGCGCATATCAAATTTTGGCGCCGTTGCCGGGGAATCAACGCCATTAGATTTATATTATTATGATTTTGTCTAAGTTTTTATTTTATTTTTGTTTTACTAAACTAGTTTTTAAACTTTGTGGTTTCAGGTGCATGTTTACGATGTTTGCTTCTTTGAATATGTCTGAGTAGATTTCCTGTTAGGTTTAGGGATATTCAAAGGTGTTTGATGAATTGCTAGATTTAATTGCATTATTAGGATAAAATCATTAGAGTTCTTCATCTTGGCTTGTGTTTATTGCTGATTCTAGATTAGCTAACTAGAATCGGATCTTAGTTTAATTAATAGAAACGACAGTTTAATTAATTGCTTGAACTAGTATTTGATGAGCAAAATTTATTTTCGCAAAGAAATTTGGTTCAGGGTTTTGTGAACAATTGAACATGAATTTATTGCTTGTTTAAATTAATCTGAATTCACAACGACAGTTGGCTTTCTAGGATTTAGACATAGATAATCTCTGCAGCTACAACTGATTGGTTTTACATTCGTGTTCATGTTTAGGAATTGGGCTTCATAATCCTATCTTTTATTTCTATCTGCAATTCTGATTCACCTGCGATTTTCTTGTGCCTAGCTTTTATTTTAATTGATTTCACAACCGTTTTACTTACTTTGTTTACTTTCATTCATATCATTTTACTTAGTATAATTCGAGCATATTAATCTATTGTGTTAATTGATTCCCTGTGGATTTTGATACCTAAAGTACTGCATTGATCTCTTAATTTGAGAGAGTAGATGTAAGGATAATTTGAGCATATCATATATCGTTGATCATATATATATATATATATATATATAGGTTGTTGCTTTGTTATTTCTTCCGATGAATACCAACTACAGAAAATTGAAAGAACACATATATCTGGGATATGGCGATGTGAAAATCGTATTTTTCTTTGTTACTAATTCGCTAAAAAAATCTTAACAACTAATCATTAACCAAAAAATCAAGATATATACATTATTTTGATTTTAATTTTAGTTGGTAATAGCCAATTTGTCAACCAAAAACATCAAAAGATAGAATTTGTTTCCGGTTAAAACTTGAGAATTTTAAAAAAATGCCATTTTTGACATGTCACTTTAGAAAAATACCACTATCACTTTTTCAAAATTTTAAATTATTTATGTTTGGATTTACTATGTTATATTAAGGTTTAGTTTTTTGGGTTTAAGGTTTGTTAGGGATCAAAAAAAATTTGAAGATTGAGAATTTTGAAATATCACTACAAGAAAACAGGCTTATTTCCGACGGAATTTCCGGCCGTCAGAACTCTCGTCGGACAATTCCGTCGGAATTCAGACGGTTTTCCGACAGAAATTCATTCCGCCAGTACTCCGTCGGTTGATTTTGACGGAATTCTGACGACCAGGATTCCGATGTCAGAAATCCATCAATATTTACAGACGAATTACCGACGACGTTAAGCCGTCGTAACTTTTCGTTGATATTCCGACGGTTAACCGACAGAAATCAGATTTTTCTATTTGACAGACGGAATTTCTGACGGAATTATGACGGGGTCCGATGTCGGCAAACGTTGGGTGGTTAACATATCGTCTGGGTTGGCCGATGGGATTGATGTGTTGTTATGTCGGAGGTTTGACGGTTTTCCGACGGATTTCTGGCAGATTTTCATTCTACATAAGTTTTCAAATTTTTTCCGACGTTCATAACAAAATTTGAAAAACAAAAAAAAAATTTAGAGATGAGTTCTTCATACTTTCGGTCATAGATGGACGAGCCAATGATGGAAGAGGGGTCGAACTTATTAACGATCGGATAAGCTCAAGGTATTTGCGAGTTCATGCAGTTACCTAGAAATCAAGAGGCGGCCAACAAAGGTTAGGATATCAAATATCCTTGTCCTAATTGCTGTAATAGAATTAGTGTTGCGGTTCCTACTGTTTGGAACCACTTATATAGATATAGATTTAGGGCGGGATATAAGGTTTGGTATTTACATGGAGAAAGGAATTATGAATATGGTAGTACCAGTAGCAATGAACCTTATTTTCCGTCTAGCGTAGGGGAACCTACAGCTGAAGTAGATGTTGGGGTAAGTACGGTTGCGATGGTTAACGATGCGTTTAGAGAGAATTTGCAATCGGGTGGGTATCATGAGGGTGATAGGGTTGAAGAACCTAATTTAGAATCTCGAAGGTTTTTCGATATGTTAGACGCATCAAAGCAACCACTATACAGTGGTTGTAGGGATGGTCATTCACTGCTATCTTCTGCTAGTAGGATGATGAACCTGAAGACCGATTATAATTTGTCCGAAGAATGTGTTGATGCATTCGCCGAGTTTGTGAAAGATGTTTTGCCAGAAGATGATCTGACCCCTGGATCATACTACGTGGTCCAAAAACTTGTCGCCGGTCTTGGTTTGCCCTACCAGGTTATAGATGTGTGCATCGACAACTGTATGATATACTGGAGAGAAGACGAGAACCGAAACAAATGTAAATTTTGTCAAAAACTCCGGTTCCAGGACACAAGTGGCAGAGTGAAGATTCCATTCAAACGGATGTGGTATTTACCCTTAACGGAGAGGTTGAAGAGGCTGTACGAATCAAACCGCACAGCTAAGGCTATGAGATGCCATGTAGAGCATAGTCAAGATGGAGATATCACGCATCCTTCTGACGCGGAAGCGTGAAAACACTTCCAATCCGTATATCCAGATTTTGCATATAAACGACGAAATGTATACATAGGCTTATCCACTGATGGTTTCAACCCGTTTGGCAAGCATGGAAGAAAATATTCATTGTGGCCAGTCATCGTAAAACCCTACAATTTGCCTCCATCTTTGTGCATGCCGCGAGAGTTCCTGTTTCTCTCAATTCTAGTTCCCGGGCCAGATCATCCAAGATGGTCGCTCGATATGTTCCTCCAACCATTGATCTGTGAGTTGCAGATGTTGTGGGAGCATGGTCTTGAGGCTTTTGATGTTTCAGTCCAGCAGAATTTCAACATGCGTGCGGTTCTTGTGTGGACCATAAGCGATTTTCCAGCGTACGGTATGTTATCTGGATGGACAACGCATGGAAGATTGGCTTGTCCTTATTGCCAAGACAATACTACATCATTCCAATTGCAGCACGGAAGGAAAACTTCATGGTTTGATTGTCATAGGTGTTTTTTACCGGTAAATCATCCATATCGTCGGTCTAGAAGACATTTTAGGAAGAATTTACAAGTGTTACATGGTCCACCTCCTGAGATAGATGGTCGCAGCATATTGGAACAGTTACGAGATTTTGGTGCAGAGCGAACTCTTGAATGTGGGGGTAATGGCCATCACCCCGTCGACGGTTGTGGGGAATATCACAATTGGGACAAGACGAGTATTTTTTGGGATTTGCCTTATTGGAAAGACCATCTACTGCGGCATAATCTAGATGTCATGCATGTTGAAAAGAATTTCTTTGAAAACATCATGAACACCATCTTAAACGTGCCAGGGAAGACAAAAGACAACTGGAAGTCTAGATTAGACTTTCCATTGGTTTGTTTAAGGGAATCTCTTCATGTTTTTAACGGTAGATTGCCGATGCCTGTGTACCTGTTAGACGCTGGGCAGAAAGAAGTATTTTTTGAATAGTTCAAAAAATTTGTAAAATTTCCTGACGGCTACGCATCTAATCTACGTAATTGCGTGGATTCGACGGAAGGGAAGTTTATAGGAATGAAGAGTCATGATTGTCATGTCGTGATGCAACGTATTCTTCCATTTGTATTTGCATATCTTCTTCCAGAACCAATCCACCAAGCAATTAGAGGTATATTTCGTACTCTCATTAGTTTCTTACTACCATAATATTAGCGTATTCTTCCATTTGTATTTGCATTCTTTCGAGATTTATGTTCAAGAACGCTTACAGTCCACGGGATACGTAACTTAGAGTCCAATATTCGGGTTCTCTTTTGTAATCTTGAGAAAATATTTCCACCGTCTTTTTTGACGTTATGGAACATCTTCCTATTCACCTCCCACGAGAAGCAGCCTTAGGAGGCCCTGTTCAATACCGATGGATGTATCCGTTCGAGCGTTACATGTTCCACCTGAAGAAAAAAGTTAAAAATTTGAGCAAGGTTGAGGGATCTATTGTCGCACAAAGCCTAAACGAGAAAGTCTCACACTTTGCCTAATATTAATTTCCACCGGAAGTTCGTACCAATCAATTCATAAAATTATTTCCAAGTGAAGTCTAAATTCACTGTCTCCTTTTATAACATGTAAATATCTAAAGTTTGGTAAGAGTTGTGCCAGCACAACTACTACTAAAAACGCAGTATTCATTTCGCAAGAGTAGTGCCGGCACGACTCCTTTGGTTTTTTATTGATTTTTTAAATCTCCGAATAGATATTATAAGAATTTAATGATCCGTCAGAAATTATGACGGATTTCTGACGGAGTATAATTTTTTCTAATCGGAGATAAAAAAATTGATAAAAAAACCAAAATCCGTCAGAAATCCGTCAGAAATTATGACGGATTTCTGACGGCATATAATTTTTTTTTCTAATCGGAGATAAAAAAAAATTGATAAAAAACCAAAATCCGTCAGAAATTATGACGGATTTCTGACGGAATATAATTTTTTAAAAATTTCATCGACATGAGTCTTTGGAATCGAGACCGGTCGGACTGGTTATGGGACTGGTCGGTCTCAATTCCAGGAGGTAAAAGTCTTCGATCCATTTGCGAGCAGGTGCTCGGATAGGGAAAATCGGCTTTTTGCTCCAATTTTGTCTCGTTTGCTCCAATGAGCTCCAATAACTCCAAACCGTGCTCGAGAGCCTTCTAGAACCCCAAAAGACACCAAAAAGAACTTGAAAGACTTGTAAAACAATAGAAAAAATAAGTAAAAGAGGCTAATTTCCTGCCGCCTAAACACTTCGATCTCATCGTCGACCGTTCTACCGCCGATTCGGACCGGTTTTCCGATGTTGACAATCCAATTGTCAAACCCACTCACCCACTCAACAATCCATGTAAGTTTTTGATGATTTTAAATAGTTTTTATGGAGTTGTTCTTGAAATTGTTTGTTAGTAATTTGGGAATAGTTAATTGTCCGTTTAAATGCATTGTTCAACATGATTTCGTAATTGATTATGACATTTTTAGTCATTTATGAATGAACGGATTTTGGAATTTAGGCATTTGAGTTATGGAAAAATTAATAAAAAAACCCAAATCCGTCAGAAATCCGTCATAATTTCTGACGGATTTCTGACGGGTAATTAATTTTTTTTTTCCTATTCGGAGAATGAAAAAATTAATTAAAAAACCACTATCTGTCAGAATTCCGTCACACTTCATGACGGAATTCTGACGGAAAACACTAATTTCTTGCCGCCTAAACACTTCGATATCATCGAAGACGCGGCAAAATCCGTCAGTATTTCCGTCGGAATTTTTTATTCCGTCTGAACTCCGTCGGAACCCCGTCGGCATACGCCATTAAAACCAGAAACTTCGTCTTCCCCGCAGACATAACGCAAAAATTTTATTTTTCCGTCGAGATTTGGCCAATTTCCGGTTGCTTCACCACCGATTTGCCCCCGATTACACCGTTTCTATTCCCCTTCCGTAAGACTATCACCAATTACCCGAAACATGTAAGTTTTTCATAATTTTGAAGAGTTTTTCAATATTTTTCTTGAAATTAATAGTTAGAAAATTGATTTTCATTGCGATTGTGATCGAAATTTGGGCGATATCATAATGGTTTATGAGAATTTTATGCATTTAGGAAGTAACAGACTTAGGAATTCACATATTTTGGGTGTATGTGTTTGTTAAGGATTTATGAATTTAGGTATTAGTAGAATTTTCTAAATTTATAATTTTTGGGAATTTAGAAATTTTAAATGTATGAACTTTAGATTTATGCTTATATAATGAATTTAACAATTTAGGGATTTTAGAAAGTTTTACAATATTATGAAATTTTTTTGAATTTTTGGAATTTTTTTTATTTTGATTTGAATAAGTTTTTGTGGTTTTTAGTGATTTTAATAGATTTATGATATGATTAATATATAAAATTCTAAAATTTAAAAATTAAAAAAATATATATATTTAAAATTTTTACAAAAACATTTAACTTTCTTAAACTTTGAAAATTGTATAACTTTTAAAAATCATTTTAAACATTTTAAATTTTATAAATCCTCTATAAAATTATTTTTAAAATAAATTTACAAATTCCAAATCCCAATTACCCAACAATACCTATATCCCTAAACCTCCATATCTACAAATCAAAAAATCCTAAATGCCGAAATTCCAAATTTCCAATTTCTCAAAATCCCTAAGTCAGTAAATCCTAAAATCTTAAAATCCTAAATTGCTAACACATGATGATGGACCGATAATAATCCTAATCACAATGATAATATGATTAATATAAAAAATTCTATAAATTAAAAATTGTTAAAATTCTTGATTAAAAAACTTTTACAAACATGTAACTTTTACAAACATGTAACTTTTAAATTTTAAAAATTTTTACAAACATGTAACTTTTAAAAACATGTAACTTTAAATTTTAAGTAACTTTTAAAAAAATTTAAAACAATTTTAAACCCTTAAATTTTAAAAAACTTTAAAAAAACATTTAAAAACAATACAAATTAAAAAAATTAAGGGACTCGATCAATGTTGAAACTTGTATGCAACAATTATTGACAATGTTAAGTAATTAGGGATTTATGAAAACCAAGCTAGCATTGGTAGAACTTCTGGTTTTCACGGGATTGGCTCTTCGAATGGCAACATAATTCGTCAAAATTTTTGTTCTCCCAATCAAAGATCCAAGCCCCTGAATCCCAGAAGTTCTATCTATGTTCCCTTGGTTTTCATAAACCTCTAATTCCTTAACATTGTCAATAATGGTTGTTTGAACTCCCAACATTGAGCGAGTCCCTTAATTTTTTTAATTTGTATTGTTTTAAATGTTTTTTTAATGTTTTAAAATTTTTTTTAACTAATCCTAAATCCTTAAATCTATATATATAAGATGAAAAAAAATCCAAAAATCACTATATCTAAAAAATACCTTTATACCATTTACAAAATTTTACGTGTTTGGTCTTCGTGATGTCGGAGTGTTACTTCATTCCTTCATAACAAAATTCAAAAATCGCAAATTACCAAATGACAATAAATCCTAAATTCCAAAAATTCTGAAATCTCAAAATCTCAAAATCACAAACTCCGTACTAAAGATTGTCAATTTGAAATTTATAATTGACATAGTAATTTTAAATACTAATTTTAAAGTTATGTAAAAATTTTGTAAATCGTAGGAATTATGGCCTATTTCATGAGACTAGCGTAGCTGGTACTTCCAATAGGGGAGGTGGGACTTAGAGTCAATCGCAGATCCCCGACACTCCTCTTATGGGTACAACTGCCTCTGCTCGTACGGCAATGAGCATCGAGGAGTTTGTGTCCCAACCCGGTCGGGATAGGTTGATACGACCTGATCCGGATGTACTACCTAACACGACCTGGTAATGACTACTTTGAAAAATTTATAGGCTTATACTAACTTAATAAAATTATTAACAAAATATGAAACAAAATACCGTGTAGGTTCCCATATTCGGGAAACGTTATTTCGAGTGCCATCAACTAAATGATCAATACCATGATAAGTAAGCCGTATCCCACTTATGATTCCATGCCGGTGGCAGACCTAGACACATGGTTTCGGCAATTTGCGGTATGTATTTAAATTCTAAATTAAAAATTCATCTTTTATATTACATTTCAATTGTTAATAGTATTTTGGGTATTGTTTTGTTTTTCAGCAAGAATTTACGTGGGACCTACAGCTGACTCGTATTGTCCGCAAAGAATTTGAAGCAAAGGCGCGTAGAATGTACTAGCAGAAGATGAACGAGTGGAAGGACGGGTGGTTGCGACGTCAGAAGGTGCCTAAGGTTCTTAAAAACGATGAAGCATTATAGGCTGGACTACTTGCACACTGGGAACAGGAGGACACTCAAGCGACCTCCGAGAAAAAATCGACTAACCGGAAGAGCAACTGGAATGGGAAGGGACAAGCGACCCACAACCTCGGTACAACGAGCAAGGCGTCACGTGTTCAGCAACTGGGAATTTTCCTAATTTTCCATAATTTTTTAATTATCGCTCACATTTTCCGTACTTGACTATGCTAATAGATTGCAAAGACCGGTGTGCGTCCTTCGCATCTTGATGTCATCAGAGATGCCCACACCAACAAAAAGACGGGTGAAATCCAAGATACGATTGCTCGGGAAATCGTCAAGAGCGTGGAGAAGCTCGGGGAGCAGTACCTCCAATCGCAATCGAGCGTCGATGGAACTCCGCCGCCAACCGAAGTTCCATTCGAGAAGATCAACGAGTTCAGTTACGAGGTTAGTAAACGTGTCAATATTAAACAAATTTAAAATACCTTTTAATACTAATACGTTTTGAAATTGCTTGAATTTTTTTTCTTAGGTAACCCCTAAGAGAAGAGGTCATGTCTACGGCCTCCCCGAAGACAGTTGCTCATCCGTTTCGTCGGTTCGCTATCACGGTGGTACCAGTTTGGTAGCATAAAACGCCGAGCTGACCCAACGGGTTAGCTCTTAGAAGGAACGGTACGAGAGAGAAAAGAAGGAGGCGGAGGAACGGCTGCAGAGACAGCTTGCAGAGGCGGAGGACTGGCGAAAGAGAGAGAAGGAGGAGGCGGACGAACGATATAGTGCAATGGAGGCGAAGATGAACGAATTCTTCCGTGCTCATAGGTCGTAAATGTTTTTGGACATTTTAAATGTAATGTAAAATTTTAAATTTGGTTTCTATACAATTTGAATTTAATTTTAATTTAATTTTGAGTTTAAATTTATTTTTTTCTTAATAATTCATTTATTTTCATATATTTAAATAAAAATAATTTTTTTAAAAATATTTCCAAATCCGTCAGAATTCCGTCGGTTTGGCCCGACGGATTCCTGACGGCACATGGATCACCAGAATCCGTCGACACTACGTCGGAATCCGGTCGGATTACGGAATTCCGACGGTATTCTGACGGCTACATAAACGGAAGAATTTCTGACGGTCTTGAAGCCGTCGCCTTCCTTGACCGTCGGAACTCCGTCAGGATGAGTATCCGTCAGAATGCCGTCGGAATTCTCAGCTCCGACCGGATTCCGACATAGTGTCGACGGATTTCGGTGATCCATGTCCCGTCAGAAATCCGTCGGGGCAACCCGACGGATTTCTGACGGATTTGTATTTCCGACGAGATAGAACCGGCGGATTTCTGATGGATTTCTGACGGATTTGGCCGTAGGAATATGCCTTGTTTTCTTGTTGTGTATAAGGTTTTTAAACGAATTTATAAGTGGCATGTGATAAGAAAAAAATTCCAAAATGACATGTTTGTATAAAAATTTTAGTTACTAATCACCCAAATATATATTTGAACCGATGACTTAGCTTAGGTCAATTATCCTTCTATTAACAACAATACAAACAACTCATATATGCCAGTAGTGTTAACAAGTAACAACAACAAAACGTAGATGGCCCAATTTTATCAACATAGTTTGTTCCAATTTGGTGATTTCCTTGGGACTCTTGTGAAAGAAAGGAATTCTTCTTTGGTGATAGCTAATGATTGGTCTTTTATTACAAATTACGATCACCATCAGTGTGGTCGTATTTGGATTGTTTGGAAGGCTAATGTGAGAATTACTCCGGTTTTCAAAGGTTTGCATATAGTCATAGTTTCAATTCTGTTGGAAGGGTAGCATGATGTCGAAGAGCGAAAGTCTTTGTGGTGAAATTGAAGATATCATCAGACTTTTCTCTGTTTCAAAGAAAGTCGTGGTTAATTACTGGTGATTTTAAAGACATATAGGAATCATATGCAAAAAACTTGATTGGTTGTTGGTTAATGATCGATGGTTGGGTTTATTTCCATCATCTAATAGTGTTTTTGAATATGAAGATGCTCAGTTCATGTAAGAGGAAGATTTGATTTGGAGGGTGATGGACAAGGTAAGAGAAAACCATTCAAATTCATGAATGTTCCGACTTCCTTACCCCAATTTCAAAATACAGTTGGTGATGGATAAAGCCAAATAGAGAAATTGTTTGTGTCGACTTTTGCTATGTTTCGCTTTTCAAAGAAATTAAAATCTTTAAAACCTTTCTACGTTCCTAGGGAAAGGAGAAGTTCTACATACCTTGGGAAAGGAGAAGTTGGGTGACCATCCCGAACAAACTAAAGAGGCTTATGATGATTTATTCTCAAACAAGAGGAAACTCTTCTAAATACAACGCCAATACGAATGGAGGAAGAAAGTCGAGCTTATAGTAAATGGATTCACTTATCCGATCTGGAAAATTATATGCAATTGATCCTGACTTTAAAGACACCTATAGAGATTGTGAAATACATGCTACTAGCCATTATTTTAGACAAGATAGGTTTCTCTTCTATGAGAATCGTCTTTGTGTTCCTAACTGTTCTTTGAGAGACTTGTTTGTTAGGGAAGCTCATGGAGGAGAATTGATGGGTCATTTTGGCATTGCCAAAACCTTAGAGAACATGAAAGAGCATTTCCATTGGCCTCACATGAAGCGTGATGTGGAGAGAATTTGTGGCATATGCATGACTTGTAACCAAGCTAAATCCAAAATCAACCTCCACGATTTTTATACTCCTTTACCCATTCCTATTCATCCTTGGAATGATATTTCTATGAATTTTGTGTTGGGACTGCCTAGAACTAAGAATAGTAGAGATTCTATCTGTGTTGTGGTTGATGGGTTCTAAAAAATGGCTCATTTCATTGGATGTAACAAAACTGATGATGCCATAGTTGATATGTTCTTTAAGGAATTTGTTCGCATTCATGGCATGCCTAAGTCTATTGTTTCAGATAGGGATACAAAAAATATTAGCCATTTTTGGAAGACATTGTGGTCTAAGCTAGGATCTAAGCTGTTATTTTCTACTACAATGTCATCCCCAAACTGATGGGCAAATTAAAGTTGTTAATAGACCCTTAGAAATACTTTTGTGTGCATTGATTAAAAAAAACTTGAGAACTCCGGAAGAATGCTTACCTCATATTGAATTTGCATACAATCATGATGTGCATTCTGCTTATAAGTATTATCCTTTTCAAATTGTTTATGGGTTTAATCCCACCTCTCCTTTAGATTTGATGCATTTGACTTTGAGTGAAAGAACCAGCTAAGATGGAAAATAAAAGGCCGACTTGGTCCAGCAGATTCATAAGAATGCTTGAAAGAACATTGTGTGAATCTAAAGAAGGAAAGGAGACGTGAGATGATCTTTGAAGTTGGTGATCTGGTTTGGGTGCATCTAAAGAAGGAAAGTCCAAACTCATGCCAAGGATTGATGGTTCTTTTATGATAACAAGAAGTATTAACAACAATGTCTATCAAATTGATCTTCAAGGTGTGTACAATGTTAGTAACAATTTTAATGTTTCTGATCTTATTCCTTTTAATGCAGATGAAACAGATTTGAGGTCAAATCTTTTTCAATAGGGAGAGGATGATATGATCATGGATGGCTCTAAAGAAGATGAGCTTGTAGCATAGGAGGAGGTGGAACCGGAGCTTGAAGCTGACCTTGTAGCCAAGGAGACTTTGAGAAGTCCAATGACTCTGTCTGATATGATCATGGATGGCTCTAAGGAGGAGGAACTTGTAGCAGAGGATGAGCTGGAACCGGAGCTTGAAGCTGAGCTTGTAGCAGAGGAGACTTTGAGAGGTCCAATGACTCGGTCCAGAACTAAGGTGTTAGAATTGAGAGTATAAAAGACTAAGTAACAAGAGATTGAAAGATACAACCGGTTAAGGCCTTAGAGTATTTCAAGAATAAAAATTTATTGTATTATATAAGATGATGTTTACAATGTAGATACAAATCCTTAAATAGAACACGAAGATAGCATGTGACCGTGTGAAGTCAAACGGTCGGATTGGAGAAGATGGTCCCACGGATCACACTCAAGGCTCGGGTCGAGGCACGTCCTTCTCGGATGTGAGGTCGCTTTCAGTCCGCGAGGTCAAACAGGAAGGATCCGCGCGTTGACCTGTTTACCCGGATCAGAGTCTGCGCGTTTATCCGATGATCCGTTACGCGACCCGGTACTACAGCACGAGGCTTACGTCTTGCACCTCGATGCTTACTCGTACCACAGATCGACGAACACCCGATGCCGCGTACTGATCCGCATGATCCTCCGCACCTCGATGCCAATCATCCTGCGGATCGAGCGTTTGACCCGCGTCTCGATATTTCCCGATCTGTGTCTCGTCCCGATCCTTATCCGCACATTTATTCCCGATCACCTCTTTATTTTTCCCTTAGCACATTTTGATGGTGCCAAGGTCAATACTCCCCCTCAACTTAATCATAAAGGATTTATGCTTAACTTGGAAACCCGCAACCATCACCTCATTAAAAACCTTTACAAAGAAAACCACGTGGGACAAAACTTTGCTAAGGGAAAAGGAGTGTGATGATTGCAAGTTAGGAGTCTTCTCACGGATGCGTGAGATCCACGAGTCCAAGCTTGCTAAAGAGACGGTTGCAAACCTTGAGACTCGCGGCTGTGGTGAAGATGTCGACCACTTGGTCTTCACTCCTTGTAAAACACGGAAGTGTCCATCCTTGTTCGATCTTCTCACGAACCTTATGACAATCGATCTCGATGTGCTTCGTCCATTCGTGGAACACCGAGTTGGTCGCTATGTGAATTGCGGCTTAGTTGTCACAATGCATCACCATTCGCTTGGTGATCTCAATCCCCATATAAGCTAAGATGCCTCTCAACCAAGTTAGCTCATTTGTTAACTTCTTCATCGCTCTATACTCGGCTTCTGCACTTGAACATGAGACCAATTTTTGCTTCTTAGTTCTCCAAGTCACCAAGTTCCCGCCAATGAATGTTGCATAACCGGTTGTTGATCTTCTATCGTTTCGGTCTCCGGCCCAATCCGCATCACAATACCCAACAACTTCGGTGTTTTCATTTCTTCCCATCCAAATTCCTTGGCCAACACTCCCTTTAAGATACCGAAGTATTCGGTCCACCATATTCCAATGAAAAACCTTAGGCTTCTTCATATGTTGACTTACTTGGTTGACCGCAAAATAAAGATCCGGCCTAGTTAGAGTTAGATAGATCAATTCCCAACAAGCCTTATATATCGAGATGGATCCTCATATATTTCATCTTCTTTCTCCCCCTTTCGATCGGCTTTGTAACCTTCCTCAAGTGGTGTCTTAGCCGGTTTAGAGGCAAGTTTCCCGGTCTCCTTGAGCAAATCCAAAGTATACTTCCATTGGGAGATGTGCAATCCGTTCTTGAATCTACACAGTTCGATCCCAAGGAAATATTTCAACTCTCCTAGATCCTTGATTTCGAAGACCGATTTTAAGAACTCCTTAGTGTCTTGAATTCCCTGCTTATCATCACCGGAGATTATCATATCATCCACATAGATCAAGACAACCACCATTCCTTGCAGTCCTTGAAGAGTAAAGAGTGTGTGATCCAATTCACATTTCTTGAAGCCTTTTTCTTTGAGGGTCGAACTTAGCTTCTTGTACCAAGCCCTTGGAGATTGTTTAAGACCGTAGATGGCTTTCCTTAGCCGAAGAGCAATGGTGTTCTCTAGACCGGGTGATGGGGTCATGTAAACCTCTTCTTCAAGATCTCCTTGAAGGAAAGCGTTCTTCACGTCCATTTGCCACAACTCCCAGTCCAAATTAATCACCAAAGAGAATACAACCCTCACTGTGTGTAGCTTAGCCACCAGAGCAAAGGTATCTGTATAATCATCTCCATAGGTTTGTGTGAAGCCTCTAGCCACTAACCGAGCCTTGTGTCGTTCAAGGTCTCCATTTCTCAAGAACTTAAGGGTGAAGACCCATTTAGAGCTAACCGCTCTTTTCCCAAACGGAAGATCGGTTTCATCCCAAGTGTGATTCTTGATCATAGCACCAACCTCATCATCAACCGCTTCAACCCAATGTTCTTCTTCCATTGCCTCTTCTTATGTCTTCGGAATCGAATGTTAATCTATCTTCACAAGAAAGGCTTGATGAGAGGAAGGTAAGAGGGCGAGTGAACAAACCGCTTGAATAGGATGAGCAACGGCTTGATTGTTGTAATAGACTTGATTCTCTTTCCATGTGGAAGGATCCTTCTTGAGCCTTGTGCTTTTCCTAAAAACCGGTCCACTTGGTTCCTCTTCAATTATTGAGTCACTATCAACGGGATCTTGTTCTTGAACACCGGGGAGCTCATCATTACTAACCATTTCTTCTTGACCATTCGGAACACTCTCATCATTCGTCTCTTGATCATTCTCCTCTTGGACCGGAGGTGCTTCACTTTCTCTAGCCTTTGGTGCTTCCGGATTGCCAAGGTGTTGGAGGAGGACCTCAAATTAGCATTGTAATCCGTAGAGCTTGCAAACTCCCGTAGTTCATCTTTCTTTTCGGTTCCATAGTAGCTCTTTTCCTCCATAAACTTCACATCCTTGGACACAAATGTTCTCCTTGAACTCAGATCATAACATTTGTATCCCTTTTGGGTAGTGGAGTATCCAATGAACATACACCTTGTGCTCTTTGCATCTAGCTTTGTCCGCAACTCACCGGGAACTAGGAAAAAACAAACACACCCAAAAACCCTTAGAATGAGGATGACCTAATCTAGCGTGCCATATCGCATTATTAGCAACTCCTAAACAAGATTTAAACGAAAGAAAACTAGGTGAAAAATCTTCAAGAACATAGAGATCATCTTTGGTTCCTCCCTCTCCAATAATCTTTCCGGAATCAATATCCTGAAAATGAACATCATTAGGACCAAAGATTGCATAATAATTCAAGTCTTTGGTTGCTCTTTTCACTGAAAGTAAGTTAGATGTAAAAGTCGGCATATAAAATGCTTTAGATTCTTTATCAAAGACTTTCAATGTTCCAATTCCCTTTATAGGTATATATCACCATTAGCGATCATCACATTTCCATTAGTTGTTTCAATATTATCAAGCATCCTAGAATTACTAATCATGTGATGGGATGCTCCCGAATCAACTACTAGGGAACTACTAGGAATATGAGTAAAGTAAGTTTTACCGGATTCCTTGTGTGTGGCAAAAGCTTTGATTAATGCCTCCAAGTCTGATTTTCTCACATAATCGCCTTGGTTGGCCTCCTCACCTTGCTTAGATGATCCGTTTGAGACTAGGTCGGGCTTGGCTGCGGTGTAATTTGCTCTCGGGTTCCTCGGGTAGTCGATCCACCAACTTGTCTTGAGTTCCGGATGGAGGATCCAACAAGCCTTCGTGGTATGTCTTCCCTTACAATGTTCACACCTCGCCTTTGAGCCCGGCCGATTGTTACCACAGCCTCCTTTATTCCCACGATTATCGAATCGGTTGTAAACGCCCTTGTTCGCCGTCGGAAGCTCCCCCTTACTACCAAAGAGTCCTTGAGAACCTTGTTCTCTTTGGATTTGTGAACACACGTCTTTTAGGCTTGGGAGTTTTTAAGATCTAAGGATATGCTTGATGAGGTCGTTGAACGCCGGATTCAAGGTAAGTAGCAATCCAAAGACCTTGTCTTGCTCTTTCCTTTCGTTTAGCACCTTCGGATCAATGGAGCTTGGTCTCAACATCTCAAGCTCGGCCCAAAGAGATCTATATTTACCAAAGTGCTTGGTAAATTCCATATCCTCTTGATGAAGGTTGTTGATTGCTTTCTTCACTTCATACACCCGGGATAGGTTTGAAACATTTCCATAAACGTTTTTCAATGTTTCCCATAGTTCCTCCGCCGTTTTGCAATAAGAATACGCCTCAAGAATGGAGGCCTCAAGACCATTTTGAAAAATGGCCAACACAGTTTGGTCCTCTTGAAACCACTTTGCTTCTCTCTCCTTTGCGGAATCTTCATCTTCTTCTTCGGATAGATCATACACCGGTTTGGATGAAGTATCGATGCGGCTCCACAACCCTCGGCCACATAGAGCTATCTTCGTTGTTCTTGACCATAACAAGTAGTTCTCTCCCTTGAGAGTCACCGGAATTACCAACGGTTTGGAGTTATCCAAAGAACTCATCTTTTTCACCGATTTTGAATGAAAGCTCAAATCTTTAGAAACGATTTGGGATTAACTATTCTATATGTATGTTAAATCAAGCGCCTAAAAAGAATAGAAATCTCTATATAACGATTTAATCTAACGATTTAAAGAGAACCCACAAACCGGAAAGATTATTGAGAGATTGAGATTAGAAGATTAAGATTATGAGACTATTGAGGTCACAAAGATCAAACCCGCTCTGATACAATGTTAGAATTGAGAGTATAAAAGACTAAGTAACAAGAGATTGAGAGATACGGCCCGTTAAGGCCTTAGAGTATTTCAAGAATAAAACTTTATTGTATTATTCAAGATGATGTTTACAATGTAGATACAAATCCTTAAATAGAACACGAAGATAGCATGTGACCGTTTGAAGTCAAACGGTCGGATTGGAGAAGATGGTCCCACGGATCACATTAAAGGCGTGGGTCGAGGCACATCCCTCTCGGATGTGAGGTCGCTTTCAGTCCGCGAGGTCAAACAGGAAGGATCCGCGCGTTGACCCATTTACCCGGATCAGAGTCTGCGCGTTTATCCGATGATCAGTTACGCGACCCGGTACCGCAGCACGAGGCTTACGTCTTGCGCCTCGATGCTTACTCGTACCACGGATCGACAAACACCCGATGCCGCGTACTGATCCGCATGATCCTCCGCGCCTCGATGCCAATCATCCTGCGGATCGAGCGGTCGACCCGCGTCTCGATATTTTCCGATCCGCGTCTCGTCTCGATCCTTACCCGCACATTTATTCCAGATCACTTCTTTATTTTTCCCTTAGCACATTTTGATGGTGCCAAGGTCAATATAAGGCACTTAAGCAAGTTGTAGGAGTGTTACTTAATCAAATGCAACATCATGAAGATAAGGCTAATCACACCATTCTGGTTTTGATACAAGCTCAAGAACCTTAATAAATGGACAAGTGATGCATTTGCACTCTTTTTGCCTCTCTTTGGTTTTGTCCCAATGGGTTTTCCAAAGAAGGTTTTTAATGAGGCTTATGTATCACTTCAAATCATCCATTGTTGAGTTAAGGCCCAAATAAAAGATAAAAACGTTTTTGGAGGTGTAAGGGTCTGATTTTTAAGTTTCAAACTCAGTTTTAATTTTCTATTATTTTCGAGATAGCCTTGGAGCTTGTTCCAAGACTTGTCTCTTCTTCTTCCCTTCTTCCCTTTATAACTCACTTGTACTCTCATTTCTTAACTCATCTATCTTTTTATCAAAAACCTCTTTAAGATTAGATCAAGGTAAATCAAAGTTCTTTCCATAAACTTTGTGTGACCATTCGATCCATTGGTAAATCAAGAATCCTTCCGCAGCTCTTGTGTGACCCTTCATTCCATCATAGATCCTTTGATTCCCTTGCTGAATCTCGAATCTGAATCTATCATTAACCTATCAAAGTGTCGATCTAAGTGGGATCTTATTAAGTGGTATCAGAACACACTTTGATTCAGGTTGTATTCATCTTTTTCATTTTTTTCAGTTTATGCGTAACTTTGTTTTATAAGTTTAAGGATGATCGTTCAACCGTTTCGTATGATTTTTGATATATCAGATCGTGAACTATAAAAATTTGTATTAGATCTCGTGTTTTGGATAAAAACTTTTCAACTTCTAGAGTTTTCAAATTCAACTCTGCAACTGCCTGTTTTAAAAACGAATGAATTCTGTTTAGAAACTGTTTTTGTTGTTTGATCTTTGATTAAAAACGTTTTTCTTCTCCTGGAACATTTTACTTGTTAGATTTATGTGATTTCAGGTACTATGGGAAGTAAAGAAGAAGAAGAAACCGCTTTGGGTTGCAACAACAAACTTATCATTGAGGCTCTTACTGCACACATTGAAAAACTTTACAAAGCAAAATTTGAGCCAGAACCTGAAGATACTCTCACGGATCAAGAAAAACCTCAAACTATAAGTGATCAAGCTAGAACCGGTAGAAACACTAACAAAGAGCAAGAATGCAACAACCGGGCTAGAGATGGTGATACGGATCAGTACTATAGCCATCAAAGTGGTTCATCTCAAAGTAGTTCAAGGAGGAATAGACTTGGGAGAGAAGGCAGAGAACGTGCTCGAGATAACTTAGGCGGTCTTAAGATTAAAATTCCATCTTTCCATGGGAAAAATGACCCAGATGCTTATCTTGAATGGGAGAAGAAGATTGAGTTGGTTTTCAATGTGCAGCACTACACCGAGGACAATAGAGTAAAGGTGGCTGCTACTAAATTTTATGATTACGCCCTTAGTTGGTGGGATCAATTTGTTACTTCTAGAAGACGTAACCGGGAGTATCCGATTGATACTTGGAGTGAAATGAAGAGTCTCATGAGGAAACGGTTCGTTCCCAGCCACTACCACTGTGAGCTTCACCAAAAACTAAGAAGACTTGTCCAAGGCAGCCGTTCAGTGGAAGATTACTATAAGGAGATGGAGACATTCATGCTTCGGGCTAATATAGAGGAGGATAAGGAAGCTATAATGGCTCGATTTCTTGGTGGCTTAAACCGTGACATACAAGATCGTTTGGAGACTCAACATTACATGGAGCTAAAGGAAATGCTACACAAGGCTGAAATGTTTGAGCAACAACTGAAAAGGAAGAGTTCTTCAAGATATAATCAGACCATAGGATCATCTTTCACTAAACCAAATCAGTACCGTGAAGAAAGATCACGTGATGTTAGCTATTTCAAATCCCATGGGAGAGGTCATTATGCTAGTGAGTGCTCAAATCAGAGAATCATGGTCATTCGTGCTAATGGAGACATTGGATCAGAAGAAGAACAACAAGAAGAAACTAATGATGATCATGAAGCACTGCCGATTAAAGGAGATTTATTGGTGGCTAGGAGAACTTTGAGTATGCAAACGAAATCACAAGAACCAACATAAAAGGAGAATCTATTCCATACTCGCTGTTATGTTCAAGACAAGGTGTGTAGTCTTATAATCGATGGAGGCAGCTGCACCAATGTGGCTAGTGAGGTTATGGTGAAGAAACTTTGGCTTGAAACAACATAACATCCAGCGGCATACAAGCTGCATTGGCTGAATGATATTGGGGAATTGAGAGTTCATAATTAGGCTACGGTGCCAATTTCAATAGGAAAGTATGAAGATGAAACCCTTTGTGATGTGTTACCTATGGAGGCTAGTCATATACTTTGGGAAGGCTCTGGCAGTCAGGTCGAAGACTTCATCATGATGGATTCACAAGCAGGCATTCTTTTGAGTTCAAAGGCAAGAAAATTACTTTGGTTCCCATGACACCTCAAGAGGTCTATGAAGATCAAAAATCAACTCCTAGAGGTTCTAAAGTATCCACTTTCTTTGCTAAAGCCAGTGAGGTTAAGCAAGCTCTCTACTCTAAACAACCTTTTCTTTTATTTATATTTAAAGAGAATTTACTTAATGTTACTAACCTTACACTGGTGCTACCGAGTGAGATGACTAAGCTCTTGCAAGATTTTAGTGATGTGTTTCCTGAGGATGCTCCTAAGGGTTTACCACCTATCCGAGGGATTGAACACCAAATTGACTTTGTCCCTGGCTCGTCTCTTCCCAACCAACCAACCTATCGAACTAACCCTGTGGAGACCAAAGAGCTACAAAAACAGATTGGAGAACTCATTGAGAAAGGCCATATTCGTGAAAGCATGAGTCCTTGTGTTGGTCCAGTTCTCCTTGTGCCAAAAAAGGATGGGACTTGGCGTATGTGCGTGGACTGCTGTGCCATCAATAATATCACGGTGAAGTATCGACATCCCATTCCTAGATTAGATGATATGTTAGATGAATTGCATGGTTCTAGCATCTTTTCTAAAGTTGATCTTAAAAGTGGCTATCATCAGATTAGGATAAAAGAAGGAGATGAATGGAAAACTGCATTTAAAACTAAGCATGGTTTATATGAGTGGCTTGTTTTGCCATTTGGACTCACTAATGCACCTAGTACATTCATGCATTTAATGAATCATGTTCTTAGAGCATACATTGGAGTTTTTGTTGTTGTCTATTTTGATGACATTCTCATCTATAGTCATAACTTAGAAGAAAGCATTTAGGAATGGTTCTGGAATTGCTTAGACAAGAAAAGTTGTATGCTAACCTCAAAAAGTGCACCTTTTGCACCGATAGTCTTGTGTTTCTTGGTTTTATGGTAAGTTCAGATGGTATCAAGGTGGATGAGGAGAAGGTGAAAGCAATTCAAGAATGGCCTAGCCCCAAGTCTGTTGGTGAAGCGAGGAGTTTCCATGGATTGGCAGGGTTCTACAGGCGATTTGTCAAAGATTTTAGCACCTTGGCAGCCCCTCTCACCGAAGTTATCAATAAGGATGTTGGATTTCAATGGGGACAAGCACAAGAAGAGGCTTTCCAAAGCCTAAAAGAGAAGCTTATTCATGCTCCTGTTTTGATTTTGCCTAACTTTTCGAAGACTTTTGAGATTGAATGTGATGCATTTGGTGTAGGTATTGTAGTTGTGCTTATGCAAGATAAACAACCCATTGCCTATTTCAGTGAGAAACTTGGAGGAGCCATTCTGAACTACCCCACGTATGACAAGGAACTCTATGCCTTGGTTTGAGCTTTGCAAAAATGGCAGCACTACTTATGGCCTAAGGAGTTTGTGATCCATACTGATCATGAGTCTCTCAAGCACTTAAAAGGGCAGCAAAAGCTCAACAAAAGGCATGCAAGGTGGGTTGAATTCATAGACTTTTCCCTATGTCATCAAGTACAAACAAGGTAAGGATAATATAGTTGCCGATGCATTATCAAGGAGGTACACTCTTCTCTCTACTCTTGAAGTTAAGCTTATGGAATTTGAACACATTAAGGAATTATATGCAATTGATCCTGACTTTCAAGACACTTATCGAGATTGTGAAAAACATGCTTCTGGCCATTATTTTAGACAAGATGGTTTCTCTTCTATGAAAACCGTCTTTATGTTCCTAACTGTTCTTTGAGAGACTTGTTTGTCAGGGAAGCTCATGGATTAGGTTTGATGGGTCATTTTGGCATTGCCAAGACCTTAGAGATCATGAAAGAGAACTTCCATTGGCCTCACATGAAGCGTGATGAGGAGAGAATCTGTGGCAGATGCATGACTTGTAAGCAAGCTAAATCCAAAGTCCAACCCCACGGTTTGTATACTCCTTTACCCATTCCTACTCATCCTTGGAATGATATTTCTATTGATTTTGTGTTGGGACTGCCAAGAACTAAGAATGGTAGAGATTCTATCATTGTTGTGGCTGATAGGTTCTCCAAAATGGCTCATTTCATTGCATGTAACAAAACTGATGATGCATTGCATATAGCTGATTTGTTCTTTAAGGAAATTGTTCATATTCATGGCATGCCTAAATCTATTGTTTCTGATAGGGATACAAAATTTCTTAGCTATTTTTGGAAGATATTGTGGTCTAAGCTAGGAACTAAGCTGTTATTTTCTACTGTTAGAATTAGCGGAATTAAGAGAGAAAAAATGTTGAGATTATGTGTTTAGGTTCTGTTTAGAGTAACCAAGAGCAGAGAGAGATTAGAGAGATTTAGAGATGATAGGAAGAGGAAAAACGTTTTTCCTTACTTAATTCACTTCAGAACACATTACAACATATTTATATAAGCTAAGCATACATAAAGTGAAAACACAATTCCAGAATTTACGGAGCACACCAAAATCTGTTTAGGCATGCAGCAACTTCCAACGGTCATATTATGGAGACTTGGAACTCCTTATTTTAATGTTTCTTCATGATCAGCTCACTCATCATTAATTAATACTTCGTTCACTAATCTGAACCAAATATTCCTTGGTTTAATACTGATCAGAACCAAATCATCTTTAGTTCAATACTCCCCCTCAAGCTTAACTATAGAGATCTAAGTTAAGATTGGACCATGAAGATTCACCTCATTAAAAACCTTAGTGTAGAAAAACCACGTGGGATAAAAACTACACTAAATTGAAAAGAGTATGAACTCCATGGCTAATTGATCTTTATAAGTCCAAGCTTTGAGTGGATAAAGTCACACACCTTCAAGCTTGCTGCCTTGGTGAATATGTCAGCCAGTTGATCTGCACTTCTTGTATAGCATGGCAAGATCAATCCTCGTTATACTGCTTCACGAATCTTATGGCAATCCACTTCAATATGTTTGGTACGTTCATGGAACACTGAGTTGGAGGCGATGTGAATAGCTGCTTGGTTGTCACAATGCATCGTTATTGGATCTTGTGACTCAATTCCTAAGTCCTTTAGAAGCGCCTTGAGCCATGTGAGCTCATTAGTTAGTTTCCTCATTGCTCTGTATTCTGCTTCGGCACTTAAACATGAAACCACCTTCTGCTTCTTTGTCTTCCAAGTAACTAAGTTTCCTCCAATGAAAGTGCAATAACCTGTATTAGATCTTTTATCCCTCCTATCTCCAGCCCAATCAGCATCACAATATCCCACAATCTCTGAGCTTCCATTGCAACCCATCCAAATACCTTGACTCGAAGTCCCCTTTAGATATCTCAAGATACGATCCACCATGTTCCAATGGTATATCTTAGGTGCTTGCATGTGTTGGCTCACCTGATTCACAGCAAAACATAGGTCTGGTTTAGTAATGGTCAAGTATATGAGCTTACCAACCATTCTTCTATATTGAGTGACATCTTCAAACAGTTCATCTTCAATCTCCCCCTCTCGTTCAACTTTGTAGCCTTCTTCTAGAGGTATCTTGGCTGGCTTGGCATCCAACTTTTTTGTTTCTCTTAACATATCAAGGATGTACTTTCTTTGTGATAAGAATAGACCCTCCTTAGAACGACAAACCTCTATCCCCAGAAAGTATTTTAGTACTCCAAGATCCTTGATGTCAAATACTGATTTGAGATAGTATTTTGTAGCTTGAATGACAGCCTTGTCACTTCCAAAGATGATGATATCATCTACATAAATGAGAATGACCACAATCCCTTCTTGGCTTTGCAAAGTGAAGAGTGTATGGTCTGATTCTGACTTCTTGAATCCTCTATCTCTCAAGGTCATGCTCAGCTTGTGGTACCAAGCCCTTGGTGATTGTTTTAAACCGTAGATAGCCTTTCTAAGTCTCAAAACTTTTCCCGGTGTAACTAAATTTTCAAGACCAGGAGGAGGAGTCATATACACCTCATCTTCAAGTTCACCTTGTAGGAATGCATTCTTGACATCCATTTGCCAAATATCCCATCCCAAGTTAGTAGCTAAGGACAGTATGACCCTTACTATATGTAGCTTAGCTACTTGAGCAAAAGTGTCACGGTATTCCTCTCCATAGGTTTGAGTGAAGCCTCTTGCCACCAATCTAGCCTTGTGCCTCTCTATATCCCCACTGCTTAGGTACTTGATAGTGAATACCTACTTAGAACTCACAGTCTTCTTCCCCTTAGGTAAATCTGCTTCATCCCAAGTGTGATTTATTTCCATAGCATTGCGTTCTTCACCTACTGCATCCATCCACACTTTATGTTCCTTAACTTCTTCATAGCTTGTTGGAATCTGTTCTTGATCGAGTTTTCCAGTGAAGACTTGATGTTCTTGGGGAATGTGAGCAAGATTGCAAACTGCTTGAATTGGATGAGCTACAGCATTGCTATTGTAGAAGACCCTTGTATTTTTCCAATTTGATGGTGAATTTCTTGGCCTTGTACTGCTTCTCAATTGTGTAGCTTGTGGATTAATTGGTGGATTGAGCCTTGCATTTCTTCTCAATGGAACTGATTGTTGTGGGTGCTCATCTTGAGCAGATTCTTCTTCTTGGTCTGATTCTTCTTCTTGAATGAATTCAAATCCAAATTCTTCTTGAATGGGATCACTTTGATCATGGATGACTTAGTCTTCTTCTTCTTGAGTTGTACTACCTCCCTCATGATCAAGGGGAGTAACTACATCAACTGGTACATTATCAGTTACTGGAGAGCTTGGATTGCTTCTATCCACGTTTTCAGTAGGTAGAGTGATCCCAAGGGTCTCCATTATCCTTCTAAGGTTTGTGGCTCTGTCAGAGGGGTTGTGAGAGAGATTTTCCAAATCATCCCAATTCCTTCCTTCATAGTAGCCCTTGGCCTCCACAAACTTCACATCTCTAGACACAAGAACTCTTCTTGTTTCTGGATCATAACACTTGTATCCCTTCTGAATTGGAGAATACCCAATGAACATAGCTTTAACACTCTTAGGCTCAAGCTTGTTTCTGTTTTCTCCTGGAATCAAGACAAAACACACACACCCAAACACATGTAAGTGGTTAATAGAAGGTTTAGTTTTGTGCAGTACCTCATATGGAGAGATATCATTGAGAATCTTACTCGGAATGCGGTTGATTAAGTAGCATGCTGAGACTAGTGCATCTGCCCAAAACTTCTTTGGAACATTGTTGTGGAACATCATTGATCTGGCCACCTCCATCAACTGTATGTTCTTTCGTTCAGCCACGCCATTTTGTTGAGGTGTGTAAGGACAGCTTGTTTGTTGGATAATCTCATGCTTGGTTAAATGTTGTTTAATCCTATGCTTGGTTAAATGTTGTTTGAGACATTGCTTGTGTATTCACCACCATTATCACTTCTAAAATTTTTGATTTTAGCATTGTAATGGTTAGTAACATAAGTTTGAAAATTCAGAAATACCTCAAACACTCTATCTTTTGATGGAAGTAAAGTAACCCAAGTGTATTTTGATTTTTCATCTATGAATGTGACAAAGTACTTATGGCGTTCTCTTGATTTACAAGGTGAAGTCCACACATCAAAATGAACTAAATCAAAACAATTTTCATAGATAGTTAAGGACTTGGGAAACACTGATTTACAATGTTTACCAAGGGTACAAGCTTCACATTCATTGTTTTTAAAAGAAATACTAGGTAACAACAGTTCTAATACACGAAAATGAGGGTTGCCTAGCCTATCATGCCACAAAGCGCCATTAGCATTCGCAGAAGTTGAACTAAAAGAACAAGATAACAAAGAGGTTGGTACATTTTCTTCAAGAACATACAAGTCATCCTTGACAGATCCCTTTCCAAGAATCTTACTAGTCTTAATATCCTGAAAATGCACACTATTAGGACTAAAGATAGCATAGCAATTCAAATCAGAAGTAGCTCTCTTAACTGATAATAGGTTCAATGTAAATTTTGGCATATAGAATGCTTTAGAGTTCTTATCAAATAGCTTAAGATTACCAATGCCTTTAATTAGGATTTTGTTACCATTTGCAATTCCCTAGAGCAGATTCTATGAGATTCACCAGAATCTACAACCATAGAATTATTAGACTTTTGAGTATAGAATATGGTACCATTTTCCCTTAAGGCTTTGATGAGAGCATCCAAGTCAGCTTTCCTCACAAACTCACTAGATGCAGCCATAGCCATGCCGCCACCTTGTGCTGAGGAGGTGGCTTGCTTCTGTGCATCCATTTGATCATGTGAGAGGTTAGCTTTCTGATCCTTGAACTTGCTTGGCTTGAGGTGTGGGTGCAGGATCCAGCACCTATCCTTGGTGTGGCCATTCTTCTTACAGTGGTCACATATCCACACCTTCCTAGCATTAGGCTTGTAGAGTCCTTTAATTGCAAAGATGAGCTCCTTCTTTCCTCCAAAGTGTCCATGAGAACCTTGTTCCTTTTGAATCTGAGCACACACTTCTTCAAGGCTTGGAAGTTTGTTTGCTCTTAGCATATGCTTGATGAGGCCTGTGTAGCTTGAGTTTAACGTTATGAGCAGACCGAAGACCTTATCTTGCTCACGCCTCTCATTAATAATATTTGGATCAACTGAACTTGGTCTTAGCATTTCAAGTTCAGACCAAAGGAACATAAATTTCCCAAAATGTTGAGTAAACTCCATGTCTTCTTGGCTGAGATCATTGATAGCCTTCTTGACTTCAAATACTCTGCTCAAATTTGAGATATTCCCAAATACCTTCTGGAGAGTCTCCCACAACTCCTTGGCTGTCTCACAGTAGGAGTATGATTCAAGGAGAGATGCTTCAAGAGAGTTTTAGATGATAGATAGCACCATTTGGTCCTCTTAGAACCACTTGTCACTGTCACCAGCAACCAGTGTCTTCTTACCATCCTTCTCAACCGTCTTCTTTGGTGCCTCACTCTGTTTTGATCATTTTAGATCATAGCAAATAGTTTACCCCCTTAAGAGTAACTGATACAAGAACTGGTTTTGAGATTTCCATCAGAATTCTTTTCCAGAAATACTTGAAGAACAGAATGTAAAATGGGTGAAGAAACAGAATGAAAGGAAGAGAGATTGGGTACAAACTGAGAATACAGAGATTTTTGGAGCTTATTGCTCTAGTACCATGTTAGAATTAGCAAAATTAAGAGAGAAAAAATGTTGAAATTATGTGTTTAGGTCTATTTAGAGTAACCAAGAGCAGAGAGAGATTAGAGAGATTTAGAGATGACAGGAAGAGGAAAAACGTTTTTCATTACTTAATTCACTTCAGAACACATTACAACATATTTATATAAGCTAAGCATACATAAAGTGAAAACACAATTCCAGAATTTAGGGAGCACACTAAAATCTGTCTAGGCATGCATCAACTTCCAACAGTCATATTATGGAGACTTGGAACTCCTTATTTTAATGTTTCTTCATGATCAGCTCAGTCATCATTAATTAATACTTGGTTCACTAATCTGAACCAAATCCTCCTTGGTTTAATATTGATCAGAACCAAATCATCTTTAGTTCAATATCTACTACTTTTTATCCACAAACTGATGGGCAAACTGAAGTTGTTAACATAACCTTTGGAAAACTTTTGCGTGCATTAATTAAAAAGAACTTGAGAACTTGGGAAGAATGCTTACCTCATATTGAATTTGCATACAATCATGATGTGCATTCTGCTTCTAAGTATTCTCCTTTTCAAATTGTTTATGGGTTTAATCCCACTCTCCTTTGGATTTGATGTTGTTGCCTTTGAGTGAAAGAACCAGCTTAGATGGAAAACATAAGGCAGACTTGGTCCAGCAGATTCATGAGAATGCTAAAAAGAATATTGAAGAAAAGACCAAGCTTTATGATAAGCCTGCTAACAAAGGGAGACGTGAGATGATCTTTGAAGTTGGTGATCTAGTGTGGGTGCATCTAAGGAAGGAAAGGTTCCCTGAAGAGAGAAAGTTCAAACTCATGCCAAGGATTGACGGTCCTTTTGAGATAACAAGAAGAATCAACAACAGTGCCTATCAAATTGATCTTCAATGTAAGTACAATGTTAGTAATAGTTTCAATGTTTCTAATCTTGTTTCTTTTATTGCAGATCAAACGAATTTGAGGATAAATCCTTTTCAAGAGGGAGAGGATGATATGATCATGGATGGCTCTAAGGAGGAGGAGCTTGTAGCAGAGGAGGAGCTGGAACCGGAGCTTGAAGCTGAGCTTGGAGCAGAGGAGACTTTGAGAGGTCCAATGACTCGGTCCAGAACTAAGGCACTTAAGCAAGCAGTAGGAGTGTTACTTAATCAAATGCAACATCATGAAGATAAGGCTAATCAAACCATTCTGGTTTTGATACAAGCTCAAGAACCTCAATAAATAGACAAGTGATACATTTGCACTATTTTTCCCTCTCTTTGGTTTTGTCCCAATGGGTTTTCCAAAGGAGGTTTTTAATGAGCCTTATGTATTACTTCAAATCATCCATTTGTTGAGTCAAAGCCCAAATAAAAGATAAAAACGTTTTTGGAGGTGTAAGGGTCTAATTTTTAAGTTTCAAACACAATTTTAATTTTCTGTTATTTTCGAGACAGCCTTGGAGCTTGTTCCAAGACTTGTCTCTTCTTCTTCCCATCTTCCCTTTATAACTCACTTGTACTCTCATGTCTGAACTTATCTATCTTTTTATCAAAAACCTCTTTAAGATTAGATCAAGGTAAATCAAAGTTCTTTCCATAAACTTTGTTAGAATTTAGGATGAATAGTGACTGAAAATGGAGAGAAATCGAGAGAAAAGAGTTGAGAGAAAAAGAAGGATTATATTTCCTTAGATTGTATCAATGTAAGATTACAAGTATTTATAGGCAAAAATATATAGTCCCAACGGTCTGATTTTTAAGATCAGCAAGTGAGTGTACATTTTTGGTCACTAAGTTTCTCCTTCTTTTTGCTATTTTGGGTAAGTGACCGTTGGAGCTAAATTCAAACTGTCTCGGTCACTTTGGCGTCTCCCGGGAAGGTTTTCTCAGACACAATGCTTCCAGCGGTACGTTTCTCTCGGTCATCCGTTGTCGCGTAACATTCCTTACCCTGGGAAGGTTTTCTCGATCACCCGATTTATTTCTTCGGTTTAACACTCCCCCTCAAGCTTAACCGTAGAGATAAGCTTGGAACCAATAAGATTCACCTCATTAAAACCTTAGTGTGAAAAACCTCATGGGACAAAAACACACATAAGGAAAAAGAGTATGAATCTCACGGCTACTTGATCTCTACGAGCCCGAGCTTGGAGTGTATAAACTCGCATACCTTCAAGCTTGCGGCCTTGGTGAAGATTTCCGCAAGTTGATCTGAACTCCTTGTATAACACAGCAAGATGAGTCCCATTTCTATGGCTTGACATACCTTGTGACAATCCACTTCGATGTGTTTGGTGCGCTTATGGAACACCGAGTTGGAGGCTATATGTATGGCCGCTTGATTGTCGCAATGCATCGTGATGGGACCTAGAGTGTCGACATCCAATCCGTGAGAATTGCCTTGATCCAAGTGAGTTCGTTTGTTAGCTTCTTCATTGCCCTATACTCGGCCTCGGCGCTTGAACATGCCACCACCTTTTGCTTCTTTGTCTTCAAAGTGACCAAATTTCCTCCGATGAACGTACAACAGCCGGTTGTGGATCGCCTATCCTTTCTATCACCGGCCCAATAGGCATCACAATAGCCAACTATCTCCGAGCTTTCATTTCGGCCCATCCAAATACCATAAGCCTCGGTACCTTTGATATATCTTAGGATACGGTCCACCATGTTCCAATGATATATCTTAGGAGCTTGCATATGTTGGCTTACTTGGTTCACGGCGAAGCATAGGTCGGGTCTCGTGATGGTCAAGTAGATGAGCTTGCCCACCATCTTCCGATATAGCCTAACATCCTTAAATAAGCCATCTTCAATCTCCCCCTCTCGTTCTACCTTGTAGTCTTCTTCGAGAGGTGTCTTGGCCGGTTTTGCATCAAGTTTGCCAGCCTCTTCTAAAAGATCATGGATTTACTTTGGTTGTGAGATGAATAGCCCTTCCTCGTTGCGGCAAACTTCAATGCCTAAGAAGTACCTAAGCCCGCCGAGGTCTTTGATCTCAAACACGGATTTGAGATAATCTTTGGTACTTTGAATACCTTCCTTGTCGTCTCCGGTAATGATGATATCATCGACGTAGACAAGGTCCACCACCAAGCCTTTTTGTCTTTTCAAGGTAAAGAGTGTGTGGTCCGATTCTGATCTTATGAACCCTCTATCTCTCAACGTCATGCTCAGCTTGTGGTACCAAGCTCTCGGAGATTGTTTCAACACGTAGATCGCCTTCCTTAGTCTTAAAACCTTTCCCGGTGCAATTGAGTCTTCAAGACCCGGTGGAGGGGTCATGTACACCTCATCTTCTAGTTCTCCTTGAAGAAATGCGTTTTTGACATCCATTTGCCACAACCCCCAATCTAGATTTGCGGCGAGTGACAAGACAATCCTTACGGTGTTGAGCTTGGCAACGGGAGCGAATGTATCATTGTAGTCCTCTCCATACTTTTGCGTGAACCCTCTTGCAACAAGTCTTGCCTTGTGCCTTTCGATGTCTCCACTACTAAGGTATTTGATTGTGAATACCCATTTTGAACTCACAGTCTTCTTTCCTTTTGGCAAGTCGGCTTCATCCCAAGTGTGATTTAGAACCATAGCCTTGCACTCTTTTCCTACCGCCTCTTTCCACACCTTGTGTTCCTTGGCTTCTTCGTAACTCGCTGGAATGTATTCTTGGTCAAATTTTCCGAGGAATACGATGTGCTCTTGAGGAATGTATGCTAGAGTGCATACGGCTTGTGTTGGAGGGGCTACCGTATTGTAATTGTAGTAGACCCGCTTTTTCTTCCATGTTGACGGAGAGTTCCTCTCCCTTTTACTTCTTCTTAGTGGTACCGTAGGTTGCGAATGTCCCGAACTCCTTGTGTTCCTTCTTGGAACAACCTGTGCACTTGCGGTTGGATGCGGTTGAGCTTTGGGTGTAATGCTAACGCCACTACTTGACTCTCCTTGACCATGAACTTTGGTTTGGTGGCCCCCCTCATGGCCAAGGGGAGTGGACCATGGAGTCGGAGAATGAGGTACAGCTGCCGCATTTGTGTCCACCGCAGACTGAGGAGCAGTTGCCTCAGGTGCGTTTGCCGCAGGTGCAGTTACCACAGGTTGGGGTGTGTCTGCCGCAGGTTGCGGCACGTCCCCCGTATGTTGTCTTGTCCCGGTTTTGAATGTGCTTGAAATTCCAAGCATCTCAAGGATGTTTCGAAGGTTGGTGGCCCGGTCCGATGAGGTGTGAGAGAGATCTTTCAAGTCTCCCCAATCCCTTTTATCGTATAATTCTTTGTTTTCCATGAACTTGACGTCTCGAGAGACTAGAATTTTCCTTGTTTCCGGATCGTAACATTTGTACCCCTTTTGAGTGGTAGAGTATCCGATGAACATAGCCTTTGTGCTCTTGACATCAAGCTTATTCCGAAGTTCCCCGGGCACTAATACAAAACACACACAACCAAATACACGTAAGTGATTAAGGGAAGGTTCGGTTTTGTTTAATACCTTAAATGGAGATTTGTCTTGGAGAATTTTGGTTGGAATCCGATTGATGAGGTAGCAAGCCGAGACTAAGGCATCACTCCAAAACTTCTTAGGAACATTGTTGTGAAACATCATAGATCTTGCAATTCCATCAAATGTCGGTTTTTACGTTTGGCCACACCGTTTTGTTGAGGTGTGTATGGACAACTTGTTTGATGGATGATGCCATGCTTTGCTAGGAATTGCTTGAAGGCATTACTTGTATATTCCCCACCATTGTCACTTCTAAAAATCTTAATCTTAGCATTGTAATGGTTAGAAACATAAGATTGAAAGTTAGTGAATGTTTCAAGTACCCTATCTTTAGATGGTAATAGTGTAACCCACGTGTATTTCGATTTTTCATCTATGAATGTGACAAAATACTTATGATTTTCTCGTGAAATGCAAGGTGAAGTCCACACATCGGAATGAATTAAATCAAAGCAATTTTCATACATGGTTCAAGACTTGGGAAACACCGATTTACAATGTTTACCGAGTATAAAAGCCTCACATTCATTATTGTTAAACGAAATACTAGGAAACAAAAGTCCTAATGTGCGCGAATGGGGATGTCCTAGTCTAGCATGCCAAATATCACTACTACTATCCGAAGAGGACATTGAACTAAATGAACATGATAACGAAGGAAGTGATGACTCTTCTTTAAGCAACTATAGATCATCCTTGACACCTCCTTTTCCGAGCACCTTGTTTGTCTTAATATCCTGAAATATTACATCATTAGGACTAAAAATCGCAAGACAATTGAAGTCGGTAGTGGCCCGTTTAACCGATAACAAGTTTGAAGTAAATGTAGGGATATAGAATGCTCTTGATTCTTTTTCAAATAGCTTAAGATTCCTGATTCCTCTGATTGGTATTTTAGTTCCATTGGCTATTACTACATTTCCATTGGCCGATTCAATGTTTTCTAGCAAGCTACCATTACTAATCATGTGATGAGAAGCTCCCGAATCAATCACAATAAATTTTTAGGATTATGGGGAAAAAAGTGGTACTGGATTCATGTAGGTGGTTTTGTTGAATGGCCTTGATGAGAGCATCCAAATCAGCCTTCCTCACGAATTCACCGGATAGTTGGGAAGCTAGGTTCGCCATTCCACCATTGTTGATCGAGGCCGAGGATGTTTCGGCATGAGATTGCTCCTCCATCAGCCGTCTAGAGACATGAGCCCTTGGTTCTTTGAATTTGTTGGGTTTGAGGTATGGATGCAAAATCCAACACTTGTCCTTTGAGTGGCCCTTCTTCTTGCAATGCTCACAAGTCAACATCCTTCGGTCCTCGGGTATGTAAGCCCCTTTGTTGGCGGTGAGAAGTTCCTTTTTACCGCCAAAGGGTCCTTGAGAGCCTTACTCCTTTTGAATTTGAGCACACACTTCTTCAAGGCTCGGGAGCTTGTTTGCTCTGAGTAAATGCTTGACAAGGTCCGAGTAAGTAGGGTTGAGAGTAAAGAGTAGTCCAAAAACTTTATCTTGGTCGCGCCTTTCCCTTAGTATCTCCGGATTAATTGTGCTTGGCCGAAGCATCTCTAGCTCGGCCCAAAGGGATCTAATCCTCCCAAAATGTTGGGTAAACTCCATATCTTCTTGGTTGAGATCATTGATAGCCTTCTTGACTTCAAAGACTCGGCTAAGATTGGGGATATTGCCGAACACCTTTTGTAAGGTGTCCCAAAGTTCCTTGGCACTCTCACAATATGAGTAGGCTTCAAGGAGAGTGGCTTCAAGCGATTTTTCTATGATTGAGAGCACCATTTGATCCTCCTGGAACCATTTGCCTTTGTCACCATCAATAACCGTCTTCTTGCCATCTTTTTCTAGCGTTGTCTTTGGTGCTTCACTCGATTCGATGTGAGCTTGGAGACCACGGCTACATAGAGCGGTTTTGGTGGTTCTTGACCATAGAAGGTAGTTGATTCCCTTGAGAACAACCAGAACCACCACTTTCCGTATATTACTTGAGCTATCCATGTCGAACACTATCTTTTATCCACTGGATAATTGGAACGTTGCCGGAATAACCGTTGGTTAAAGAAAGATTTCGAGTAAAATAGAGATAAGAATCAACCGAACAAGATTGAGAAAGAATAGAGTAGTGGAAGTGAGTGAGAGTGAGGTTATCAAGAGCGAACAAGCTCTGATACCATGTTAGAATTTAGGATGAATAGTGACTGAAAATGGAGAGAAATCAAGAGAAAAGAGTTGAGAGAAGAAGGAGGATTATATTTCCTTACATTGTATCAATGTAAGATTACAAGTATTTATAGGCAAAAATATATAGTCCCAACGGTCTGATTTTTAAGATCAGCAAGTGGGTGTACATTTTTGGTCACTAAGTTTCTCCTTTTTTTGCCATTTTGGGTAAGTGACCGTTGGAGCTAAATTTAAACTGTCTCAGTCACTTTGGCGTCTCCCGGGAAGGTTTTCTCGGACACAATGCTTCCAGCGGTACGTTTCTCTCGGTCATCCGTTGTCGCGTAACTTTCCTTACCCCGGGAAGGTTTTCTCGATCACCCGATTTATTTCTTCGGTTTAACAAACTTTGTGTGACCATTTGATCCATTAGTAAATCAAGAGTCCTTCCGCAGCTCTTGTGTGACCCTTCATTCCATCATAGATCCGTTGATTCCCTTGCTGAATCTCGAATATGAATCTATCATTAACCTATCAAAGTGTCGATCTAAGTAGGATCTTATTACTGTCTAAAACTAAGGCACTTTTGAAAGATGTTGGAGTGTTACTTAATAATATGCAACATCATGAATGGCTCTAAGGAGGAAGAACTTGTAGCAGAGGAGGAGCAGGAACCGGAGCTTGAAGCTGAGCTAGTAGCAGAGGAGACTTTGAGAGGTCCAGAACTAAGGCACTTAAGCAAGCTGAATGAGTGTTACTTTACACTCTTTTTCCCTCTCTTTGGTTTTGTCCCAATGGATTTTCCAAAGGAGGTGTTTAATGAGGCTTATGTGTTGACCTTAGTACAAAAATGGTGCTAAGGGAAATAAATAATAAGTTGGGAAAATAATAAACCGCGGATCGGATTGATATCAAGAAGACTAACCTGCGGATCAGACTGACATCGAGAAGAACGATATGCAAGTCAAACTGGCATCTATGTCAATCCACAGATCAGTTTGGTCCCGAAAAGTGCGTACTGCAGGACAAACTGGCATCGAGAGAAGAGGTCGCGGGACGGTCTGGCATTGAAGGAAGAAGTCGGGTCGCGGTACCGGGTTTTCAGATAAACACGTGGATCCTACCCGGGTAAACAGGTCTCGTACTGATCCACGTGTGGATGATCGGGAAGAAGCCACGCGACACGTTCATGCATCGGTCATCTTCCGTACCGCGGATCGGTCACATGACTGAATCTATTTTTCACCTTTATTTCCAACGATCATGTTGATCAAACCTAGTATTTGCTATTTTTGTGTGTTGTTTTCTCATATGTCACATTTATCTTGAATAATAAATCAAGTTCATATTCTGTAAACTCTCCATGGTTACTTAATCTTCCTTAATCTCTCTTAATCTCTCTTAATCTCTATATTTCCGCATTAATTCTTACATGGTATCAGAGCCAAGTTCATCTTGGTGACCGATTACTCTCAATATCTCATACAAATCTTCTTCTCAATCTTTGTTACTCAAACATCTTTGGTTCGGTTCCGATTCATCCGAAAGTTTTGATTTTTGGTGTGGATCTTGTTTGGTTGTGGTAATCTTCAGTCTTGTGTGTAGATCTCTTTTGGGTGTGTTGAAAACCAAGGAGAAAGATGAATCTGATGGAGAACTCTAAGGCGTTGGTTGTTCCGATGATTCTGAAGGGAGAAAATTACTTGTTGTGGTCGAGAACAACCAAGACGGCATTTTGTGGTCGGGGTTTGTGGAATCACATTGATCTTTCTCTTAGGTCGATCATTAAAGCTTCGGAGAAAGAAGACGTTGAAGCGGCAATAGCATGGGAAGCTAAGTGGTTCCAAGAAGATCAAACCGTGTTGGCCGTGCTTCTAAATGGTATTGATCCGTCTATCCTTGAGGCGTATTCATATTGTGAATCGGCTTATGAACTTTGGGAAACATTGAAGAATGTGTATGGAAATGTCTCAAATTTGGCTAGGGTGTTTGAAGTGAAAAAAGCAATTAATAACCTTCACCAAGAAGATATGGAGTCACTAAGCACTTGGGAAAATGCTGATTCTTGTGGTCCGAGCTTGAGATGTTGAGGCCAAGCTCAATTGATCCAACCGTGTTGAATGAGAGGAAAGAACAAGACAAGGTCTTCGGGTTGCTACTAACCTTGAATCCGATGTTCAATGATTTAATCAAGCACATCCAAAGATCGGAGAAGCTCCCAAGTATAGAAGAGGTGTGTGCTCAAATCCAAAGAGAACAAGGTTCTCAAGGTCTCTTTGGTGGTAAGGGGGAGCTTCCTATGGCTAACAAAGAGGTTTACAATCGATTTGAGAATCGTGGGAACAAGGGAAGCTTTGGGAACAACCGGTCCTATGGTGAGAAGAGGTGGTGCGACCATTGCAAGAAGAAAGGACACACCAAGGAGAAGTGTTAGGTTCTTCACCCACACCTCAAGCCGACATGGTGGGTCGATTATCCGAGCGGCTCTGAGGCTAACTTCACCACGGCCAAAGGAGATCAACCTACCACATCGTTCAAGATAGGAGAAGAAGCCGTCCAAGGAGACTATGTGAGGAAATCCGACTTGGAGGCTCAAATCAAAGCCTTCAAACGCAAACAAGGACTCCGGTAAAACTTTTTTTACTCGAACACCTAGTAGTTTCCTTATAGTTGACTCGGGAGCATCTCATCACATGATTAGTAACTTTAAAATGCTTGAAAATGTTGAATCAATTAAGGGTAATGTTGAAATTGCGAATGGTGATAATATTCCCATAAAAGGAATAAGAATCTTGAAAGCGTTTTATATGACGAATTTTACTTCGAATTTGCTTTCGGTTAAAAGAGCAACCAAATATTTGGATTGTTATGCAATCTTTGGTCCTAATAATTTTCATTTTCAGGATATTAAGTACGGAGAGATAATCGGAGAAGGTGGTACCAAGGATAATCTCTATGTTCTTGAAGATATATCACCAAGCTCATCTAGTTCTTTTTCATTTGAATCTTGTTTAGGAGTTGCTAATAATGCGATTTGGCATGCTAGATTAGGTCATCCTTATTCTCGTGCTTTTGAAATAATGTTACCTAATGTTTGTTTTGATCACTTGAGTTGTGAATCTTGTATACTTGGTAAGCATTGCAAAAAGGGTTTTCCTAAATCTACTACTACTTATGATAATTATTGATTTGGTTCATTCGGATGTGTGGACTTCACCGTGCATTTCTAGAAATAATAACAAATACTTTGTCACTTTCATAGATGAGAAATCGAAATATACTTTGATCACATTGTTACCATCTAAAGATAGAGTAATTAAGGCATTTATGAATTTTGTAACTTATATTGCTAACCAATACAATGCCAAGATCAAAATTTTTAGAACAGGTAATGGAGAGTATACTAGTAACCGGTTCAAAGAACACCTCTCCAAGCAAGGGATCTTTCACCAAACGTGTTGTCCCTACACTCCCCAACAAAATGGTTTGGCCGAGAAGAAGAACCTTCACTTGATGGAGGTGTCTAGATCGATGATGTTCCATATGAACGTTCCGAAGAGGTTTTAGGGAGATGCCGTAATGGAGGCTTGCTATCTAATCAATCGCACTCCAACCAAGATCTTGGGAGATTCTTCACCATTTGAGGGACTTAACTGAACTAAGCCTTTTATTGAACATCTAAAGGTTTTTGGGTGTCTTTGTTTTGTGTTACTACCCGGTGAGCTAAGGAACAAGCTAGATGCCAAGAGCTCAAGATGCATATTCCTTGGCTACTCAACAACCCAAAAGGGCTACAAGTGTTATGATCCGATTACAAGAAAGGCGGTTGTGTTAAGGGATATGAAATTCATCAAAGACAAAGGGTATTATGGTTTGGATGCAGAGGAAGTCTTGGATGACTTGGTTACTCCGTCAGACCTTGGATCTAACTTAAGGTTCCTTCTTCAAAACTTGGGAACTCATGAGCCAAGAGACAATACGGGTGAAACCGTTCTACCAACAATGCCAAGGCAAGAGCCTCAAGACTTGCCTAACATCTTGGCTGAGAATCAAGAAGTGGTCCAAGAAGATATTCAAGATTAAGACAATGTTCAAGTGGAACATGATTTGAATCAAGAAGAGTGTGACATACAAGACCCGGTCGAACAGGTGCTTAGACGAAGTACAAGAACAAAGAAAGACCCCTCTCAATGGAAAGAGAGTCGAGTTTACTACAACTATCAAGCCGTTGCTCATCCGATTCAAGCGGTTTGTTCTCTCGCCCTTCTCTCTTCCTCTCATCGAGCTTTCCTTACCAAGATAGATGAACATACAATTCCAAAGACATATGAGGAAGCAATGGAAGATGAGAATTGGGTTGAAGTCGTCGATGATGAAGTGGGTGCAATGGTAAAGAATCATACTTGGGATGAGGCGGATCTTCCATTTGGAAAGAAAACCGTGAGTTCGAAATGGGTATTCACTATTAAGTATCTAAGCAATGGTGATCATGAGATGTATAAAGCTCGGTAGGTTGCTAGGGTGTTTACACAAACCTATGGAGATGATTATACTGATACATTGCACCGGTCACTAAGCTCCATACGGTTAGAGTCGTGTTCTCTTTGGCGGTTAACTTAGATTGGGAGCTTTGGCAAATGGATGTTAAGAATGCATTTCCTCAAGGCGATTTGGAAGAAGAAGTGTATATGATGCCTCATCCCGGTCTTGAGACCTCCATTGCCCCTACTTGGATTGAGAAAAGCAATTTATGGTCTTAAGCAATCCCCCCGAGCTTGGTATAAGAAGTTGAGTAGTACCCTAAAGGAACGAGGTTTCAAGAAGTGTGAAATAGATCATACTCTCTTTACGCTACAAGGTCCAAAGGGAATGGTTGTTGTGTTGATCTATGTGGATGACATGGTGATTACCGGTGATGATAAAGAAGGAATTCAAGAAACGAAAGACTTCCTCAAGTCGGTCTTTGAGATCAAAGGACCTTGGGGAATTGAAGTAGTTTCTTGGTATTGAAGTTTGTAGGTTTAAAATGGGTTGCACATTAATCAAAGGAAGTATACATTAGATTTGTTGAAGGAAACTGGTAAACTTGCGTGTAGACCGGCTAAGACCCCATTGGAGGAAGGTAACAAGGCCGATCAAAAGGAGGAGAAAGCAGATGAGTTGTATGAGGATCCCTCAAGGTATATGAGACTTGTTGGGAAATTGATCTATTTGACGCTTACAAGACCGGATATATGTTTTCCGGTCAACCAAGTAAGTCAACATATGAAGGAGCCAAAGATATATCATTGGCAAATGGTTGAAAGAATCCTTAGGTATCTTAAGGATAGTTCAAGACAAGGTATTTAGATGGGAAGAAATGAGACACCGATGTTGTTGGGTACTGTGATGCGGATTGGGCCGGAGATAGAAGTGATAGAAGATCAACAACCGGATATTGCACATTCATCGGAGGCAACTTGGTGACTTGGAGAACAAAAAAAACAAAAAGAGGTCTCGTGTTCTAGTGCGGAAGCCGAGTATAGGGAAATGAGGAAGTTAACTAATGTGCTCACTTAGCTAAGAGGTATTCTTGCACATTTGGGAATTGAAGCTACGAAGCCAATGATCATGCATTGTGATAATCAAGCCGTGATTCACATAGCGACGAATTCGATGTTCCATGAGAAGACAAAGCATATTGAGATTGATTGTCACAAGGTACGAGAAAAGATTGAGCAAGGATAGACTCTACCGTGTTATACAAGAAGCGAAGATTAACTCGCAGACATCTTCACCAAGGCCGCAAGTCTCAAGGTTTGCAATCATCTTTATAGCAAACTTGAACTTGTGGATTTGACTCATCCATGAGAAAACCCCTTTAACTTGCAATCATCACACTCTTTTTCCCTTAGCAAAGTTTTGTCCCACGTGGTTTTCTTTGTTAAAGTTTTTAATGAGGTGGTGGTTGTGAGTTCTAAGTTAAGCATAAATCCTTTATGTTTAACTTGAGGAGGAGTATTGACCTTAGTACCAAAATGGTGCTAAGGGAAATAAATAATAAGTTGGGAAAATAATAAACCGTGGATCGGATTGACATCGAGAAGACTAACCTGCGGATCAGACTGACATCGAGAAGAACGATACGCGGGTCAGACTGGCATCGATGTCAATCCGCAGATCATTTTGGTCCTGAGAAGTGCGTACTGCGGGACGGACTGGCATCAAGAGAAGAGGTCGCGGGACAGTCTGGCATCGAAGGAAGAAGTCGGGTCGCGGTACCGGGTCGTCGGATAAACACGCGGATCCTACACAGGTAAACGGGTCTCGTACTGATCCGCGTGTGAGTGATCGGGAAGAAGCCACGCGACACGTTCGGGCATCGGTAATCTTCCGTACCGCGGATCGGTCACATGACCAAATTTACTTTTCACCTTTATTTCCAACGGTCATGTTGATCAAACCTAATATTTGCTATTTATGGGTTGTTTTCTCATATATAACCTTTATCTTGAATAATAAATCAAGTTCATATCCTCTAAACTCTCCATGGTTACTTAATCTTTCTTAATCCCTCTTAATCTCTATATTTCCGCATTAATTCTTACATTATGTACCACTTCAAATCATCAATTTATTGATTCAAGGCCCAACTTGAAGACAAATCATGTTTTTAGAAGTGCAAGGGTCTGATTTTTCAGTTTCAAACTCAGTTTTAATTTTCTATTATTTTCGAGACAGCCTTGGAGCTTGTTCCAAGACTTGTCTCTTCTCCTTCATTTCTTCTCTTCTATTTAAACTCTTGTATTCTCATTTCTGAAACTTATCTATCTTTTTATCAAACCTCTTTTAAAAATGGATCAAGGTAAATCAAAGTTCGTCTCATAAGCTTTGTGTGACAAATCGATCCATCGGTAAATCAAGAGTCCTTTCGCAGCTCTTGTGCGACCCTTCATTCCATCATTGATCCGTTGATTCCCTAACTAAATCTTGAATCTGGATTTGTCCTTAACCTTTCAAAGTGTCGATCTAAGTGGGATCTTATTAAAATGGGGCCACAACTTCATTTTGGTTGGATACTTTCTCAGACTTGGAACGGATTCAAATCATAACGGGTCTGAGAGGCTACATGCCTACATTGATCATGGACTTCCTGATGATGCTACCGTTGGGCTGGCTTTTAACACTCTACAACACATTCGTCATAGAAGTTATTCTCTCAATCAAATCAAAGTTGAAGTATATACCCTACGAAGAGTTTGAAGAAAGGAACATGATACACATCTATGACGAGATGCCAAAGACATGTTTAAGAAGCGATTTTCCTCCAAGGAAATTTGGCTTAAGATTCGAAACGCACACCCCCACGATCACATAGTCAAAGGGAATATGGTTCAAATATGCAATACTCAAGTCTTCTTTTTTGCTTTGGCTTGTAATTCTTAACAGATTATCCAAAACGTACCGTATGGCTTTGTGGAACATAAATGCCTTGAAGCTTTGTGTTCTTTGTTCCCAGGCTGATGAACAATGAAGCCACTAGTTTTTCGATTGTTGTTATACATCTTGAATAACCTAGCATATCGATTACTTGAGACACATTATACAACCGATTGGACTCACCTAATTGAGCATATAACGAACCAAATCATGATTAAAAGTAAACTACTTATGGTGCATTATCTCTTCCAATAAACACTTTATCATGTATGGTGAGAGCGAAACGATCGTCGGCATGGGGAACTCATGTTCTCTACAGCTACCATTATCAAAAATATTGACAAAGATATGCGGAATCAACTAAGCGTTATCCAGAGAACATACCTATGATAGGAGTCTTAGTGTTTGGTTTGAGACCCGACAGTCCTCACTCCATACGGTTCACAATTAACTATTTTATTTATAATTCTTTGAATTTTAGAATTTTAGAACAAATATGCATTTTATGTAACAAGGATTTTTTTTTTGTGTGAATAAAATTTAAAATTCATTTCATTAAAGAAAAGATGGCTAAATTTATAGGGAATTTGACATCAATAACTATATAAAATAAATTTGGTATTTTAACCAAAAATGCCTCATGTGGCAAAACTATAGCCACTATTTATGACTTTTGGTTTCTCTTTATTTTATTGAACATTGCCGATCCATTAGCATATTCTCTACATTTGCAAGGAATAGGATTCGATCCCAGTTGTGATGGTGCCTATACGCAGTGGACTTACCTCATGCGACTAGACTAAAGTCACTTCACATGTACGATAGTGATTGTGAATTTATGGTTTTTGATTAAATTACCAATTATAATTTATTTTTATGATTATAATACAAATTAACTCAGCGATATGTATGCACTTTGACGTTAATTGTAAAAATTTTAAAATATACTTTTTTGTGTAAACATTTGACAAAAAAACACAATCCCGCCCGAGATAATTGTGCATGTATTCGTTTATGTACAATGAGATATACAAATACGCAAGGTTTGAAAAAGCCATTTAGAGCTGTTCGTATTAAAGATTAAAGGATGCTCAACCTTTATTAGATAAATTTGAATAAATCTAAATGGATATGTATATTGTATTAATGGGGATATGATAGTGATGGTAACTTACATAAATTGTTAGATGACCAAATCTTAAAGACTAATTTATATTCATATCATGTGAGCTGATTCTTTGACTAGTCTAGAATCATTTCCTAAAATAGTAATAGTTTCCGTACAAGTTTTAAACACAGCAAGGCCCCTTTTGTCCGTGTTTTATGGGGACTTCCATAATACTATCCATATTTAAATTTTTTTATTATTATTTTTGTCGTCTTATCTAATTACTTGTCTTTTCTAACTAAAATTTAGTTTTAAAAAAAAAGAAAAAAATAGGAATAAATTAACATGTAAAAAACTTAGTTTAGTTTGTATTTTCGTTGAAATTTGGCATAATAAGGTCTTTGGGACTAATATTTCAGAAGTGGATTGGACGAAAGCAAGAAGGTTTACGCCATCCATTGGAAGAGCATATTTGATGTAAATACATGAAAATGATATGTTGTAACCATTTTGCATAAAAAGGCTTGTGGTCCAGATTGAAGATGTTTTTGTACGTTAACCAACCACAGGTAAGGTAACTTTAGTGTTTATATATATATATATATATGTGTGTGTGTTGGGCTATGGGCCAAACCATGGATCAGTTAGGTCTTAATATTTTACAACAATTGTAAATCCCACTTCGAATTTTAGCTTAACACATGCGTAATTATTACATTTGTTTGTTAAAAGAACGCAAATCATCTTCTTTAAAATAAACTAGGTTAATACCAGTATCTTCTTTTTAACCCGAGCCAGACAATGAATCGGATCACCGGTCCAACTACGGGTTAACCGCAGATCAATAAATTGTTAATTTTTATACATATGTATATGTGTTTTGTAAAGATATAAAAATATACATACCTTGATTAAAAATTTCAGCAAATAAGTTTTAAAACTTTCCCCATAATTTAAAAATCAACGAATAAAATTCTTTGTAAGAAGTTTATGTCTAAATTTTTAAGGTAAGAGTAATACTAAATATCAAAAAATATGGGATGGCTAACGATAACCATAAAAGAACATTCAGAATTCAAATTCAATAAAAAAATATAATAGTAAACACTAATGGCAGAGACAATAAAGAGGTGTAAGGAGAGATTAAAAGTTTTCTAAATAAAAGTACTCGACAAACTTAAAAAACGTATATCATAGTATCAACAGGTCAAAAACAGCCCTCAAAATCAAGTTAAGACATTTTCAAAACCCAAAACGCTGGTTCAACAAACCTGTTCGTGGGTTTCTACTGGTTTTTAGTTAGTGAGGTTTAACATTAAACTCAAAGCGTAATATTATCGGGTCATGGTTGAACCAGACATATTATAATTGCAAAATAATTTGTTTGTTATAGTATGTATTATTGTGATGTAATATTATTTGCTTTCATTAAATAGTTTTATTTACGTTTATCCGCCTTTGGTTTATTAAAATGGTATTTTTAAAGAAAATTTTGTATAGTTTGTAATGGGAAAATTTGAAAATTTGAAAATTTATATATTGAAATGCCACTCTTTTCTATTCTTGTCAAATTGTTAATCACTCATGCCACTCTTTTCTATCCCTATTCATTTATGTCATCCTTTAATGACAAAATATAAATATTATCCCTAAATAAATGAAACTTTTTCCCCTCTCTCTCTCTCTCTCCCTCTCTCTCTCCAAAAGCATAATAAAAAATCTCAAAAATAAGAATCTCTATCTCTCTCTGATGTAATCGTATTTAGACATATTTTAGCTAGTATTTTACGTACCTTTGACTTGCATTTAGCTTAGGATTTGCATATTTTCTTCACTTTTCTGCATCATTTAGAATTAGTTTAGTCTTAGAGTCCATTATAAGTTTTCTTGCATTACATTGCATATTTTGAGCATTTTCTGGTACTAATGGAGTCTAGGAGTTATGACGGTTTGTGCGGTGAAAGATTATCGAGAAAATACGAAGAAACGAAGCAAGGAATCATTCTCCTAGCTACTGACCAACCACTTTTAGTTGTTTATTATTTATAATTTTCTTTAGATTGGAGTGATGTTAATGCTAGATTTAGGAGTAATTAACCAAAATCTAGTTCATGGTCTTTTCACGTCCGTAAGGTCTTTGTGGAAATGTCTAGGAGAACTCTAGTCTTGATTATTGAACAATATCCAATGGAAGTTGATGTGTAAGTAGATATATAGACTCTATGAGCATGTTGAATTGATTCTCTTTCTTTTGATTGGTTATCTATGTAGAAGTAAATGATGATTAGTTGGATTAGAGAAGTGATTAGTGTGATGGAAGTGGATTAATCAAGATAAACCGGTCTCATGTCTTGAAAATGATAGATTGAATAGCTTTGCATACCCATTAGCTCATTATTCACCTTTAATTTATGATCTCTACCCAAAGATCCATGCTTTATCATATTTTGTCATCTTAACTTATTTTTTTGATTTTTTGTTGACTTTTCATAATTGCTTATTTATCTTGCATTTCATTTAAGTGTAATAATGGTTTATCTTGGTAGTAATCAAATCAAACCCAATCCTTTGTATTGATATAGCTTCTTTAGTTTCTTGCATTCTCATTGCACTCATTCTTTGTGGATTTGATCCTTACATGCTACACCGTAATTGCCACCAACTTGTGGTTAGTCATTGAGGTTTAAAACCAATTATGTCAATTTAGACCCCATCAAGTTTTTGGCACCGTTGTCGGAGAGTGATTTGCATTGAGATTTAGACTCTATCGTAGACTAGGTTGTTTCTTTTGAGTTATTTGATTGGATATTCGTTTTCATTTCTTGCTTGTTTTGTAGGTGTATAAGAACGAGGTTTAAGAGTCCATTGTATGCTTCAACCCTTCATTTTACATCAATCGATTAGTGATAGAAGCGCTTATTCTTAAGAGAGAAAGAGAATGTGTAGCTATGGACGCTCACGGTAATGGTAATGGCGAGAATCGTCAAGAAGAAATTGCTAACGACGGTGGTAGTGGACCAAGATTCTCGGTTCATGCTTTTAGAGTGGAAAGACAAATTGGGATTTCAATGACCCAATTGCTAATGGTACTAAGACCGGTATCCATCCTCCACCGTACGCGAAAAACAATTGGGAGATCAATTCGAGCTTGATCAACATGGTCCAAAACAACCATTTCTTTGGTTTGCCTAACGAGCACCCTACTGAGCACTTGGAGAACTTCGAGAGATTATCTAGAACCGTGAGAGTGAATGGAGTCTCCGAGGATGTGTTCAAACTTACTTTGTTTCTGTTTTCGTTAGTTGATAATAAGTTCCCACTTAGATCTACACTTTGATAGGTTAAGGACAGTTCCAAATTCAAGATTTAGCAAGGAAATCAACGGATCAATGATGGAATGAAGGGTCACACAAGAGCTGCGGAAGATTTCTTGATTTACCGATAGATCGAATGGTCACACAAAGTTTATGAGAGGAACTTTGATTTACATTGATCTATTCTTAAAGAGGTTTTTGATAAAAAGATAGATAAGTTTCTGAAATAAGAATACAAGAGTTTGAATAGAAGAGAAGAAAGGAACGAGAAGAGACAAGTCTTGAAACAAGCTCCAAGGCTGTCTCGAAACTGACATAAAAATGAAAACTGAGTTTGCAACTGAAAAAGCAGACCCTTGCACTTCTAAAAGCGTGATTTATCTTCTAGTTGGGCTTTGAATCAATAAAAAATAGATGATTTGAAGTGATACATAAGCCTCATTAAAAACCTCCTTTGGAAAACGCATTGGGACAAGACCAAAGATAGGGAAAAAGAGTGCAAATGCATCACTTCTCCATTTATTGATGTTCTTGAGCTTGTATCAAAATTATAATGGTTTGATTAGCCTTATCTTAATGATGTTGCATTTGATTAAGTAACACTTCTGCAGCTTGCTTAAGTGCCTTAGTTCTGGATCGAGTCATTGGACCTCTCAAAGTCTACTCTGCTACTAGCTCAGCTTCAAGCCCCGATTCCTGCTCCTCCTCTGCTACAAGTTCCTCCTCCTTAGAGCCATCCATGATCATATCATCCTCTATGATGAGGACATCAGTTCAGACCACGAACCAACTCCAATACCAATGCCAATAGTTCGACCCGGTCCAATGACAAGATCAAAGTTCAAGCAATTAACTAGGAGGATCAACCTTGCTGTGAAAGTCTTCGTTGCATCTTTAGCTCCAAAACTACTTCCTGTCAACCTTGATCCCACAAGAACACACCAAAGGACATTAGAGCTCGCCATCTCTGCAACTAACAGGAAAGAAGAAGATATCTTCAAGAGTGATCAAGAACCATCATCAGAAGAAGATGAAGAGCTTGAAGAACTAAATGAAGACTTCTACTCCAATTTTCAAGCTCTTAACACATCTGACCAAGAAACACATCAATGTGAGTTTTTCAATTTATATACTGTCTTTGCAGGTGATTCAAGCCTTCCACAACACTAAAAACCAAGAAAAAACGAAATCACCTCTTTTATTTTTAAGTTCTGGCCATAGTTTCCTTTTCTGGGTTTAATGAAACTCTGCACTTTCTTTAGATTAGTTTTTAAACTTCTTGCTATTTTCTTTTAAAAGTCATGTTGTTTTGAGTTAGAACCCTAGAAGGTTCAAGCTGAAGGACTGTTTATAAAGTCTCATTGCAGCATTGTAGCCACCACAACTTTTTACCTATCAATAAAAAACTGAATTTTCTTTGAGCATTCCTGAGCAAAATTCTCAGCCTTGTTTGAGCTTGTGTGTGTGATTCACATAAGGGAGAACATCAGTACCATATCAGAGAATCATCACCCCTCTGTATCGTGTTATCAATCCATCATCATCTCATCAATCTGATCTCACACGAAAGAGTGATCACCATCGTGTCTGATCTCCATCTTCGACCCTCACTTGACCACCTGAAAGAGCAAATCCCATCTTGTCGTCCCATCCATCGTGTCAGGTTCTAAGGCTCACCACCGAGTCATAGATCATCTGGTATCAGAGCCAAAGGTCCCAACCTTTGGTTTCTCTATCCCTTTCTTATTGCTTGAATTCTGATTTGAATTTATTTCTGCTTTGTTTTCTTCATCGTTGTTTTGATTTCTATTTCAGATTGCTTGAAACCTAGAAAAACCCATAAAAATAGTCTTTGCTTCATAGTTGTTTTGATTTCTGTTTCAGATTGCTTAAACCCAGAAAAACCCATAAAAATAGTTTTTGTTTCATAAGTTTGTTTCAATATCTGTTTCAAATTTCTTAAAACCCATAGAAAAAAACGTTTTTGCTTCATATTTTGTTTCAATCTCTGTGTTTTCAGCTTGTTTAAGAACCAAAACCCATAAAGAAGTTTACCTATTGCATTTATGTTTACGTATTGATGTTTCACTTTGTTATTGAATTGTGTTTTCGATTGCTGAGTTTCATATAGATTAAGTTGCAGGTATTGTTGACTATCGATTGTGAAAACTGTCTGATTCTAGTTTGAATTCCAATTACATTACACTCAGTGCTTTTAACAAATTGTTGTTTCTGTTGAGTTTCCAAGGAAAAGAGAGACACTCATCATGGTTGGAGAGACAAACAACAATGAAAACAACATCGATCCTCAGTTGCGAGGTTTTGGGGAACGTATTGATCGCCTTGAACAACCTCAACCCAGAGGTCCAAACAATGTACAAGGAGCTCCTCCAGCAAGGAGAAATGTTCAAGTCAACAAACAAAGAGACGAAGATGAGTCTGGTGATGAAAGCATGTCTGAGGCAGAAGAAGATCTTCACCGTGATCCTTTGAGACACCAAAACCAGAGGAGACGTGATCCTATAAGAGGGAATCGACATAGAGAGCGTGAGCAGTGAGAAGTTAACCATGAGATCAAGTTAACACCTCCCACTTTTGCTGGAAAGTCAAATCCAGAGGTGTATCTAGATTAGGGAAGGCGCATGGAGTATATATTTGAATGTTATGGCTATGGAGAGCACAAGAAAGTGGCTTTAGCTTCTGCACAACTCACTGACAATGCACTAGCTTTGTGGGATAAAATTGTTGCAGAGAGGAGAAGACAACTCTTTGGTCCCATACAAACATGGCATGACATGAAATATCTCTTGCGGTTGAGATATGTTCCTGAGCACTACCACCGAGACCTTCAAAAGCGATTCAGAAAGATTGCACAAGGAAACCGGACTGTAGAAGAGTATTTTGAAGAATTTGAGAAACTTATGAACTTGCTGGAGTTAGAAGAATCAGAAGAGGTCTTAATGGCTCAGTTTGTAGATGGCCTTCATGATCGCATAGCTCGAAAGGTGGAGAGGGCAAGATATAGCGGTTTACATGAGTTGCTACACTTATCTGTACAAGTAAAATAATTAAACAAGAAGAAGACCTCTATGTCTAACCGAAACCGAAACCAAACCAGCAGCCTTGGTAGTCAAGCAACAACAAACCTATGGAGAAAGGAAAAGCTAATTAGAATGATACTCGGTTCAAAGGCAAAATTAGTGAACAATCCTCTGGCTCACGGCAAGAACAAGGTAAGTTTACTAACCCAAGTCAATCTCGTACTCGTGACATTACTTGTTTTAAATGTCAAGGTCGAGGACACTATGCTAGAGACTGTCCAAACCAGCGAGTCATGATCATCACTCCTAGTGGTGGATATGAATCACACGATGAACTTGAAGAGGAAGAGCATGATGATCTTGAAGACGTAGAGTATCCAGACCATGGAGATCTCTTAGTCACAAGACGAGTCCTAAGTTTTTTAGTGCAACCTGAGGAGAAAGTACAAAGGGAGAACTTGTTTCACACTCGTTGTACGATCAACAACAAAGTATGTAATCTTGTAATCGATGGAGGATCTTGTAAAAACATTGCTAGTAAGTGATGTAGGCACGGAATCACATGATGATCATATGATGATCGAGAGATTCCAAGCCTAGACTCGCAGAAGGTGGAATGATATCGAGATGAAGGTGATGGATAGAAGATTGACTCGCTCTATCAATGGGAAGGCGATTGACTCACTCAATCAATGGACGAAATAAGAAGGTTTGAATCACACAAACAAATTTAATTCGCAGATTTCAATAGTACCAAATGAATCACTCACTAGGAACTAAAGAATAAACAAAGTATTCAAACTTTCACAAGAAACAAATTTCTATTAAATTCAATGATCAAGGGTGATTACAATGAGACAAGTAACTGAGCTTATATAGGGCTAATGAAGGACTATAACTAATGGCTATAAAGTTTAAATTAGAAAAAAAATCAAGTGAAATAAATGACAAGACAAAGAAACGAAGCTCTTCTTGGATTTGTAGCCGTTGGAGGCTTTATGGTGTCCTGAGCTTGATAAGGCAACTTATATCTCGAAATTAGTATAATAAATCCATGGGATGAGAGTCTTTGGTTGATATGAAAGCTGAAAATACTCACATTCTTCAGTGGCTCAAAGGGAAAGAGCCGTTGGTGCATTAAATCTTCATTCGGATCCGTATATGGTAAGTCTTGAAGTTTGAATGAGCAAGATTGAATCCTCCTGATCCAATGGCTAGGAATGATGCATGAGGTATTATAGTGAGGCTCTAGGTTTATTAGATACCCTCCTGGATGCCAAATATATGTTTGCAATCTCCCAAATCCAGAAGGTTCCAAAAAAGGCAAGTCGAAGATCTTTTGGTTTAGAAATTGAATAACTCTTAAACCAAAATTGGTATTGTCATGAATCCAACTTGAAAATCTTCTCTGTTGGACCAAGATTCCAAAACAATCTGTTATGAAGCTTAACTCCTCATGGTTCGGTGAAAAGCCTCCAATAAGTGCTCGCATGTCCAAATCGAGAAAGTGCAGGATTAGCTGATTTGTAGACTGAATAACACCTTCATATGAACTCCGATTGGTCTGATTCTTTTTGAATATGTTCCGTAATTGAGGTGCAAATATTCTCCATGTAATTTCATGAGTTAAATCTTCGTGGTTTGGCTGACACACTTCAAATAGTGAACATATATCCATAACGGGTCTATTTAGCATTGTGCATCCAGTTTGATTGAGCTTTGGTTCAACTTCTGGTTTGATGACCTCATCATACCCTCCCCCTTGACTGAATTTTGTCCTCAAAATTATAGAATCTGCAGGGAGGTAAGCCAAGTTAGTATTTTGAATTTGTTGAGGGTTTAGAGAATTACCTCGATAAATGTCTTTTGTTGTGGCTTGGGGGGAGTTTGTGTTTAGAATCTGGTGGTTCTTCTTTTATTAGAGAAGAAGAAATAACTCCTCTACATGGCTTATTACTAAATTCCTTGGGCAGTAAGGTAGCCTCCTTTGTGAAATCTCTTACTTCACAATTTGTTTCTCCATTAACGTCTCCTTGGGTGTAATCTTGTGATTGTGATTCTACTTGTTCCTCTTGTGTACCTAAATCTTTCTCAAGCTCTTTTGAACACAACAAGTGCATTATCACAACCTCTGGATCATTAGAAACAAAACGAATCAAATGATCACTTACCTTAGTGTTATCTGCATTACTAGCCTTAGTAATCTCGATGTTTAAGGGTTGCCTTTGATCCATGACCAAAGCTGGCTCTTCTTCTTGCTATATGATCTTACTTTGTATGTCTAGATCCATGTCCACGTGCCCCTCTCCAGATGCTAAACATGCATCAAGTTCTTTTGGCAAAGACAAATGCATGACACTAGAATTGGAAATGTTCAAATCAGATTGAAAACTATCGCTTGTTTTAGATGATTCCAGTTTCAGCTCTATTGATTTAGATTTCAACAACTCTCTTAAAGGACAATTTGCAGAAAAATGTCCCCTCTTATGACATCTATAACATGTAGGTTCATTTAAATTTATAGAACAAGAAGTCGAGAACTTACCTTGAAGTGATCTTGCTTGCGGTTCAAGTAAGGATGTAGAGGTTAACTTTTGTTGAGTCTCCTTTACCCGAACTGCTTGCTTAGCTCCTGGTTGGTTTGTTAAGGTGCTTGAACTCGCCTTCTTGGGCTCAAACCCATAGACAAACTTCTGATCACGAACAGGCTGCATGTGTGGTGTATACAATTTGCAGCAAAATGTCCCCTCTTATGACATCTATAACATGTAGGTTCATTTAAATTTATAGAACAAGAAGTAGAGAACTTACCTTGAAGTGATCTTGCTTGCGGTTCAAGTAAGGATGTAGAGATTAACTTTTGTTGAGTCTCCTTTACCCGAACTGCTTGCTTAGCCCTGGTTGGTTTGTTAAGGTGCTTGAACTCGCCTTCTTGGGCTCAAACCCATAGACAAACTTCTGATCACGAACAGGCTGCATTTGTGGTGTATACATCGCGTTCCTTGATATTGCTTCGTATATAGGCTTTGTAGTGATGTTGCTGCGAGTTTGGTGCTTCTTCACAAACTCTCTATACATTTGTGCCTTGAGATCTCCCCAATCAATCACTCTTTTGTTGTAGAAGTTGTGTGCATCTTCTTTCAGCCACCAATCATATGCATCTCCCACAAGAGAATCAACCGCATAAGAGAGCTTCTCTTCTTTGGAAATGTTATTGGTGCGCAGCCACTGCTTCATATTGGTTTCCCATCTAAGATAGTCCTCAGGATCTTTCCTACGACCTGAAAAGATAAGAGACTTGGATTGGTGTCTTCTCTCTCTGGTAATTTTCCTTGTCGCGGCTGAGATGGAATAAGATTGTGTTGGACATAACGCCATGATGTAGCGAGTCTTCTCTTGACAAGATGGGGCAGAACTATACTCCACATATGAATCATCATATGTTTCTTCATCGTTCTCTTCTGCATAAGAACTGTCCTCGTAATAACTTGAACTCGGCTGGCTCCAAGTTGATGTTGTCGTCTGCGGCTCGTTGTGGAGTGGCTCGGTATGGTATGAGTAGCGGTTTGGTGGTTCATGATCAAAACCTTCACCATCTGTCTCATCTCCAAAACCAGAGCTCGTGTAGCCATCTCCTGGCCACAGTGGAGACTCATAGTCAGCCTCTTGGTCGGACCATCCTTGGTTCGACTCTTCATACTCACCTCCACTGAATCTGATGGACTCATCTTCTTCTTCACTTGATACCATGGTTTCTGGTTTTGTGGCCTAGAAAACAAAAGAAACAAATCAACGAGTGAATGATCTGACCAATTAAATAATATCAAGCAAGGAATAAATAAGGCAAGTGTTTCGGTTTAGAATGCAAACTCTTTTTTTTTTTTTTGTATATACCTTAAACGACGAACAAGAAAACAAATAAGGAAGCTTTTCAAAATGAAAATAAATTTGATAATAATATAATAAGTACTAACAAGATTGCATTGATAATATATATATAGATTTTGTTTTTAATTCTCCAAGCAAGACAGCAATGATAAGATGATGATGCAAATGCAAAAGATGATTTTTTTTTTTTAATTTTTTTTTTATGTATGTTGTTCAGAACTAAAACATAAACAAGAAAATTGAAACAAATCTAGAAATCATCATAACCCATGTCAAACGTTGTATCATAGGATGCCAATTGAGAGAACATTTAAGAAAAGTTATATCAATTCAAAATTATTATTATTTTTTTATAAACTTCAAATATGCAAAAATAAAATGAATGCTAATGCAAATTTTTTTGTTTTTGATTAAATGAATGGAACAAAAAAAAAAATAGAATTGAAAAGAGATATAGGTTGAATTGATACAACCTTGGATAGGAGCTTTTGAAGCTCTGATACCAGATGATGTAGGCACGGAATCACACCGATGCTTTGATCATATGATATCGAGATGAAGGTGATGGATAGAAGATTGACTTGCTCAATCAATGGGAAGGCGATTGACTCATTCAATCAATGGACAAAAAAGAAGGTTTGAATCACACAAACAAACTTAATTCGCAGATTTCAATAGTACCAAATGAATCACTCACTAGGAACTAAAGAATAAACAAAATATTCAAACTTTGACAAGAAAACAATTTCTATTAAATTCAATGATCAAGGGTGATTACAACAAGGCAAGTAACTGAGCTTATATAGGGCTCATCAAGGACTATAACTAACGGCTATAAAGTATAAATTAGAAATAAAATCAAGTGAAATAAATGGCAAGACAAAGAAACGAAGCTCTTCTTGGATTTTTAGCCGTTGGAGGCTTTATGGTGTCTTGAGCTTGATAAGGCAACTTATATCTCGAAATTAGGATAATAAACCCATGGGATGAGAGTCTTTGGTTGATATGGAAGCTGAAAATACTCACATTCTTCAGTGGCTCAAAGGGAAAGAGCCGTTGGTGCATTAAATCTTCATTCGGGTCCGTATATGGTAAGTCTTGATGTTTGAATGAGCAAGATTGAATCCTTCTGATCCAATGGCTAGGAATGACGCATGAAGTATTATAGTGAGGCTCTAGTTGTAGTAGATACCCTTCTGGACGCCAATGATATGTTTGCAATCTCCCAAATCCGGAAGGTTCCAAATAAGGCAAGTCGAAGATCCTTTGGTTTAGAAATTGAATAACTCTTAAACCAAAATCGGTATTGTCATGAATCTAACTTGACAATCTTCTCTGTTGGACCAAAATTCCAAAACAATCTGGTTTGTAGCTTAACTCCTCCTGGTTCGGTGGAAATCCTCCAATAAGTGCTCGCATGTCCAAATCGAGAAAGTGCAGGATTAGCTGATTTGTAGACTAAATAACTCCTTCATATGAACTCCGATTGGTCTGATTCTTTTTGGATATGTTCCGCAATTGAGGTGAAAATATTCTGCATGTAACTTCATGCGATGATAGTTTGGCTGATAAGCTTCAAACAGTGAACATATATCCATAACGGGTCTGTTTAGCGTTGTACATCCGGTTTGATTGAGCTTTGGTTCAACTTCTGGTTTGATGAACTCATTAGTAAGTTTATGGTGGATAAGCTAGGATTGGAGACAAAGAAACATCCTAGGCTCTATAAGCTTGAATGGCTCAACGACACAACTAAACTCAAGGTGACATAGCAAGCTACGGTGCCCTTTAGTGTTGTTAAGTACCAAGATGAAGTGCTTTGCGATGTGGTACCAATGCAAGCGAGACATCTACTACTTGGCACACCTTGGCAATTCGATCGAGCCACTACACATAACGGACGTACAAACTACTACAGTTTCGCCTTCAATGAACGTAAGTACAACTTGGCTCCTTTCAGTCCATATGAAGTTCATGAGGTTCAAAGTAGGATGAAAATTGAGTCTAAGTCTAGTAAATCAAGTTTGTATATTAATTCTGGAAATTTAAACCGTGTTTAGAGTGCTAAAAGCACTATGTTACTAATGGTTTTCAAAGGTTGTTTTAGCACATGTTTTAAAGAGCTAGATTTACCATCAGAAGTTCAGACCTTGTTAGATCAATTTAAGGACGTTTTTCCCAAAGATATACCACCTGGATTACCACCTCTAGGAGGCAATGATCACCGAATAGACCTTGTGCCAGGTTCAGCGTTGCCTAACAAACCAGCTTATCGTATGAATCCTGAATAGAGTAAGGAGTTAGAAAAGCAAGTTCGAGACTTGATGGATAAGGGATACATCTGGGAGAGCCTTAGCCCTTGTGCAGTTCTGGTCCTCTTAGTGCCAAAGAAGGATGGAACATGGGGAATGTGTGTCGATTGCAGAGCTATTACCTATCAAATATCGAAATCCAATTCCCCGGCTCGATGACATGTTAGATGAGTTGAGTGGTGCCACCATCTTCTAAAAAGTGGATTTAAAAAGAGATTATCACCAAGTCAGAATGCGAGAAGGAGACGAGTGGAAAACCACATTCAAGACAAAGCAAGGCTTATACGGATGGCTAGTTATGCCCTTCGGCTTAACTAATGCACCAAGCACCTTCATGCGCTTGATGAACCAGTTTCTACGTGAATTCATAAGTATGTTTGTGGCTGCTTACTTTGATGATATACTTATATATAGTAAGAAACTTGCTGATCATCTTCAACACCTCGAACTAGTGCTTAAATCACTTCGCAAAGAAGGCCTTTATGCTAAACTCAAGAAGTGTTCCTTTTGTACTAACCAACTTGTTTTCCTAGGATTTTTGTTAAGTGAACTAAGACTACAAGTAGTTGAGGAGAAGATCAAAGCGATAAGAGACTGGCCTACACCTTCTACGATTGGCCATGTAAGGAGTTTTCACGGGTTAGCCAGCTTCTATAAGCGGTTTGTGAGAGATTTTAGCACCATAGCAGCCCCACTAACAGCCGTGATCAAGAAGAATGTGCCCTTCCATTGGGAACTGCCCAAGACACAGCTTTCAACACTTTGAAAGAACGACTCAATCAAGCACCGGTCTTATCATTGCCTGATTTCAACGATATGTTTGAGGTAGAATGTGATGCTTCAGGAATAGGGATTGGAGCAGTATTACACCAAAGGAAGAAACCTGTTGCTTATTTCAGTGACAAGTTAAGTGGAGCCACTCTCAACTATCCAACTTACGATAAAGAACTCTATGCTCTTATTCGTGCTTTAGAGACATGGCAACACAACTTGCTGTCCAAAGAGTTCATAATACATACGGATCATGAAACATTGAAGCACCTACATCGACATACATCACTCTAGAAGAGACACACTAAGTGGTTAGAATTTATAGAGAAGTTCCCATATGTGATCAAGTATAAGAAAAGCAAGGAGAACATTGTGGCTGACGCATTATTTCTGCGCGACACACTCTCTTCCACAAACGCACAGCGGAATCATTCCGTCTCAAGAATGAGTTTGAGCTAAGATTCGAACCTGGCTCTGATACCATGTTAGAACTTATGGGTTTTTAGCTCATGAACAAATAAAAGAAAGATTCAACCTTTATGAGAGATTGAATCAACAAGAAATGCTCAGATTGAGCTTAGAGATTAAGAAAGAGATTAAGAGTAGATTAAGAGTAATTTAGAGAGGATATAACATAATATGGGTATGATTCAAATGAATCTCACCCTAAACGCGTTTTACTCTCTTAATCTACATTTGTATAAACTGAACTTAGATTTTTATTATTCAAGAATAAGTTAATGATTACAAAGCTTAAATGAACCTTATAAATAGAAAGCTAAGGTCAGATTTCATAATATGACCATTGCATAAAGTAAAGGGGATGACAACATATAGCACATTTGCTTTATGGATGGATAAGGTTGTCCTTTGCTTTTCAAAAAGGATCCAAGACCTTATCTTTAACCGGTCTCCTCTTTATTCAAATTCGGGACCACTTGAAAACTGATCTGTGCCATTTCTCGCATATTGGGTTTCCTCGATGCTAATCCATTCGGCCGGTCAAGCATTCGTCCCGCGTCTCGAGCATCCGAGTATCCCGCATATCCGAGCATCCGAGAGTTGCTTTCTCAACTCTATCTCATGCGGTCTTACTCGTTCCTCATGCGGCCCCAACTTCTCTTTAGGTGATTGCCTTAGACCGCCACTTGATTGATGCGGCCTAGCTCTTCTCTCATTCGTCCTCGACTATCTATGATGCGGCCAGCTTATCCAAGGCATGACATCACTAGACCAACATTCACAAAGTCTCGGACACACTTGTTCACCCAATAGTAACTTAAGAGATGATCATAGATTTATCACTCTTAAGTACTCTCCTTGATTTACAGATATGGTTGCAAACTTTCCACCCGAAGTCATTTCGCTCCTTCTAGCTTCGGGTTGAACATTGAACTCCAAATGTCTTCTCTCTCTCGTCCTCCTCCATGTTCCCTCCGGTTAGATACAAAACCAATAACCATTCCATTTCTCCCCCTTAGCTCCTTGACTCCCAAGTCTATACAACCTTCCTTTACGCCATGATTATTTCACCATCCGAACCAACATTCTCGAATAAACCTTTCATCATCATTCAAGTTAGGAAGCGATTATTAGCTTCATGAATGACTTCAAGATTGATCTCCAAAGGCTAGTTGCATCTCCTTGGACTCCTTGGGTGTGCATCATCGGCTCCATAGCACAATCAAACAAGAACCGCTACAAAACATATTACAAACACAACTCCAAGCAATCTCACCATTCCCATCAATGTTACCAATCAATGTTACCAATACCAAACATTTCCTCAATGTTACCAACATCAAATTTTTCATGATACTACACAAGAATGGACCATAGGTGCTCCATTTTATCAACCCGCAAGAATAAGGATTTGGGTAATAAGATTTCACACAAACAATGAGCTTTAATCAAGAGAGATATTTCTTGAACCGAAGGGATTTTCAAATACAAGAGAATTCAAACCAAGAGTACACATGAACATTTAGAGTTTCGGAAGAGTGTTTAGATTTTGGTGTTTAGGCTTTGATTCCAAACTAATTTGAGAATAAAGAATTTAGAGAATATAGAGAATATAAAGATTGAGAGTTTGGGAAGATCAAAAAGAATAATAGAAAGATTTTAAGTATAAGAAAGGGGTAGATTTAAGAAATATTCTCTATTCTCATGAATGTGTTTCACTTAAGCTAGATCATGGATTCATTTTGTATCAATTCACCAAGAGAGTAAGGATAGAAAATAACCCAAATAAGCATTCCATGGCTTGACTCCCATCGGGCCCAATGTTCACCTCACCAAGAACCTCCATTTGAGAATCTCCACTTGCATTCTACTCCTCTTCTCTAGCAAACCAATCGATCCTTCCTTCATCTAACCGCACCAACATAGGCTTCTTGAGAGTAAACAACATCCTTGTGCTTCATGAGAGGGAATCACTCAATATCCATGAGTTTCTTCCCTTGAATCTCATTTACCTCACACTAGTAACCGAGTACAAACACCCTCGGATTTTTCTTCCATACAGCTCCAAAGGTTGGGTCTTTTCTCCCTTTCACCTTCTTCTTTGAGCTTCTTCTTCAACTAGCTCCAAAGGTTGGAAATTTACTCCCTTTCATGGGAACAACCTTCTTGTTTGAGCTTCTTCTCTTCAAAGGAGCCTTCTTTGCTTCATGTGTAAGAACATCTTCAAACCCCGTGAGCATCTTCTCTTTGGTTTCTTCATGAAAGCTTAAAGCTTTCTTCTTCTTCTTTCTTCAATCTCATATCTAGCTGTCTCCGAGCAATAAATCTGAGTCTTCCACATCACAAGCATTCACACAAACAAAGATTAACCAAAGAAGAGATCTTTTGAAAGCATATCTTCCACAAACGCACAGCGGAATCATTCAGTCTCAAGAATGAGTTTGAGCTAAGATTCGAACCTGGCTCTGATACCATGTTAGAATTTATGAGTTTTTAGCTCATGAACAAATAAAAGAAAAATTCAACCTTTATGAGAGATTGAATCAACAAGAAATGCTCAGATTGAGCTTAGAGATTAAGAAAGAGATTAAGAGTAGATTAAGAGTTATTTAGAGAGGATATAACACAATATGAGTTTGATTCAAATGAATCTCACCCTAAACACGTTTTACTCTCTTAGTCTACATTTGTAAAAACTAAGCTTAGATTTTTATTATTCAAGAATAAGTTAATGATTACAAAGCATTAATGAACCTTATAAATAGAAAGCTAAGGTCAGATTTCATAATATGACTGTTGCATAAAGTAAAGGGGATGACAACATAAAGCACATTTGCTTTATGAATGGATAAGGTTGTCCTTTGCTTTTCCAAAAGGATCCAAGACCTTATCTTTAACCGGTCTCCTCTTTATTCAAATTCGGGACCACTTGAAAACTGATCCGTGCTATTTTTGGCATCTCGCTTTGTCCCGCGTACCGGGTTTCCTCGATGCCAATCCATTCCGCGGGTCAAGCATCTGTCCTGCGTCTTGAGCATCCGAGTGTCCCGCATATCCGAGCATCCGAAAGTTTCTTTCTCAACTCTATCTCATGCGGCCTTACTCGTTCCTCATGCGGCCCCAACTTCTCTTTAGGTGATTGCCTTAGACCGCCACTTGATTGATGAGGCCTAGCTCTTCCCTCATGCGTCCTCGACTCTCTTTCATGCGGCCTAGCTTATTCAAGACATGACCACACTAGACCATCATTCACCAAGTCTCGGACACACTTGTTCACCCAATAGTAACTTAAGAGATGATCATAGAATTATCACTCCTAAGTACTCTCCTTGATTAACATATATGGTTGCAAACTTTTAAACTTGCGGCCTTGATAAGAATATCCACCAATTGGTCTTCACTCTTCGTGTAGTGATGTGCAGAAGTTTTAACCCAAAATAATATCCGCAAGTGCACAGACAGTTGCAGTAGTATAAGGGGTATCGAATCCACAGGGACCAAGGTTACACTATGAAATTACGAGATTTTAATTTAAAGCTAAGATAAAGTATGAGTTGGTGAATTGTAGTGAAACAAGAAACGGAACAGCAAATTAAACGATATGAGACTCAATAAAGAAAGGCACTAGATCAAGGTCATTCGCCGGTGATTTCGAATTGAGGACTGAGCATCTATTCAGGATTCAACTTAAGTGCGGCTAGAACTCAAACAAGAATGTAATATTGCCTCACTGTCGTGATGCATCAATATCTTTATCTAACATCCTAAATGCCTAAACTGTCGTTTGGATCCAGTGATGAAGACAAGCAGTAATGAATTGGTTTGAATTGTTCACAATTGATGGTAACAATCAACTGTCGTTGGTTACACACCAATTGCTCACCAATGAGTTATCTATCAACCTAGAGCACTTTCGTGAATAAGTTCAACTTAAAATCAGAGATTAGGTGTACAGGCTAACCTAAGCGTTATGAATCCCAATTGAATGAAGATGAATGATAATCTATCCTATTTGGCTCAGTCACTAATCAATCCTAAATCACCATTGAAATCCCTCAATCTAGCTAGAGGACTACTCGAACATAGAGAATGAAATCGCAGCAATCAACGAAATAGAATTCATAATGATAAATGGAAAAGATAAGGAATTAGAATTCTTCTCAATGGGTATTGTGAATTTATCCTCCAATTGTTACAAGCAAATCCAAAAGGAATCAATGAGGAATAGTTTCAAGGGTTGAGGAACCCAGCAAATCTCCAAGAAAACGTAAAAAGAACTGTTTTAGAAAAATGTTTTAGAACCCTATTTTCAGAGGTGGCTACCTCTTATTTATAGAGAAAATAGGTTAAAATCGGATCAGGCATGGGACCGGTCGGTCTGAATCCAGACCGGTCGGTCTGTCTTCAGGTGGTTACGATCTTTGAGCGTGGATCGGTCGGTCCCCTCACGTGGACCGGTCGGTCCGCTTTCCAGAGAGTTACGGCTTCTTTGATTCTTCGGGTGAGCAGGTGCTCGATCCAAACCGAGCAGGTGCTCGATTATGAAACTCACCATCTTTTCTCCAGATTCGTCCATTTAGCTCCAATGACCGCCACTGACTCCAATCCATGCTTGAAGGCCTCCTAGAACCTGAAAAGACACAAAAGGAACTAGAAAGAACCAAAAAGACTAAAGAAGCAATACGTAAAAGAGACCAAAATACTAATATATCAATTCCCCCAGACTTAGATTTTTTTTTGTCCTCAAACAAATTCAGAAATAAGTAAAGGAGAAAGATTTGAAAATGCGGGAACTCTTTTATCCTCAGTGAACCGAATAACCTTTCAATCTGCAGACCACATAATCCAAATTACGAATAGCAAAGCTTTACCAGAACAGCCTCAACACATTTCTCCTCCAAGCCATTTCCCAAACACAAACTCAACGCATTTAAAGTACGCGTGAGGATCTCGCTAAAGGCACACTATTAGGGAAGACGGCGCTAAGGGTTTAACGGCCATTTAGAGGTGGAGTTCAAGGTGTTTAGAGTGTTTGAGGATTACCCGATGTTTCGTAGAGGATGCAGGATATCGCACAAAATTGCAAGAGAGAATGAGTACGTTGATATCCACATTCTCTAAACCACTCTTTCTTCTCCAAAACTCTCTGTCGTCTCATTCGGCTAATCATCCACCTTGGGTATACTCGCTGTGTAGAGAGACACTTTTTCCATTTTACAGAATAACCACTTCTTCATCATCGTTTTTTTTTTTTTTTTTTTTTTTTTTTTTTTTTTTAATAATGATGATGAAGAGGGATATACATTACAAGTGTGTGTCTCTCAAACACGAATATAAATAGGAGTGTTGTACGTACCCAAGTGGAGCTCATTATTGTTGTCCCTTCCTTAGTTATTAAATCATCTTTCAAAACCGAGCAGGTGCTCAATTATGAGTGAGCAGGTGCTCGTTCTTCTGAAAGAGTGATTTAGATGCAGTGTCGACTCGATTCTCTCCGGCCCTTTTGCGCATATGCTGCACATGTGACAATGAAGTAACAAGAATGCAAGGAGTTTGAAAAGAGGTAATGGTTAAGGAGGGTACTAGCTAAAAATGAGCTAGCTATTCAGGAACAACAAGAGCGGTAAAAAGAATAAGGAGTCCTGAATATGGTTCGTTTCCCTAATCTAGTGCCAGTAACGAGAGGAAATTTGGTCAATCTGAAACCTGGAAGATAGTGCGTCAAAGTGTCCCAGCTATTCCTTGTACCCATGCTATGTAAAAATGGTCACTAGAGAGAAGGTTAATCATAGATAGTTCAAATATCATCATAAGATAAAGTCCTAATTCCCTACAAAGTTTTGACATGAAAATAAAAATACAAACTCAAAAGCAAGACCGCTCCCCCGGACTTAAATCACACTGTCTCCGGTGTGAAAAAGTTCAAGAGATTGGAGACTCAATAAAAACAGAATCAAATATGGAATAATACACTGATGAAAGAAGGGTGAAAGAAAATATCACCGAGTAGAAGTTCGTCATCAGAACTCTGGAGACTCCTCAGAATCCATTGTATCCTCGGAGTCAGCTGCGTCATCATCTGATCTCAGCTCAGTGGAAGGTCCAGCAGGCGGAGGCATGTGACTTCCAGCAAAGTCTGATCCTCGGACCGCATCTGTGCTCCGTGAACAAGAAATGGCACTCCAAATGTTAGACATCATGTTATGGAGTTTCTGAAAACTCCTGTACTGCCAATCAGTGCGCTCTGGTGCGGTCCAAGTCTCTCGAGGCGGAGAGATGGCGAACTGGTTCTCGTACGGTGGAAACTGGAACCTCGTCTCTGGGTTGGCGGGAATACTACTAGGACCTGCATAGTCTGAATCTCGTCCGATGTGGCGGCGCTTCCTGTGTCGCATTGGAACAACTGGATCGGTATCCTGAGGTGCGATTGGTGGCAAGAATCGCACATTATCTATGGTGGTGAGAGGCACATGCTCACTAGGTAGCGCAATGGACTGCGGGTTTCCAGCCAAGTCAGTGTATTGCCATCTATCCGCAACTAGCCATCGGCTCTGAATGAGGTGTTGCACATCCAAGAGTGCAGGTGCTGGGATTACCTCGGTGCCTACAAAATCAATCCCGTGGTGGATAAAAATTGGAGTTAAAAGACTTCCACAAACCTCTTGCTTCTTCTTTCCCGGTCCTCCGAGAGCCCTAAATTTCCTCTCCGTCAGGAAATGTGCAAATACCGCTCCAAAGTTAGTGCGCTGATCGCTAGGATACCCGTTGTAAATCTCTGATACTAAATCTGGCATCCCGAAATGCAGTAAGACTAACTCATCAAGACGCAGAGCTCCCGGTTCCTCCTTGCAGAACATAGTAGTGCTTAGAGCCTTGGCGACGATACGGATGATCGGGTTCCTGATCAAAGTGAGCTTCATGTTGCGCGATGTTGCAGGACCCGAACCGATCAAGTGCCACAGTCGATCGATCTCACGGAAACCATGACGATCAGGGAATTCCAGACGCTGAGAATATTCATCAAAACCATATAATCTATACAATCTTTTGAGCGAAATCTTGTATGAAGTCCCATTGATCTTATACCATAGGCGACCATGCTCGGCTCTTCTGTGATCATCCGATGGGTAATAAACCTCACAGGAGGCAAGGAACTGTCGTACTAATTCAGGATAGAGAGGATATTGGTGTGTAGCCATGGTTCCAAAACCCATACGATTGAGAAAGTCCATCACTTCATCCAACATACCATATTTCTGCAGCATCTCACGACATATAACTTTAGTTGGCAATATCTCAACATTGAGAAGACCATTGTAACAGATGCTGTTGTACTTAACCCAACCGTCTTCTTCTTGCTTGTTCACATACGATGGTTCTTTAACTAAACCCTTCTGTTCTAATCTAGGGTGTATATCTATTCCGGGGAAGGGAGTACCGTTTCTTCTTGGCCATTGAGCATTTGAATTGCGCGAACTGTGCGATCGACGCGGAGGGTCCGGTTGAGAAGAGGTCGCTTTTTCTTTAGCTTTTTCCGCTCTCGTCAAGCGTCTTTGTTTATCGTGAACGAGCTTCGTTCGTTGCTCGTCTTCTTCATTCAGGTCAATTTCGGGTGGTGGAGGTGCAGCATGCGGATCCATTACGCGAACCATGGCTGGGTGCGGGACCGACCGGTCCTGATACTAGATCGGTCGGTCTTGTCTATACGGATCGATGTGTTCAATTCGGATCGACCGATCGGTAAATAGGACCGACCGGTCCCATTTCCAGAGACATTTGGCTCTTCGGGTGAGACGACGGGATCGACCGGTCGGCATATGGGACCGACCGGTCTTGTTTCCAGAGACCTGGCCATTCTTGTGAGACGAACAGGATCGACCGGTCCTGAGATAGACCGACCGGTCTGATCGTCTGAGTCCCAATCCAACGAGTTGTGGTGACAATTCTGAGGAAAAAAAAAAAAAGAGAAAACAAAAATGAAAGAAAGTATGTACACTTACCGGTGGGTTGCCTCCCACCAAGCGCTTGTTTAACATCGTTTAGCTTGACGTGTGTTTCCGTTTTAGGCTTGAGACGAATCCATATGAGGATTAGAGACCTTCTTGTCCGGGTCAGGGCTCGGTTGAGGTGGGTTGAGGCATGGTCCATTTGCTCCTTGACCACTCACATTCAGTTGTATAACCTTGCTCATCATACTAGCCATAGCTGCTTGACCTTTCTCTTTAAACTCCGGAGTGATGATGGCCTTAACCTTAGAGAAAGGCTTAGACATACTCTTGCTCTGCACTTTATACTCGATCGTGTTCCCAACACATCTCTGTGGTGTCAAGGTTACAGGCGAACTTGTACCATTCTTCTCTTGATTTACTACGTCCCGCTTGTTAATCTTTTTGGGCTTCCATGTTACATTGTCTATGGCAACACAAGAGCCATACTTACCGCTATCTCTGTCCGATATGGCATTGTAGGAGACTTTCTTGTCGACGTTAGCGAAGACTATTTTTTTGTTCGGTAAGTCCACAACCGCTCCTACTGTTGCAAGGAAAGGCCTTCCTAAGATCAAGGGCACGTGTGAACCATTCTTCATCTCCACAACTTGGAAATCAGTCGGGATCAAGCAATCCCCAATCTGGATATTCAAATCCTCAATGAACCCTTGTGAAGTTGTCACCGAGGCATTCGCCAACCTTATAGACATTGGAGAAGGCTTTATACCAACAATGCCCAACGATTTTGCAATAGCCCTTGACACGAGGTTAACACTAGACCCGGAGTCACACAGAGAATCTTCAAAGTTGATTTCGAAGATGAGACATGGGACAACAAACTTTCCTGGATCTTCAACCTTTGGCAATCTCTTCAATGGTGGTCGTGCTGCATTACTCCTCGCCATTTTCTCAGGAATATCTAGTTTCTCCGAATTGATTGAATCTCTCTGATCTCTAGGTGAAACTGGGTAGGGGATTGGGGGTTCATAGATACGCGACTGAATCTTGTTAACAAGTTCGTTCGGTCGAAGCACCGTAGAAGAAGGTCCAGCAACCTCTTCATCCTTTTTCGGTGGGAATATCTTTTCCTTACCAAGCGTGATGGCATCCACAGGCTCCCTAGTGTTTACAACCGGTTTGCTTAGGAGGATTCCTTGTATATTCTTGACTGCATCGGCGGTGTGAGCGACTATAATATCAAGCTCCTTTGCATGAGCGTATATAGCTTCAAACTTACTGTTGAGATCATTGTACATGCTATCTACCTTGACATTGATCTCACTAGCGTATTCCTGCTGACCGAGTAAAAGCAAATGCATAAGAGATTTCAGCTCGTCTTGAGAATTAGATGCATAGGCTTGAGAGCTTTGATTCTGCACATAGTCTTCACCCACATAGTTCGCCTCAGCATACTGCTCATCTCCCTTGTTCTCACAAAGCTTGACACTTCTCTGATTTCTCTTCAACAACAGGTTCACTTTCGCTGTCAGCTCATCAATCTTCTGTGAATCAACACTGCTGATATAAGTAGGCTCATCATGATCATAGCAGCGATTCCTGGAACTTGCAGCCAAGTTCTCTATCAATTCATATGCTCCTTCCCTGGTTTTGGTCATAAAATCACCATTACTCGCAGCGTTCATAGTGTTCCTACAATCCCGCTCAACACCATTATAGAAGACGCCAAGCATACTCTCATCGGTAAACCCATGGTGTGGACATTCCCTCTTGTACTCTTTGAACCGTTCCCATGCCTCGCAAAAGGACTCTCTTGAATGTTGCTGAAACGTGGAGATCTTGTTCCTTAGACCCGCGATCATGGTTTTGGTGTAGAAGTGGTCCAAGAACGCTGCTCTACATTGTGGCCAAGTCGTGATGGATCCAGCTGGTAGCGACTTAAGCCAACGTGAAGCTTTGTCTGCGAGTGAGAAAGGGAAAAGCGTGCACTTCAAGAAATCCGGGTTCATCCCATTAGAGCTCGTCGTGGAGCAAATCTCCTCGAAGTTCTCTATATGGTCCATCGGAATTTCAGCAGGCAATCCATGGAACAAATGCTGCTTAACCAGCGATATCAACTGCGGTTTGATCTCATAATCATTCTGGTCAACAAGAGGGGGAACTATAGCAGCTCGGTTCTGGTAGAAAGCATGGGGATTGTCCATATCCCCAATGGTACGCTGCTGCTCACGCGCACACTGTTGCATTTGAGCCATTTGTTGTTCAAGCCTCCGAATAGCAGCGGCTACATGACCGTTTGCAGCTCGGTCGTCTGTTTCGTCACCCATGTTGGCTGAAACACCTGAAACACACACAAAAGAAAAACAAAGCAAAATTAGCAAAATTCTTAGACTATAAATAAAATCAAATCTCAAAGGTAACGCAATTGGTCCCCGGCAACGGCGCCAAAAACTTGATGTGCAGAAGTTTTAACCCAAAATAATATCCGCAAGTGCACAGACAGTTGCAGTAGTATAAGGGGTATCGAATCCACAGGGACCAAGGTTACACTATGAAATTACGAGATTTTAATTTAAAGCTAAGATAAAGTATGAGTTGGTGAATTGTAGTGAAACAAGAAACGGAACAGCAAATTAAACGATATGAGACTCAATAAAGAAAGGCACTAGATCAAGGTCATTCGCCGGTGATTTCGAATTGAGGACTGAGCATCTATTCAGGATTCAACTTAAGTGCGGCTAGAACTCAAACAAGAATGTAATATTGCCTCACTGTCGTGATGCATCAATATCTTTATCTAACATCCTAAATGCCTAAACTGTCGTTTGGATCCAGTGATGAAGACAAGCAGTAATGAATTGGTTCGAATTGTTCACAATTGATGGTAACAATCAACTGTCGTTGGTTACACACCAATTGCTCACCAATGGGTTATCTATCAACCTAGAGCACTTTCGTGAATAAGTTCAACTTGAAATCAGAGATTAGGTGTACAGGCTAACCTAAGCGTTATGAATCCCAATTGAATGAAGATGAATGATAATCTATCCTATTTGGCTCAGTCACTAATCAATCCTAAATCACCATTGAAATCCCTCAATCTAGCTAGAGGACTACTCGAACATAGAGAATGAAATCGCAGCAATCAACGAAATAGAATTCATAATGATAAATGGAAAAGATAAGGAATTAGAATTCTTCTCAATGGGTATTGTGAATTTATCCTCCAATTGTTACAAGCAAATCCAAAAAGAATCAATGAGGAATAGTTTCAAGGGTTGAGGAACCCAGCAAATCTCCAAGAAAACGTAAAAAGAACTGTTTTAGAAAAATGTTTTAGAACCCTATTTTCAGAGGTGGCTACCTCTTATTTATAGAGAAAAATAGGTTAAAATCGGATCAGGCATGGGACCGGTCGGTCTGAATCCAGACCGGTCGGTCTGTCTTCAGGTGGTTACGATCTTTGAGCGTGGATCGGTCGGTCCCCTCACGTGGACCGGTCGGTCCGCTTTCCAGAGAGTTACGGCTTCTTTGATTCTTCGGGTGAGCAGGTGCTCGATCCAAACCGAGCAGGTGCTCGATTATGAAACTCACCATCTTTTCTCCAGATTCGTCCATTTAGCTCCAATGACCGCCACTGACTCCAATCTATGCTTGAAGGCCTCCTAGAACCTGAAAAGACACAAAAGGAACTAGAAAGAACCAAAAAGACTAAAGAAGCAATACGTAAAAGAGACCAAAGTACTAATATATCATGTAGCACGGAAGTGTCATTCCTTCAACAATCTTCTCTCGGACCTTACGGCAATCAATCTCGGTTCTTTCATGAAACACCGAGTTTGTTGCGATGTGGATCGCCGCTTGGTTGTCACAATGCATTGTAATCGAATGGTCTTGTTCAATCCCAAGGTGTAGAAGAATCCTTTTGAGCCAAGTAAGCTTATTGGTAAGGTTTTTCATGGCTCGGTATTCGGCCTCGGCACTTGAGCAAGATACGGACTTTTGCTTCTTTGTCTTCCACGTAACTAAGTTTCCACTAAGGAACGTATAATAAACGATCATGGACCTCCGGCCATTCCTATCTCCGCCGACTAGCTCCGTGTCACCGGTCTTACCCATCCAAACGCCTAGCCCAGGGCCTCCTTTGAGGTATCTAAGGATTCGTTCCACCATGTTCCAATGGTGCACCTTGGGTTACTTCATGTGTTGACTTACTTGGTTGACCGCAAAGCACAAATCCGGTCTTGTAAGAGTTAAGTAGATCATCTTACCGACCAATCTTTGGTATTTTGATGGATCTTCATACGGTTCATCTTCTATCTCCCCCTTTCGAACGACCTTGTAGCCTTCGTCTAGAGGAGTCTTGGTCGGTTTAGCTCTCAACTTGCTCATTTCTTTGAGTAGGTCCAAGGTCTACTTTCTTTGGGATTTGATTTTGAATTCCGACTTGAGATAGTCCTTGGTGTCTTGAATTTCATCCTTGTCATTTCCGGAGATGATCAAATCATTGACATATACTAGAACGATCACAATTCCATTCAGCCCTTGCATCATGAATAGTGTGTGATGCAATTCTGACTTCTTGAACCCTTTTTCCATTAGGGTAGAACTTAGTTCCTTGTACCAAGTCTTTGGCGATTTAAGTCTATATATCGCCTTCCTCAACCGCAAGACCTTTCCCGGTTTAACCAAGCTTTCAAGACCAGGTTGTGGACTCATATAGACTTCCTCTTCTAGGTCGCCTTGAAGAAAAGCGTTTTTCACATTCATTTGCCAAAGATCCCATTCTAAATTTACGGCCAAAGAGAGAACCACCCTAACCGTATGTATTTTTGCCACCGATGCAAATGTATCCATGTAGTCATCTCCATATGTTTGGGTGAATCCTCGTGCAATCAATCTAGCCTTGAACCTCTCAATTTCTCCAGTACTTAAGTGCTTGATAGTGAACACCCACTTGAAGCCTACCGTCCTCTTTCATTCCAGAAGATTGGATTCGTCCCACGTATGATTATTGATCATGGCTCTAACCTTGTCATCGACCACCCCTGGAATTTTCCCAATTTGATGGTGAACTCCTTGGTCTCGTACTGCTTCTTAGGTGTGTAGCTTATGAGATGATCGGTGGATTAAGTCTTGCACTTCTTCTTACTGAAACTGATTGTTGTTGTGGTTGTTCATCTTGAGCAGAATCCTCAACATGGTCCGATTCTTCTCCTGGAGTGAATTCGGATTTGGATTCGGATCCAGACTCATCTTGAATTAACTCACCTTGATCATGGATGATTTGACCTTCTTCATCTTGATTTGTACTGCCTCCCTCATGATCAAGGGGAGAAGCTTCATCAACTGTTCATTTTGAGCTATAGGAGAGCTGAGATCGTTTCTAGCCATACTTTCAGGTGATTGAGTAATTCCAAGTGTTTCCAATATCCTTCGAAGGTTGTTGGCCCTATCTGATGGGGTATGAGAGAGATCTTTCAAGTTATCCCAATTCTTCCCTTTATAATAACCCTTGGCCTCAAAAAACTTCACATCTCTAGACACAAGAACTCTTCTTGTTTTTGGATCATAACACTTGTATCCCTTCTGATGTGGAGAATACCCAACGAACATAGTTTTGATACTCTTAGGTTCAAGCTTGTTTTTTTGTTCTCCCGGAATCAAAACAAAACACATACATCCAAACACACGTAAGTGATTAATAGAAGGTTTGGTTTTGTGTAGTACCTCAAATGGAGAGATATTATTGAGAATCTTGGTTGGAATACGGTTGATTAAGTAACATGCTGAGACTAGTGCATCTGCCCATAACTTCTTTGGGACATTGTTGTGGAACATCGTAGATCTTGCCACCTCCATCAAGTGCCTATTCTTCCTTTCAGCCACACCATTTTGTTGAGGAGTGTATGGGCAGCTTTTTTGTTGGATAATCCCATGTTTGGTTAAGTGTTGTTTGAAGGCATTACTTGTGTATTCACCACCATTATCACTTCGAAAAATTATAATCTTAGCATTGTAATGGTTAGTAACATAAGTTTGAAAATTAACAAATGCCTCAAACACCCTATCTTTTGATGGAAGTAAGGTTACCTAGGTGTATTTTGATTTTTCATTTATGAATGTGACAAAATACCTATGGTGTTCTCTTGATACACAAGGAGAGGTCCACACATCAGAATGTACTAAATAAAAGCAATTTTCATAAATAGTTGAAGACTTGGGAAACACTGATTTACAATGTTTACCAAGGATACAAGCTTCACATTCATTGTTTATAGAAGAAATACTAGGCAACAACAATTCTAATGCACGAGAACGAGGATGGCCAAGCCTAGCATGCCAAATAGCACCATTATTATCCGCAAGAGTTGAACTAAAAGAACGAGATAACAAGGAGTTTGGTTCATTGTCTTCAAGCACATACAAGTCATCCTTGACAGACCCTTTTCCAAGAACCTTGTTAGTATCAATATACTGAAAATACACATCATTAGGACAAAAGATAGCATAACAATTCAAGTCAGAAGTAGCTTTCTTAACTGATAATAGATTTGATGTAAAGGGTGGCATATAAAATGCTTTAGAGCTCTTATCAAACAACTTAAGATTACCAATGCCTTTAATTGAGATTTTTGTACCATCTGCAATTACCACATTCCCTAGAGCAGATTTTATGTTCTTAAGTAGATTAGAGTTACTAATCATATGATGAGACGCACCAGAATCTACAACCATAAAATTATTTGATTTGTGAGTATAGAATGTTGTACCGTTCTCCCTTAAGGCTTTGATGAGACAATCCAAGTAAGCTTTCCTCACAAACTCACTAGAAGCGGCCATAGCCGTCCCTTCTTGTGTTGAGGAGCTGGCCTGCTTCTGTTCTTCCATTGGTTCATGGGAGAGGTTAGCCTTCTGATCTTTGAACTTGTTTGGCTTTAGGTGTGGGTGTAGGATCCATCACTTGTCTTTGGTGTGACCCTTCTTCTTACAATGGTCACATATCCACACCTTTCTCTCATTAGACTTGTAGAATCCTTTGTTGGCAGTGATAAGTTCCCTTTTTCCTCCAAAGAATTCATTAGAGCCCTGTTCCTTTCGAATCTGAGCACACACTTCCTCAAGGCTTGGAAGCTTGTTTGCTCTCAGCATATGCTTGATCAGATCTGTGTAGCTTGGATTTAAGGTCATAAGAAGACCAAATACCTTATCCTGCTCACGCCTCTCATTAATAACAGTTGGGTCAACTGAACTTGGTCTTAGCATTTAAAAGTTCAGCCCAAAGGGACCTAAAATTCCTAAAATGTTGAGTAAACTCCATGTCTTCTTGGCTGAGGTCATTGATAGCCTTCTTGACTTTGAATACTATGCTCAGGTTTGAGGTATTTCCAGATACCTTATTTTTTTGGCTGACTCACAGTGGGAGTATGCTTCAAGAGAGTTTTGGATGATAGATAACACCATTTGATCCTCTTGGAACCACTTGTTATTGTTACCAGCAACCACCGTCTTCTTACCATCCTTCTCAACCGTCTCCTTTGGTGCTTCGCTCTGCACGACATGCTCCCAAAGCCCACGGCTACATAGGGCTGTTTTGATCATTCTAAACCACAACAAATAGTTTACCCTCTTAAGAGTAACATGAACAAGAACTGGTTTTGAGTTTTCCATGGTCATATTTTTTATAACCACTGAAAAATACTCTATTAACCACTGAATAAATAAAATTCCCAGAAAATTTGAAGGACATAAATGAAAAAGGATGAAGAATAAGGATGAAAGTGAAGAGATTGTGAGTATAAATTGAGGATAAAGAGATTTTGGAGCTTAATGCTCTGATACAATGTTAGATTTATGCAGAATTAAAAGAGAATGTTGAGATTTGAGTAGAGATACAGTTTAGAGAAACCAAGAATATAGAGAGAGATTAGAGAGATTGGAAGAGAGAACTTTTTTCTCCTTAATTTAAATTCAGATCTTTTACAACATATTTATAAACTAAATATAGATAAAAGTCAAACCCTACACACAAGTGGGTGTACTATGAACAAAGGTTATGACAGCCTAGGGAGGCTTCCAACGTTCACATTGTAGAGTAGGGGAAATCTTTATTATTAAATGATTCTTCTTGATCTGATCACTCAACCTTATTTGAATACTTGGTTTACTAATCTGAACCAAATCCTCTTTTGTTTAATAATAATTAGAACCGAATCATCCTTGGTTCAACAGTTTGAGTCTTTTCTTGTTGTTTTGAGTCAGAACCCTAAAAGGTTCAAGCTGAAGAACTGTTTATAAAGTCCCATTGCAGCATTGTAGCCACCACAACTTTTTACCTATCAATAAAGAATTGAATTTTCTTTAAGCATTCCTGAGAAGAATTCTCAGCCTTGTTTGAGCTTGTGTGTGTGATTCACATAAGGGAGAACATCAGTACCGTATCAGAGAATCATCACCCCTTTATATCATGCTATCGATCCATCACCATCTCATTAATCTGATCTCACACAAAAAAGTGATTACCATCGTGTATGTTCTCCATCTTCGACCAACACTTGACCTCTAGAAAGAGCGAACGCAATCTTGTGGTTCCATCCATCGTGTCAGGTTCTAAGGTTCACCACCGAGTCGTAGATCACTCTCCCTCTTAAAAAGGATTTGACCTCAAATTTTTTTCATATGCAATAGAAGGAACAAGATCAGAAACATTGAAACTGTTACTAACATTGTTCTTACCTTGAAGATCAATTTGATATGCATTATTGTAGATTCTTCTTGTTATCTCAAAAGGACCATCAATCCTTGGCATGAGTTTGGAATTTCTCTCTTCAGGGAACCTTTCCTTCCTTAGATGCACCCAAACCAGATCACCAACTTCAAAGATCATCTCACGTCTCCCTTTTTCTTTTCTTCAATGTTCTTTCTAGCATTCTCATGAATCTGTTGAACCAAGTCTGCCTTTTGTTTTCCATCTAAGTTGGTTCTTTCCATCCAAGTCTGCCTTTTGTTTTCCATCTAAGTAGATTCTTTTTGTTTTCCATCTAATTTGGTTCTCATGAATCTGTTGAACAAAGGCAAAGGCATCAAATCAAAAGGAGAGGTGGGAATAAACCCATAACAATTTCAAAAGGAGAATACTTAGAAGTGGAATTCACATCATGATTGTAAGCAAATTCAATATGAGGTAAGCATTCTTCCCAAGTTCTCAAGTTTTTTTTAATCAATGCACCCAAAAGTGTTCCTAAGGATCTATTAACAAGTTCAGTTTGTGATGTAGGAACCCAAGATGAATTGGATCCTAACAAGAAGGATGATGATGAATCTATAGCTGGACTGAGATCACTCTCTATAGATTCAAATAGAAAATAAGGATAGAACGAGTTGAGATCAGATGGAGACTCTTCAACTGGACTAAAGTCACTCTTTGAAGAATCGAAATGATGGATAGAGGGAGGGATCGAGAGACGCCACACAGACCTGCGAAGGGGCCTATGAAAAGTCTAGAACTCTCAATCTTAAGGGATTCTCACACAATAAGAAAGAGAGGTGGCTGCTTCTATCTCAGAAGAAAACCTAAAAAAACACTTGTTTTATTTCATAAGCAAAAGTTGTATCTTACATGCTGAGAAGGGACTTTATATATAGTCCAGCAGCAGGTGACCTTCTAGGGTCGAATATATTACATAATAAAAGGACTAAACTTGCAAACCAACAGACTCAAAACAGGATTTAAAAATAAAAGACTCAAATAACTTCTAACGGTCTTATTTCTGCAAAACAGCAACAAAACACGTTAATTATTCAAGTAAATTCAAATACATACCTTGGAGTGTTTCAGACTGATTTAGAAGACTTTTATTATGCTTTTGAAATGGTGAAGAGAGCGGTCTCCTTAATCCCTTGAAGAACAGGCGTGAGCAGAGTTGTAGTCTTGACTTGTTCTTGAACATCTTCTTGAATCCCATCTTCTTGAAAGTCTTCATGCTCTATAAGTATAAGGAGATTCTCTATAGACTTGTTGAACTTCTCTCTCAAGCGTTTTTTTTCTGATCTAGTTCTTGGTGCTTGATCCATAGTTGCTATCTTGGACTTCTATCTCAAGCGTCTTGTTCCTGATCTGGTTCTTGGTGCTTGATCCATAATAGCTATTTTGACTTCTTCCTCCTCGGATCCAGATAAGGTGGTATTGATGTCCTCATCATCTCCTCCCTCTTGAAAAGGTTCTGTCTTCAGAACAGGCACATCTGCACTAAACAGAGATAAATGTGTAACATTGAAAGTAGAAGAAATGTTCATATCACCTGGTAATTCGTTTTTGTAAGCATTATTATCATTGATCTTTTCCAGAATTCGAAAGGGACCATCTCCTCTTGGTACAAGCTTGGAATTCCTCTGATTTGGAAACCTTTCATGTCTCATATGTAACCAAACCCAATCTCCAGGTTCAAAGGTCATCTCCTTTCGGTGCCTGTCAGCTTGTTGTTTGTACTTTTCGGTCCTCTTTTCCAGATTCTCCTTAACCTTTTAATGAAGTTTCTTCACAAAATCTCCTCGAGTTTCACCTTCACCACAATAAACAGCTTGGGGAAGAGGTGAAAGATCTAATGGAGTAGTAGGATTAAATCCATAAACAACTTCAAAAGGAGAGAGTTTAAAAGCCGAATGCTTAGCATGGTTATAAGAAAATTCAATAAAAGGTAAACAAGATAACCAATTTCTTAAGTTTTTACCTACCGTAGCTCTCAACAAGGTTGAAAAATTTCGGTTTACTACCTCGGTTTGGCTATCAGTTTGAGGGTGGCAAGTAGTTGAAAAAAGCAACTTAGTTCCCAACTTGTTCCATAAAGTTTTCTAGAAATAACTTAGAAATTTTGTATCTCGGTCTGAAACTATGGTCCTTGGCACTCCATGTAGACGCACTACTTCTTTGAAAAAGAGATCAACAGTTTGAGTAGCATCATTAGTCTTATTACATGGTATGAAATAAGCCATCTTGGAGAACCTTTCAACAACTACAAAGATGGCATCCTTGTGGTCGATCTTTGGTAGACCTAAAACAAAATTCGTAGAGATGTCTACCCAAGGTTGGTTAGGAATAGGCAAAGGCATATATAAACCATATGGATGTGACCTGGATTTTGCCTTTAAGCAAGGGATGCACTTGGCACAGAATCTCTCAACATCTCTCTTTAGATGCAGCCAGTAGAAATGTTCCCTAAGAACACTCAAAGTTTTATCTCGGCCAAAATGCCCCTTGAGTCCTCCTCCATGAGCTTCTCCAATCAGTAACTCTCTCATTGATCCCGTAAGAATACTAAGACGTTTTTCTCGAAATAAAAATCCATTATGTTGAGAAAACATACCAGAGGCAGCCTTGGAAGTCTCCTTGAATACTTCTTGGAAATCTGGATCAGTTTCATACAATGTCTTGATGTGCTCAAATCCCATAATTTTAGCCTCCATTGTGCTGATGAGAGCATGTCCTCTTGATAAAGCATCAGCAACTATGTTTTCTTTTCCCTTTTTGTATTTGATCACATATGGAAAAGTTTCTACAAACTCAAGCCACTTTGCGTGCCTCTTCTTTAGCTTAGTTTGCCCTCTCAAATGTTTGAGCGTCTCATGATCTGTATGAATTACAAACTCTTTGGATAAAAGATAATGTTGCCAAGTTTCTAGAGATCTTACCAATGCATAGAGCTCTTTGCCATATATGGGATAGTTAAGTGAAGCTCCACTAAGTTTCCCACTGAAATAGGCTACTAGTTTTCCTCCTTGCATTAGAACAGCTCATATACCTGTTCCAGAGGCATCACATTCAATTTCAAAAGTGTTATCAAAGTTAGGAAGTACCAGGACAGGTGCATGTGTGAGACTGTCTTTGAGTTTATTAAACGCATCCTCTTGTGCTTCACCCCATTTGAATTCCACATTCTTTTTGATCACGGCGGTCAGTGGTGCAGCAAGAATACTGAAATTCCTCATGAATCTTCTATAGAAACTAGCCAATCCATGAAAGCTCCTAACATGTCCAATGGTTGTTGGAGTTGGCCCTTCTTGAATCGCTTTAATATTTTCCTCATCGACCTTTAATCCCTGAGAACTTACAATAAATCCTAAAAACACAACTTGATCAGTGCAGAAGGTACATTTCTTAAGATTAGCATAGAGATTTTCAGCCTTAAGTGTTTCAAGAACCTGCTCAAGATGTTGTAAGTGTTCTGCAAGGTTGGAGCTATAAATCAAAATATCATCGAAGTATACTACCACAAACTTACAGATATATGCCCTTAGGATATGATTCATGAGTCTCATGAATGTGCATGGGGCGTTTGTAAGTCCAAATGGCATGACCAACCATTCATACAATCCTTGCTTGGTTTTGAAAGTTGTCTTCCATTCATCTCCTTCTTTCATTCTTACTTGATGATATCCACTTCTTAGATCATTTTTTGAAAAGATAGTAGCTCCATTGAGCTCATCTAGCATGTCATCAAGCCTGAGAATAGGATGCCTATATTTGACAATAATGTTGTTGATTGGTCGACAATCAACACACATCCTCTAAGTTCCATCCTTCTTAGGGACTAAGAGAACATGCACTGCACATGGTCTTAGACTTTCTCGGATGTAACCCTTAGACATCAAGTCTTGCACTTGTTTCTCCAGTTCCTTTGCTTTTTATGGATTCACTCTATAAGCAGCTCGGTTTGGTAATGGTGCTCCAGGGACAAGATTAATCTGATGCTCGATTCCTCTTATAGGTGGTAATCCGGGTGGGATCTCCTCTGGAAAAACATCAGTGAACTTTTCAAGTAACTCTGAAACCGCAGCTGGTAAATCTTGTGCTTCTTGTCCTGAAAACAAAGCTTCCTTGAAGATCATTAGTAGCACCTGTTGTTGTGATTCAAGTAGAAGGTGTTACATATAGATTAGTTTTACTTAGCTTGTTTCCTTCAGCCATAGCTGTTTGCATTTCATGCACTTCATGTGGAGTCAAAGGGGCTAAGCTATGTTTCTTGCTATTGTGTACAAAGGTGTAGTGATTGGTGCGGCCATTGTGTAACGTTTCTTTGTCAAATTGCCATGGACGACCAAGAAGTATATGTCCTCCTTGCATAGGGACCACATCACACACGATTTGATCTGCATACTTACCTATGTTGAATGGTATAGTGACTTGTTCGTAGATCTTGAGCTCAGTCTCATTATTTAGCCACTTAAGTCTATAGGGTCGAGGATTCTTTGTCTTCTGAAGACCTAGCTTATCAACCAAATACTTGCTGGCTACGTTAGTACAAGAACCACCATCAATGATCAAGCTACATACCTTAGAGTTTATTGTGCATCGTGAATGAATATGTTTTCTCTTTGGACAGTTTCTGGTTCAAGGAGAGCACTAAGGGCTCTTCTTGTAACTAGGAGTTCTCCGGTATCAGGATAATCCACAACATCCTCTTCAGAATCCTCTGGCTCATATTCCTCTTCGTCTTGAGATTCATATTCTCCATTTGACTTCAGAATCATAACTCTCTGATTTGGACACTCTCTAGCATAGTGGCCTTTTCCCTGACATTTAAAACAAGTTATATCAAGAGTTCTTTGAATTTGAGGCTTACTTTGATCTGGTTTGGCATTTTTGGACGTTTCAGGTAGAGACTTCTTGAATCTGGATTCTGTTTCAATTGATTTTCCTTTATCTAGAAACTTTTGAGGTGGTTGATTCCAAGTAGACTTGTTGCGATTTGTTGAGAGAGTCTTCCTCTTGATGTGTTGTTCAGCTTGAACAGCAAGGTGTAGCAACTCCCCCAAGTCATGATAAGTTTTTCTCTCAACCTTTCTAGCAATGCGATCATTTAATCCATAAATGAATTGTGCCATCAAAGTTTCTTCAGAATCTTCAGTTTCCAACCTGTTCCTAAGTGTCTCAAACTCATCGTAGTATTCTTCCACAGACTTAGTTTTTTGAGATAGCTTTCTGAATTTCTTTTACAAGTCTATGTAGTAATATGCAGGGACATATCTTTTCCTTAGTTGGAACCTCATATTTTCCCACGTAGTGACTTGTCCATGTCGATGCCTTCTTCTTTCAGAAACATCTCTATCCCACTAAGCTAAGGCATTTTCAGTGAGTTGAGCAGCAGCTAGGGAAATTTTCCTCTGATCCGAGTAGTCATAATACTCAAAGATATACTCCATACGCCTTTCCCAATCAAGGTAGGTATCTGGATTAACCTTTCCAACAAAAGTAGGTGCCGTCAGTTTCACGTCTCTATTTCCTTGTCGAGCATCTTCTCCTCTTCCTCTATCACGGTTATACTGTCTCCTTGGTCTCGGGCTAGGATCTCGATTTGGTGGATCTCCATCAGACTCAGACAGATCATCTTCCTCCCGGCTTACTCTTCGAGCATTCGCATCCCAAATAGGAGCTCTGCGTGCTTGTGGAGGTTGTTCAAACTGTGTCATACGAGTTTCGAGTGTTTGAAGTTGAGTTTGAATAGTAGTAAGCAATTGTGCAAAAGTTGGCTCTCCTTGATCTCCCATGATACACCTTTTCCTGTCACTCACAACAATCAACAGATCAAGTGCAAGGGAAGTCGAAAAGACACAACTAGTAAACTTCTGCAGAAAGATAGATCTACTATAAGGAAGTCGAAAAGACAATAACCTATAAACAGATCTACTACAAGGAAGTTGAAAAGACAACAACCTACGAACAGATCTACTGCAGAAGCACAAAAACGAAATGGATCTAACAAAGGAATAGATAAATCTGATTTGGAGCGTTTAAGCTCTGATACCAGATGATGTAGGAACCCAAGATGAATTGGATCCTAACAAGAAGGATGATGATGAATCTATAGCTGGACTGAGATCACTCTCTATAGATTCAAATAGAAAATAAGGATAGAACGAGTTGAGATCAGATGGAGACTCTTCAACTGGACTAAAGTCACTCTTTGAAGAATCGAAATGATGGATAGAGGGAGGGATCGAGAGACGCCACACAGACCTGCGAAGGGGCCTATGAAAAGTCTAGAACTCTCAATCTTAAGGGATTCTCACACAATAAGAAAGAGAGGTGGCTGCTTCTATCTCAGAAGAAAACCTAAGAAAACACTTGTTTTATTTCATAAGCAAAAGTTGTATCTTACATGCTGAGAAGGGACTTTATATATAGTCCAGCAGCAGGTGACCTTCTAGGGTCGAATATATTACATAATAAAAGGACTAAACTTGCAAACCAACAGACTCAAAACAGGATTTAAAAATAAAAGACTCAAATAACTTCTAACGGTCTTATTTCTGCAAAACAGCAACAAAACACGTTAATTATTCAAGTAAATTCAAATACATACCTTGGAGTGTTTCAGACTGATTTAGAAGACTTTTATTATGCTTTTGAAATGATGAAGAGAGCGGTCTCCTTAATCCCTTGAAGAACAGGCGTGAGCAGAGTTGTAGTCTTGACTTGTTCTTAAACATCTCCTTAATGACCGTTTGAAAAGAGAGATGACGACATAAAGTGAACATTGGATCCGGCCGCATGATCGGTTCTGTACGTGAACGTGGCATCGATCCACGACCTTATTCTCTCGGTCATCCGGACGTACTAATCTGTGGTGTCCTTACGCGACCCGCGTCTTTATCCGAAGACCCGCGTGTTTATCCGACCCGGGTAAATATGGCCCGACACCACTCGTCCCGCGACCATACGCAACCCGCGTCCTCACTTGATGCCGTCTCGTCCCGCAGGTCGGTAAGGTTTCGATGCCTTCATGTTAATCCGCATCCGTGCCTCGATACTCTATATCCCGCGGGTCAACTCAGTTCCAATCCGCATCTCGATACTTTTCCATTCCGATCTCAACCTCGGTTTTTTTATTTATTTCCCTTAGCAATTTATTGAATATTACTAATGTCAATACTCCCCCTCAAGTTAAACATAAATAATTTATGCTAAACTTGGAACTCGCAACCTGTTAGAATTTATGGGTTCTTTGCTCATGAACAAATAAAAGAAAGTTCCAACCTTTAGAAATGGTTGAATCAACAAGAAATGCTCTAATGAGCACAAAGAGATTTGGAACAGATTATGAGAGATTTAGAGTAGAATAGGAGAGATTTAAAGTAGATTAGGAGAGATTTATGAAAGATATAAACATAAGTGGGTTTGATTCAAATGAATCTCACCCTAAACACTTAATCTCCTAATCTCTACATTTTGTGTAATCTGAACTTAGATTTTCTTTATTCAATAAATGAGTTAATGATTACAAAGGAATTACAATCCTTAAATAGAAAACTAAAGGGAAATGTGAACGTTACTAAGGGATAAGATCAGATTTCATAAAGCATTCTTTGGACCCTTGTGATTGTGGTCCTCCTTTACTTTTGACCAGATTGTTGTCCAACTTTCCCAATGTTTGAATTGAGTTGGGGACCACTTAAAACTCCCACTACAAGAAAACAGGTCATTTGCCACTTTCAGAAGCGTCACAAATTCGTCACTAATGACCCATTTGAGACTACTTTGCGACGCCAACTCGGCGTCACAAAACGTTCGTCACTAATTTGCTACGCTGGGAATCCGTTGCAAATTAGCGACGTATTTGTGACGGATTAATAACTCCATAACTCAGTCGCAAATAAGTCGCTAATTTGCGATGGATTAATAACTCCATAACTCAGTCGCAAATAAGCGACAAAATTGTGACTCATGTAGGTAGTCACTAATTAGCAACGTATTTGAGACTGCTTTTGGCGTGGCAAATAAGCGACTAATTAGCGACTTCTGATTTTGCAACTGATTTATGACTAACTATTTTCGTCGCAAATTAACGACATATTAGTGACTCCTTTTAATATTATGTCTAGTCACAAATTAGTCACTAAAGTGTCACTTGTTAGACACTAATTTGCAACTCGTTTGTTTTTTTTTGGTCACTTAATTGGCCAATTCAGTTGCAAATTTGTCATATTTTTGTCACTTAAAACACATACATTTGTGTTTTGATTTGAGAAACCTAAATGAAAAGAACTTAAAATCTTAAAACTACAAATGATTAGAATACCATAACATAAGTTTTTAAAGCATAAGTACATAAGTTTGACAAAAGAGAAGTAGTAATTAAGTTAGAGTACAAAAGATAGAGAGAGAGTACATAACAAGTTTTATAAAGTTTGAGAAGCAAACTGTCAAATTTTCCGACGAGCAAAATCAAGCTGTTCATGGATCTCAGAAAGGGATGTTGTTGAAAAACTTGTATAGCTCTCTTTCCTCTTTCCTTTGCTGACAAACTGAGATAGATCCCCAAGTCCAAATGGAGTCCCCTTGGAATCTGTTTGCGTACACTAAATGAACAAAAACAGTTGCATGTTAATTCAAAAAATCAACAACCAACATCAAAGAAGAAAGATATGATCAAGTATGAACTAAAATAACTAAACTAGGCATCCAGCTGAAATCAAATTAGTAAAAGTAACAGAATCCAGGTAAACCAAAAGCCCAAGCTTGTCTAATAAACTGGTTCCATCTATAACCACACGACAAACATGTAGAATAATGATGTACTGAATCATTAACCCAAAAAAATGTACCTTTTCTTGATCAGCAACTATAACATCTCTTGTTACCTTGGGAGATTCCAAGAATTCAAGCACCTTGACAGCTAGTTCTTCCTGACAGTATAAGGACAGAGGGATTCTTAAAAAATAGAACAAGGTACAATAATATATATTAACCATATCTTCTTATCAGTTATCACTTACTTTCTTTATGTTGCTTTTGTTTATAGGTATATCAAGTACATCACAAAAAAGACTAATTTTTCTTTAACGCATTTGTCAAGCTTCTCCTTTGCTCGTGCTCTTTGCTTCTCCTCCTGAAAAACATTTATATACAAGTCTCAACACAAGGCAAATCAGCATACACATCCCTGTAAGAAAATAGAAAAGGAAATAGTTATACCTCTTTCTTTAACCACACAAAGCCAGAAAATTGACCAATGTTTCTCTTAATCATCTGTGCCTGCAGGGAAGTTTTCACAAAACTCTTTTAAGTAACCAAGCACTCTTGCAAAGAAACAACAAAAACTCCAAGCATACATCTATACAGGGACAGCTTGAACAGAAAGTATTCATATCAAATGTGGCAAAATGTGATCAAACTTTTAAACCACCTTTGCAAATGTTTGTTATTCCTCTTGACAACATTTCACAAATTCACAAGAATTCAATCAAGACAAGCACAAATAGAAGCTACGCACATACATACCATTTGGAATTTCCCTAAGCGTTGTTCCACGACCCTGAGAAAACAGACACAGAAACCAAAACAAACTAAACATCATCTTATAAGAACAGATCTATCCAATTCTCACAAACACAAATACGAAAGACAACTCCTGACATGATACCTTTTCAATTGAAAACAAATTTATCAGAGAAAAGCAAACAAATTTCACAAAAGAACAGAGATTTCTAGCAATCCCTAAATTCAACACACAAACCCTAAATAAAACCCCCAAACCCTTAACAAATCTCCACAAAGATCGAAAGAAAACTCTACCTTATAAGCCGACCTTACTATCTTCCTCGGCAACTTGACCGGACTACGAATAACACCAGGAGCCTCATCAGACCCAAAAGGCGAGAACGTATTCAAAGACCGCTGCGTTTCCGTCTTATACCGGAAAATATTCCGCGACGGAGAGAAACCGGAACAACATCTCTTTTCTCCGGCGTAACCGGTTCGAAAAGCGCGGTTTTTAAAAAACCCGCGTACGAACCGGCACTGTCTTCTTTCCGGTCCTTGTTGGGAGACGATTCGATCCAACACCAACTTCCTCCTTCGCGGAGAGATGGAGAGACGGAATCGAGAGGAGAGAAAAGAGACGGAGAGGCGGAATCGAGAGGAGAGAAAAGAGATCGAGAGGCGAGAGAGAGTGAGTAGAGAGCACTTAGGGTTTTTTAGAGATAAGAATTTATTTTGGGTTATAAAAAGCGAAATAATATTTGGGGGAGAGGGAAAATTACCGCCCATATAAAACCCAAATAATTTAGCAAATTTTATTAGTAGTCACGAATTAGTCACAGTTTTGTAACTGTTTTGTGACTATTTTTTGGAGTCACAAATTGAAACCCTAAACCCTAAACATTTTAACAAACAAGTATCACCCATTATCATTTCCAACCAATAACAAATGCATTTCTTGAATGTTTTATTGGTTATATCCATCACATTAATTGAAATTCAACTTAATTTATAGAAAACAACAAACTTACAAGAAAAATAGTTAAAGATCAAAGTGTTATCAACTAGTTATATGTATGCAACAATATTTTAAAAAATGAATTTGGATTTTCTCACTCATAAAATATATTCTTTATAAATATTATTGTTTACAAAGATTGTTAATATGAAAATAAATAATAGACACTTAGAATGTGTTGTCGTTTTGGGAGAAAATTATAAGTAGTTGCAAATTAGTTGCAAATTAGTTGTAAAGTAGTCATAAAGTAGTGGGTATTTTGTGACTAATTTGTGACGGAGTGTCTATACCCTAAAGTTTCACAAATAAGTCACAAAGTAGTCATAAAGTAGTGGGTATTTTGTGACTAATTTGTGACGGAGTGTCTATACCCTAAAGTTTCACAAATAAGTCACAAAGTAGTCATAAAGTAGTGGGTATTTTGTGACTAATTTGTGACGAATTTTAATGTTCTCGAATCATTTTTCTAACCCCAAAGTGTCACGGAGGAGTCACAAATTAGTCACATACGAGTCACAAATGTATGACTACTTTGTGACGAAATTTTGGCAGTAGGAAATGATTCCCTTAACCCTAAACATTTTAATAAACAAGTATCACCCATTATCATTTCCAACAAATTCCAAACGCATTTGTTGAATGTTTGATTGGTTTTATCCATCAAATTAGTAGAAATTCAACTTAATCTATATAAAACAACAAATTTAGCAAAGAGATTCAACTCTTAAAATATATCAAAGAGATTCATACTAGCTTTATGTATGCAAAGATATTTAGAAAATGAATTTGGATTTTTCAACTCTTAAAATATATTCCTTATAAATATTATAGTTTACAGAGATAGTTAATACGAAAATAAATAATATACACTTAGAATGTGTTGTTTTTTTTGCAAAAATATTACTCTAAACCCCAAAGTGTCACAAATCAGTCACAAATCAGTGACTCCCCCAGCGGCGTCGCTAATCTGTGACTGATATGTTCGTAAATTTGTGAAGACCGTTTTTGGTTTAAATCAGTCGCTAATTAGTGACTGATATATGACTAGACTGAAACCTTCCAACAGGTGTCGCAAATCAGTCACTAATTGGCGACGTCTTTACGACTACAAATATTAGTCGCAAATTTACGACGAATTTGCGACTAATATTTCATGAGTCGCAAATCAGTCGCAAATGTGTCTCAAGTTAGTCACAAATATTAGTGACTGATTTTGCAGTCACAAACCGCAATCACTTATGGACTGTTTTCTTGTAGTGTCCAACGGTCTGTTCATAAATGGGGACCGCACGTGAACGCTTCTCCTTACGCGAGTAAACTGATCCGCGTCTCAATGGGTTACGTGCTGAGGATCCGCGTCTCGGGTCCTCCTCCGATCCGCGCCTCAAGCATTCCTTCCCGCGGTTCGAGTGCTTCCCGGGTATACATTCTTTCATGCGGGAAGTTACCCGAATATTATTTTCCTTCGGTAACTCTTTTATTCATTTTAGTAACTTAAGGAAAGATTAATCCTTAAGTACTCTCCTTGATTAACACTCCCCCTCAAGTTCATACACAACAAAGTGAAGTGTGAACTGGGAGATACAAGGAGAGGCCTCATTAAAACCTTAGTAGATAAAACCCATTGGGATAAAACCCTACTAAGGAAAAAGAGTACCAACTCAATGATCTAGGGGACTTCAATCAAGGTCTTGTTCTTCTTGTTGAGCTTCGGTCCTCGGCTTCTCTTCTCTTGCCTCGGCCTTGCTCTTCTCTTCATGCTTCCTCTCTAATACTCCCCCTCAACCTTAGTCGTCGTGAACACAAAGACTAAGGTTGAAACCGCCGGTCTTGATGCTTTCTCTTTGTCTCACGATCATCGGTCTACTCCATTCTTAACCCCTTAAACCTTAACCAAAATTTAAATAATAGAAAGCTTAAAGTATACACCAATGAATCAACACAAGAACTAAGCTAGCAATTAATGATCCAAACGATTATAATTGAACAAATCTAAAGAGTGAGAGTTTAGAGGGTAGCCTTTTTAATTCATGGTGTGGTTGATCCTTTGATCTTCACTTCATTCCACACCTCGCTAAACAATTCGGACCTTCATGATCCAAGTGGTGGAGCTTTCGGTTCGTTGTTCATTTTGCCATACAAACATGTGAGTCCTCCTCCATTCACACACATTCAACCTCTTTGGTTCATTCTTTGATGATCACTCCTTGAAAGCATGATCATTTTATCCTCTAGTGTGACTTGGAACCGCCATATAATCTTCGCCTCATACCCGTTTAAAGTTTCCACCCAAAGTCATTTCATTCTTTTAGCTTCGGGTTGATCATTAAATTCCAAATGTCTCCCCCTTAGCTCCTTGACTCCCAAGTCTATACAACCTCACTTTACGCCATGATTATTTCACCATCCAAAGCAACAATCTCGGATAACTTTAAAACATTGGCTCAATCAACCTTTCCACCACTCAAGATTGGAAGCAACTATTAGCTTCATGAATGACTTCAAGATTGATCTCCAAAGGCTTGTTGCATCTCCTTGGTCTCCTTGGATGTGCATCATCGGTTCCATAACACAATCAAACAAGAACCGCTACAAAACAAAGCACAACTCTAAGCATTCTAACCATTCCCATCAATTTTACCACTCAATGTTACCAACACCAACCATCAATGTTACAAGAATGGACCTTAGATGCTCAAACCTTATCATTATTGAAAATAAGGGTCCGGTGATAATTTTCACACATAAGGTGAGCTTTGATCAAGAGAAATCATACTTGGACCGAAGGGATTATCAAACATAAGAGATCTCACACCAAGAGTAAACAAGAACATTTGGATTTCGGGTTAGTGTTTGGTTTTGTGTTGTAGGCTTTGGTTCCAAACTGTTTTGAGAATAGAGAATTTAGAGAATATAGAGAATATAAAGATTGAGAGATTGGGGAGATTGGGGAGAAGGGACTTTATATATAGTCCAACAGCAGGTGACCTTCTAGGGTCGAAATTATTACATAATAAAAGGACTAAACTTGCAAAACAACAGACTCAAAATAGGACATAAAAATAAAAGACTCAAATAACTTCTAACGGTCTTGTTTCTGCAAAACAACAACAAAACATGTTAATTATTCAAATAAATTCAAATACATACCTTGGAGTGTTTCTGACTGATTTAGAAGACTTTTATTATGCTTTTGAAATGATGAAGAGAGCGGTCTCCTTAATCCCTTGAAGAACAGGCGTGAGCAGAGTTGTAGTCTTGACTTGTTCTTGAACATCTCCTTAATGACCGTTTGAAAAGAGAGATGACGACATAAAGTGAATATTGGATCCGGCCGCATGATCAGTTCTGTACGTGAACGTGGCATCGATCCACGACCTTATCCTCTCAGTCATCTGGACGTACTAATATGTGGTGTCCTTACGCAACCCGCATCTTTATCCGAAGACCCACGTGTTTATCTGACCAGGGTAAACACGACCGGACTCCACTTATCCCGCGACCATACGCAACCCGCATCCTCACTCGATGCCATCTCGTCCCGCAGGTCGGTAAGGTCTCGATGCCTTCGTGCTGATCCGCATTCGTGCCTCGATACTCCATATCCTGCGGGTCAACTCAGTCCCAATCCGCATCTCGATACTTTTCTATTCCGATCTCAACCTCGGTTATTTATTTATTTCCCTTAGCAATTTATTGAATATTAGTAAGGCCAATAACAATAGACTTAGGCATGCCATGAATACGAACAATTTCCTTATTGAACATACCAGCTATGTGCAATGCTTTATCAGTTTTGTTACATGCAATGAAATGAGCCATTTTTGACAACCTATCAACCACAACAAAGATAGATTCTCTACCATTCTTAGTTATAGGCAGTCGGTCCCAACAAAAAATCCATAGAAATATCATTCAAAGGATGAGTATAAATCATGGGGTTGGACTTTGGATTTAGCTTGCTTACAAGTCATGCATATGCCACAAATTCTCCCCACATTACGCTTCATGTGAAGCCAATGGAAATGCTCTTTCATGATCTCTAAGGTTTTCTCAAGTTCTTTTTAATCAATGCACACAAAAGTGTTCCTAAGGTTCTATTAGCAACTTCAGTTTGCCCATCAGTTTGGGGATGACATGTAGTAGAAAATAATAGCTTAGTTTCTAGCTTAGACCACAATGTCTTCCAAAAATCGGAAACAATAGACTTAGGCATGCCATGATTCCAAACAATTTTCTTAAAGAAAAGATCAGCTATATGGAATGCATCATCAGTTTTGTTACATTCAATGAAATGAGCCATTTTTTACAACCTATCAACCACAACAAAGATAGATTCACTACCATTCTTAGTTATAGGCACTCCCAACACAAAATCCATAGAAATATCATTCCAAGGATGAGTAGGAATGGGTAAAGGAGTGTCTAAATCATGGGGTTGGACTTTGGATTTAGCTTGCTTAGAAATCATGCATCTGCCACAGATTCTCTCTACATCAAGATTCATGTCATGCCAATGGAAATGCTCTTTCATGATCTCTAAGATTTTTGCAATGCTAAAATGACCCATCAAGCCTCCTCCATGAGCTTCCCTAACAAACAAGTCTCTCAAAGAACATTTAGGTATTGATCATAGGTAAATAAAGAAGAAGATGGAAGGACGGACGGCCGCTTGAAGACGGACGGCCGGATGGATGCACGTATCGGGTGCGCGTAACGGATCCATCTTTACGCACAACGAGTCCAAGATCGCGTAACGGATCTTCATCTCGCCCAACGAGACACGATACGCTCAACGGGAAGGAAGCGCGCAACGATGCGCGCAACGTGAAGGAAGAGCGCAACGGGAAGGACGCGCGTTGACTTTCCTTCTCGCATTGACCCGCGTTGACTTAATGGTTGACCAACCGTTGGGCTCGTGATAGCAACAGGTCCTTGCGCCTTGGTTTCGCCTCCCGATAGAAAGCGACCCGCGAGAGCCTCACGAGCGCCTGGACCACCTAGCCGACCGTTTGAATCTTCTAAATGATTCAAACGGCTCTTTCCTCTTTGGGAAACCTTTGTTTCCTATTTATATGCTATTTCTCACACTTGTAAATCTCATCTTGGTTTTATTTTTAATAAAACAAGTTCATACTCTTTCTCCCTAATCTTCTTCAATCCGAAACTTCTCTCAATTACTTAATCTTATTCCGCAAATTCCAACATGGTATCCGAGCAATGATCCTTTGATTCTTGATTCTTAAACACTTGAAAATTCTTCTAAACTCTCGGTTACAAATCCTTTCCCGACACCTTCTCTTTTCTCCAAAGTTTCAATCTTTAGAATTCATCTCTTATCTTTCTCACTTGAGTTATACTCGTGATTCTTCAAATAGAAGACTATGGAAACCGGCAGCTCAAGCAAAGCTCTTATTCTCCCGGTTACTCTCAAAGGAGAGAACTATCTCTTGTGGTCAAGAACCACCAAAACTGCCCTATGTGGGTGTGGTCTATGGAACCACATTGATCTTAGCCTCGTGCCAAAGGTGCCTGACGCCGATTCATCCGATGAGGAAGAAGAAGTTGAGGAGACAAGGCGTGTCAAAGAGGCGAAATGGTTCCAAGAGGACCAAACCGTCCTAGCCATTCTTCAAAATGGCCTTGAAGCTCAAATCCTTGAAGCTTACTCATATTGCGAGACCTCAAATGAGCTTTGGGAGACTCTCAAGAATGTCTACGACAACATTACCAACTTGACCCATGTGTTTGAAGTCAATAAAGCCCTCAACAGCCTTAGCCAAGAAGACATGGAGTTTATCAAGCACTTTGGGAAGTATAAGTCTCTTTGGGCCGAGTTGGAGATGCTCCAACCTTTCACCATGGATCCGGCGACTCTCAATGAAAGGAGAGAGCAAGACAAGGTGTTCGGCCTCCTCCTCACCTTGAATACGGTCTACAATGACCTCATCAATCATCTCCTAAGAGCCGACAAGCTCCCAAGCCTTGATGAGGTGTGCGCTCAAATCCAAAGAGAAGAAGGGTCTCATGGATTGTTTAGTGCAAAAAGGGGAGCTTCCTACGACTCACAAGGCGTACACGCCATACGGTGGTAACCGAAGGAACAACAACAACAACCGGCCCTACCAAGATGTGACTTGCAAGCATTGCAAGAAGCTTGGCAATCCCAAGTCTCGGTGTTGGATTTTCAATCCCCACCTTAGACACGACTCAAGAGGCCTGAGAATTAGCTACAATGAGCCAGGGGCTAACTATGGCGCGACCAAGAGCGACGAAGCTCAAGCCAGCTTTTCTAGACAAGGAGAAGAAGTGAACCATAGAGACTTTGTCAAGAAGGCCGACCTCCACGCCATCATCAAAGCTCTCAAGGAATCCGGTATCACTTATTACTCTAAAACTCCTAATGAATCTTTAATTGTTGATTCCGGTGCATCTCATCATATGATTAGCAATAAGAACATGCTTTGTAACATTGAAATGGCTAAGGGAAATGTAGAAATTGCAAATGGTGAAAAAGTACCCATTGAAGGAATTGGTAACTTGAAAATATTTGAGAAAGAATCTAAGGCATTTTACATGCTGAAGTTTGCTAGTAACTTGCTTTCGGTAAAAAGAACCACTAATGATTTAGATTGCTATGCTATTTTCGGTCCTAATGAGGTTTGCTTTCAGGATATTAAGTCGGGAAAGATCATTGGAGGAGGTGGTACTAAGGATGACCTTTATGTGCTTGAAGATATTACTCCAAGATCATTCTCTTTTGCTTCTAGTTTTAAATTACCAAATAATGCGATTTGGCATGCTAGATTAGGACATCCTCATGCTAGAGCTCTCAAACTTATGATTCCCGATGTTGTGTTTAATCATTTAACTTGCGAATCTTGTATATAGGGTAAACATTGCAAAACCGTATTCAATAAATCAACAACTATCAATGAAAATTGCTTTGACTTAATTCATTCGGATGTGTGGACATCTCCATGCTTATAAAGAGATAACAACAAGTATTTTGTGACCTTCATAGATGAAAAGTCAAAATATACTTGGGTAACTCTATTACCATCAAAGGATAGGGTATATGATGCATTCATTAACTTTGAAAGTCATGTGATTAACCACTACAATACGAAGATCAAAGTATTTAGGTCGGATAATGGAGGAGAATACACAAGCCATCGGTTCAAGGAACACTTGGCCAATCACGACATCATTCATCAAACATCATGTCCTTACACACCACAACAAAATGGTGTGGCCGAGAGGAAGAACCGACATCTCATGGAAGTAGCTAGATCCATGATGTTCCACACAAATGTGCCTAAAAGATATTGGGGTGATGCGGTCATGGCGGCGTGCTATCTAATCAAAAGAACACCCACAAGAGTTGTAGAAGACCGATCACCATTTGAGGTACTCACACACTCTAAACCTTCTTTAGAACATCTAAGGGTCTTCGGTTGTGTTTGTTTTGTTTTAGTACCCGGGGAGCTAAAGACCAAATTGGATGCAAAGAGCACTAAATGCATGCTTCTCGGCTACTCCAACACCCAAAAGGGCTACAAGTGCTACAACCCGGAAACCAAGAGATACTTGGTGTCTCGGGATGTCAAGTTCATGGAAAACCGAGGCTATTATGAGAAAAAGGATTGGGACGACCTCAAAGACCTTGCGGTCCCAATGGATCAAGGCGCGTCCTTGAGATTTTTGCTCGAGCACTTGGGCGCCCACCGGCGCCGGACGAGAAGAGACCAGCCCGGCCCCCGCCGGGACGGGGGAGTCTTGGTGCAACCCGGAAAGGAGGAAGATGCTCCAGCCGAAATAGAGGCGGAAGGTTAGGCGCCCACCGAGGCGGCACCAAATGCTCGAGCAGACGCCCAAGATGGCGCTAACGCCCGAGACAACGCTCGAGCCCATGCTCGAGACAGCGCACGCGTGTCCACCCAAGGCGACGCCTTCGCCCGAGATGACACCCGAGAAAATGAGATCGCGCCTCAAGCTGGCCCACTTAGGAGAAGTGAGCAGGTTAGGAGCGACCCATTCACATGGAAGGACAAGCGCGTCTACTACAACAATCAAGTCGTGGCTCATCCTATCTAAGCTACGTGTTCTTTTCCCCTTGTGCCTTTGGATCACCGGGCGTTCCTTGTGAAGATTGACCGCACACCATTCCCTCTACCTATGATGAAGCTATGGAGAAAGAGGAATGGAATGGTGCGGTTGATGATGAGGTTGGGGCCATGATCAAGAACCATAATTGGGATGAAGCCAATCTCGTGGAAGGAAAGAGAGGCGTGACCTCTAAATGGGTCTTCGCAATACAGCACTTGAGTAGCGGTGAGATTGAAAGGTTTAAAGCAAGGTTAATAGCATGAGGCTTCACTCAAACTTATGGAGATGACTACATGGATACTTTCGCCCCGGTCGCCAAGCTTAACACGGTTCGAGCGGTCCTATCCATGGCGGTCAACCTTGATTAGAAGCTTTGGCAAATGGACATGAAGAACGTCTTCCTCCAAGGCGACCTAGAAGAAGAGGTCTACATGCCATCGTCAAGCCCAGAAAGGTATTGCGCTTGAGGAAGGCGATCTACGGTCTCAAGCAATCTCCAAGAGCTTGGTACAAGAAGCTAAGCTCTACCCTATTGGACAAGGGTTTCAAGAAATTGGAGTTGGATCATACCCTCTTCACTATTCAAGGGCCGAAAGGGATCATTGTGGTCCTTGTCTATGTGGATGATCTCATCATCTCTGGGAGTGATAAAGAAGGCGTTCAAGACACCAAAGACTATCTCAAGTCGGAGTTTGAGATTAAGGACCTTGGTGAGCTAAAGTACTTCCTTGGGATTGAAGTTTGCCAATTCCACAATGGCCTTCACATCTCACAAAGGAAGTACACCATGGATCTTCTAAAAGAAATGGCAAGCTAGGTGCTAAGCCGGCCAAGACTCCGCTCGACGAAGGATACAAGGTCATTCGAAAGGGGGAGATTGAAGATGAGCCATATTCGGATCCTTCACGCTACCGGAGATTGGTTGGGAAAATGATCTACTTGACACTCACTAGGCCGGACCTTTGCTTTGCGATCAACAAAGTGAGTCAACACCTGAAGGAGCCCAAGGTGCACCATTGGAACATGGTTGAAAGGATCCTCCGATATCTAAAAAGGAGTCTCGGCCAAGGTATTTGGATGGGAAAGAATCAAGACACGGAGCTAGTTGGCTATTGCGATGCGGATAAGGCCGGAGACCGAGATGACCGAAGGTCCACGACCGGCTATTGCACATTTCTTGGCGGCAACTTGGTGACTTGGAAGACAAAGAAGCAAAAGTCGGTTTCATGCTCTAGCGCCGAAGCCGAGTATAGAGCCATGAAGAAGCTCACTTGGCTCAAAGGAATTCTCTTGCATCTTGGAGTCAAGCAAGATCATCCGATCACAATGCATTGTGACAACCAAGCCGCCATCCACATTGCAACAAACTCGGTGTTTTATGAAAGAACCAAACACATCGAGATTGATTGCCACAAAGTCCGAGAAAAGATAGAGCAAGGGATGACTCTACCGGCATATACAAGGAGTGAAGATCAATTAGCCGACATACTCACCAAATCCGCAAGTCTAAAAGTTTGCAACCTCATCTTTAGCAAACTTGGGCTTGTGGACTTGACCAAGCCATGATTAAGTCCTCTTCCCATGACCGTTATACTCTTTTCCCTTAATAGGTTTTTATCCCATGAGGTTTTTCCTATTAAGGTTTTAATGATGTAGTTGGTTATGGGTTTCCAAGCTTAGCCTAAATCCTTTATGCTAAGCTTAAGGGGGAGTATTGATCATAGGTAAATAAAAAAGAAGATGGAAGGACGGATGGACGCTTGAAGACGGACGGCCGGATGGATGCGCGTATCGGGTGCGCCTAACAGATCCATCGTTACGCGCAATGAGTCCGAGATCGCGTAACGGATCTTCATCTCTCACAACAAGATACGATGCGCGCAACGGGAAGGGAGCCCGCAACGATGCGCGCAACGTGAAGGAAGCGCGCAATGGGAAGGACGCGCATTGACTTTTTGTTAAGCTTTTCCAGCCCCTTTAAGTCCTTGAGAGAGTCATGATCAATATGGATCACAAACTCTTTAGGCCACAAGTAGTGATACCATGTTTGCAAAGCTCGAACAAAGGCATAGAGAAATGGAAAGTGAGTTTGAAACTAAAAAATCAAACCCTTGCACTTCTAAAAACGTGGTTTATCTTCAAGTTGGGCCTTGAAACAATAAAAATGGATGATTTGAAGTGATACATAAGCCTCATTAAAAACCTCCTTTGGAAAACCTATTGGGACAAAACCAAATGGAGGGACAAAGAGTGCAAATGCATCACTTGTCCATTTATTGAGGTTCTTGAGCTTGTATCAAAACCATAATTGTTTGATTAGCCTTATCTTCATGATGTTGCATTTGATTAAGTAACACTCCTGCAACTTGCTTAAGTGCCTTTGTTCTTGACTGAGTCATTGGACCTCTCAAAGTCTCCTCTGCTACTAGCTCAGCTTCAAGCTCTGGTTCCAGCTCCTCCTCTGCTACAAGTTCCTCCTCCTTAGAGCCATCCATGATCATATCATCCTCTCCCTCTTGAAAAGGATTTGACCTCAAATTTGTTTCATCTCCAATAAAAGGAACAAGATCAGAAACATTGAAACTGTTACTAACATTGTACTTACCTTGAAGATCAATTTGATATGAATTATTGTAGATTCTTCTTGTTATCTCAAAAGGACCATCAATCCTTGGCATGAGTTTGGAATTTCTCTCTTCAGGGAACCTTTCCTTCCTTAGATGCACCCAAACCAGATCACCAACTTCATAGATCATCTCACGTCTCCCCTTGTTAGCATGCTTAACATAAAGCTTGGTCTTTTCTTTAATGTTCTTTCTAGCATTCTCATGAATCTGTTGAACCAAGTCTGCCGTTTGTTTTCCATCTAAGTTGGTTCTTTCCATCCAAGTCTGCCTTTTGTTTTCCATCTAAGTAGATTATTTTTGTTTTCCATCTAAGTTGGTTCTCATGAATCTGTTGAACAAAGGCAAAGGCATAAAATAAAAAGGAGAGGTGGGAATAAACTCATAAACAATTTGAAAAGCAGAATACTTAGAAGTAGAATGCACATCATGATTATAAGCCAATTCAATATAAGGTAAGCATTTTTCCCAAGTTCTTAAGTTCTTTTTAATCAATGCACGCAAAAGTGTTCCTAAGGTTCTGTTAACAACTTCAGTTTGCCTATCAGTTTGGGGATGACATGTAGTAGAAAATTATTGACCTTAGTGCTAATATGGTACAGAGGGAAATAAAATAATAAGTTGGGAAGAAAATGACCCGCGAATCAGAATAGCATCGAGAAAGTGATCCGCGGGTCAGACAGGCATCGGGAGAAGTCGAGTCGCAGATCAGACTGACATCGAGTAACCTGCAAATCAGTCTGGGCTCGAGGAAAGTAACATGCAGGATGAGTTGGCGTCAAGAGAAGGAGTCAGCGGGTCGATCTAGCATCGAGTAATGAAGACGGGTCGCGGTACCGAGTAAACGGGTTTACGCGCGGATCCTTCCCGAGTAAACAGGTCATGTACTGGTCACGTACTGCGGACAGGAATGTGGCCACAATTCTGGATTTGCGGGACGTACGAACATCAAGCCATCCGGTCATGTGAATCGGGTAATGACCGAATCTATTTTTCCCAACGGTCATGTTGACCAAACCAAGTATTTTCTATTTATGGGTTGTTTTCTCATATGTAAACTTTATCTTGAATTATAAATCAAGTTCATATTCTCTTTTAAATCATGGTTACCTAAATCTTCTTAATCTCTCTTAATCTCTCTTTAATCTCTACTAATCTTGATGTAAGACTCGGTTAGGAGCCTTATTGTAACCTGAACCGGATGGATTGAAGGGATCACAATGCTGGCTTTCACGTTCTCTCGTTCTTGGTTAAAAGTCCTGAATCGATGCGGGAACAACAAGCTGGCTATCACGCTCTCTCTTGTTGATCTATTGGATGAGGATGGATCGATGACACCACAAAGATGATGTAAGGATCTCTGATACTGCAAACACTTGTTCTTGGTGAATCACACACACAAGGAACAAGCAAAACTCAGAACTAGGCGGTTGCTAAGTCTAAGAAGAAGAACTGTGTATTTTATTGATAATCAAAGGTAAAAAAGTTACAAATCTGCAGGGGGACTTTATATAGAGTCCATCAGCTAGCCCTAAGGCCAAAATAAGGCAAAAACGACACAGCAACAGGACTGACTCAAAAAATGGAAATCTACTTAAAACAACAAAGGAAACTTAGCAAAATAAAGCAAAAACGTGCACACTTTCTGGGGCTTGATCTCTAGTCTCTTGGGTGCGTTTAAACCACTAGGATAACTCATATTTACCTGCACAACCATAAATAATGTAAATACCTGGTTTTGCACAAACCATAAATAAGATCTTGTATGGCTCTGATCGTTGCAGCTTCAATTCCTTGATGAAATATTCCTCTTTAAGTCCCTTGAGGTCAGTTTGGAGGAGATCTTTGTGTTCCTTCACCTGGTCTGCCTCCAGTTCTTCTTCATGCTCCAAAAGCTCTGTATTGGCTCCATAGCTTGTTTGGAGATTAACTTGCACCTCTGATGTAGTTTCTGGGGGCTTCTTATTGTAATGAGCTCATGGACCTTAAAAACAATAGACTTACCTTGGTGTTTGGCTGGAAATGCTTCTTTGATGTTGAGACGTGCAAAATCATCTATTAGCTCTAGATGAGGTGCATTCGAGCTCTTTTGTAAGGTATGAAGTTCTTGAGTGTTATTTAGCATATCTCCAAGTCCAATGGTACTTAGAAGAGTCTCTACAGCCTTGTTGAACCCTTCTCTAAGCCTTCTTGCCCTTGAATGTGTCATTCGTGCTTCTCTAACATCAGGTACGCTTGATTTGTCTTGGTTTGGTTCCATGTGTGGTTTGATGACCTCATCAAATCTTGTCATTTTCGCATTAATTCTTACATGGTATCAGAGCCAGGTTCATCTTGGTGACCGATTCATCCGAAAGTTGTGATTTTTGGCTTGGATCTTGTTTGGTTATGATAAATCTTCAAACTTTGGTGTGAATCTTGTGTGGTTGTGGAAAATCTTCACTCTTTTGTCTAGATCTCGTTTGGTTGTGTTGAAAATCAAAGGAGAAAGATGAATCCGATGGAGAACTTGAAGGCTTTGGTTGTTCCGCAGGTTCTCAAAGGGGAAAACTACTTGTTATGGTCAAAGACGACGAAGATGGCCTTTTGTGGTCGAGGTTTGTGGAATCACATTGATCTTACTCTTAGGTCAATCGTTGAAGCTCCGGAAAAAGAAGTTGTTGAAACGGCAAAGGCTTGGGAAGCAAAGTGGTTCCAAGAGGATCAAACGGTGCTAGCCGTACTTCAAAATGATATTGATTCTTCTATTCTTGAGGCGTATTCATATTGTGAAACGGCCTTTAAGCTTTGGGAAACATTGAAGAATGTGTATGGGAATGTATCAAACTTGGCCCGAGTGTTTGAAGTGAAGCAAACGATCAATAATCTTCATCAAGAGGACATGGAATTCACTAAACACTTGGGAAACTATAGGTCTTTGTGGTCCGAGCTTGAGATGTTGAGACCAAGCTCCATTGATCAGGTTGTGTTGAATGAAAGGAAAGAACAAGACAAGGTCTTCGGCTTGCAACTAACCTTGTATCCGGTGTTCAACAACCTTACCAGACACATCCTAAGATCGGAAAAGCTCCCAAGTATGGAAGATGTGTGTGCTCAAATTCAAAGGGAACAAGGATCTCAAGGTCTCTTTGGTGGCAAGAGGGAGCTTCCAATGACAAATAAGGGTGTGTACAATCGATTTGAGAATCGTGGGAACAAGGGAAGCTTCGGGAACAACCGGTTCTATGGTTAGAAGAGGTGGTGCGACCATTGCAAGGAGAAGGGACACACTAAGTAGAAGTGTTGGGTGCTTCACCTACACCTCAAGCCGACATAGTGAGTCAATTATCCCAGCGGTTCTAAGGCTAACTTCACCACGGCCAAAGGAGAGCAACCGAAGAGTCAACGTACTATACCGTTCAAGATAGGAGAAGAAGCCGTCCAAGGAGACTATATGAGGAAATCCGACTTGGACGCAAACAACGGCTCCAGTAAAACTTTCTTTACTTGTACTCCTAGTAGTTCCCTTATAGTTGATTCAAGAGCTTCTCATCACATGATTAGTAACTTGAAAATGCTTGAAAATGTTGAAACTACTAGGGGTAATGTTGAGATAGCAAACGGTGATACTGTCCCATTAAAGGGAATTAAAACAATGAAATTATTTGATAAAATCTCTAGAGCCTTTTATATGCCGAATTTTACCTCTAATTTACTCTCAGTAAAAAGAGCAAACAAAGATTTGGATTGTGATGCAATCTTTGGTCCTAATGATGTTCATTTTCAGGATATTAAGTCCGGATAGATAATCGGAGGAGGTGGTACCAAGGATGATCTCTATGTTCTTGAAGATTTATCACCAACCTTATCTAGATCTCGTTCATTTGAATCTTGTTCATGAGTTGCGAATAATGCACTTTGGCATTCTAGATTAGGATATCCTCATTCTCGTGCTTTTGAAATAATGCTACCTAATGTATATTTTGATCACTTGAGTTGTGAATCTTGTATCCTTGGGAAACATTGCAAATCGGTTTTTCAAAAGTCTACTACTATTTATGAGAAATGTTTTGATTTGGTGCATTCAGATGTTTGGACTGTTGGGAATGTCCTGAAATCACACTTGTATTCACTCCAGTGATAGTTGTACTGTCGAGATTATACATTCATATGAAACTAGGTGGTCATGACGTTTTCCAAGAAACCAATGATGATTTATGAGTTATGAACTCATTGCTAGTATTATATGATCCTACAAGGTCACACACCTAAGCAAATTGGATTCACTCTATGTGGGAATGATCATTAATGTAATGATCTAAATGATGTGTATTTGATGTACATTATTTTCGTGTTTTAAAGAGTGTGTCGATCGACACAAATGTTTAGTGTCGATCGACACTGGCCATTAACCGAAATAGTGATTTCGATTTAATAACTTAATTGATTCTGAATCGGTTTAAGGATCAATTAGGTTTTCTCCAGGACCTATATAAAGATGTTATGAGGCACGACCTAAGTAACAAGGTTTTGAGAAAACTCTTTTGGCAGCCACCCTGAAACACATAATTTCCTGAGAGATCCGATTCCAGTCACTAGCATCCCTGCGGATTCCAATTTGTGTGTGTGTGGACCATTAGTAGAGGCACATCGATTGAAGTGCTAAAGATCTCGAATCCCTGTTATAATTTCGCTGCAAAACTCCAGGTATATTCGAGATCCGTTCTATCATATTTTTTGTTTACAAACCCTAGATCCTAGGCTAAAGAATTGTCACTAGGTTGTCTTAATAGAGATTAAAACTTGTTAAAACTTGATAAAATTCCTACAGTGGTATCAGAGCCTTAGGGTTTAACATTAAATTTGCCTGATAGTAATCGAACTTGATCAATTTTCTTTCAAAACGGTTTTTTTTGTCAAAAATTTTTCATATCGCTTGAAAAACCTAATCGTGTCGATCGACACAATGGTTGTATCGATCGACACGATTGTCTCTGCCTTGCGAACTGATGAACCGGTTCAATTGGATTGAATCGGTTATCGCGCTTGGTTAGAAATCAATTAAACCGTCTAATTTAGGTTTGTTGCGATTTAGTTGGCGTCGATCGATACAAATGTTGTGTCAATCGACACCGACCGGTTATCGACCCGGTTTAATTGGATTGACCAGTTATCGATCCGGTTCAATTGGATTAACCGGTTATCGCAAAATTGATTTTGTTTTGGTTAGTGTCGATCGACACAAACGTTATGTCGATCGACAGAGACCAATTATTGATCTGGTTAAATTGGATTGACCGGTTATCGATCTGGTTAAATTGGATTGACCGGTTATCGAAAATTGAATTTGGTTTGGTCAATGTCGATCGATACAAATGTTGTGTCGATCGACACTGACCGGTTATTAAAATTGGTTCTGTCGGTTATTGAAACCGGTTCCATTGGATTGATCGGTTGTCTAAGAACAGTTCCAGAAAGGTAAGTGTCGATCGACAGTAATGTAGTGTCGATCGACAGCCTACAAAGATTGTGGGTTAGTGAACCTAAAATTAAATAACCGAACTAGATTTAATGAGAATGGGTTCCTGAATGCTTATATATGATATGTGTTAAGGATTAAAAGTTCAATTCCTCAACTAAATATCAAGTGTTCTGGATGTCTTCCCGATCTTGTCAGCTGTCAAGACTCGTTTCATTGCGTGATAGGCTTGCAGTGCAAGGTGTCTGCAGTTACATGAGTAAGGCAGTAGGTAATAGAGTTGATGGGCTTGCAGTGCATGGCATCAACTATTACATGACTAAAGAGATTGGTTTACTTGAATGAGCTATCAGAAGTTCTGGGCTCAGAGACATTAGGTGGTTAAAACATAAGATGTCTTATCCACAACCAAGAGTCATATTGGATATGATAAGCAAAGTGTTGCTTACCTATATAGCCAAGATTTGAGTGAAAGCCAGTGGCTCGCTCGGTTTTTTGTGAAATCAGGATCTTGGATCATTATATTCATATGAGGAAACATAGTTTTGAATATAATGCGAGTCTTCTTAATTGTTAAGTTTTCTCTTTTATTTGAACATCATAACTTACCCTCTACCTCTTTTGTTTCAGCAATGTCTAGCTCAAACAACACTTTCTCCCTGAGATCCGTCCTTGAGAAGGACAAGTTAAATGGATCTAATTTTCTCGAATGGTATCGGAACCTGAGAATTGTTCTCAGGCAGGAGAAGAGGGACTATGTCCTTGAGAAAGTTCTCCCCGAGAAGTACCGTACCAATGCCCCACAGACAGAGAAAAATGCTTGGGATAAGCATTCTAATGATGTGGTCAATGTTACTTGTCTGATGCTGGCGACCATGAACTCGACTTGCATAAGCAATATGAGAACGTGGTGTCACCCATCGAGATGATCACTAGCCTAAAAGCAATGTTTCAGGAGCAGGCTCGAACTGAGAGATACTAGACGGTTAAATCTCTAGTTGAGTGCAAGCTACCAAAGGATGCTCTAGTAAGTCCTCACGTCATTAAGATGATGGGCTATATTGATAACTTGGGGAAACTGGACTGTCCCATTAGCCAAGAGTTGGCAACTGACATCATACTGCAGTCACTGCCGTCAAGCTATGATACGTTCATAATAAATTATAATATGAACAGCCTGACGAAGATGTTGACTGAGTTACACGGCATGCTCAAGACAGCTGAGCCAAACATCTAGAAGGGCGCCCCAAATGTACTTATGGTACAAGGAGGCAAGAAGTTTAAGAAACCCGGCAAGGGCAAAGGCAAGGGAAAGGGCAAGGCCGTCCAGGTTGTGAACCAGGACAAACCTGCGCCTCCTTCTAAGCCCAAGGCTGGCCCTTCTGATGCTGATAAGTGCCACTTCTGTAATGAGTCTGGGCATTGGAAAAGAAATTACAAGAAATTCCTGGATGGTCTAAAGAACAAGAAGAAGACGTACGAGACGACTTCTCCAGGTATTTATGTTATTGAAGTAAATGTTACTTCTTCAGGTTCTAACTCATGGGTATTGGATACCGGCTGTGATGCTCATATTTGTACTAATGTACAGGCACTAAGCAACAGTAGGACGCTGAAAAAAGGACAAGTGGAGCTGCGAGTCGGGAATGGAGCAAGGGTTGCTGCGTTGGCCGTGGGCACTTATCATTTGTCTTTGCCTTCGGGCTTGGTTTTAGATTTACATAATTGCTACTATGTACCTGCGATAAGTAGAAACATCATTTCAGTTTCCTGTTTGGATTTAGAAGGATTTGATTTTTTTATTAAGAATAAATGTTGTTCTTTTAATCTCAATGGTATGTTTTATGGTAGCGGCCCATTAGAGAATGGGCTTTACGTTTTAAACCAATCAATTCCCGTTTATAACATAAATGCTAAGCGGTTTAGGTCAAATGACGTGAACCCAACTTTTCTCTGGCACTGTCGTTTGGGTCACATAAACGAGAAACGCATACAGAAGCTCCATAGTGATGGGCAAAATGTGAATCTTGTTTGATGGGCAAAATGGCTAGGGCTCCTTTCAATAAACCAAATGAACGGGCCAGTGACTTATTGGGCCTTATACATACAGATGTCTGCGGCCCAATGAGCACAAGTGCTAGAGGAAAATATCAATAATTCATCACCTTTACTGATGATTTCAGTAGATATGGCTATGTCTATCTAATGAGACACAAGTCAGAATCCTTTGAAAATTTCAAGGAGTTCCAGAATGAAGTACATAACCAACTTGGCAAAAGTATTAAAGCTCTTCGATCAGATCGTGGAGGAGAATACCTAAGTCAAGAGTTCAGTGATCATCTGAGAGAGTGTGGAATTGTTTCACAGCTCACTCCTCCTGGAACGCCTCAATGGAATGGAGTTTCCGAGAGGAGGAATCGGACCCTATTGGATATGGTTCGATCAATGATGAGTCACACAGGCCTTCCATTATCCTTTTGGGGATAGGCTCTAGAAACGTCTGCGTTTACACTAAATAGAGTCCCATCAAAATCAGTTGCAAAGACACCACATGAGATGTGGACTGGAAATGTTCCAAGTTTGTCTTTTCTGAAAATTTGGGGTTGTGAGGCTTATGTAAAACGTTTAATATCTGATAAGCTCGCACCCAAATCTGATAAGTGCTTCTTTGTTGGTTATCCTAAGGAAACCAAGGCGTACTACTTCTACAACCGTTCTGAGAACAAAGTGTTTGTTGCTCGGGATTGTACTTTCCTTGAGAGAGAGTTTATTCATAAGAAGAACAGTGGGAGTAAAGTACTCCTCGAAGAAATTCGAGAATCACAGGAGACTGCTCAACCTAATGAGGAAGAGCAGCAGGTGGAACTACATGGAGTTGTAGAACCTGCACCTGTGATACCTGAAGTTCGCAGATCCAGAAGGATCCATCACGAACCCGAGAGATATTATGGATTTCTCGTGAACGATTGTCATGACCTATTGATCATTGACAGTGACGAACCTGCAAATTTCGAAGAAGCAATGTTGGGCCCTGACTCCGAAAAGTGGCTTGGAGCCGCTAGATCCGAAATGGGATCCATGTCAGAAAACCAAGTATGGTCCTTGTTAGATTTACCCGATGGTGTTGACTATGATGAGACCAATTCCCCAGTCGCTATGCTTAAATCCATTCGGATACTCCTAGCAACTGCCGCTTATTATGATTATGAGATATGGCAGATGGATGTGAAAATAGCTTTCCTTAACGGAATTCTGGAAGAAGATGTGTACATGACACAACCTAAAGGTTTCACAGATCCTAAGAATATTGGGAAAGTATGCAAGCTTCATCGATCCATTTATGGATTGAAGCAAGCATCACGGAGTTGGAATCTTCGTTTTGATGAAGCGGTCAAAAAGTTTGACTTCATTAAGAACGAAGAGGAACCATGTGTATACAAGAAGACTAGTGGGAGCGGAGTTGCATTTCTAGTACTGTATGTAGACGACATACTCTTTCTCGGAAATGACGTTCCATTGCTTCAGCCTGTCAAGGCTTGGCTTGGAAGTTGTTTTTCCATGAAAGACATGGGTGAAGCCGCGTATATTCTTGGAATAAGAATCTATAGAGATAGATTGAATAGGCTTATTGGATTGTGTCAAGATACTTAAATAGATAAGGTCTTGCACATATTCAGTATGCAGGATTCCAAGAAAGGTTTCACGCCTATGTTACATGGCGTTACTCTTAGCAAGAAGCAGTGTCCTTCGACACAAGCTGAGCGGGAGCGAATGAATAGAATTCCTTATGCTTCGGCAGTAGGATCTATTATGTATGCCATGCTCTGTACTCGTCCAGATTGCTTGTGCCTTAAGCATGACGAGCATATACCAATCTGATCCAGGTGAGTGGCACTGGACAGCAGTCAAGAATATCCTCAAGTATTTGAGAAATACTAAGGATAAGTTCTTGGTGTATGGAGGAAGTGATGAGCTAGTCATAAGTGGATTCACTGATGCAAGTTTTCAGACGGACAAAGACGATTTCCGGTCTCAGTCTGGTTATGGCTTTTGTCTAAATGGCGGTGCAGTTAGTTGGAAAAGTTCCAAGCAGAGCACCGTAGCTGATTCTAGCACTGAGGCTGAATACATCGCTGCTTCGGAAGCAGCAAAGGAAGCTGTTTGGATCAAGAAGTTCATGTCTGAACTAGGTGTGGTTCCTAGTATCTTGGAGCATGTAGCATTGTATTGTGATAACAATGGAGCAATTGCTCAGGCGAAGGAACCAAGATAACACCAAAAATCCAAACACATAGAGAGGAGATATCACTTGATTCGTGATATAATTGATAGAGGAGACATGAAGATCAGCAGAGTTCCAACGGATGAGAATGTCGTTGATCCTCTGACCAAGCCCCTTCCACGACCTAAGCATGAGAGTCATACTGCTGCAATAGGACTTAAGGAAATTAAGATGTGATCTTGATTTTAGTGGGAGTTATCTTGTTTTAAGTTATGTTTTAATGTTCATGTAATCATACTTTGGTTATTTTAATGAAATTTGATTTTAGTATTATTTAAATGTGTTTAAATGATAGTCCCAAAATAATTTATGACATTCTATAGGTCATCAAGTTGAGGACTTGATCATGAAACCCTATGAGAATTAAATGACATAGATTATATTTGTCCCTAGTCAAGGTTGTTAAAATGGGACACTAACAACCGCGTGCGACTAGCATGTGAGGTGACTGATGACTAAGTTTCATGGACTCATTAATAAGAGTATTAAAGTCAATCACATAGATATATGTTAGAGAACATATGATCGGACATGACCCGCTAATGAGAACTCTACAGGATAATTAAGTGTCATAAGAGGTTCTCATTACGATTATAGAGTATAGTCCATAGACCTGAGTTCATCATGATTCCTTGCATATGAATTGGTCCGCTTTGACTTTGTCAAACGTTATCCGTAACAGGTGACTATAAAGGCATTGATTGGGCGTATCATGAAGTGTGTGAAGGAACAGGGATGGAACAAGATGGGATTTGTCCCTCCTGTAAAACAGGAGATAAATATCTCAAGGCCCATCGAAGATTTGAAACTGAGGAATGTGTGGCCGCACTCGAACGAGCTGAATGTCAGTCGTTTGTCTTGTCAGTATAAATCGGAGTTTGATGAACATGATATTTGTTGAATAAGGATGACACGGTTCTTGGCTTATGCCATATCGAGATATGGAGACAAAGGGATTATTGGAATAGATGATTTCAGTACAAGTGGAAGATTGTTGGGAATGTCCTGAAATCACACTTGTATTCACTCCAGTGATAGTTGTACTGTCGAGATTAGACATTCATATGATACTAGGTGGTCATGACGTTTTGCTAGAAACCAATGATGATATATGAGTTATGAACTCATTGCTAGTATTATATGATCCTACATGGTCACACACCTAAGCAAATTGGATTCACTCTACGTGGGAATGATCATTAATGTAATGATCTAAATGATGTTTATTTGATGCACATTATTTTCGTGTTTTAAAGAGTGTGTCGATCGACACAAATGTTTAGTGTCGATCGACACGGGCCATTAACCGAAATAGTGATTTCGGTTTAACAACTTAATTGATTCTGAATCGGTTCAGGGATCAATTAGGTTTTCTCCAGGACCTATATAAAGATGTTATGAGGCACGACCTAAGTAACAAGGTTTTGAGAAAACTCTTTTGGCAGCCACCCTGAAACACATAATTTCCTGAGAGATCCGATTCCAGGCACTAGCATCCCTGCGGATTCTAATTTGTGTGCGTGTGGACCATCAGTAGAGGCACAGTGATTGAAGTGCTAAAGATCTCGAATCCCTGTTGTAATTTCGATGCAAAACTCCAGGTATATTCGAGATCCGTTCTATCGGATTTTTTGTTTACAAACCCTAGATCCTAGGCTAAAGAATTGTTACTAGGTTGTTTTAATAGAGATTAAAACTGGTTAAAACCTGATGAAATTCCTACATGGACTTCCCCATGCATATCTAGAGATAAAAACAAGTATTTTGTCACATTCATTGATGAGAAATCGAAATAGACATGGGTCACACTCTTACCATCTAAGGATAGGGTTCTTGAGGCATTTGTGAATTTTCAAACATATATTGCTAACCAATACAATGACAAGATCAAAATTTTTAGGACAGATAATAAAGGTGAATACACAAGCATCCGATTCAAAGAACTCCTCTCATCACTTGGGATCCTTCATCAAACAAGTTGTTCATACACTCCACAACAAAATGGAGTTGCCGAACGAAAGAATCGTCATTTGATGGAAGTGTCTAGAGCAATGATGTTTCGCATGAATATTCCAAAGAGATTTTGGGGAGATGCGGCGATAATGGCGTGTTACTTGATCAACCGAACTCCTACCAAAATTCATCAAGACACTTCACCATTTGAGGTACTTAACAAAACTAAACCTTTTATTGAACATCTAAAGGTTTTTGAGTGTGTTTGTTTTGTCTTAGTGCCCGGGGAGTTATGGACTAAGCTTGATGAGAAGAGTACACAGTGTATGTTCTTTGGCTACTCTACTACTCAAAAGGGATACAAATGTTATGATCCGAGTACAAGGAGAACATTTGTATCTAGGGATGTGAAGTTTATAGAAGACAAGGGTTACTTTGGTGGAGAGAAAGATGACTTGAAAGAATTTGCAAGCCCCATGGATTACAACTCCAACTTGCGGTTCCTTCTTGAACATCTTGGTAATCATGAAACTTTGAAGCCACCAAGCAATGAACCTTCGACCTTTTTTCCACCAGTTCAAGAAGTGAGTAGTCCGAGTAATCAAGACCAACAAGTTAGAAATGGTGATCCCTCCCAGGAAGTTGAAGTTCATGACCAAGATGGGAGTGTGATTGAGCTCATGGTAGAAGAGGAACCAAGTGCTTCGGTACTTTGGAGAAGCACTAGAACCAAGAAAGATCCCTCTCATTAGAAAGAGATTAGAGTTTACTGCAACTTTCAAGCCGTTGCTCATCCAATTCAAGCGGTATGTTCTCTCGCCCTCTTACCTTCCTCACACCGAGCGTTCCTCACCAAAATAGATGAACACACGATTCCAAAAACGTATGAGGAAGCCATGGAAGATGAACATTGGGTTGAAGCCGTAGATGATGAGGTAGGAGCAATGTTCAAGAATCACACTTGGGATGAGCAGATGTCCCCTTTGGTAAGAAAGCTGTAAGCTCAAAATGGGTCTTCGCAATTAAATACTTAAATAATGGTGATCTTGAAAGGTATAAAGCTAGGTTCGTTGCTAGAGGGTTTACACAAACCTATGGAGATGATTATACGGATACATTTGCACCGGTTGCTAAGCTTCATACGGTTAGAGTTGTCTTCTCTTTGGCGGTTAACTTAGATTGGGAACTTTGGCAAATGGACGTCAAGAATGCTTTTCTTCATGGGGATTTGGAAGAGGAAGCATATATGACGCCTCCTCTCGGTCTTGAGACATCTATAGCTCCGGGGAAAGTACTAAGGTTAAGGAAAGACATATATGGTCTCAAGCAATCTCCCCGAGCTTGGTTAAGAAGTTGAGTAGTACCCTAAGGGAACAGGGTTTCAAGAAGTGTGAATTGGATCATACCCTCTTCACGCTACAAGGTCCAAAAGGAATAGTTGTTGTGTTGATCTATGTGGATGATATAGTTATCACCGGTAATGATAAAGAGGAAATTCAAGAAACTAAGGACTTCCTCAAGTCAGTGTTTAAAATTAAAGACCTTAGGAAACTGAAGTATTTTCTTGGTATTGAAGTTTATAGGTTCAAGAATGGCTTGCATATTTCACAAAGGAAGTATACGTTGGGAAACTTGCGTGTAAACTGGCTAAGACCCTATTGGAGGAAGGTTATAAGGCCGATCGAAAGGAGGAACAAGAAGATGAGTTGTATGAGGATCCCTCACGGTATAGAAGACTTGTTGGGAAATTAATCTATTTGACTCTTACAAGACCGGATATATCTTTTGCGATCAACCAAGTAAGTCAACATATGAAAGAGCCAAAGATATATTATTGGCAAATGGTTGGGAGGATCCTTAGATATCTTAAGGAGAGTCCGGGACAAGGTATTTGGATGGGAAGAAATATATGATGTACTGGAATATCTTAAGTGTCTTAGTTCTGGAGCAAGTCTTTGGACCTCTCAAAGTCTCCTCTGCTATTAGCTCAGCTTCAAGCTCTGGTTCCAGCTCATCCTCTGCTACAAGTTCCTCCTCCTTAGAGCCATCCATGATCATATCATCCTCTCCCTCTTGAAAAGGATTAGACCTCAAATCTGTTTCATCTGCAATAAAAGGAACAAGATCAGAAACACTGAAATTGTTACTAACATTGTACTTACCTTGAAGATCAATTTTATATGCATTATTGTTGATTCTTCTTGTTATCTCAAAAGGACCATGAATCCTTGGCATGAGCTTGACATTTCTCTCTTCAGGGAACCTTTCCTTCCTTAGATGCACCCAAACCAGATCACCAACTTCAAAGATCATCTCACGTCTCCCTTTGTTAGCATGCTTTGCATAAAGCTTGGTCTTTTCTTCAATGTTCTTTCTAGCATTCTCATGAATCTGCTGAACCAAGTCTGCCTTTTGTTTTCCATCTAAGTTGATTCTTTCACTCAAAGGAAACGGTATCAACCCATAAACAGTTTGAAAAGGAGAATACTTAGAAGCAGAATACACAACATGATTGTTTGCAAATTCAATATGAGGTAAGCATTCTTCCTAAGTTCTCAAGTTTTTTTTAATCAATGCATGCAAAAGTGTTCCTAAGGTTCTATTAACAACTTCAGTATGCCCATCAGATTGGGGATGACATATAGTAAAAATAACAGCTTAGTTCCTAGCTTAGACCACAATGTCTTCCAAAAATGGCTAAAATTTTTTGTATCCCTATAGGAAACAATAGACTTTAGTGTTAATCAAAGAGAGTACTTAAGAGTGATTAATCATTTATCATCTCTTAAGTTACTAAAGTGAATAAATGAGTTACCGAGAACAAAAATATGTTCGGGTAACTTTGGTGAAAAGCGGACCGAGATGCGGAACATGCAGATCGGTACAATCAAACTAAGGTAAATAAAGAGTAAAGATAAATTAAAATTACCTTTACTATATTAAAAGAAGATGCTCACGATAAGAGGAAGAAAAAGAGACGTTGGTGGTCAAAGGGAATATGCCTTTTGTACGTTACTTTTACATTTGCTTTGGGACCACTTCTTTCTTAATTATGTCTAGGTTCATTAGGATAGAAAAACAAGTGTGAGCTGTGTTCTTATCCATCTCTAACGGTCTGATCCTCCTTCTTTATATAAAGGAAAAGACTTTCTCATTGTAATACTCAACTTGTTCATTAATAAAGAAATCAGATTACAAGTTCTCTCTTCCTATTTTACTCATTCAAAATCAGATTCATAACAATGTAGAGATTAGGAGTTTATGCATTTAGGGTGATATCCATTTAGGATTGAACCCATATTATGTTTAATCTTTACTCAAATCTCTTCTAATCTACTCCTAATCTCTCTTCTAATCTGTTCTAAACTCAATCTTACTTTTTGTGCTCATTTGAGCGATTCTCATGATTCAACCATTCTAAAGGTTGAATCTTTCTTTTATTTGAGCATGAGCTCTCAAATTCTAACATGGTATCAGAGCATAAGCTCTTGGGTTAGTGATTTGGAGATTTCAGTTTCCTTAAAAATGTTAGATTGAATCGTTATAAGGAGGTTTCCATTCTTCTTATGCGCTTAATCTAACACACATTTTAAACTCAATTTCCGCTGCGTTGTGTTGAAGAGATGCCTTGAAAAGATGTCTTCTTTGGTTCTCTTTGATTGAATACTTGTGATGATGAAACTCAGATCTATTGCTCGGAGAAAGCTAGGTCTGAGCTGTAGGGAAAGAAGAAGAAAGCTCAAAGCTTTTTCATGGAAGAAGAAGAAGAAAGCTCAAAGCTTTTTCATGGAAGAAGAAAAGAAAGCCCAAAGCTTTCTAGAAGAAAGAAGAAGGAGAATGGAGAAGCGCCTCACGGGTTCAAGAAGATCTTACCTATGAGAAGAAACCCATTCCCTTTGAAGAAGAAGCTCACAAGAAGAAGGTGATGGATTTCCACCTTTGGAGCTCGTTTTGTTGTCCGGTTCAAACAAGACCGGATCTTGGTCCAAGTAAGTTAGGAGAAGCTTATTTGAGAAACTCTTGAAGAAAATCCAAGTGTGGAGCTTGGTCATTAGTGTGAAGTAAGTGGGATTCAAGGGAAGATTACCATTAAAGATTGGATCTTTCCCTCTCCCATGAAGCTCAAGGATGGTTGACTCTCAAGAAGCCTATGTTGGTGCGGTTACATGAAGGAAGGATTGATTGGTTTGCTAGAGAAGGGGAATAGAATGCAAGTGGAGATTGTCAAATGGAGACCATTGGAGAGGAGAAGCATTCGGCCAAATGTCATTCAAACCAATGGAAGCATGGTTTGGGTTATTTCCTATCCTTACTCTCTTGGTGAATTGATAAAAATGAATCCATGATCTATCCAAAGAGAAACCAATCATGAGAATAGAGAACATTTCTTAATCTACCCCTTTCTTATTCTTCGAAATCTTTCTACTCTCTTTTACTCTACCCAATCTTTATAATCTTTATACTCTCTATACTCTTTAGTTCTCTATTCTCAAACAGTTTGGAAACCTAGCCTAAACACTAATCTAACAGTCACCCAAATCCCTTAAAAGCTTGTGGTTACTCTCGGTTATGTGTGAGATTCTCTTGTGTTATGACCCTCTCGGTCCAAGACACATTCTCTTGATCGAAATTCGTCTTAAGTGTAAAGCATGGTTACTCTCGATCCTTATTCTCTCGGGTTGATTATGATTGAGCACTTAAGGTCCATTCTTGTTGTGGAAAACATTGTGAAAAGATTAGTGTTGGTAACATTGATGGGAATGGTTGGATTGCTTGGTGTTGTCTTTTTGGTATGTTTTTATAGCAGTTCTTGTTTGATTGAGCTATGGAACCGATGGACACTCAAGCTACCCAAGAAGATGTAACTAGCCTTTGAAGGTCAATCTTGAAGTCATTCCAAAAGAGCCAAAGGAGCCGTGAATGGTGAAGAAGGGTTGATCAAGCCAATATTTTGACGTTGTTCCGGAAGCTAAAAGAGATTGAGATGCTTCGGATGGTGATTACGCTTGGCGTTGAGGAAGGTTTCATAGGCTTGGAATTCAAGAAGCGACGAAAGAGAAGAAATGGTGCTTGGTTGTGGTAACCGAAATGAGCAAGAGGAATCCGTGAGAAGAAGATTGAAGCTTAGGGTGGAATGATTCAAATGGTGTGATGGGAAGATGTGAAAGGCAGTTCCAAGTCACACTAGTGCTTTGCGTGAATGGAGGAGAACTCACGTGGGTGTATGCTTCAAGCATAAGGACCCGAAAACTCTACCAAGACGTGAATATAGGAGAACTCACGAGGTTGAATGGCGTATAGCACAAGGAACCGAAAGCTCCACTAAAAATGGATCATGAAGATTCGATTTCAAGGAGGTGTGAAGTGTAAGGAGATCAAAGAATCCAACCACATCATCCAAAATAAAAAGGGCTACTCTCTAAACTCTACTCTCATTTCAATTTGTGTTAATCTCATTACCTTAGTTCAAGTTCTTTTTATGAAGTCTTAAATCGTTGAACATCTAAACCTTTGATATTCCTCATGGCACATACTTAATCTTTTCTTCTTTATCACTTGTTTAAGGGTAAAGGAATGAGGAAAACTTGAAGAGGAGCCGGTTTCATATCAAGGTCAAGGCAAGTCAATTGCGGGTTGCAAGCTTAGCCTTTGGTCCTTAAGGCATCCCGACGACTAAGCTTGAGGGGGAGTATTAGAGAGGAAGCATGAAGAGAAGAGCAAGGCCGAAGCAAAAGAAGAGAAGCGGAGGACCAAAGCTCAACAAGAAGATCAAGACCTTGATTGAATTCCCCTAGATCATTGATTGGTAGTCTTTTTCCTTAGTAGAGTTTTATCCCAATGGGTTTTATTTACTAAGGTTTTAATGAGGCCTCTCCTTGTATCTCCAAGTTCATCCTTCACTTTGTTGTGTATGAACTTGAGGGGAAGTGTTAATCAAGGAGAGTACTTAAGAGTGATTAATCATTTATCATCTCTTAAGTTACTAAAGTGAATAAATGAGTTACCGAGAACAAAAATATGTTCGGGTAACTTTGGTGAAAAGCGGACCGAGATGCGGAACATGCAGATCGGTACAATCAATCTGAGGTAAATAAAGAGTAAAGATAAATTAAAATTACCTTTACTATATTAAAAGAAGATGCTCACGATAAGAGGAAGAAAAAGAGACGTTGGTGGTCAAAGGGAATATGCCTTTTGTACGTTACTTTTACATTTGCTTTGGGACCACTTCTTTCTTAATTATGTCTAGGTTCATTAGGATAGAAAAACAAGTGTGAGCTGTGTTCTTATCCATCTCTAACGGTCTGATCCTCCTTCTTTATATAAAGGAAAAGACTTTCTCATTGTAATACTCAACTTGTTCATTAATAAAGAAATCAGATTACAAGTTCTCTCTTCCTATTTTACTCATTCAAAATCAGATTCATAACAATGTAGAGATTAGGAGTTTATGCATTTAGGGTGATATCCATTTAGGATTGAACCCATATTATGTTTAATCTTTACTCAAATCTCTTCTAATCTACTCCTAATCTCTCTTCTAATCTGTTCTAAACTCAATCTTACTCTTTGTGCTCATTTGAGCGATTCTCATGATTCAACCATTCTAAAGGTTGAATCTTTCTTTTATTTGAGCATGAGCTCTCAAATTCTAACATTTAGGCATGCATGAATTCTAAAATATCAGCTATGTGCAATGCATCATCTGTTTTGTTACATGCAATGAAATGAGCTATTTTTGACAACCTATCAACCACAACAAAGATAATCTTGGATTTAGCTTGCTTATAAGTCATGCTTCCGCAACAGATTCTCTCTACATCACGCTTCATGTGAGGCCAATGGAATGCTCTTTCATTATCTCTAAGGTTTTTGCAATTTCAAAATGACCCATTAAGCTTCCTCCATGAGCTTCCCTAACAAACAAGTCTCTCAAAGAACAGTTAGGAACACAAAGACGGTTCTCATAGAAGAGAAACCCATATTGTCTAAAATAATGGCCAGAAGCATGTTTTTCACAATATCTATAAGTGTCTTGAAAGTCTGGATCAGTTGCATATAATTCCTTAATGTGTTCAATGTAAGAATTGTGGAAGAATAAGAGAGATTAAGATAAGATTGATGAAGATTAAGAGATTAAGGAAGATTAAGAGATTATGTAACCATGAAAAATAAAGGAGAATATGAACTTGAGTTTCTTATTCAAGATGGTTTTCAAGGTTCATACAACAAGGTTTAAATAGAGAAACAACTTTTAAAAGAAAGAAAGAAAACAGCCGTTGGAATTTTTTCCGTGGCAGTCGTGTCGATGGACACTCTTTGTGTGTGTCGATCGACACGTCTCTCCAACGGTTAAATCCCAACGGTCGGATTGCAACGGTAGAATCGCAACAGTCAGATCCCAACGGTCGAATTCAAACTCTGGGACTCGTGTCGATCGACACCACTCCTTGGTGTCGATCGACACCTTCGTTCAGCGTCTTTCTTTTTCCAGAGACATGAGTGTCGATCGACACTCATCTCTGTCGATCGACACTCTTGTCAATTTTCTTTCCCTTAGAACATATTGATGGTACTAAGGTTAATACTCCCCCTCAAGTTAAACATAAAGGATTTATGCTTAACTTGGAACTCGCAACCATCACCTCATTAAAAACCTTAGCAAAGAAAACCACGTGGGACAAAACTTTGCTAAGGGAAAAAGAGTATGATGATTACAAGTAAGGGGTCTTCTCATGGATGTGTGAGATCCACAAGTCCAAGTTTGTCCAAAATGTGATTGCAAACCTTAAGACTTGCGGCCTTAGTGAACACGTCCGCCAATTGGTCTTCGCTTCTTGTAAAGCACGGTAAAGTCCATCCTTGCTCAATTTTCTCTCGAACCTTGTGGCAATCGATCTCAATGTGCTTTGTCCTCTCATGAAATACCGAGTTAGTCGCAAAGTGGATTGCGGCCTGGTTGTCGCAATGCATTATCATTGGCTTGTCCGTCTTAATTCCCAAATGAGCCAAGATTCCTCTTAACCAAGTAAGCTCGTTTGTCAACTTCTTCATGGCCCTATACTCGGCTTCCGCACTTGAGCATGAGACCTCCTTTTGCTTCTTAGTTCTCCAAGTAACCAAGTTTCCGCCGATGAAAGTGCAATACCCGGTTGTAGATCTTCTATCATTCCTATCTCCGGCCCAATCCGCATCACAATAACCAACCACCTCCGAGCTCTCATTCTTTCCCATCCAAACTCCTAAACCCGGACTATCCTTCAAGTACCTAAGGATCCTCTCAACCATTTGCCAATGGTAAACCGCCGGTTTTTGCATATGTTGACTAACTTGGTTTACCGCAAAGCTTATATCCGGCCTTGTGAGTGTCAAATAGATCAATTTTCCCACAAGTCTCCTATATCTTGATGGATCCTCATACGGTTCAATCTCTTTCTCCCCCTTTCGATCGCCCTTGTAGCCTTCTTCTAATGGGATCTTGGCCGGCTTTGCTCCAAGTTTGCCGGTTTCTTTCAACAAATCCAATGTGTATTTCCTTTGGGAGATATGCAACCCATTCTTGAACCTACACACCTCAATCCCAAGGAAATACTTCACTTCTCCAAGATCTTTCATCTCAAATACCGATTTGAGGAAGTCCTTTGTGTCTTGAATTCCTTCCTTATCACTCCCGGATATAATCATATCATCCATATAGATCAAAACAACAACTATTCCATTTGGTCCTTGAACAGTGAAGAGTGTGTGGTCTAGCTTACACTTCTTGAATCCTCTCTCCTTAAGTGTGGAGCTAAGCTTCTTGTACCAAGCTCTTGGTGATTGTTTCAACCCATAGATAGCCTTATTGAGCTTAAGGACCTTTTCGGGAGCTATAGTGGTGTCAAGGCCGGGTGGTGGAGTCATATATACTTCTTCCTCAAGATCTCCTTATAAGAAAGCATTCTTCACATCCATTTGCCACAAATCCCAATCTAAATTTGCAGCCAAAGAAAATACCACTCTCACCATGTTAAGCTTTGCAACCGGGGCAAATGTATCCGTGTAGTCATCCCCATAGGTTTGGGTAAATCCTCTAGCCACCAACCTAGCCTTATACCTCTCAAGATCTCCATTACTCAAGTACTTTATGGTGAATACCCATTTAGAGCTCACGGTCCTTTTTCCTTCGGGAAGATCCGCTTCGTCCCAAGTGTTATTCTTAACCATAGCTCCAACCTCATCATCAACCGCTTCTACCCAATGCTCATCTTCCATAGCTTCCTCATAGGTCTTAGGAATAGTATACTCATCGATCTTTGTCACGAACGCCCTATGAGAAGAAGGTAAAAGGGCGAGCGAATACACCGCTTGGATTGGATGTGCTACAGCTTCATTGTTGAAGTAGACCCGGCTCTCTTTCCATTGAGAGGGGTCTTTCCTTATCCTTGTGCTTCTACGCAAAACCGGTTCTACAACTTCTTCTTGGACCACTACATCCGGAGCTATATCTTGGCCTTGCTCTACCGAAGCTTCATCATGATTGTCTTCCTCTAGGATTGCATCTTGAACCGTTTCTTGATCTTCTTGAACTTCTTCCTCCTGAACCGTTTCTTGAACTTCTTCCTCTTGAGTCACTTCCTCTTGAACCGGTGGAGCAATGTTTTGATCACTCATTTTGTCTCTTGGCTCATGATTCCCAAGGTTTTGAAGAAGGAATCGCAAGTTTGAGCCAAGGTCCGACGGGGTAGCTAGATCACTCAAGTCGCCACGATCTTTGACATCATAGAACCCTTGATCCTCAATGAACTTCACATCTCTAGACAAAAATGTTTTCCTCGAGCTTGGGTCGTAACATTTGTATCCCTTTTGTGTTGAGGAATAACCAAGAAAGATGCATCTTGTACTCTTAGGCTCTAGCTTGTCCCTTAGTTCCCTAGGAACCAAAACAAAGCAAACACACCCAAAAACTCTCAAATGATCAAGAAAAGGTTTGGTCTTATTAAGTACCTCAAATGGAGAGATGTCGTCAAGAATCTTCGTAGGTGTCCGATTAATTAAGTAGCAAGCGGTCATGACCGCATCTCCCCAAAATCTTCTTGGCACATTCATATGGAACATAATGGCTCTAGAAACTTCCATTAAGTGCTGATTCTTCCTTTCGGCCAAACCATTTTGTTGTGGAGTGTATGGACAAGTAATTTGATGCACAATGCCGAGTTTACCTAAGTGGTCTTTGAATCGATTGCTCGTATATTCACCACCGTTATCTGTTCTAAAAATCTTAATCTTGACATTGTAATTGTTAGCAATATAGGCTTGGAAATTTTCAAATGCATCAAAGACTCTATCCTTAAAAGGTAAAAGAGTAAGCCATGTATATTTCAATTTTTCATCAATGAATGTGACAAAGTATTTATTGTTATCTCTAGATGCGCAAGGTGAAGTCCAAACATCCGAATGCACAAGATCAAAGCAATTCTTATAAATAGTAGATGATTTCATAAAAACCGATTTACAATGTTTTCCAAGAATACAAGATTCGCAAGACAAATGATCAAAGGGAACATTGGGAAGCATTATTTCAAGAGCCCGAGAATGGGGATGTCCTACTCTAGCATGCCATATTGCATTATTTGCTACTCCTAAACAATTTTGAGATCTAAATGAACTAGATAAACTTGGTGATAAGTCTTCTAAGATATATAGATCATCCTTGGTGCCACCACCTCCTATCACTTTTCCGGATTCAATATCCTTAAAATGGAAGTCATTAGGACTAAAGATTGCATAACAATTCAAGTCACTAGTCATTCTTTTAACCGAGAGCAAATTTGATTCAAAGTTTGGCATGTAAAACGCTCTAGAGTTCTTATTAAACAAGTTCAAGTTTCCAATTCCTTTGATAGGTATATTTTCACCATTTGGAATCATCACATTTCCTCTAGACGGTTTTAGTTTCTCAAGCAAGTTCAAGTTACTAATCATATGGTGAGAAGCACCTGAATCAACAACGAGAGAACTACTAGGTCTATGAGTATAGAAAGTTTTACCGGACTCCTTGAGTGACGCAATTGACTTGATAAGAGATTCCAAGTCGGATTTCCTCACGTACTCGCCATGGTTGGACTCATCTCCTTGCTTGGATGATCCGGTTCCACCTTGGTCTTGTTTTGCCGAAGTGTGGTTGGCTATTGAGTAACCCTTTGAGTAACCCGGTCTAGGCAATGGCCGAAGGTGAGGATTGAGCAACCAACACTTCTCCTTTGAGTGACCATCCTTCTTGCAATGCTCACACTTGAGATCCGGATTAAAGTATTTGCCTTTGAAGTACCAGTTATCATTGCGGTTGTAAGCTCTGGCATTGGCCATCGGAAGCTCCCCCTTACCGCAAAATAATCCGTGAGTCCCTTGCTCCCTTTGGATTTGTGAACACACATCCTCCATACTTGGTAGCTTCTCCTACCTTAGAATGTGTTTGATGAGATCGTTGTAAGCCGGATTCAAAGTGAGGAGCAACCTGAAGACTTTGTCTTGCTCTTTCCTCTCATTTAGCACCTTAGGATCAATGGAACTTGGTCTCAACATATCAAGCTCCGACCATAAAGACCGATACTTTCCCAAATGCTTCGTGAACTCCATGTCTTCTTGATGGAGATTGTTGATAGCCTTCTTTACTTCAAACACACGCGCCAAATTCGAGACATTTCCATACACATTCTTCAATGTCTCCCAAAGCTTAAACGCCGTCTCGCAATAAGAATACGCCTCAAGAATGGAGGCCTCAAGACCATTTTGAAGGATGGCCAACACGGTTTGGTCCTCTTGGAACCACTTTGCTTCTCTATCCTTGGTGAAATCTTCATCTTCTTCTTCGGATGAATCATACACCGGTTTGGATGAGGTATCGATGTGGCTCCACAACCCTCGGCCAAATAGAGCTATTTTCGTGGTTCTTGACCATCACAATTAATTCTCTCCCTTGAGAGTCACCGGAAGTACCAAAGGTTTTGAGTTATCGAAAGAACTCATCTTTGAATGAAAGTTCAAAGCTTTTAGAAACGATTTGGGATTAAATATTCTATATGTATGTTAAATCAAGCGCATAAAGAGAATAGAAATCTCTATATAACAATTTGATCTAACGATTTAAATAAAATCCATAAACCGGAAAGATTATTGAGAGATTGAGATTGGAAGATTGACAAAGAGATTGAGATTAGAAGATTGAGATTATTGGAGTATTGAGGTCACAAAGATCAAACTTGCTCTGATACCATGTAAGAATTGTGGAAGAATAAGAAAGATTAAGATAAGATTTATGAAGATTAAGAGAGGTTAAGGAAGATTAAGAGATTATGTAACCATGAAGAATAAAGGAGAATATGAACTTGAGTTTCTTATTCAAGATGGTTTTCAAGGTTCATACAACAAGGTTTAAATAGAGAAACAACTTTTAAAAGAAAGAAAGAAAAGAGCCGTTGGAATTTTGTCTGTGGCAGTCGTGTCGATCGACACTCTTTGTGTGTGTCGATCGACACGTCTCTCCAACGGTTAAATCCCAACGGTCGGATTGCAACGGTCGAATCGCAACGGTCAGATCCCAACGGTCGAATTCAAACTCTGGGACTCGTGTCGATCGACACCTTCGTTTTGCGTTTTTCTTTTTCCAGAGACATGAGTGTCGATCGACACTCATCTCTGTCGATCGACACTCTTGTCCATTTTCTTTCCCTTAGCACATATTGATGGTACTAAGTTTAATATTCAAATCCCTTAAGCTTAACGCTAAGGGTAGGGAGAAGAGTGTGTCACCAACTACATTATCCTTACCTTGTTTGTACTTGATGACATAGGGAAAATTCTCTATTAATTCAACCCACCTTGCATGCCTTTTTGTTGAGCTCTTCCTACCTCTTTAAGTGCTTGAGAGACTCATGATCAGTATGGATCACAAACTCTTTAGGCCACAAGTAGTGCTGCCATGTTTGCAAAGCTCGAACCAAGGCATACTAAAATGAAAAGTGAGTTTGAAACTGAAAAATCAGACCCTTGCACTGTTAACCTTAGTAACATTAATATGTGTTAAGGGAAGTAAAAGAATAAAGGTGTCGAGCGACACCATGGCACGGTGACGATCAACACTTTCCCCCTGTGGTACGGACGGTCGTGCGATAAGACCCGGTACACGGGTAAGGTAAAACATCCGCGTTCCACCGTCTCCCATGTGCGGCTTCAACGTCTCTTAACGCGGCCTTGCATTAGCTGGATAAGATAAGGCTAGGCCGTACCAAGATAAAGCAAAGCCGCTTTATGACGACACCTTATCTATATGTACTATCACGGCCAACGGTCATATTGACCTTATCTTTTGTATCTTTTCTATTGATAGGTTGTTCTAGGTATTGAAATTATTATCTTGAATAATAAAAACTCAAGTTCATACTTTTATTCTCCATGGTTACATAATCTTCACTAATCTTTCTTAATCTCTCTTAATCTCTACTAAACTCTCTATTTTTGCATTAATTCTTACATGGTATCAGAGCCAGGTTCATCTTGGTGACTATTTCATTCTATAAAACTCTTCTTAATCGTTGGTGGTGGTTTGGTTTGTGTTTTGGCCGAAAGTTTGGATTTTTGACTTGGATCTTGTTTGGTTGTGATAAATCTTCAATCTTTGGCGTGAAAGTTTCAATTTTGGGTGTGAATCTGTTGTGGTTGTTTGGAAGCATCAATCTCTTGTAGGTCTCGTCCGATTGTGTTGAAAATCGAAGAGAAAGATGAATCCGATGGAGAACTCTAAGGCGATGGTTGTTCTGGTGGTTCTCAAAGGAGAAAATTACTTGTTGTAGTCGAGAATGACGAAGACGACTCTTTGTGGTCAAGGTTTGTGGGAGCACATCGATCTCACACTAAGGCCGATTTATGAATCGGTTGATAAGGAAGATGAAGTCGCCAAGAAGGCTAGAGAGGCTAAATGGTTTCAAGAGGATCAAACGGTCTTGGCGGTTCTTCAAAATGGTATTGATCCTTCTATCCTTGAGGCGTATTCGTATTGCAAAACGGCCTTTGAGCTTTGGGAAACATTGAAAAATGTGTATGGGAATGTATCAAACTTGGCCCAAGTTTTTGAGGTGAAGAAAGCGATCAATAATCTTCACCAAGAAGACATGGAATTCACCAAGCACTTAGGAAAGTATAGGTCTTTGTGGTCCGAGCTTGACATGTTGAGACCAAGCTCTATTGACCCTATTGTGTTGAATGAGAGGAAAGAGCAAGATAAGGTTTTCGGGTTGCTTCCCACTTTGAATCCGGCGTATAACGACCGGTGTAAGATTTGCGGAAGAATAGAGTAAGATGGAGAGTGACAGATTAAGAGATTAAGAGATTAGGAGAAGAGTAAAGAGTCTGAACTTGAGTATTATTCAAGATAATCTGTCACAATGTCTCATACAAGGTCAAATAAGGAGAACTAGGTCCTATATGACCGTTGGGAATTCTGCCAAAAGAGGGGGGGAAGAGGAGCCTTCTCCTTGTGCCCATACTCCCTTGTCTCCTATTTTATTCATGCCCATACACATGTATTTCTTGGTCAGTTAATAAGGTATGGACCGCCTTAGTTTATTTTATGAATTACGGTAAACAGAAACTAATTTGTATCTCGAGAGTTCCACAAATCTGTCCTTGATGTCTTGGTGTCAGTTCTGATCACGAGCCCTTCCGTTCCATTACGCATAACAGATTTCCCTTAGTCTCAATGTAAGTCATAAGGTCAATACTCCCCCTGAAGTTAGACATAAAGAATTTATGTTTAACTTGGAGACTCACAACCATTACCTCATTAAAAACCTTACCGAAGAAAACCACGTGGGACAAAACTTTGGTAAGAGAAAAAGAGTGTGATGATTGTAAGTAAGGGGTCTTCTCACGGATGGGTTATATCCACGAGTCCAAGTTTGTTGTAAATGTGATTGCAAACTTTAAGACTTGCGGCCTTGGTGAAGATGTCCGCCAATTGGTCTTCACTTCTTGTAAAGCATGGGAGTGTCCATCCTTGCTCAATTTTTTCCCAAACCTTGTGACAATCGATCTCAATGTGCTTCGTCCTCTCGTGGAATACTGAGTTAGTCGCAATGTGAATAGCAGCTTGGTTATCACAATGCATCACAATTGGTTTGGTTTACTCAATTCCCATATGTGACAGAATTCCTCTCAACCAAGTAAGCTCGTTTGTTAACTTCTTCATTGCCCTATACTCGGCTTTAGCACTTGAACATGAGACTGACTTTTGTTTCTTGGTTCTCCATGTTACCAAGTTTCCTCCAATGAATGTGCAATAACCTATCGTTGATATTCTATCATTCCTCTCACCGGCCCAATCCACATCACAATATCCTACAACTTCAGTATTTTCATTCCTTCCCATCCAAATGCCTTGACCCGGACTTGTCTTGAGATACCTAAGTATTCTTTCCACCATTTGCCAATGGTATATCTTAGGTTCCTTCATGTGTTAACTAACTTGATTCACTGCGAAGCTTAAGTCCGGCCTTGTTAATGTCAAGTAGATCAGTTTACCCACGAGTCTTCTATATCTTGCTGGATCCTCATAGAGTTCATCTTCTTGCTCCTCCTTTCGATCGGTCTTGTAACCTTCTTCGAGTGGACTCTTAGCTGGCTTAGTTCCCAACTTCCCGGTTTCTTGTAACAAATCCAAAGTGTATTTTCTTTGCGAAATGTGCATACTATTCTTGAATCTACACACCTCTATGCCTAGGAAATACTTCACCTCTCCCAGATCCTTGATCTCAAACATTGATTTGAGAAAATCTTTTATCTCTTGGATTCCTTGTGCATCCTTGCCTGAGATAATCATGTCGTCAACGTAGATTAACACCACAACGATTCCATTTGGCCCTTGAAGAGTGAAGAGAGTGTGATCGAGTTCACATTTCTTGAAACCTCTTTCTTTTAGGGTGCTGAGCTTCTTGTACCAGGCTCGTGGAGACTGTTTTAGACCATAGATTGCCTTCCTAAGCTTGAAAACCTTTCCTGGAGCAATAATCCCCTTGTACGAAAGCGTTCTTTACATCCATTTGCCACAATTCCCAGTCTAGGTTGACCGCCAAGGAGAACACAACTCTCACCATGTTTAACTTGGCCACTGGTGCAAATGTATCCGTGTAATCATCCCCATATGTTTGGGTAAATCCTCTAGCCACCAGCCTGGCCTTGTATCTTTCTAAGTCACCACTGCTTAAGTATTTGATCGTGAATACCCATTTGGAGCTCACTGCCCGTTTTCCCTCAGTGAGATCCGCCTCGTCCCAAGTGTGGTTTTTAACCATAGCACTAACCTCATCATCTACCGCTGCACCCCACTGCTCATCCTCCATAGCTTCTTCATATGTTCTGGGTATGGTATGCTCATCTATCTTGACAAGAAAGGCTTGATGAGAAGAAGGTAAGAGGGCGATAGAATACACCGCTTGGATGGGATGTGCTACTGCTTCATTGTTGAAATACACACGACTCTCTTTCCATTGAGAGGGATCCTTCTTGAGTTTTGTACTTCTTCTAAGGACAGGCTCTACGACTTCTTCTTGGACAGATTCCATTTCCGAGAAATCTCAGGTTAGAGCCAGGTCTGTTGGGGTAGCCAAATCCTTCAAGTCATCTCTGTCTTTTACATCATAAAATTTCTGATCTTCTATGAATTTCACGACTCAAGACACAAATGTTTTCCTTGAACTTGGATCATAGCATTTGTATCCCTTTTATGTTGTTGAATAGCCTAGGAACATGCATCTTGTACTTTTCGGTTCTAGCTTGTCCCTCAATTCCCTAGCCTGCAAAACAAAATAGATACACCCAAATACTCTCAAATGATTAAGGAAGGGTTTTTCTTTAGTGAGTACCTCAAATGGGGAAACATCATCAAGGACTTTGGTGGGTGTCCAGTTGATTAAGTAACAAGCTATCATGACAGCATCACCCCAATATCTTCTTGGTACGTTCATGTGGAACATCATGGCTCTTGAGACCTCCATCAAGTGTCGGTTCTTCCTCTCTGCCACACCGTTCTGTTGTGGAGTGTATGGACAGCTTGTTGATGCAAAATGCCAATCTTAGACAGGTGCTCTTTGAACCGATTGCTCATATATTCACCACCATTATCTGTTCTAAAATTTTTAATCTTGGCATTGTATTGGTTAGCAATATAAGACCCGATCCTTAGAGGGTAATAGCGTGAGCCATGTATATTTAGATTTCTCATCAATGAATGTGACGAAGTATTTGTTGTTATCTCTAGATGAGCAAAGAGAGGTCCAAATATCAGAATGAATCAAATCAAAGCAATTCTCATAAGTAGTAGCAGATTTAGTAAAAACAGATTTGCAAGACAAATGATTAAATGAAACATCGAGAAGCATTATTTCAAGAACACGAGAATGAGGATGTACTATTCTAGCATACCAAATATCATTATTAGCAACTCCTAAACAAGTTTTAAATAAAGAGAAACTAGAAGAGCTTGGTGATAAATCTTCTAAGATATAGAGATCATCCTTGGTACCACCACCTCCAATAACTTTCCCAGATTCAATATACTGAAAATGGAACTCATTAGGACCAAAGATTGCATAACAATTCAAGTCACTGGTCATTCTTTTCACAGAGAGTAAGTTTGATTCAAAATTTGGCATGTAAAGAGCTTTCGAGCTCTTGTTAAACAGGTTCAAGTTCCCAATTCCCTTAATAGGTATATTATCACCGTTTGCAATCATCACGTTCCCCCTAGACGGTTCTAGTTTCTCGAGCAGTTCGGAGTTACTAATCATATTGTGAGAAGCACCCGAATCTACCACAAGATATTTACTAGGTCTACGAGTATAGAAGGTTTTACCGGATTCTTTAAGTGACGCCACTGATTTGATGAGCGCCTCCAAGTCAGATTTTGTCACATACTCTCCCTGGGTGAACTCTTCCCTTTTCTTGAATGACCCAATTCCAGATTGTTCTTGTCTTGCTGAGGAGTAATTGGCCCTTGAACCTCGCCCATATTCTGGACGTGAGTTCCATCTTGGTGGTTGCTTAAGTTGTGGGTGGAGCAGCCAGCACTTATCCTTCGTATGACCGTCCTTCTTGCAGTGTTCACAATGTAACTCGGGGTTGAGGTATCTACTCAGACCATTGTTCCTTCGAGTATCATACCGATTGTACACACCCTTATTAGCCATAGGCAGCTCCCCCTTACCACCAAATAACCCTAGAGAGCCTTGTTCCTTCTGCACTTAAGAGCAAACGTCATCGAAACTCGGAAGCTTGTCTGGCCGGAGGATGTGTTTGATGAGGTCGTTATAGACCAGGTTCATCGTGAGGAGAAGGCCAAAGACCTGGTCTTGCTGCCTACGCTCATTGAGAACCACCGGATCCACAGAGCTTGGCCTATACATCGCCAGTTCTGCCCATAATGCTTGGTATTTACCGAGATGCTTTGTAAACTCTGTTTCTTCTTGACTCAGTTCATTGAGGGCCTTCTTGATCTCAAACACCCGAGTGAGGTTAGATGTGTTACCATACTCATTCTTGAGAGTCTCCCATAGCTCGCTTGCAGTCTCGCAGTAAGAATAGGCTTCAAGGATTGAGGCACCAAGGCTATTTTGGAGGATGGCTAGCACAGCTTGATCTTCTTGAAACCACTTAGCTGCCTTGGTCCTTGCATCTTCTTTCTCTTTGTCAGTGGTTGCGTCATAGGTTGGTTCACGTAGGGTGAGGTCGATGTGGCTCCACAAGCCACGACTACATAGCGCAGTCTTGGTCGTTCTCGACCATAGGAGGTAGTTTTCTCCTTTTAGAGTTACTGGGGCAACAAGGGGCTTTGAGTCACCAATAATACTCATAATCACACTTGGTTTGATGAGGAGCTTTGAGCTCTGTAAAATTTGGACAGAAAGTTTAAATGAAGATTCTGGGCAGAGAGCTTTAAAACCGAACCAGAGATTGAATAGAAAGTTTAAAGATTAAAGTCACAAGATCAAAACATGCTCTGATACCATGTAAGATTTGCGGAAGAATAGAGTAAGATGGAGAGTAACAGATTAAGAGATTAAGAGATTAGGAGAAGAGTAAAGAGTATGAACTTGAGTATTATTCAAGATAATCTGTCACAATGTCTCATACAAGGTTTAAATAAGGAGAACTAGGTCCTATATGACCGTTGGGAATTCTGACCAAAAGAGGGGGAAGAGGAGCCTTCTCCTTGTGCCTATACTCCCTTGTCTCCTATTTTATTCATGCCCATACACATGTGTTTCTTGATCAAATAATAAGGTATGGACCACCTTAGTTTATTTTATGAATTATGGTAAACAGAAATTGATCCGTATCTCGGGAGTTCCACAGATCCGTCCTTGATGTCTCGGTGTCAGTTCTGATCACGAGCCCTTCCGTTCCGTTACGCAGAACAAATTTCCCTTAGTCTCAATGTGAATCATAAGGTCAATATATATACAATCGGCCGGAGAACCTTGGAAGCAAAGGAGGCTATGGCAACAACCGGTTCAATGGTGAGAAGGGGTGGTGCGATCATTGGAAGGAGAAAGGGCACACCAAAAAGAAGTGTTGGGTCCTTCACCCACATCTCAAGCCATCTTGGTGGGTTGACTATCCAAAGGCGAACTATACCACGGCCAAAAGCGATCAACCAAAGAGTCAACCGAGTACACCGTTCAAGCTTGGAGAAGAAGCCATCCAAGGCGATTATGTGAGGAAATCTGACTTGGAGGCTCTAATCAAAGCCTTGAACACCAAGGACTCCGGTAAAACCTTCTTTACCCGAACTCCTAGTTGTTCTCTTATAGTTGACTCGGGAGCTTCTCATCACATGATTAAAGGAAATGTTGAAATTGTGAATGGTGATAATATTCCCATAAAAGAAATTGGAACCTTGAAATTATTTGATAAAGAATCTAAAGCTTTTTATATGCCTAATTTCACCTCAAATTTGTTATCGGTTAAAAGAGCTACTAAAGATTAGAATTGTTATGCAATCTTTGGTCATAATGATGTTCATTTTCATGATATTAAGTCCAGAAAGATAATAGGAGATGGTGGTACCAAGGATGATCTCTATGTTCTTGAAGATATATCATCAAGCTCATCTAGTTTTTTTCATTTAAATCTCGTTTAGGAGTGGCTAATAATGTGATTTGGCATGCTAAATTAGGCCATCCTCATTCTCGTGCTTTTGAAATAATGTTACCTAATGTTTATTTTGATCACCTAAGTTGTGAATCGTGTATCTTTGGTAAACATTGCAAAACAGTTTTTCCGAAATCTACTACTACTTATGATAATTGTTTTGATTTGGTTCATTAGGATGTATGGGCTTCACCGTGCATATCTAGAGATAATAACAAGTACTTTGTCACATTTATTGATGAGAAATCGAAATATACTTGGATCACACTTTTACCATTTAAAGATAGGGTTATTGAGGCATTTATGAATTTTGAAGCTTATATTGCTAACCAATACAATGCCAAGATCAAGATTTTTAGAACAGATAATAGAGGAGAGTATACTAGTAACCGGTTCAAAGAACACCTCACCAAGCAAGGGATCTTCCATCAAACAAGTTGTCTCTACACTCCTCAACAAAACGGTGTGGCCGAAAGAAAGAACCGTCATTCAATGGAGGTTTCTAGATCATTGATGTTCCATATGAACATTTCAAAGAGGTTTTGGGGAGACGTCGTGATGACGGCTTGCTATCTAATCAATCAAACACCAACCAAGATCTTGGGAGATTATGCACTATTTGAGGTACTCAACAATACTAAACCTTTTATTGAGCATCTAAAGGTTTTTGGTTGTCTTTGTTTTGTATTAGTACCCGGTGAACTAAAGAATAAGCTAGATGCCAAGAGCTTGAGGTGCATATTCCTTGGATACTCAACCACTCAAAAGGGATATAAATGTTATGATCCGATTACAAGGAAGACGGTTGTGTCAAGGGATGTGAAATTCATTGAAGACAAAGGGTATTATGGTGTGGATGCAAAGGAAAACTTGGATAGTTTTGCTACTCCATCGGACCTTGGCCCTAACTTGAGGTTCCTTCTTCAAAAATTGGGAACTCATGAGCCAAGAGACACAAAGAGTGCAACCATGCCGAGCCAAGAAACTCAAGCCCCATCTTCTCATGACTCGGCCAAGAATCAAGAAGTGGTCCAAGAAGATAGTCAAGATCAAGCCAATGCTCAAGTGGAACATGAGTTGAATGAAGAAGAAAGTGAGATGCCGGCCCTTGTTCAAGAAGTGGAACCAACACAAGAACCGGTCGAACCGGTGCTTAGGAGAAGAAATAAAACCAAGAAAGATCCCTCTCAATGGAAAGAGAGTCGCGTATACTACAACTATGAAGTCGTTGCTCATCCTGTGAGGAAGCAATGGAAGATGATAATTGGGCTAAAGCCGTAGATGATGAAGTGGGGGCAATGGTCAAGAATCACACTTGGGCTGAGGCGGATCTTCCATTTGGAAAGAAAGTCGTGAGTTCTAAATGGGTGTTCACCATCAAGTATCTAAGTAATGGTGATCTTGAGAGGTATAAAGCTCAGTTAGTTGCTAGGGGGTTTACACAAACCTATGGAGATGACTATACAGATACATTTGCACCGGTTGCTAAGCTTCATACGGTTAGAGTTGTGTTCTCTTTGGCAGTTAACTTAGATTGGTAGCTTCAGCAAATGGACATTAAGAATACTTTTCTTCAAGGGGATTTAGAAGAAGAAGTATATATGACGCCTCCTCTCGGTCTTGAAACATCCATAGCTCAGGGAAAAGTCTTGAGGTTAAGAAAAGCCATATATGGTATCAAGCAATCTCCTCGAGCTTGGTATAAAAAGTTGAGTAATACCCTAAAGGAATGAGGATTCAAGAAGTGTGAATTGGATCATACCCTCTTCACATTACAAAGTCAAAAGGGAATGGTAGTAGTGTTGATATATGTGGATGATATTGTGATTACCGGTGATGATAAAGAAGGAATTCAAGAAACTAAGGACTTTCTCAAGACGGTCTTTGAAATTAAAGATCTGGGAGAATTGAAGTATTTTCTTGGGATTGAAGTTTGTAGGTTCAAGAATGGCTTAGACATTAGTCAAAGGAAGTATACATTGGACTTGTTAAAGGAAACCGGTAAACTTGCGTGTAAACCGGCTAAGACCCCATTGGAGGAAGGTTACAAGATCGATAGAAAGGGGGAGAAAGAAGATGAGTTATATGAGGATCCCTCAAGGTATAGGAGACTTGTTGGGAAATTGATCTATTTAACGCTTACAAGACCGGATATTTGTTACGCGGTCAACCAAGTAAGTCAACATATGAAAGAACCAAAGATATATCATTGGAAAATGGTTGAAAGGATCCTTAGATATCTTAAGGATAGTCCGAGACAAGAAGAACTCCGATGTTGTTGGGTATTGGGATGCGGATTGGGCCGGAGATAGAAGTGATAGAAGATCAACAACTGGCTATTGCACATTCATCGGAGGGAATTTGGTGACTTGGAGAACGAAGAAACAAAAGGAGGTCTCATGTTCTAGTGCGGAAGCCGAGTATAGGGCAATGAGAAAGTTAACTAATGAGCTCACTTGGCTAAGAGGCATTCTTGCACATTTGGGAATCGAAGCTACAAAACCGATGATAATGCATTGTGATAATCAAGCCACAATTCATATAGCTAGGAATTTGGTGTTTCATGAGAGGACTAAGCACATAGAGATCGATTGTCACAAGGTTCGAGAAAAGATTGAGCAAGGATCAACTAGAGGATATCTTCACCAAGGCCGCAAGTCTCAAGATTTGCAATCATCTTTATGGCAAACTTGAACTTGTGGATTTGACTCATCCATGAGAAGACCCCTAACTTACAATCATCACACTCTTTTTCCCTTAGCAAGGTTTTGTCCCACGTGGTTTTCCTTGTTAAGGTTTTTAATGAGGTGATGGTTGTGAGTTCCAAGTTAAGCATAATCCTTATGTTTAACTTGAGGGGGAGTGTTAACCTTTAGTACCATGAATATGTGCTAAGGGAAGTAAAAGAATAAAGGTGTCGAGCGACACCATGGAACGGTGACGATCGACACTCTCGTCCCGCGGTACGGACGGTCGTGCGGTACAGACCCGGTACGCGGGTAAGGTAAAACATCAACGTTCCAGCATCTCCCACGTGTGGCTTCAACGTCTCTTAACGCGGCCTCGCATTAGCTGGATAAGATAAGGAAAGGACGTACCAAGATAAAGCAAAGCCGCTTTATGACGACACCTTATCCATTTGTACCATCACGGCCAACGGTGATATTGACCTTATCTTTTGTATCTTTTCTATTAATAGGTTGTTCTAGGTATTGTAATTATTATCTTGAATAATAAAAACTCAAGTTCATACTTTTATTCTCCATGGTTACATAATCTTCACTAATCTTTCTTAATCTCTCTTAATCTCTACTAAACTATCTATTTCCGCATTAATTCTTACATGCACTTCTAAAAACGTGATTTATCTTCAAGTTGAGTCTCGAAACAATAAATGCATGATTTGAAGTGATATATAAGCCTCATTTAAAACATCCTTTGGAAACCCCATTTGGACAAAACGAAACAGAGGGAAGAAAAGTGCAAATGCATCACTTGTCCATTTATTGAGGTTCTTGAGCTTGTATCAAAACCATAATGGTTTGATTAGCTTTCTCTTGATGATATTGCATTAGATTAAGTAACACTTCTGCAACTAGCTTAAGTGCCTTAGTTCTGGACCGAGTCATTGGACCTCTCAAAGTCTCCTCTTCTACTAGCTCAACTTCAAGGTCTGGTTTCAGCTCATCCTTTGCTACAAGTTCCTCTTCCTTAGAGCCATCCATGATCATATCATCCTCTCCCTCTTGAAACGGATTTGACTTCAAATCTAGTTCATCTGCAATAAATGGAACAAGATCAGAAATATTGAAATTGTTACTAACATTGTAGTTACCTTGAAGATTAATTTGATATGCATTATTGTTGATTCTTCTTGTTATCTCAAAAGGACCATCAATCCTTGGCATGAGTTTGGAATTTCTCTCTTCAGGGAACTTTTTCTTCCTTAGATGTACCTAAACAGATCACCAACTTCAAAGATCATCTCACGTCTCCCTTTGTTAGCTTGCTTAGCATAAAGCTTTATCTATTCTTCAATGTTTTTTCTAGCATTCTCATGAATCTGAACCAAGTCTTCCTTTTGTTTTCCATCTAAGTTGGTTCTTTCACTCAAAGGCAAATGCATTAAATCCAAATGAGAGTTGGAATAAACCTATAAACAATTTGAAAAGGATAATACTTAGAAGTAGAATGCACAAATAAAGTTACTGGGGCAAACATCAACTATGTGTAATGTGAACATTTTCCTTAAAGAAAACATTAGCTATGTGTAATGCATCATCAGTTTTGTTACATGCAATGAAATGAGCCATTTTTGACAACCTATCAACCACAACAAAAATAGAATCTCTACCATTCTTAGTTCTTGGCAGTCCCAACACAAAATCCATAGAAATATCATTCAAAGGATGAGTAGGAATGAGTAAAGGAGTGTATAAATCATGGGGTTGGACTTTGAATTTAGCTTGCTTACAAGTCATGCATCTACCACAGATTATCTCCACATCATGCTTCATGTGAGGCCAATGGAAATGCTCTTTCATGATCTCTAAGGTTTTTGCAATGCCAAAATGACCCATCAAGCCAGCTCTATAAACTTCCCTAACAAACAAGTCTCTCAAAGAACAACCAGGAACACAAAGACGGTTCTCATAGAAGAGAAACCCATCTTGTCTAAAATAATGGCTAGAAGCATATTTTTCACAATCTCTATAAGTATCTTGAAAGTCAGGATCAGTTGCATATAATTCCATAATGTGTTCAAATTCTATAATGTGTTCAAATCCCATAAGCTTAACTTCAAGAGTAGAGAGAAAAGTGTACCTCCTTGATAATGCATCAACAACTACATTATCCTTACCTTATTTGTACTTGATGACATAGAGAAAAGTGTCTATGAATTCAACCCACCTTGCATGCCTTTTTGTTGAGCTTTTTGTGCCCCTTTAAATGCTTGAGAGACTCGTGATTAGTATGAATCACAAACTCTTTAGGCCACAAGTAGTGCTGCCATGTTTGCAAAGCTCAAATCAAGGCATAGAGTTTCTTGTCATACGTGGGGTAGTTGAGAGTAGCTCCCCCTAATTTCTCACTGAAATAGGCAATGTGTAGCTCCAATACCTACACCAGAAGCATCACATTTAATCCAAAAAGTCTTTGAAAAGTTAGGCAAAATCAAAATAGGAGCATGAATAAGCTTATCTTTTAGGCTTTGGAAAGTCTCTTCTTGTGCTTGACCCCATTTAAATCCAACATCCTTTTTGATATGCTCTTCTAAGTTCTCACTATAGATGAGAATGTCATCAAAATAGACAACCACAAAAATTCTAATGTATGCTCTAAGAACATGATTCATTAAACACATGAATGTACTAGGTGCATTAGTGAGTCCAAATGACATAACATGCCACTCATATAAACCATGCTTAGTTTTAAATGCAATTTTCCACTCATCTCCTTCTTTCATCCTAATGTGATGATAGCCACTTTTAAGATAACCCTTAGAGAATATGTTAGAGCCATGTAATTAATCTAACATATCATCTAATCTAGGAATGGACTGTCAATATTTCACCGTGATATTATTGATGGCACGATAGTCCACACATATATGCCAATTTTCATCCTTCTTAGGCACGAGAAGAACCAAAAAAGCACAAAGACACATGCTTTCACGAATATGGCCTTTCTCCATGAGTTCTCCAATATGTTTTTGTAGCTCTTTGGTCTCCACGGGGTTAGTTTGATAAGTTGGTTTGTTGGGAAGAGACGAGCCAGGGACGAAGTCAATTTGGTTCTCAATGCCTCATATAGGTGGTAAACCCTTAAGAGCATCCTCAGGAAACACATCACTAAAATCTTGCAAAAGCTTAGTCATCTCACTAGGTAGCACCGGTGTAAGGTTAGTAACATTAAGCAAATTCTCTTTAAATATAAATAAAAGCAAATGTTATTTAGAGTAGAGAGCTTGCTTAACCTCACTGGCTTTGGCAAAGAAAGTGGTTGCTTTAAAACCTCTAGGAGTTGATTTCTGATCTTCATAGACCTCTTGAGGTGTCATAGGAACCAAAGTGATTTTCTTGCCTTTGAATTCAAAAGAATGTCTATTTGAGAACTCTTCATGAAGAACTCTTCGATCTGATTGCCATGGCCTTCCCAAAAGTATATGACTAGCCTATATAGGTAGGACATCACAAAGGATTTCATCATCATACTTAACTGTAGAGATGACACCATAACCTGATTATGAACTCTCAATTCCCAAATATCATTCAGCCAATGCAGCTTGTATGGGGTTGGATGTTTTGTTGTTTCAAGCCCAAGTTTCTTGACCATAACCTCACTAGCCACATTGGTGCAGCTGCCTCCATCAATTATAAGACTACACAGCTGCCTCCAACAATTATAAGACTACACATCTTGTCTTGAACATAACAGCGAGTATGGAACAGATTCTCCTTTTGTCTTGGTTCTTGTGATTTCATTTTCATACTCAAAGTTCTTCTAGCCACCAATGGATCTCCTTTAACTGGCAGTGCTTCATGATCATCATCAGTTTCTTCATGTTGTTCTTCTTCGGATTCAATATCACCATTAGCTCAAATGACCATGATTCTCTGGTTTAAGCACTCACTGGCATAATGACCTCTTCCATGGTATTTGAAACAACTAACATCACTGGATCTGCCCATAACCACCTCTCCCTTTCCTTTAAGATCAACCAAGGGTGTAGTGTCAGCTTTTGGAGCCACAATCTGCTTGTTATCCTTAAAGAAGTTGCCTTTTTCTTCACATAAATGATTTGGTCTAGTGAAAGATGGTCTCATGGTCTGATTAGATCTTGAAGAACTCTTCCTTTTCAGTTGTTGCTCAAACATTTTAGCATTGTGTAGCATTTCCTCTAGTTCCATGTAATGTTGAGTTTCTAACCGATATTTTATATCAGGGTTCAAACCACTAAGAAATCGAGCCATTGTTGCTTTTTTATCCTCCTTTATATTAGCCTGAAGCATGAGTATCTCCATTTCCTCTTAGTAATCCTCCACTGAACAGCTACCTTGGACAAGTCTCCTTAGTTATCTTGAGTGGAACGGCTGGGAACATACCGTTTCCTCATAAGGCTCCTTATTTCGCTCTAAGTATCAATCGGATATTTGTGGTTACGCCTTCTAGAAGTAACAACTTGATTCCACCAACTAAGAGCGTAATCATAAAGTTTAGTAGTAGCCACATTCACTCTATTGTCTTCGGTGTAATGCTCTACATTGAAAACCAACTCAATCTTCTTCTCCCACTCAAGATAAGCATCTGGATCATTTTTCCCATGGAAAGATGGAATTTTAATCTTAAGACCGCCTAGATTATCACGAGCACTTTCTCTGCCTTCTCTCCTAAGTCTATTCCTCCTTGAACAACTCCGAGAGGAACCACTTCGATGTTTATAGTATTGATACGTATCACCACCACTAGCCCGGTTGTTACGTTTTTGCTCTCAATTAGTGTTTATGCTGGTTCTAGCTTCAGATTGTTCTTTACTAATTCTGGTATGATGTTGTTCATGACCCGATGGAGTATCTTCACACTCAAATCTTGCTTTGTAAAGTTTTTCAATGTGGGCAGTAAGAGCCTCAGTGATAAGTTGCGACCCAAAGCGGTTTCTTCTTCTTCTTCACTTCCCATAGTACCACAAATCACAAAGTTCTAACAAGTAAAATGTTCCAGAAAAGGAGAAAAATGTTTTAAGTAAAGATCAAATTGTTGAACTAGGGATGATGTGGTTCTAATCAGTATTGAACCAAGGAGGATTTGGTTCAGATTAGTGAACCAAATATTAAGTTAATGTTGGGGATCTGATCAAGAAGAAGTATTAAAATAATAAGAAGCTCTATGTCTCCATAATATGACCGTTGTAAGCTACAATTAGGCTGTCTCTATCACTGTTCAAAGTACAACCACTTGTGTGTTTGACTTTTATCTATGTTTAACTTATATAAATATGTTGTAATGGTTCCGAAAATAATTAAGGAGAAAAAGTTTCTCTCTTCCCAATCTCTGAATCCCTAATCTCTCTCTCTCTAAAATCTAGGTTTCTCTAAACTAAATCTCTACACAAAATCTCAACATTCTCTCTTAATTCCGCATAATCTAACATGGTATCAGAGCACTAAGCTTCAAATTTTCTTATTTCTCAGTTTATACTCACTATCTCTTCACTTCCATCCTAATTCTTCATCCTTTCAATATTCTGTTCTTCAAAAAAATTCTAGAAATTTCTCTTTTTCAGTGGTTAATAGAAATTATGACCATGGAAAGCTCAAGACCAGTTCTTGTACCAGTTACTCTTAAGGGGGTAAACTATTTGTTGTGGTCTAGAACGATCAAAACAACCTTGTGTAGCCATGGGCTTTGGGAGCATGTCGTGCAGAGTGAAGCACCAAAGGAGACGGTTGAGAAGGATGGTAAGAAGACGGTGGTTGCTGGTGACAGTAACAAATGGTTCCAAGAGGACCAAATGGTGCTATCTGACATGATCCTGGAGAGGATGTTAGCCCAAGGAGTCACTTAGTTGGTTGATTCGGATCAGAACACAAGGGTTCCTTTGAATGATGCAGCGGATGAATGAATTCAGAATTGAAATAGAAAGAATGCAGCGGATTGAATGTGGTACCATTCTCCCTTAAGGCTTTGATGAGAGCGTCCAAGTCAGCTTTCTTCAGAACTCACCAGAAGCAACCATAGCCACCCCTTCTTGTGTTGAGGAGCTGGCTTGCTTCTGTTCTTCTATTGGTTCATGGGAAAGCTTAGCCTTCTGATCTTTGAACTTGTTTGGCTTTAGGTGTGGGTGAGGAGCCAGCACTTGTCCTTGGTGTGACCCTTCTTCTTACAATGATCGCATATCCACACCTTTCTCTCATCAGGCTTGTAGAATCCTTTGTTGGCAGTGATAAGTTCCCTTTTTCCTCCAAAGAGTCCATGAGAGCCTTGTTCCTTTTGAATCTGAGCACACACCTCATCAAGGCTTGGAAGTTGGTTTGCCCTCAGCATGTGCTTAATCAGGTCTGTGTAGGTTGGATTTAAGGTCATAAGGAGACCAAAGACCTTATCCTGCTCACGCCTCTCACTAATAACAGCTGGATCAACTGAACTTGGTCTTAGCATTTCAAGTTCAGCCCAAAGGGACCTGAATTTCCCAAAATGTTGAGAGAACTCCATGTCTTCTTGGCTGAGATCATTGATAGCCTTCTTGACTTCAAATACTATGCTCAAGTTTGAGGTATTTCCAAATACCTTATGGAGAGTCTCCCACAACTCCTTGGCTGAATCATAGTAAGAGTACGCTTCATGGAGAGACGCTTCAAGAGAGTTTTGGATGATAGATAGTGATATGATAATGGACCAGCAGTTTGAACCTGAACTAGAAGCTAAGGAGCAGCTTGAATCCGAGGATGTGCAAGGAGCTTTGGAGTTGCCAATTGGACCCATCACACGGTCTAAAGCTAAGAAGTTAAAGCAAGCCATTAGCACATTGTTAAGTCAGGCTGAAAGCAAACTTGGTATTTTAGCTAATCCAAATACTCTGGTTGTGATTCAAGCTAATTAAGGGTTATCAATGGGAGGTGTGTGACTTGTGCTCTTTTTCCCTTGTTCTTGTTTTTCCCATTGGGTTTTTTAGACAAGGTTTTTAATGAGGCTTGTTCACACACTATTTAATCTGGCCCCATTGATAACAAGCTTAATAAGGCCCATTTTTGGGTGTTCTCTTTTAAATTCGAATTCTGAGTCAAATAATGAGTTAATGAGTTGAATTATGTTTTTATAGGTGCTCTGCATATAGAGTATTTATTATGAACGTTTTTCAACTCTCCTCTTTTCTCTATATGTCTTCTGAGTTTGTCATTCAATAAAATTATCAAACTTTTTATCAAAAACCCCTTACAATCTGTTTGATCTTGTTGGAGTAAAATCCAATATATTGTTCTTACTTTAGTGCGTTTATCCAAAGCCGGAGCAGGCTGGATAAATCAAGTGTTTCTCCATCACACAAAGTTTATGAGAGGAAATTTGATTTAGCTTTATCTATTCATAACAGAAGTTTTTGATAAAAAAAATAGATAAATTTCAGAAATGAGAATAGAAGAGTTTAAATAGAAGAAAAGAAAGGAAGAAGAAGGGGCAAGTTTTGGAACAAGGTCCAAGGCTGTCTCGAAAATGACAGAAAATTAAAACTGTATTTGAAACTAAAAAATCAGACCCTTGCACTTCTAATAAACCTCATTAAAAACCTTCTCATTAAAAACCTCCTTCTATATTCAAGTTGAGTCTCGAATCAATAAATGCATGATTTGAAGTGATATATAAACATAATTAAAAACCTCCTTTGGAAACCCCATTGGGACTGACACGATCCTAGAGAAGATGTCAGCGCAAGGAGTCACTTCGTTGGTTGATTAGATTAGATCACAAGAGATCCTTTGATTGATGCAACAGATTGAAGATGAATGGATTGAAATAGAAATTGATGCAGCGGAATTGAACAGGATGGATGTAGCGGATGATTGAATCTTCGATGATAAACACTTGATTAGGATAGATGGATTGAGAGAAACTTTCAAGAGTTGCGGATGTCTCTTGAACTTTCAGCTTATTCTCGATTTGGATAAACACACCAAAGTAAGAACAAGTTGTATGGATATTACACACCATACAGATCAAACAAGTTGAAAAAGGTTAAGAAAAAAATGTTTGATAAGTTTCAGAAATGAGAATACAACAGAATATAAAGAGAAGAGAAGAAGAGGAAGAGATAAGTCTTGGAACAAGCTCCAAAGACTGTCTAGAAAATGAAAACATAACTAAAGACATAATTAGAAAAGATAAAACTAAAACAACCTTCAAACTTCTGATTTTCGTCACTTTATTTGGGCTAGAAATTAGGCACTTGATTTGGGCTTCTTTTGGACTTCAAATAGGCATAAAATGGGTTGGACTTGATGGCTAACACCTTAGAAATCTTTTTGAAGATTCTTGCTCAGTTTGGATCATCAAATGAGTTATTTGGATGTGAATCATTTGCCTGATTAAAAACATTTCTTTGGAAAACCCATTGGGATAACCAAAGATAAATGGAAAAGAGTACAAATGAGACACATACCCATTTGTTGATCATGTATCAAAACCAATGAGGTTAAGATAACTTCTTTTCCATCAATTCTCTTAGTAACAAGCGGCTTCTTAGCTCCATTTTCCTCAGCTATCAGCTGCTCCTTAGCTCCATTATCCTCTGCTACAAGCTGCTCCTCGGGTTCAAGTTCTTTTTCATGTTTCAAGTCTTTTGTGCTTGACATTATCATATCAGGGGCAAAACAAAAGAGAGGGGAAAAAAGTGCAAATGCATCACTTATTGAGGTTCTTGAGCTTGTATCAAAACCAGAATATTTTGATTAGCCTTATCTTCATGATGTTGCATTTGATTAAGTAACACTCCTACAGTTTGCTTAAGTCCCTTAGTTCAGGATGGAGTCATTGGACCTCTCAAAGTCTCCTATGCTACAAACTCAGCTTCAAGCTCCGGTTCCAACTCCTCCTCTGCTACAAGCTCCTTCTTCTTATAGCCATCCATGATCATATCAGGTGACAAGGCTAGTCAATGGGAAAAGAGTGTGATTACCTCCATGATCACTTCTTGGGATGAGTGTAAACGCTTCTTAGCAAAATTATTCTCGAATTAATGAACCGCAAAGATTAGGAATGACATCTCTACTTTCAAGCAAGGACCCAATGAGACATTGTATGAAGCTTGGGAGAGATTGAAAGGTTATTAGAGATCTTGTCCTCATCATGGAACTCCTAACGAAGCTACACTAGGAATCTTCCATAGAGGGATTGAGGAGAAGTATCACATTGCTCTAGACATGGCTAGTCAATGAGATTTTGGAAGTCTCACTATCGAGAGTTTGATAAGTCTACCAAGGACCCAATGATTAAGAAATAAGCGAAAAACTTGAAAAGCTCATCTTAGCTACTAAGAAACAAGTGCATTATGTTGGAGATTTCGAGATGAACCAAGAGGATTGTTAGGAAGTTTACTATGTGCAATGTCAAGGGTATTACACCAAAGGATTCAACCTCAACTATATGTCTTATCCTAACTTATCCTATAAAAGCACTAATGTGGAAAACCCCCAAGACCAAGGTTTTGTCACTCAACAACAATGACAAGTCTTTGTCCCCAAGACTCGAGGGTACTACATTAAGCAAGTCTTCTATCCTTCTCAAGCCCCAACAAATGTTCAATGATAAGCTAGTTCATCAACCCCTCCCCCTCCTCCATATCAAGATCTCAAGGCATTGGTTCAATGTGTCCTTGGGAACTCTACCAGGTAAACCTAAATCTAACACTACAAGAAAACAGTCCATAAGTGACTGCGGTTTGTGACTGCAAAATCAGTCACTAATATTTGCGACTAACTTGAGACTACTTTGTCACTGATTTGCGATGTCATAAATATCAGTCGCAAAGTAGTCGGAAATTTGTGACAGAGATACCTGGTCTTAGGGATGTCGCAAATTTGTGACTACTTTGCGACACTTTTGCGAAGGTTTTGGTCTAGTCACATATCAGTCACTAATTAGCGACTCGGTAGGGACGAAAATTGTTGTCACAAATTTGTGACACATTTATTACGAACTAAGGAGTCAGAGATTGGCGACGCCATGGATTTGCGACTGATTTGTGACTGTATAGCGTTTGGGGTTTCGATTTCCAATACCTTATCGAGACGTCACAAATTCGTCACAACTTACCTACTACTTTACCACATATTTGCGACTGATTTGTGACTCTATAGGATTTTCTTTTGTGACTGAATTGTGACATTATAGGGTTAAGGGTAATGATTTCGAAACCCTTAAAATGTGTCACAAAATAGTCACTAATTTACCACTGTATTGTGACTCAAATGTGACACTAAAGGGTTTAGGGTAATGATTCCAAAACCCTTAAAATATGTCACAAAATAGTCACTATTTTACGACTGATTTGCCACGGCTTTCTGATGCCGTTTTACATTTGTGACCGATTTGTGACGTTTTTGCTACTACATAACATTTTTAAACTTTAAAAAATGGTACTAGACAAGCTATATATGATTCATGTTTGTATATAGATGGTTCTAAACTCAATGGCAAACCAAAAATATGTGTTAGTAGCGAAAAAAATGAAATTAAAGTTTGAAGCTATCATTACATTTATATGTGTTACTATATAACTTTCATCTCCTAGTTGTGAAATTTGATGTTTTATGTAAATTACCTTTGTTAAACCTAATCTACTGGATATATCCATAAATTTAGGGTATAGGGTCTAGGGGAAAGTAAGAGGACCATAAGTTGGGGTTAAATTCTTTAGGGTTTAGAGATTTTGTTTGTGACTACCATCAAAATGTCACAAATTAGTCATAATTTAGCCACTGACTTGCGACGGATTAGCGACGCCTAGACGAAATAACTTAAACAAAATCAGTAAATACTTTAGTGATCACTAGGATCGATGACATGGCAATTGTTGAGAGTTAATCTTGGCCGTTCAAATCTGAGAGAGCTAATCTTGTCCGTTTACCACATCCAATCTCTCAAATCTCTACTTTTTGTTTCTCAGCCGACAAAGGAACAAAAAGAAAGCAAAACATCATCTTTCACCTTCTCTCTGCAACAAATCTATTAGGGTTTTTAAGAAATGAGAAGGATTTGATTTGATTTTCATTTTTATCTCTTTCAATCTCTTCGTCTCCGAGAAGAGACGATTCGGAATCGCCCGAACCGGTAGAGAAGGGAAAGGAATCATGAAGCTTGTTCGCATCTCTCAGCCTCTCGCTAGCTTCTCTGGCAAAACAGAGCTCTCTCGTGCCACCACCGTGAAGAAAGTCTGGGAATACGTGAAGCTTCACAATCTCCAGGTTAGGGTTTTTAACTCTACTCGATTTTCGTTGCTATCTCTGTTTGTTCTATTGATTTTGGCGGATTTCTAGGTCTCCGTGAGATGTGAGCATTGTGTATTCACAATCAGAATTGCTACAGAAAGAAGTTTTTCTTGTGGAGATGATTGATTCAATCTCTAAGTCTAAAGAATCCATGTCGCATCTCAAAGCTGTGTATTTCATTCGTCCAACTTCGGAGAATATTCAGAAACTTCGTTCTCAACTTGGGAATCCTAGATTTGGAGAATACCATTTATGTAATGTTCTTCTCATCTTCTTAAGAAATTTGAGTTTTATCATCATTGTTCACGGAATAATTTATACATGATTTGATATTTTTTGTTTTCAGTTTTCTCAAATCTGTTAAAGGATACTCAAATTCATAATTTGGCCGATTCCGATGAGCAAGAGGTTGTACAGCAAGTTTGGGTGATTTTTAGAATTCTGCTTTGGTTTGAATAGGAGATTGATGCTAGAAGAATGTTTCAGTGCATATTATTAGCTGAGTATAAGTTTATATGTTGAATATGAGACTGTTGCTAGAAGAATGTTTCATAGAAGTTGCTTGGTTTGTGATGGAAACGGCTATAAAATCATTTGATTGTTGTGTTGGTGAAATCTACCTAAAGGCTTTGAAACTTTTTGAGTCTTGGATTTGTCTATTATCATAGAGCATGAGTTCTTATAAATGGTTGAACAATGTATTGGTTTTGAATGGTAGCACAATGTTTGTGTACTCATTGAAACTTCACAGAAATTATAAATTAGTCGTTGCTAGATCGAACTTTCTACTGCTTCAATTCGGTGTGATTGTTAGTAGAATTGGTCTTGTTAAATGCAAATACAGAGAAACAATCTTATATTACCATGGAGCTTGAGTTCCTGAGTCTTGATTCTTGAAGTTGTGTATTGCCATGTAGCTTGAGTTCTTATAAATGGTAGAATAATGTATTGGTTTTGAATGGTAGAACAATGTTCGAATTCTGCTATTTGATTCAGTGTGATTTTGTTAGTTGAAATGGTCTTACTTAATGCATACACAGAGAAACAATCATGGCCACATTTGCATTTGCATTTGATGAGCTTCTCAGTGTTTTGATAATTGATGATAGCTTAAAGAGAAATCAATTTCTGGGTTTGGCAATTTTTAACTCGAATCTACTACTTGTTTGGTTGCTAAAAAAGTGATGGACGATCAGAACTCCTCGTGGTCAGTTTGATGTTATCGTTATCGCTCATAATTGTAAGAAACGTATCAGTATGTCTTTTCTTAGCTTCTGATGCGAAATGGTTAACCTCTTTGTTCACCTCTTGTTCAGGTACGTGTGCGAATCGTTTGCTTTCTGCATCAGGCTTGCCTCTAGTTGCTAAACAAATGAAGGTATACAATATCTAACGCAACCGATCTTTCTAACCACTATGACATTTTCTAATACAATTTTACATTTGTTGTAGAAATTGGATTTGAGTTCCATATATGTGCTATTAGCAGCTTTCGATGATCCTCTTCCTACTATAAACTTCGAGGGAGCGTTTGTGAAAGGAGCGGAATCATTATCTTGGATGGGAAACAACTCTGCAAAGCTTGGAAATGACAAAACTCCACATTGTTGGACTTTCTTTAATACTGCAACATACGAAAAACAAAACAAAGTTCCTCAAGTTTGTTTCCTTCCTCTCTTCTAAGATTTTTACAACATGAATGTGAAACAAAAACTGTAGAAACTAATTGGTTCCTTGCTCTTAGGAAAATATCCCAACGGTGACGTCAGAGAAAGTTAAAGGGGTGTGGAAATCGCATTAGGCTTGCCTGAAGGGTCTCTTCCTAAACCGGTTTACACACGTCACGACATTTATAGCGGTTTATGAGTTGACTCCTTTCACTCTTATCACTCTTTTTTTAACACACAATTTATGAGTTGTAGTATTTTGTCTTTTGGTACTTTAAACCTTTTGCAAGCATTTGGAACTTAAAATGCTTGATTATGTATAATATGGTTTTTGTTTCATATTTGATAGCTTCTTCTTTGCATCTGAGCATTCATAACTAAATAACAATCATAATTTAGTAGCTAAATTGACACTAAAATGAGACTGATAAGTGACTAATAAAACAAACATTTCAAAAACAAGCGTCGCAAATCAGAGGCAAATTTACGACTACTTTGTGACTACAGATGAATTAAACCTATTACAAAGGCATCGCTTATCAATCATAAATTAACGACTACAATATTCGTCGCTAACTAACGACTACATGAACCGACACTGATTCGTCACAAAATTACGACTAATATATGGTGTCACAATTCAGTCGCTTATTTGCCACGCCTTCGAGAAGCCTCATATTAGTCACAAATTAGCGACTGAAATAATGTTGTCACACAAGCGTCGCTAATTTTGCGACGGATTTGAAACGCCAGAAATTTGCGACGCATGTTTTGCGACGCCGAGTTGGCGTCACAAAGTAGTCGCAAATGGGTCATTAGTGACGAATTTGTGACGCTTTTGGGAGTGGCAAATGACCTGTTTTCTTGTAGTGTAATCCCAATGGTTTTTGTGGTGCTATATCATTTGAAGATAGTGAAGAAGATGAGCTATACTTGGAAGATTTAGCTCAACTCTTGGAAGGACCATTTGATGATGATTTGGTCAAGAAAGATGAAGAGCCTAAGGTAGATCCACCGACTAAGATCAAGATTGCGTAAATTATCACTCACCCGCCTAGCTTATATGAGCTGCTTACTCTTTCCCAAAGATTGTCTACACTAAGGCTATCAAGAAGATTCTAGGAAGGTATAGAAATGATATGGAAGAAGCCCATGTTGTGCTACCGAAGGATGATGATTGCGGTCAAATAGTGGTCAAGCGAAAGATGATCAAGGACATTTTGGACAACCATGGAAAGGTTATGGAAGTAGTGAAGTATCAAGCTAGAAAAGAAGTTGATCATCCGAGAACTCTAGCGAAGAAAGACTATCCCATAAAGTTTTCACTATTGTGTTCCCTAGGAGATTTGGAATTACATGATGCTTTGTGTGATTCGGGGTCGAGCGTTAGTATGATCTCTCTAGAGATGTACAAGCTCCTAGGTGCTATGGAATTAAAGGAAAACAAGACTACCTTGGTATTTGCGGATTCAACATCTAAACTTCCACTTGGAATTCTCGAGGATTTTACTCTAAAGAATTGAAGTTGCAATATACCAACTAATTTCATGGTTATGGAAATGGATTCTTCTAGAGATATGCCTCTTTTACTTTGCACATCTTTTTGGATCTGGAGGCTCTTCTTGGATCATGGAACTTTTGGGGACTAACTTGTCATCTTTAAAGATGTCTAAAAATGCTCATGGACGCTAGTGATATGTTTGAAGTGAACCAAATGGAAAAATCTCCATTTTAAGCTGCACGGAGAACATGTGAAGTGAAGTGAATTTTGGTTCAGGTCTTGAATGTTCTTGATGGTCTCTTGGTCTCCAAATTTAGCTTTCATGATCAAACTGCAGCTTAAATGAATTACTCTCTAAAGTCACATCCTGAAAAAGTTTGGAAGACTCACTCGGTGGCACCGGTGCAAGGTTAGAAACACAAGACATTTTATCATTAGACACAAATAATTTGGATGACTCAAAATGTTATGTTTCTTTAACCTTACCACCCCTAACAAATAATTTAGATTTATTACCTTCATGCTTACCATTTAACAGAATTTAGTCTAGATATTCCTCATGAGGTGACAAGGGAACCAAGGTAGTCTTTAACTCCAAAATTGTATAATCTGTACCAAGAGAAAGCAAGGTCGTTCTCATTCGTTTATGGGAGTTTAGATAATTACCTCGGGTTTTAATTGATGGTTTAGCATCATTTGGTTTTTCCTTGATTTGAACAGAACTCATGAGTTCTTCTCCTTGGATCAGTTCTGCATTGCTTCTAGTAAAATCTCCAATTCCACTCATAGTTCCTGGTTTGGATTCTCTACGAATGATTTCAGGCGGATGCAAGTCTGGGGGCTTTCCCTTGATTGCTAATATGTTCAGTGCACCTTGAGCTCTTTTCAAATCATCATGCATTTGAAGTTGATCCTTCAATGTACTTCTCATATGCTTCTCCATGGCTCATGTTCCTTTCTTACCAATCATGGGACAAAACAAGTGCATCATAGTTGAAGTAGAAAATTTTAAAGCGTAGTATTTAAATTCAGGACAAACTTTAGCAAATGCACATTCTGTTTTAGTTCTAAATAACTCAATCTTGTTGCTACACAAAGAGACTCTAAAAGCAGGTTGAAACTCATGAAATTCTGCAAAGATAAACAATTTAGCTTATAGAACTTTTCAAGTGTGAGCGTTTTAAAATTTGGAATCATTTTGTCAAAAACAGGATTTGAAACACAAAGTTCTTTCACATCTTCCAAGCCAAAATTAAACTCTGTCCTAGCCAAATCAATTTCCTTATAGTCCTTTCTTGGGTAGTCACAAGGAATTGGCATAAGCTTGGTTGGCTGCTCCAAGTCAATAACCAAAGGCAAACTCTTTTGTGTTTCTTTGAGTGATTCTTCTTCAAAGACATGTGAAACACAAACAATACTACTCGGTTGCTCCGGTTGTAAAGGGGTTAGTTTTTCAATCATAAAATAAGACTGGATAGAGAAAAGAGTACACTTAGCTTCCAAGGATGATTTGAGAAAGGCGAGTTGCTCAACCGCATTGTTCTTAGTTTGCTGATCTGGGTAAGCTTCCAATAAAGAAAAAGGAACTAGAGAGATCTTCTTATCCTTTAACTGGTATGAGTACCGGTGGGTAAGACATCGATAAGTAGCTTGGCGATCATAGTTCCATGGCTTTCCTAAAATAATGTGGCAGGCTTCCATGGGCAAAACAACACAAAGTATTTCATCCACATATTTCCCAATGGACAACGACACCATAATTTGTTGAGTCACTTCTATCTCCCTATTTAACCATCGAAGTAGGGCTGGGCGTTTTATCCGGACCCGATTACCGAACCCGAACCCGACCCGAAAATACCCGATCCGAACCCGATCTTGAATGTGAAAATACCCGATCGAGTTTCAATTTCTTAAAGATAGGGTACCCGTACCCGATCGGGTTATACCCGATACCCGATCGGGTACCAGATCTTTTTTTTTTTTTACATACACATTAGTGGTTAGGACTTAGGGTTGGATGTCATTGATTAATTGGTCAGTATTAATAATAATGTATGACAAACTCAATTCAATTTCTTATTGAAATTGAAAAGTTTTTTTTTTTTTTTTTAATAACCAAGAGTGAATTTTTTAGATTTTAAAAATTTGGAAATGATTTCGGTAAAAACTTAGAACAGTTACCGTTCTTTTAAACTTCATTGTTTTCACATTTTTTTTAAGAATTATAACTTATTCATTCATATGTAGCTTCGATTTCTTGACTTGATTAAGCATTGTTCTTTTATATTTCATATGTTCATTTTTAAGTCTACAAAACTATTTAGGTTTCGACAAAAAAAAAAAAAAAAAAGCTATTTTGGGTATAGTTCGGGTATACCCGAAAATACCCGAATCCGAACCGAACCCGACCCGAATATATGTAATACCCATTAGGGTATCATATCCCAAAACATAGGGTACCCGATACCCGAAATACCCGACCCGAACCCGAACGGGTACCCGAACGCCCAGCCCCTACATCGAAGCTTGTAAAGTTCTGAATGCCTCTTAGTCTCGAAACTAAGCTTCTCCACCATTGTTGAACTTGCCACGTTTATACATATACCTTGATCAATGATATATAAGGCTGCACACTTTATTTTGAATTAAGCACCTTGTGAAGAAGAGACTCTCACTTTGATCATTCTCCTTGCATATTGGTAAAGGTTGATCTATTTATGAGCATGTTGAATTAATTCTCTCTCTTTTGGTTGGTTATCTATGCGGAAGTAAATGATGATTAGTTAGATTAGAGAAGAGAATAGTGTCATGGAAGTGGATTAATCAAGATAAACCGGTCTCATGTCTTGGAAATGATAGATTGAATAGCTTTGCATACCCATTAGCTCATTATACATCCTTAATCTATGATCTCTACCCAAAGATCCATGTTTTATTATATTTGATCATCTTAGCTTATTTTTGTTGACTTTTTGTTGACTTTTCATAATTCCTTATTTATCTTGCATTTCATTTAAGTATTGTCATGGTTTATTGTTCTTGCATTTCATTTTAGTTCTTGTTTTGCTTTAATTGTATTTTGTTAGGTTGTTAGTAATCAAATCTAATACTAGTTCAAGCAACATCCAAGCTTTTGGAGAGTATGTTAAACCCATGATCTGATGCTAATTGATCAGAGAAGCATACAACATTAAACTCAAGTAAAGATGAAGCATACCCATTAGCTCATTATACACCCTTAATCTATGATCTCTACCCAAAGATCCATGTTTTATTATATTTGATCATCTTAGCTTATTTTTGTTGACTTTTTGTTGACTTTTCATAATTCCTTATTTATCTTGCATTTCATTTAAGTATTGTCATGGTTTATTGTTCTTGCATTTCATTTTAGTTTTTGTTTTGCTTTAATTGCATTTTGTTAGGTTGTTAGTAATCAAATCTAATACTAGTTCAAGCAACATCCAAGCTTTTGGAGAGTATGTTAAACCCATGATCTGATGCTAATTGATCAGAGAAGCATACAACATTAAACTCAAGTAAAGATGAAGCATACCCATTAGCTCATTATACACCCTTAATCTATGATCTCTACCCAAAGATCCATGTTTTATTATATTTGATCATCTTAGCTTATTTATGTTGACTTTTTGTTGACTTTTCATAATTCCTTATTTATCTTGCATTTCATTTAAGTATTGTCATGGTTTATTGTTCTTGCATTTCATTTTAGTTCTTGTTTTGCTTTAATTGCATTTTGTTAGGTTGTTAGTAATCAAATCTAATACTAGTTCAAGCAACATCCAAGCTTTTGGAGAGTATGTTAAACCCATGATCTGATGCTAATTGATCAGAGAAGCATACAACATTAAACAAGTAAAGATGAAGAACAATATAGCATCCCTAATTTTATCGACAAAATTTAACAATTCGTGAACTCTTTGAATTTCTTATAACCTAACAAAGGGAATTTGAAACAACAAAGCTTTTTTTTTTTTTAAACTAACAATTATACTGCGGAAACTCATAAATCAAATAATCCAATAAAAATCAATAACCAAATAATCCATAAAAATCATCAACCAGATTCAAAAATGATTTAAACTAGCAACCTAAACAACTACTTCGCTAGACTAAACAACAAAAAATAACATCCCTATCATCCTCTTCCTACACCTCGATTCCGCGATCACATTTTTCCTTTACCTGCAACACATGGAAATAATAGTTGCATAAGTATTTCATAAATACTTAGTGAGCAGGTCATTCCGCCTACCGGCATAACAAGCAGGCTCAGATAATCGATCAACAGCAACCACAACCAAAACCAAATCAACACACAACAAAAATCGTAATCTCATAAACTGAACAACTCGTGTCGAGCGACACCAACAAGGTGTCGATTGACACGACATAAGTGCTCATGTCGAGCGACACCCAAAGGTTGTCGATCAATACGACTACAACACTAGTGTCGCTCGAGACCCTCCTAGTGTCGATCGATGCTCCTCTATGTCGCACCGGGATCGTGTTTATCCTCACGCAACACGATTCCCGGTGAACATGAGTCGCATCTTTGCACAAAAACACAACAATACCACATATGCAACCACAACAATCACCATAAACAATTCCATACGAATCTCATCAAAACAATCACGAAAGTTCACCGAATCATCCTCATAGCCTAGAAACCGCGGTCACAACTCACCTTGGCTTAAAGGAAAGAGAAGGATTACGGATTTGCTACAGGAAATCACTCGAACAGACCCTCTACGACTCGAGAACTCACCGAAAGAAAGGATTCTCAACGAGACAACTATGGAATGAGGAACAAACGAACCAATCACTCCTTTAAAGCTCTCACACGATAAATCTCCTAGAATTCTCAATTCTCTCTCAATCTCTTACGTATTCTCTGCATTTTTCTGCTTTCCAACGCGGCCACTAACTGCTAAGAACTTATATACGAAAGCCCTAAGGTTAATCCTTCAACCCGAGCCAAACCGAGATTAAAAATCTAATTAACCTGATTTCTGCAATCCTAGTGTCGAGCAACACACACGCAGTGTCGAGCGACACCCCATGAATCTTCGTGTCGATCAAAACACAACATGTGTCGCTCGACACGAAACCAAAATCTCAACATTTTTGGTTCGCGGATGTTGCAGAATTACTCAAGCATGGTGTACAAAACAAAGCAAAGAGATGATGAAATCATGATAAATAAACTTGATTTAAATAGTAAAGGTTGAAGGATTCTTCTCTATATCAAGATACAAAGCGAGATCATCCACCGGAAGCTCTTGAAACTCAACTCTATGGAGAAATCCCCAAAGGGACCTGGTGGTTGTTTCTCTCTGCTAAAACTGTTTATAATTTTTGGATCTGGAGGCTCTTCTTGGATCATGGAACTTTTGGGGACTAACTTGTCATCTTTAAAGATGTCTAAAAATGCTCATGGACGCTAGTGATATGTTTGAAGTGAACCAAATGGAAAAATCTCCATTTTAAGCTGCACGGAGAACATGTGAAGTGAAGTGAATTTTGGTTCAGGTATTAAATGTTCTTGATGGTCTCTTGGTCTCCAAATGTAGCTTTCATGATCAAACTGCAGCTTATATGAATTACTCTCTAAAGTCGCATCCTGAAAAATTTTGGAAGACTCACTCGGTGGCACCAGCGCAAGGTTAGAAACACAAGACATTTTATCATTAGACACAAATAATTTGGATGACTCAAAATGTTATCTTTCTTTAACCTTACCACCCCTAACAAATAATTTAGATTTATTACCTTCATGCTTACCATTTAACAGAATTTAGTCTAGATATTCCTCATGAGGTGACAGGGGAACCAAGGTAGTCTTTAACTCCAAAATTGTATAATCTGTACCAAGAGAAAGCAAGGTCGTTCTCATTTGTTTTTGGGTGTTTAGATAATTACCTCGGTTTTAATTGATGGTTTAGCATCATTTGGTTTTTCCTTGATTTGAATAGAACTCATGAGTTCTTCTCCTTGGATCAGTTCTGCATTGCTTCTAGTAAAATCTCCAATTCCACTCATAGTTCCTGGTTTGGATTCTCTACGAATGATTTCAGGCGGATGCAAGTCTGGGGGCTTTCCCTTGATTGCTAATATGTTCAGTGCACCTTGAGCTCTTTTCAAATCATCATGCATTTGAAGTTGATCCTTCAATGTACTTCTCATATGCTTCTCCATGGCTCATGTTCCTTTCTTACCAATCATGGGACAAAACAAGTGCATCATAGTTGAAGTAGAAAATTTTAAAGCGTAGTATTTAAATTCAGGGCAAACTTTAGCAAATGCACATTCTGTTTTAGTTCTAAATAACTCAATCTTGTTGCTACACAAAGAGACTCTAAAAGCAGGTGGAAACTCATGAAATTCTGCAAAGATAAACAATTTAGCTTATAGAACTTTTCAAGTGTGAGTGTTTTAAAAGTTGGAATCATTTTGTCAAAAACAAGATTTGAAACACAAAGTTCTTTCACATCTTCCAAGCCAAAACGTTTTTCATCTTCAGCAGAAATCACCACTAACAAATTAAACTCTGTCCTAGCCAAATCAATTTCCTTATAGTCCTTTCTTGGGTAGTCACAAGGAATTGGCATAAGCTTGGTTGGCTGCTCCAAGTCAATAACCAAAGGCAAACTCTTTTGTGTTTCTTTGAGTGATTCTTCTTCAAAGACATGTGAAACACAAACAATACTACTCGGTTGCTCCGGTTGTAAAGGGGTTAGTTTTTCAATCATAAAATCAGATTGGATAGAGAAAAGAGTACACTTAGCTTCCAAGGACGATTTGAGAAAGGCGAGTTGCTCCACCGCATTGTTCTTAGTTTGCTGATCTGGTTAAGCTTCCAATAAAGAAAAAGGAACTAGAGAGATCTTCTTATCCTTTAACTGGTATGAGTACCGGTGGGTAAGACATCGATAAGTAGCTTGGCGATCATAGTTCCATGGCTTTCCTAAAATAATGTGGCAGACTTCCATGGGCAAAACAACACAAAGTATTTCATCCACATATTTCCCAATGGACAACGACGCCATAATTTGTTGAGTCACTTCTATCTCCCTATTTAACCATCGAAGCTTGTAAAGTTTTGAATGCCTCTTAGTCTCGAAACTAAGCTTCTCCACCATTGTTGAACTTGCCACGTTTATACATATACCTTGATCAATGATATATAAGGCTGCACACTTTATTTTGAATTAAGCACCTTGTGAAGAAGAGACTCTCATTTGATCATTCTCCTTGCATATTGGTAAAGGTTGATCTGTTTATGAGCATGTTGAATTGATTCTCTCTCTTTTGATTGGTTATCTATGCGGAAGTAAATGATGATTAGTTAGATTAGAGAAGAGAATAGTTTCATGGAAGTGGATTAATCAAGATAAACCGGTCTCATGTCTTGGAAATGATAGATTGAATAGCTTTGCATACCCATTAGCTCATTATACACCCTTAATCTATGATCTCTACCCAAAGATCCATGTTTTATTATATTTGATCATCTTAGCTTATTTTTGTTGACTTTTTGTTGACTTTTCATAATTCCTTATTTATCTTGCATTTCATTTAAGTATAGTCATGGCTTATTGTTCTTGCATTTTATTTTAGTTCTTGTTTTGCTTTAATTGTATTTTGTTAGGTTGTTAGTAATCAAATCTAATACTAGTTCAAGAAACATCCAAGCTTTTGGAGAGTATGTTAAACCCATGATCTGATGCTAATTGATCAGAGAAGCATACAACATTAAACTCAAGTAAAAATGAAGAACAATATAGCATCCCTAATTTTATCAACAATTCGTGAACTCTTTGAATTTCCTATAACCTAACAAAGGGAATTTGAAACAACCAAGCTTTTTTTAAAAAAAACTAACAATTATTCTGCGGAAACTCATAAATCAAATAATCCAATAAAAATCAATAACAAAATAATCCATAAAAAATCATCAACCAGATTCAGGAATAATTAAAACTAGCAACCTAAACAACTGCTTCGCTAGACTAAACAACAAAAAATAACATCCCTATCATCCTCTTCCTACACCTCGATTCCGTGATCACATTTTTCCTTTACCTGCAACACATGGAAATAATAGTTGCGTAAGTATTTCATAAATACTTAGTGAGGGGGTTATTCCGCCTACCGGCATAACAAGCAGGCTCAGATAATCGATCAACAGCAACCACAACCAAAACCAAATCAACACACAGCAAAAATAGTAATCTCATAAACTGAACAACTCGTGTCGAGCGACACCAGCAAGGTGTCGATTGACACGACATAAGTGCTCATGTCGAGCGACACCCAAAGGTTGTCGATCATCACGACTACAACACTAGTGTCGCTCGAGACCCTCCTAGTGTCGATCAATGCTCCTCTATGTCGCGCCGGGATCGTGTTTATCCTCACGCAACACGATTCCCGGTGAGCATGAGTCGCATCTTTGCTCAAAAACACAACAATACCACATATGCAACCACAACAATCACCACAAACAATCCCATACGAATCTCATCAAAACAATCATGAAAGTTCACCGAATCATCCTCATGGCCTAGAAACCGCGGTCACAACTCACCTTGGCTCAAAGGAAAGAGAAGGATTACGGATTTGCTACAGGAAATCACTCGAACAGACCGTTTACGACTCGAGAACTCGCCGAACGAAAGGATTCTAAACAAAACAACTATGGAACGAGGAACAGACATACCAATCACTCCTTTAAAGCTCTAACACGATAAATCTCCTAGAATTCTCAATTCTCTCTCAATCTCTTACGTATTCTCTGAGTTTTTCTGCTTTCCAACGCTGCCACTAACTGCTAAGGAACTTATATACGAAAGCCCTAAGGTTAATCCTTCAACCCGAGCCAAACCGAGATTAAAAATCTAATTAACCTGATTTCTGCAATCCTAGTGTCGAGCGACACACACGCAGTGTCGAGCGACACCCCATGAATCTTCGTGTCAATCGAAACAAAACATATGTAGCTCGACACAACATCAAAATCTCGACATTTTTGGTTCGTGGATGTTACAGAATTACTCAAGCATGGTGTACCAAACAAGCAAAGAGATGATGAAATCATTTTAAATAAACTTGATTTAAAGAGTAAATGTTGAAGGATTCTTCTCTACATCAAGATACAAAGCGAGATCATCCACTGGAAGCTCTTGAAACTCAAATCTATGGAGAAATCCCCAAAGGGACCTCTGCTAAAACTGTTTATAATTTTAGCACACTCTTAAACAAGAGGCTAAAAACAAGTATATATAGGTTTAGGGTCTTCTAGGGTTTAGTTTTGGGTAAAAACATCTTTTTGGTCAAGCTGCTCCAGGCACCGGTCCAAGGCCCCGGACAAAATCATGTGTCCTGTACCTCAGCCCATAAGTGATTTTTTGATGTGTGGCACCAGTCCATGGCACTGGACCACGAGTCCATCCGGTGCGAGGCCCATTTTGCGCTTGCTTTACTTCCGAGGCAGTTTAACATATGTTCAGTAATTCTAGTGTATCTTCCTGTTCACAACTCCAAAGGAGATAATTCCAATTCCATTAGAAGTCTGACTAAAATATCTTGAATGTATAAAAGTTTCATAAGATTCAAAATTGAATTGATCTTCCGTCCGTTGATAAACTTCAGGCTCTAAAATTTTGTCCAACTTGGTAAAATGTGATAACTTGAATAAACCTCCTTAAGCTCTTTTTGTTCCTATTTGATGATTTTCCCTATTAAGGCTTTGGAACTACTAATACGAGGAAAACTACCTCTTTTGGTGTAAAAACTTACTAAACTACTTATAAAATGCATTGAAATAGATAATAAAATAGAAAAAATATAGGATATATCATTAGTCTTGCATATAGCTTTGGGAGTTTATTATTTATGTTTTTTCCATAGATTGGAGTGATGTTAATGCTAGATTTAGGAGTAATTAACCAAAATCTAGTTCATTGTCTTTTCATACCCATAAAGTGTTGAAATATCTATGAGAACTCTAATCTTTTTTATTGAATCTTATCCAATGGAAGTTGATGAGTAGGTAGATATATAAACTTTAGTTAGATTAGAGAAGTGAATAGTGTCATGGAAGTGGATTAATCAAGATAAACCGGTCTCATGTCTTGGAAATGATAGATTGAATAACTTTGCATACCCATTAGCTCATTATACACCCTTAATCTATGATCTCTACCCAAATTTCCCTGTTTTATTATATTTGATCATCTTAGCTTATTTTTGTTGCCATTTTGTTTACTTTTCATAATTCCTTATTTATCTTGCATTTCATTTAAGTATTGTCAAGGTTTATTGTTCTTGCATTTCATTTTAGTTCTTGTTTTGCTTTAATTGCATTTTGTTAGGTTGTTAGTAATTAAATCTAATACTAGTTCAAGCAACACCCAAGCTTTTGGAGAGTATGTTAAACCCATGATCTGATGCTAATTGATCTGAAAAGCATACAACATTAAGCTCAAGTAAAGATGAAGAACAATATAGCATCCCTAATTTTATCGACAAAATTTAACAATTCATGAACTCTTTGAATTTCTTATAACCTAACAAAGGGAATTTGAAACAAACAAGCTTTTTTTTTAAACTAACAATTATACTGCGGAAACTCATAAATCAAATAATCCAATAAAAATCAATAACCAAATAATCCATAAAAAATCATCAACCAGATTCAAAAATGATCAAAACTAGCAACCTAAACAACTTCTTTGCAAGACTAAACAACAAAAAATAATATCCCTATCATCCTCTTCCTACACCTCGATTCCGCGATCACATTTTTCCTTTACCCGCAACAAATGGAAATAATAGTTGCGTAAGTATTTCATAAATACTTAGTGAGCAGGTCATTCCGCCTACCGGCATAACAAGCAGGCTCAGATAATCGATAAACAACAACCACAACCAAAACCAAAACCAAATCAACACACAGCAAAAATCGTAATCTCATAAACTGAACAACTCGTGTCGAGCGACACCAGCAAGGTGTCGATTGACACGACATAAGTGCTCATGTCGAGCGACACCCAAAGGTTGTCGATCAACACGACTACAACACTAGTGTCGCTCGAGACCCTCCTAGTGTCGATCGATGCTCCTCTATGTCGCACCGGGATCGTGTTTATCCTCACGCAACACGATTCCCAGTGAACATGAGTCGCATCTTTTCACAAAAACACAACAATACCACATATGCAACCACAACAATCACCACAAACAATCCCATACGAATCTCATCAAAACAATCACGAAAGTTCACCGAATCATCCTCATAGCCTAGAAACCGCGGTCACAACTCACCTTGGCTCAAAGGAAAGAGAAGGATTATGGATTTGCTACAGGAAATCACTCGAACAGACCCTCTACGACTCGAGAACTCGTCGAACGAAAGGATTCTACACGAAACAACTATGGAATGAGGAACACACGAATCAATCACTCCTTTAAAGCCCTAACACAATAAATCTCCTAGAATTTTCAATTCTCTCTTACGTATTCTATGCGTTTTTCTGCTTTCCAACGCGGCCACTAACTGCTAAGAACTTATATACGAAAGCCCTAAGGTGAATCCTTCAACCCGAGCCAAACCGAGAATAAAAATCTAATTAACATTATTTCTGCAAACCTGATGTCGAGCGACACACACGCAGTGTCAAGCGACACACAAGCAGGGTTGAGCGACACCCCACGAATCATCGTGACGATCAAAACACAACATGTGTCGCTCGAGACGACACCAAAATCTTGACAATTTTGGTTTGTGGATGTTACAAAATTACTCAAGCATGGTGTACAAAACAAAGAAAAGAGATGATGAAATCATGATAAATAACCTTGATTTAAAGAGTAAAGGTTGAAAGATTCTTCTCTATATCGAGATACAAAGCGAGATCATCCACCGGAAGCTCTTGAAACTCAAATCTATGGAGAAATCCCCAAAGGGACGTGGTGGCTGTTTCTCTCTGCTAAAACTGTTTATAATTTCAGCACACTCTTAAACAAGAGGCTAAAAACAAATATATATAGGTTTAGGGTCTTCTAGGGTTTAGTTTCGGGTTAAAACGTCTTTTTTGTCGAGCTGCTCCAGGCACTGGTCCAAAGCCCCGGGCAAAATCACGTGTCTTGTACCTCAGCCCATAAGTGATTTTTTTATGTGTGGCACTAGACCACAAGTCCATCCGGTGCGAGGCCCATTTTGCGCTTGCTTTACTTCTGAGGCAGTTTGACATATCTTCACTAATTCTGGTGTATCTTCCTGCTCACAACTCCAAAGGAGATAATTACAATTCCATTAGAAATCTGACTAAAATATCTTGAATGTATTAAAGTTTCATAAGATTCCAAATTGATTTGATCCTCCGTCCGTTGATAAACTTCAGGCTCTTAAATTGTGTCCAACTTGGTAAAATGTGATAACTTGAGGAACCTTTGGCTTGTACTAAGTCTTTGGCTTGTAGAACTTGTTGTAGACTAGAATACACCTCCTTAAGCTCTTTTTGCTCCTTTTTGATGATTTTCCCAGTTAAGGCTATAAAACTACAAATATGAGGAAAACTACCTCTTTTGGTGTAAAAGCTTACTAAACTACTTATAAAATGCATTGAAATAGATAATAAAATAGGAAAAATATAGGATATATCATTAGTCTTGCATATAGCTTTGGGTGTTTATTATTTATGTTTTTTTCCATAGATTGGAGTGATGTTAATGCTAGATTAAGGAGTAATTAACCAAAATCTAGTTCATAGTCTTTTCATGCCCATAAAGTGTTGAAATATCTAGGAGAACTCTAATCTTTTTCATTGAATCTTATCCAATGAATGTTGATGAGTAGGTAGATATATAAACTCTATGACCATGTTGAATTGATTCTCTCTCTTTTGATTGGTTATCTATGCGGAAGTAAATGATGATTAGTTAGATTAGAGAAGTGAATAGTGTCATAGAAGTGGATTAATAAAGATAAACCGGTCTCATGTCTTGGAAATGATAGATTGAATAGCTTTGCATACCCATTAGCTCATTATTCACCCTTAATCTATGATATTTACCCAAAGATCCATGTTTTATTATATTTGATAATCTTAGCTTATTTTTGTTGACTTTTTGTTGGCTTTTCATGATTCATTATTTATCTTGCATTTCATTTAAGTATTGTCATGGTTTATTGTTCTTGCATTTCATTTTAGTTCTTGTTTTGCTTTAATTTCATTTTGTTAGGTTGTTAGTAATCAAATCAAATTTCCATCCTTTGTATTAATCTAGCTTCTTTAGTTTCTTGCATTCCCATTGCACTCATTCCTTGTGGATTCAATCCTTAGATGCTACACCGTAATTGTCATGCACTTGTGGTTAGTTATTGAGGTTTAAAACCAATTAGATCAATTTAGACCCCATCACTCTCTTTCTCTCTTTCTCTCAAATATGGTTTTTGATTCTCCCTAATATTATTTTAGTTATGTTATATATTTGAGTTTTCAATTTTATTTTGGTTACCGATCTGAGTTTTTGGCTTGAGTTTCGTTACACATTTGAGTTTTTGTTATTTTTTTGTCTAAAAATGCTGTTGATGTTTATTTCACCGATTTAAGGTTTTGCTTTTTTTATAATCCTTTTAAACAGTTTAATAAGAGTTATGTATATGACATTAAAAACTAAACAGTTAAAAATAATTTGTATGGTTTGTAAAAGATTTTTAAGATTTTTAAAAAGGTTATAAGGTTTTTGAAAATATTTATAAGATTTATAAGAGTGTTTTTAAAGGTTATAGGACAAATCGATTTTTTAATCTTAAATATGTGTTCTTTAGCTTGAATTGGCTTCAATTTGAAATTTTATTGTTGAAAGGTTTCGTAAGACATGTTTAAAAAATTTATAAACTATTTATAAACCTTCTAAATTGTTTCAAAAAAGTATTATTTTTATTTTAAAGTTTTATAATGTAAATAAAAACCCTAAACCGTAAAACCCTACCCCCAAAAACAATAGCTGAAATGCACAATAATTACCCAAACTCAAAAGTGTACAGTCGTTTGTGTATTTATGTTCTTCTTCTTCTTCTTCTTTTTCTTATTAAAACCATCATATCTAATCTTTGATCCATGTAATTTTTTCTTCTTCTTTCCAAATTCACTAACTCCAATTAAGAGAGAGAGAGAGAGAGAGAGAGAGAGAGAGAGAGAGAGAGAGAGAGAGAGAGAGAGAGAGAGAGAGAGGGAGAGGGAGAGAGAGGGGGAGGGAGAGAGAGGGAGAGGGGGAGAGAGAGAGAGAGAGAGAGAGAGAGAGAGAGAGAGGGAGGGAGAGAGAGGGAGAGAGAGGGAGAGAGAGAGGGAGAGGGATAGAGAGAGAGGGAGAGAGAGGGAGAGAGAGAGGGAGAGGGATAGAGAGAGAGAGAGAGATGTTAAAAAAGAAAGAAGAAAACTTATTTTTTGTAACAAGAATAATCTAGGAATAGGAAAAAAATATAGTGACACGCTTGTAAACAACAAACCAGTGGCATATTTGAAAAGTAGCATGTAGAAAGTGGCATAACTTGAATTTTCTATTTATTACATTGCCCATATAGTTTTAGTATTTTTTGTGTGTACCAAATTTTTAATTGCTAACGCATATATTTTCAAAGATACACGAATAATATTTTTAAAATTTTAAATGTGTCGAGTTATATATTAATTATTAATAAATATATGTTGAAAATTATTTTACATATTTATAGATTGCAATCAAAAATGAAATTTATTTATTTTACTTTTGTTATGTAATATATTTATTAGTGGTAAGTTTATAAATTTATTATTTAAAGTATTAATTTTGAACTAAATATATTTGGTAAGTATATAAATATTCAAATGTCTTTGGCAATTAGATTTAAAGTATCTTTCGAAATCAATGTGTTTGGAAATGAGTAAAATAGAATTAAAATTTTACTCATTTAATATATAGAAGATAAGATAAGATACAAGAACAGACATACACCCACTTGTTAAATTATAAGTCTAACAGAAAACCTAGTACATAAAAAATAGAAAATTTGTGGAAAATTTGTGGCAGTGACACCTAAACAAAATTAGCAAGGAATGGTCCTCTTTTAATATATATTAGATAAGATACAGTCGAGTCGGAATCCAGCAATCCAATACACAAAATCTATCAGATAGTAATTTTTTTTTTGTCATCCAAACATTAATTAGCTAAAACTCTCCCGATTGGTTACCCAAAGTGGAGGTAAGTTGTTTACATAAGAAAAGAAAAGAGCTCGTGACATAGCTGGTAGAACTAGTGAGTTCTGCCTATACATTTGATGTGCGAGGGATCAGTGCTAGGGAGAATAGAGGATTTGGGCACAAAGTTCTTCAAATCTAGTTGCAAGGATAGCCATCACCGGCCAATCATCCCTCGCTTAGGAGAATTTTAGTAGATCAACACAATCTATCTCGAACCTCTGACATGGCACATTGTTCTCTAACATGCTGCTCACAGCCCAGAGTAGCGCTTCTATCTCTTAATGAAGGACTGACCGCACTTTCCTGATCCCCTTCACCCCTAATGAGACTATTTGTGATCCCTAATGACCAAACCACCCAATGCCAAATGTGATATATGTTTCCTTCCAGGAACCATCAACCTTGCGACACACTTCCCCTGTGTGAACCCTCTATTGGAACTTGTGCCACCGAGGGATGAGGCTGTGTTTATGTCTCGTTCCATACCTTACACTCATTAACTACTTGATTGAGTATCTCAGGTGGCTCCATGTCTATCCCTTGAAAAGATTTTTTTGTTTTTAGACTTCCATAAAAATCACGCTATCCATGGGAATAATTTGTGTTCTCCTGTCAAATACCTTCTTTTTGGACACCGCAGAGAAAATCTATATTTGCAAAAACCAATGAATAAGGAAAATTATCGGTGGTCGTATGTATTCCGAGCTATCAAACATTCAAAAATTGCATAATTTACCGATTCATCTTCACCTCCACATCTTTGACATATTGTAGCGTAATCAATGCCTCTTATGACGCAACCGTACGTTACTGCCATAGAGCCAATTAAAAATTTTGCCACAAAAAATGTTGGAGCCTTGCTTAACCGTATAATTCTCTGATTTTGTAAAATGCCAAATCCAATGATTTTCCATATATCTTGGACTAATCTCGAGTCCTCTAATCCTTGTTATATCGTTCGGTTTCATAAATTCTCAGAGTATCGGCATATGCCAATCCTTTGATACGGGGTCAATTAAATGATTAACCATAAGATTTGGGTGTCATATCCTACCTTGTCCCCTCGCATGACGGGGAAAATTGTGTGGAATGCAAGGATGTTTCCATACTACAATTCCATGACCATATCTTAAGCACTTTCGACAGCCTTGGAGAAGTAACTCTTTGTCCGAAAGTAAGCTCCTCCACCCGAATATGGGAACCGAGGCTTTTTAGCCATGAGCGGGTGACAATTTCTAGAATACGTCACTTTCATCACTCTGGCTACCAGCAAATTGGGGATCTTATACATCCTCCATAACTGTTTGGCCAAGAGTGGCGAATTAAACATTCGTAACAATCGAAAACCCACACCTCCCTCCTCTTTGGACAAACAAATTTTGTTCCATGCAACCCAATGTAAGCCAGGATTGGTTTTGTTTGAGCTCTACCAAAAATTTGATATGACATTCGTTAACTTGGAAGTTAACGTTTGTGGTAAATAGAAACATGACATAATATAAGTGGGTAGTGCCAAAGATACCGGAAGATATTAATTCTACAATGATGTAAGACTCGGTTAGGAGCCTTTTGGTAGCCTGAACTGGATGGATTGATGGGATCACAAGGATGGCTTTCACGCTCTCTCTCGTTATGATATGTGGATGGAAATGATAAGACAAGCCTTGGTTAATAGGCCTAAATTGATGCGGGAACAACAAGCTGGCTCTCACGCTCTCTCTTGTTGATCTATTAGATGAGGGATGGATCGATGGCACCACAAAGATGATGTGAGGATCTCTGATACTGCAAACACTTGTTCTTGGTGAATCACACACCCAAGGAACAAGCAAAACTCAGAACTAGGCGGCTGCTAGGTCTAAGAAGAAGAACTGCGTATTTTATTGATAATTAAAAGTAAAAAAAGGTTACAAAGTTGCAGGGGGACTTTATATAGAGTCCATCAGCTAGCCCTAAGGCCAAAATAAGGCAAAAACGACACAGCAATAGGACTGACTAAAAAAATGGAAATCTATTTAAAACAACAAAGGAAACTTAGCAAAAATAAAGCAAAAACGTGCACATTTGATCTCTGGTCTCTTGGGTGTGTTTAAACCATTAGGATAACTCATCTTTACATGCACAAACCATAAATAATGTAAATACCTGGTTTTGGCCAGTCTTACTTCCATACGCGTGAGTTAGGGTCTTGTATGGCTCTGATCGTTGCAACTTCAATTTCTTGATGAAATATTCCTCTTTAAGTCCCTTGAGGTGAGTTTGTAGGAGATCTTCGTGTTCCTTCACTTGGTCTGGCTCCAGTTCTTCTTCGTGCTCCAAAACCTCCATATTAGCTCCATAGCTTGTTTGGAGATTAACTTGCACCTCTGATGTAGTTTCTAGGGGTTTCTTGTTGTAATGAGCTCCTGGACCTGTAAAAACAGTAGACTTACCTTGGTGTTTGGCTGGAAATTCTTCTTTGATGCTGAGACGTGCAAAATCATCTATTTGCTCCAGATCAGGTGCATTCGAGCTCTTTTGTAAGGTATGAAGTTTTTGAGTGTTATTTAGCATGTCTCCAAGTCCCATGGTACTTAGAAGAGTCTCTACAGCCTCGTTGAACCCTTCTCTAAGCCTTCTTGCCCTTGAACGTGTCATTGGTGCTTCTCTAACTTCATGTACGCTTGATTTGTCTTGGTTTGGTTCCATGTGTGGTTCGATGACCTCATCATATAATAATACTTTGTTATTTCGAATAGCACTATAAAAAAATTCCTAAACATAAACATATACCAAAATTACCTATAAAACCTTCATTTAGTTAAGAAGTTTATTTCCTATTTAACTGATGAACAGTGTTTTATTGATTTAAAACACGAGTTATATCTTCTTTTCCCATTCTAAGTATGCATCTGGGTTGTTGGTTCCATGGAAAGGCGGAATGTTCATTTTTAAACCTCCCAAGTTATCCTTAGGTAGTGCTCTCTCTCTTTCACGTCTATGTCTCCTTCAACCATTGTGAGAAGAGGATTGACTGTAGTAACTTCAAGTAGCCTTTTGATTAGTAGAGTTCTTCGAATTTTCCTTAGGATCCTCATGATATGGCTCTGCAGTTGTTTTGAGACCGTGAGCTTCAAAACGTTCATCCATCAATTTAGCCATTTTACTCGTAAGAGTAGCTGTGAGTGCTTCTATCAAAAGTTTATATGATTCACTACTTGTTGCGTCTCCATCTTCAGTTCCCATTGTTCCTGAAATCACAAGGATTTAACAAGTAAAACGTTCTTTGAAGAGAAGATAGACAGTTTTTAAACACATATCTATAAATAAAACAGTTTCTAAAATTCGGATCTAACAGGCAGTTGAAGAGTCGAATTTCTAAACACAATAACTCGAAGAGTTTCTATCCAAAACACAAGATCTAATATAGATTCTTACAGTTCACGTTCTGATCTACAAGTTCAAGTTAATTTCCAGGCAAAACGCATAAGCGAACAACCCTAAATCGATACGTGAAAGTTACGCAAAAACAGAAGGAATTTGAAAGGATAAATACAACCTGACGAAGTTGCTCTGGTACCACTTGACATGATCCTAGAGAGGATGTCAGCCTAAAGAGTCACTTCATTGGTTGATTGGATCAGATCACAAGGGATCCTTTGTTTGATGCAGCGGATAGATAATGAAGGGTTGATTCTGGGTATATGAATGCTTTGAATCGAAACAGAATGGATGCAGCGGATTGATAGATAAGTGATTTTGTGACTGATGATCATATTTGATGGATTGAAAGATACTTTCAAGAGTAATGGAGAAACTCTTGAACTACCCACCCTGCTCCAGCTTTGGATAAATGCACCACAGGAAGAACAAGATATTGGATTTTACTCCAACAAGATCAAACAGATTGTAGAAAGGTTTTTGATAAAAAGTTTAGTAATCTTATTCATGGCAAAATCATAATACATATAGCTAAGGAGAAGACTTGAAAAACTTTCATAATAAAAGCCCTACATGTAGAGCATCTAGATAAACGAATTTTAACTCATTAACTCAACATTTGACTCAGAATTTGAATTTAAAAGAGAACACCCAAAAATGGGCCTTATTAAGCTTGTTATCAATGGAGCCAGAATAAAAGTGTGTGAACAAGCATCATTAAAAATCTTGTCTAGAAAATCCAACGGGAAAAACGAGAACAAGGGAAAAAGAGCACAAGTCACACACCTCCGATTGATAACCCTTAGTCAGCTTGAATCACAACCAGAGTAGCTGGATTAGCTAACATACCAAGCTTGCTTTCAGCCTGACTCAGCAATGTGCTAATGGCTTGCTTTAACTTCTTAGCTTTAGACCTTGTGATGGGTCCAATGGGCATCTCCAAAGCTCCTTGCACATCCTCGGGTTTAAGCTGCTCCTTAGCTCCTAGTTCAGGTTCAAGCTGGTGGTCCATTATCATATCACATGATCATATCAGAATTGGAGCTCAAAACATCAACAATCTCACCAAGATCAAATCGAAGCAGCAAGATACCATCAAAACATGTTGTTTAGGTGATAGAGAACCAATGGAGCAAGAAGAGGATTTTGAAGCTAAGCATGAGAAAAGACTTGAACAATTATTTCAACTTTAAGAGACATCAAGAGGAATTTTTAATCATAGACTTCAAGCTGGATGTGGGAGTCGAAACTCGAACAATTTAAGTTGTCAAGAATTTTGAAAGGATAAGATATTTCTATGTTAAAACTAAAAACGATGGTTGTGAATGATGTAAAGAAAAGCTTTGTTGAGGTTTAACATAACAAGTTGCGGATCCTTTTCTGAAGAAATGTACAAGAGTATATAAAGTAGCCTAAGTCAGCTAAGGCTTTTCCTGAACGATAAAGGAAAGTATTCCTAAATCTTCGGCGATTTCCATATTCTTCTTATTTACTATGTCAGAGTTCATATGGGCTTTATCGCTAAATCTAGAATCTTCTTATGTAAGACCTCGGCCGAGTGAACTTTGGCCCATAGTGAGACTTTCATTCACTATAACATCTCTCAGCTTTGTCCTCCCAAACCTGCAACATCGTTGTTGTGAAGAAGACTTAGAGATTTTTCTGCAAAAGACTTAGGGATTTCCTGCAGGAATTGCATTCTTATCTTCCCGCAAAAATGGCATTCGTATATTTTTGTAGAAATGGCATACGAATCTTTTTGCAAGAATGGCATTCTAAACTTCCTGTAGAAATGACATTCGTATATTCATACACGAATGGCACTTGTATCTTTGTGCAGAACTGACATTCGTATCTTCTTGCAGGAATGACACTCGTATATTTCTGCAAGAATGACATTCGTATTTTTGTACAGGAATGATATTTTTATTTTTTGCAGGAAAGACTTAGGAGTTTTTTTCTGTAGAAAAACTTTAAGGATCTTTCTCTCCGTTTAAAGGCGTAAGAGTCTGTTTTCGTTGTTGGAGAAGATTTAGGAGTCTTCTCCATAGCAGGAGAAGACATATGAAACTTCTCCATAGTAGGAGAAGACGTATGAACCTTTCTCTGAACCTAGAGAAGACGTATGAGTCTCCTCCGTAGCTCAGAAGACTTAGGGGTCTGTTTTTGTATAAAGACCTAGAATTTAACCGTTGATCTTGAGTGGTGAAAACTGACCCCAACAGTTAGCCATCTGCTCGATAGTGTTAGTGATAATGGTGTCGAGCTTTTAAAAGTTGTTTATCAAGGTTAACGGTTTTTTGTTTCATGCTTCAACGCACAGACTTTTAACGTTTATTACGTATGTCTTTATATTGACTTAATGATAGAATTTCTGGTTTGTACCAATATATATATTTTTAGTCCAAACCCAAACGCGTTTGGATTATGTAATCCCGTGATTTTGCGTCTACCCTGATGATGAATTTTTTTTAACATAATGGTTTTCGGGTTAAATTTGAATTATGTCAAATTGATTTGAAGTAATGGTCTTCTAATGAAATCGACTTCTCGGACCCCGAAGTGATGGTGTTCTCTGATTCTTATGGTTTTCTCAAATTGATGGACTTATAATCTTTGGGCTCAAGCTTAGGGTAACATATTTCTCATTGCAAAGCAAGCGCAATTAAACCGAAGGCTTTTGATGTAATGCCGATGGTGATAATAGGAAGACCCAATATCTAGACATCGATGATCCGAAGATCATCGATCGTAAAACCGATGTTAAATTGTCCTGATGCCGATGTGAAATTAAAGCCGGCTCAACTCCATTATAACCCAAAGTGAATTGTCACCGATGCCGACATTGATTCTAATCAACACGGATGCCATTTGCTGAGTGAACCTGAAATCAATGTGCTCGATCTTGAGACCAAAGTTTTGCGAAGTTGTTTTATTGATCTCAACTCGATGTGATTATACTAGAGACCTGATGAAGCCGATGTGAGAAACAAAGATCTCCGATATCAGCTTGGGATTTGACCAGAAGTCTCCGACAAACCCGATGTTGGTAAACATCGAGATGCTTGTTAGTATCAATGAAAATAAAGACTCCGTGGACTAATGTTGAGGCATAATCCAAGATCCATCACAACATTATCATTGTCTTCAAGAAAAGAAAAACAACACGATGAGGCTTCTTCATGAATACTTGATGACATTATGGTTCGAAGGTGTCGAGACTTCCTCGCGGATGTCATAGAGAGAGAGAGAGACCTGAAGTATTCGACTTTAATCCGAAGATGATATGATCCTGGTTAGAGAATCCCTTTTTGCCCCTTGAATACACTTTGTGAGATTGTTGGATCTATGATGATGCAGAATATAAACTGATGACGAGTGATGTTGCTGGATGGATTGATCGTGAATGAAGCGGGACAGATTGGAATGATAGATACTTCAAAGAGTTGTGAGAGACTCTTAGACTATCGAGACTTGATTCTGCTAGGATATACACTCCAAAAGCAGTTTCGAGGGAGAAAGGATAAAGACACCTATCTCAGATCAAACAAATTTCTGAGAGTTTGGATAAAGAAAAGTTGTTTGATAATTGATAAAGATGAAGACCAAGAGTACATATAGAAGGGAGAAGTCTTTGGAAACAAGTAAAGACTTCTCGAACAAGATAAAAAATTAAAACAAGACTTAAACTGAGTTTTTGACAAGAATTTGAAATGATAAACTAATAAAAACGTTTTTGGGTCTTCATGGGCTTATTTTCAGCAATGGGGAAATGTTAAGGTGTGTGCTTGCCTCATAAAAAACCTTGTCTAGAAAACCCAATGAGAAAAACCAGAACAAGGGAAAAAGAGTGCAAGTACACACTCTTCCAAAGCTGAAGCTTAAACAACTTGAATCACAACCAATGTGGTTTGATAAGCTTCTTGTTTAAGGCTGCCCTCCAACTGTTGAAGTAGGATGCCAACAGCTTGGTTAAGTTGCTTAGTCCCGGATCTTGTCATAGGACCGAAAGAAACATGTAACGGATCCTTTGCTTTCGCTGGTACAAGCTGCTCCTTAGCTCCATCCTCCTTATGCTCCATGCTGTCCTCTGCTTCAAGCTGATCCAAAGCTTCTTCTCCAATGCTTTATTTGGCTGGATTATCCATGATCATATCATCCCCTCCCTCTTGAGAAAGATTTGACCTCAAATCTATTTCATCCACAAGGAAAGGCAAGAAATCAGTAACATTAAAGCTATTGCTCACATTATACTTATCTTGCAAGTCCAGCTGGTAGGCATTGTTGTTGATCTTCTTGATGATTTTAAATGGACCATATATCCTTGGCATTAGCTTAGACTTTCTCTCTTTAGGAAAACATTCTTTTCTGAGATGAATCCACACTAGATCTCCCTCTTCAAAGACTAACTCTTTTCTGCCCTTATTAGCATGTTTAGTATACTGCTTTGTCTTTGCCTCATTGTTTTCCCGAGCCTTCTCATGAATCTGCTTATCAAATTCAGGTTTCTTTTGTCCATCCATGCTACTTCTTTCACTCAATGGTAAAGGCATTAGATCCAAAAGAGAAATAGGATTAAAGTCATAAACAATCTAAAATGGTGAAAATTTAGAAGTAGAATGCACTGAATGATTATAAGCAAACTCTACATGAGGTAAACATTCTTCCCAAGTTTTTAAGTTCTTTTTAATCAATGTACGCAATAGAGTAGACAAAGTTATATTCACAACCTCAGTTTGCCCATCAGTTTGGGGATTGCAAGTAGTAGAAAATAACAGTTTAGTACCTAACTTAGACCAAAGTGTTTCCAAAAATAACTAAGAAACTTTGTATCTCTATCAGAAACAATGGTCTTAGGCATGCCATGCAAACGTACAATTTTCCTAAAGAACATATTAGCAATGTGAATAGAATCATTGGTTTTATGACATGGAATAAAATGAGCCATCTTAGAAAATTTGTCCACAGCCACAAAGATAGAATCCTCACATGTCCTAGTCCGAGGCAAACCTACTACAAAATCCATAGACATGTCATTCCAAGGGTGCGAAGGAATAGGAAGAGGATTATACAAACCGTGGGGTTGAGATTTAGATTTGCCTTGTTTACAAGTGGTGCATCTTTCACACACTCTTTCCACATCTCTTTTCATGTTAGGCCAATGGAAATGATCCTGCATCACCTTAAGTGTCTTGGCAACTCCAAAATGTCCCATTAAGCCTCCACCATGTGCTTCCCTTCCAAATAACTCTCTAAAAAAAGAATTAGAAAACATAGTCTATTATCATAAAATAAGACCCTTCATGCCGATAGTATTTCCCATAAGCAATTATCTCACAAATTGAATAAATCTTATCAAAATCAGAATCATTTGCATAGAGAGATTTTAATTGGTCAAAACCAAGCAATTTAGCTTCAAGGGTTGTAAGTAAAACGTACCTTCTTGACAATGCATCAGCCACAACATTGTCCTTACCTTTCTTGTATTTGATGATATAGGGAAAGGTTTCAATGAATTCTACCCACCTACCATGCCTCTTGTTGAGCTTTTGTTGCCCTTTAAGGTGTTTCAAGGACTCATGATCTATGTAGATCACAAACTCCTTAGGCCAAAGATAGTGTTGCCAAGTTTGCAAAGCTCTCACCTAGGCATACAACTCCTTATCATAAATAGGATAGTTTAGTGTAGCTCCTCCAATCTTCTCACTGAAAAAGGTAATTGGCTTTTTATCTTGCATTAGTACAGCCCCAATTCCTACACCTGAAGCGCCATATTCAATTTCAAAAGCTTTAATAAAATCAGGAAGAAATAAAACTGGAGCATGAGTAAGCTTCTCTTTTAGGCATTGGAATGCTTCTTCCTGTGCTTGCCCCAACTTGAATCCTACATCTTTTTTAATAGCCTCAGTGAGTGGGGCTGCCAAGGTGCTAAAATCCTTGACATAGCGTTTGTAGAAACCAGCAAGTCCATGAAAGCTCCTTACTTCACTCACTGATTTTGGACTTGGCCATTCTTTAGTTACCTTTATCTTTTCCTCATCTACTTTGATTCCACCTGCATTCACTACAAAACCTAGAAACACAAGGTTATCCGTACCAAAAGTGCATTTCTTAATATTGGCATAGAGTTTTTCTGTTCTAAGAACCTCTAAAACAAGTTTCAAATGATTAACATGCTCTTCTAGACTCTTGTTGTACATCAGAATGTCATTAAAGTATACTACAACTAATTTACCTATATAAGCTCTATGAACATGATTCATTAGCCTCATGACTGTACTAGGTGCATTTGTTAACCTAAATGGCATAACGAAGCATTCATATAATCACTGTTTAGTTTTAAATGCAGTTTTCCATTCATCACCCTCTTTTATCCAAATTTGATGATAACCACTTTTTAAATAAACATTAGAAAAGATGCTAGAACCATGCAATTCATCAAGCATATCATCTAATCTAGGTATAGGGTGGCAATACTTCACTGTTATGTTGTTAATGGCTTTGCAATCAACACACATTCTCCAGCTTCGATCCTTTTTAGGTACAAGCAAGACTGGTACAACACATGGATGCTCCTGGTATATAATCAATATGATGTTCAATCCCTCTAATAGGTGGTAAACCCTCTGGATTATCCTCTAGAAAAACATCCTTGAAATCTTGTAATAGAAACTCAATTTTACTCGGCAATGCCGGTTCCGGGTTAGTTGTACAAGCAAGAGTTTCTTTAAACACAAAAAGCAGACAAGTTTATAAAAATTACATCCCTTGTGCTTACTCTCTGTGCTCATGAGGTCGGATGGTTTAGTGGTTGTTGCAGCATTCTTTTTCATGCTCAATTGATCATGATACACCTCATGAGGAGCCATTGGTATCACACACACAAGGAATGGCGATTGGTCAAGCCATCATGTGTGACTCTTCTATCTGATTGCCATGGTCTTCCAAGTAGGATATGACTAGCTTCCATGGTGATATGATAATGGACCAGCATCTTGAACCTGAACTTGGAGCTAAGGAGCAGCTTGAACCCGAGGATGTGCAAGGAGCTTTGGAGTTGCCAAAGATCTAAAGCTAAGAAGTTAAAGCAAGCCATTAGGATATTGCTAAGTCAGGCTGAAAGCAACCTTGGTATCTTAGCTAATCCAACTACTCTGGTTGTGATTCAAGCTAACTAAGGGTTATCAATAGGAGGTGTGTGACTTGTGCTCTTTTTCCCTTGTTCTGGTTTTTCCCATTGGGTTTTCTAGACTAGGTTTTTAATGAGGCTTGTTCTGATGAGATCATCGAACAACACATGGAACCAAACCAAGACAAACCAAGCATACCTGAAGTTAGAGAAGCACCAATGACACGTTCAAGGGCAAGAAGGGTTCAAGGAGGCTGTAGAGACTCTTCTAAGTACCATGGGACTTGGAGACATGCTAAATAACACTCAAGAACTTTATACCTTACAAAAGAGATCGAATGCACCCGATCTGGAGCTAATAGATGATTTTGCACGTCTCAGCATCAAAGAAGCATTTCCAGCCAAACACCAAGGTAAGTATATTGATTTTACAGGTCAAGGAGCTCATTACAACAAGAAACCCCCAGAAGCTACATCAGAGGTGCAAGTTAATCTCCAAAAAAGCTATGGAGCCAATACGGAGCTTTTGGAGCATGAAGAAGAACTGGAGGCAGACCAAGTGAAGGAACACGAAGATCTCCTACAAACTGACCTCAAGGGACTTAAAGAGGAAGATTTCATCAAGGAATTGAAGCTGCAACGATCAGAGCCATACAAGACCCTAACTCACGCGTATGGAAGTAAGACTAGCCAAAACCAGGTATTTACATTATTTATGGTTTGTGCAGGTAAAGATGAGTTATCCTAGTGGTTTAAACACACCCAAGAGACCAGAGATCAAGCCCCAGCAAGTGTGCACGTTTTTGCTTTATTTTTACTAAGTTTCCTTTGTTGTTTTAAGTAAATTTCCATTTTTTGAGTCAGTCCTGTTGCTATGTCGTTTTTACCTTATTTTGGCCTTAGGGCTAGCTGATGGACTCTATATAAAGTCCCCTGCAGCTTTGTAACTTTTTTTACCTTTGATTATCAATAAAATATGCAGTTTTTCTTCTTAGACCTAGCAGCCGCCTAGTTCTGAGTTTTGCTTGTTCCTTGTGTGTGTGATTCACCAAGAACAAGTGTTTGTAGATCAGAGATCCTCACATCATCTATGTGGTGCCATTGATCCATCCTCATCCAATAGATCAACAAGAGAGAGCATGATAGCCAGCTTGTTGTTCCCGCATCGATTCAAGCCTCTTAACCAAGGCTTGTCTTATCATTTCCATCCACTCATCAGAACGAGAGAGTGTGAAAGCCAGCGTTTTGATCCCATCAATCCATCCGGTTCAGGCTACCATAAGGCTCTTAACCGACTCTTACATCATTGGTATCAGAGCCAAAGTTTCCTGCCTTTAGTTTTCAATCCTTTCTCTATTTTAAGATTTGATTGCCTTATTGTTTCTGTCTTGTTTAACACTTCTGCTTCATAGTTTTTATTAAGAAAAACCATAAAAAATTGTTTTGTTTGCTTAGTAGTTCCTTTTAATTGTGTTTCAGTTTGCTTGTAAATAAAAATCCTATAAAAAGTTACTTGCCCGTTTGATTCTATTGCTGCATTGGTTTTTGTTTCAGTTTTGCTTTGTTATATTCTGCATAAGTTGTTTAATTGCTTTTGTTTTCTACTTTCTTTCATTCTGAATATTTTGTTTTCATTTGCATCATATTAAAAAAAAAAAAAATCTTAGTTAATTTGGTTTGTTCAGGCAATCTGTGCTTTCTTTTGATTGTTTGAGAAAGTTTGTTTAATCCGTTTAGTGCAGATTTATTTTGTCTCTTTTCTGTGGTATTTTTGACCTGTTTGTTGAGATCTTGCAAGGTAATTCAAGCAGTTGGATAGTATCATGGGAGACCAAAATGAGGATCCACAAGCTGCCCTCATGAGGATGCTAACTGAGCTCAGGGTAGAGATGAAAGGGATTGGAGATAGAGTGGGACATTTGGAGCAACCACAAGTCAGAGTTGAAGAGGAGAATGTCCAAGCAAGGCGAAATATGCGAATAAAGGAAGAGGACCACGATGAGGACGAAGATGATATACCACGTGATCCATTATGGCGACAACACCAAGTTGAGAAGATCCTTTAAGGATGAACCAGGCTAGACGAGTGGAGCATCGTGAGACTTTCCATGAACTAAAGTTAACACCACCTACCTTCAGTGTAAAATCAAATCCCGAAGTCTACTTGGATTGGGAGAGACGTCTAGAGTACATTTTTGAGTGCTATGGCTATGATGAGCGCAAGAAGGTGGCTGTAGCAGCTGCTTAATGCATAGACAATGCGCTTGCATGGTGGGACAGAAACATCGCTGAACGAAGGAGGCAACGTTTTGGACCCATAGTGACATGGAGAGACATGAAGTTTCTCTTACGACTTAGGTATGTGCATGATCATTATCATAGAGACTTACAAAAACGTTTTCGTAAGTTGTCTCAAGGAAACAGATGTGTAGACGAATATTTCAAAGAATTCGAGAAGCTAATGAACTCCCTAGAGCTAGAGGAGTCCGAAGAAGCTTTGATGGCTCAGTTCTTAGAGGGTTTGCAAGATAGGATTGCAAGAAAGGTGGAGAAAGACCAGTATAGTGGTGGTTTACATGAGTTGTTACATTTAGTGTCAAGATAGAACAACAGAACAAGCGCAAGAGGACTCCTTACAACCGCACCAAGCCAGCTCAACCTTGGAACGCAAGCAGTTCTACATCTATAGATAAAGGCAAGGCCGTGGAGATTGATTCTAGATTCAAAGGAAAGAACCACGAAGTGTCCAAATTCACACAACCAGAACAAGGTAAGTTTCCTAATAATAATCAAAGAACTCGTGATATAACCTATTTTGAGTGTCAAGGCAGAGGACACATATCCAGAGATTGTCCGAATCGAAGGGCAATGATTATTACCCCTAGTGTAGACTACGAATCCCATGATGAGCAAAACGATGAATCGAATGAGCAAGAGGAAGACTTTGAGTATCCTGACCGTGGAGAGCTTCTAGTGACTAGGAGAATACTAAGTGTTCTTATCAATCCAGAAGAAAAAGCTCAACGAGAGAATCTCTTTCACACCCGTTGCACCATCAAAGGAAAGGTATGTAATCTAGTTATAGATGGAGGCTCTTGTACTAATGTAGCTAGCAAGTATATGGTGGACATGTTAGGTCTCGAGAAGACTAAGCACACTAGACCATACAAGCTGCGTTGGTTGAATAACGAGACAGAACTTCAGATCCCCGAACAAGTTACCATACCTTTTAGTGTTGGGAGATACAAAGACCAAGTTGTATGTGATGTAGTACCGATGCAAGTTGGACATCTTCTACTTGGAAGACCTTGGCAGTTTGATCGAGCAACAACTCACAATGGTCGCACCAATCATTACTCATTGGCACTTAATGGCCGTAAGTATAATCTTGCCCCTCTTAGTCCCTCTGAAGTACATGAATTACAAGTACACATGAATAAGGAGGCTGAGGTAAGTAAAAACAGTATTTATGTATCAGCTGGTGTTATTAATAGAACCATGAATGCTAAAGGCATTGTGTTACTAATGATGTTTAAAGATTATCTAAGTACAGGTTTCGGAGAGCTAGGACTCTCAACCGAGGTACAAGCTGTTTTAGAACAGTTCAAAGATGTATTCCCTGAAGATAGACCTCCCGGATTACCACCAATTTGAGGCATAGAGCATCAAATTGATCTTGTTCCAGGTTCAGCTTTGCCCAACAACCCAGCGTATATAATGAACCCGGAAGAGACTAAAGAACTAGAGAAGCAAGTACAAGACTTAATGGATAAAGGATACATACGAGAGAGTATAGTCCTTGTGTTGTACAAGTGTTACTAGTTCCAAAGAAAGATGGATCATTGAGAATGTGTGTAGATTGTCAAGCTATCAACAACATCATCATCAAAAATAAACATCCCATTCCACGCCTAAACGACATGTTGGATGAGCTAAGTGGTTCTACTATTTTCTCAAAGATAGATTTAAAGAGTGGTTATCATCAAGTCCGAATACGAGAAGGAGACGAGTGGAAAACCGCATTCAAGGCCAAGCAAGGCTTGTATGAATGGCTAGTTATGCCTTTCGATTTAACTAACGCACCAAGCACATTCATGCGACTTATGAACCAGGTTCTTCGTGCGTATATAAGTAAATTTGTAGTAGTTTATTTTGATGATATACTTACTTATAGCAACAACCTATCAGACCATCTCAATCATCTTAAACTAGTGTTCAAATCACTTCACAAGGAAGGCATGTATGCTAACCTCAAGAAGTGTACCTTTTGTACTAACAAGCTTGTTTTCTTAGGTTTTGTGGTAAGTGAACAGGGATTGCAAGTTGATGAGGAGAAGATCAAGGCTATACGTGACTGGCCTACTCCTACTACCATCGGCCATGTAAGAAGTTTCCATGGTTTAGCCAACTTCTATAGGCATTTTGGAGAGACTTTAGCACAGTGCCAGCACCACTTACTGCCGTGATCAAGAAGAACACACCTTTCTCTTGGGGATCAGCCCAATATATAGCATTCAACACCCTTAAAGAGAGACACACAAGCACCGGTTCTAGCGTTACTAGACTTTAATAAGATGTTTGAAGTGGAGTGTGATGCATCAGGTTTGGGTATTGGGGCTGTTCTACATCAAAGGAAGCGACTAGTAGCATTTTTCAGTGAAAAATTAAGTGGAGCAACCTTGAACTATCTAACATACGATAAAGAGTTATACGCTTTGGTTCGTGCATTAGAGACATGGAAGCACTACCTTCTCTCTAAAGAGTTCATCATTCACACAGACCATGAGACTCTTAAGCACCTACGAGGTCAGACCTCACTCAAGAGAAGACATGCTAAGTAGCTAGAGTTCATTGAGATATTTCCGTATGTTATCAAGTACAAGAAGGGAAAAGAGAATATCGTAGCTGATGCTTTGTCCAGAAGACACGCATTGATAGCAACAATGGAGGCGAGAGTAATGGGATTTGAACACATCAAGGACCTCTACAAAGATGATCCAAATTTTAGTGGAGCATATGTAGCTTGTGGAAAAGGAGCTTACGGAACCTACTATCTCCAAGATTGATTTCTATTTCGAAATAAGAGGTTGTGTATACCGCAGGGATCACTAAGAGAGTTACTACTCAAAGAAGCACACGGTGGAGGGTTAATGGGACATTTCGGTGTAGACAAGACATTGGCTGTTGTAGCTGATCATTTCTTTTGGCCACACCTCAAGAGAGACGTGGAGAAACATTGCAGCCGTTGTGTCACTTGCCTTAAGGCTAAGTCCAGGTTACACCCTAATGGTCTTTATCTACCTTTACCTATTCTTAATGCACCATGGGTGGATATTTCGATGGATTTTGTTCTAGGATTACCCAAGATAAGGCATAAAGATTCAGTCTTTGTTGTTCTAGATCGGTTCTCGAAGATGGCTCATTTCATACCATGTGAGAAAACCAACGATGCTACACAAATCGCCGATCTATTCTTAAGGAGGTGGTACGTTTACATGTTATACCTAGAACTATTGTTTATGAACGAGATCCTAAATTTCTAGGTCACTTCTAGAGAACTTTGTGGAAAAAACTTGGAACAAAGTTATTGTTCTTTAAAACTTGTCAGCCTCAAACGGATGGACAAACCGAAGTGGTAAATCGTACTTTATCCGCTTTACTTAGAGTAATTCTTGGTCGAAATATGAAAACATGGTTAGATTGTTTACCATTCATTGAGTTTGCTTATTGAAACAACAAACACTTTTTTTTTTAACCCGAACAAGACATTCCCATAAATGCTAGTTCTCTATGGCTATTTTAAATAGTTACGGAAATTCTCATAAAAATAATTCAATAAATTATTAAACCAAAATACCAAGTTCAACAAATCAATTCCAGAGTTCAATAATACTAGCAACCTAAAAACCAGGTTCACTAGAGACTAAATAAATAAACAAACACCATATCATCCTCTTCTCTGGCCTTGATTCCATGATCACACATTTACTTTACCTGCAACACATGGTAATAAGAGTTGCATAAGTTAAATACTTAGTGAGACGGTCCTCCCGTCAACAAGCTAAATATGGATAAGTCAAAATAATAAACAATAAACAATTAAAAATACACACGTAAATTCAACTGAGTGTCGATCGACACTACCACTAGGTGTCGATCGACACTTCAACAACTTGGGTGTCGTTTTACCTTGGTGTCGATCGACACTACCACTAGGTGTCGATCGACACTTCAACAACTTGGGTGTCGTTTCACCTTGGTGTCGATCGACACTACCACTAGGTGTCGATCGACACCCTGTTCTACCACCAAGAACAAAATTAACACACGATCCAAAACACGATTATAACACGAAATCAACACAAAGAACACACAAAAATCATAACATCACGCAATCAACAACCAGTTCAACCACAGAGAACATCCCTAATCATTTATCAATCGAATTCTAACATATCTGAGCCTACGGTCGCGCAGTCACCTTGATTTCACGGAGGAAAAGGAAATGAATGCCAATGCTACGGCAAACAGGAATGCTATGGCAAACATGAATTGCCTCGCTGGAAATCATCGGAACAACACAACAACCCACACAAACAATCCCCACGAGCCTTAGGAACGAAGAACGGCGAAGAACGATGAAGAAAATCTCTCGATTCACCCTAAAACTCTCAACACACAAATTCTCCTTTAATTTTCTGCCTCTTCCTCTAGAAAACACGGCCCTCGTGTTTATAAACGAAGCATAGGGTTTCCATTCCCGAACCGTAACAAACCGGACGATTTATTATAAACCAAAACCGACCACAAATATGGTGTCGATCGACACCCACACATGGTGTTGATCGACACCCCATACCAGAACCCAATCTTACGTTTCGGGATGTTACAATTCTCCCCTCGAATCCCACAAACCCCACTTGGTATTGACCTCGAATCCGGCAAACCGTCTCTCCAAAAACCAAAAACTTAACCCCACTTGGTCAAAACATCAGAGGTCCTTACTCGACCCCTGCACCCGCATCTAATCATATGTTTAAACGCACGTTTTCCCAGACATTCACTACTCCTAACTCATTACCTTACTTCCAAGACGCATCCTTTAGCAACCGATGTACCATCCACTCATGGTACACATGGAACCACATTTCCCTCTAGACTTTGTACTGAGACCCACTCTTCTCAAATAAGTCTCCGGAGACCACTCTCTCCAAAGGAAATGCAGGGGAACCTCACTCCCCTAAAGAGACCCACTCGTCTCCTGATACTTATACTGAGACCTACTTGTCACAGATAAGTAAGCATCCCACAATACTACACCGGAACCCACCCGTCACCAGTAAGTATCAACTCGTTACTACACTGAGACCCACTTGTCACAGGTAGAACTACCAAAGACCCACTTGTGTTCTTAAAACCGTAATGAGTTACTAGGGAACACTACTATCCCTAAAGTAATAAATTCTAAATGTCTCTAACAATTTACGACTAGATCCGCCCCACATGGCCAAACTCGATATATCTCACCCGAAATATCATCCAGAACACGACCCATATTGGTCAGCCAAAACACGCTTATAAGAAACACTCATCTTATAATAACACTGGAAATAAAAGAGGAAACTCCATCTTATAAATTCCAAAAAATGTATATTGTTACAATAAAACGAAAAAATAAATGAAACAAAACCACAATAGACAACAAGCTAAACAAAAACCGGAACCACAAAGATAAAAGTAAGCTCAAGCTGCGACCTGCTTGTCGAACCACTTCTTGAACTTCAACTTCATCTTTGCCTCTGGCTCCCACGTTTCATCCTCTGTACCGCTACAATCCCACAAGACTCTCAACAACAGTATCCTCTTCCGATGCAGAACCTTCTCTCTCCTCTCGAGAATCCACACAGGAACTGTTGGAACTATAAAATCAGGCCTTAGATCCTCCGGGATCTTAGCCACCAACTCCTCCGAGTCATGCAGGCACTTCCTCAACATCGACACATGGAAAATCTTATGGAATGCCTTCATGATTAAAGGTAACTCTAACCGGTATGCCACCGGTCCAACTCGTTCCACTACCAGGAATGGACCCATATAACGCGGACTCAGCTTGTTCTCAGCTATGGATCTGTTAGGACCCTTCAACATAGCCATCTTGAAATACACATGATCTCCAACGGTAAACTCAAGCTCCCTCCACCGCTTATCGGCATAACTCCTCTGCCAATCCTGAGCCTCCTTCATGTTAAGCTTTACAACACGGATCTTCTCCGTTGTTACCTGAACAAAACTCGCACCAAAAATGCTCCTCTCCCCCACTTGGGTCCAGCATAGAGGTGTCCTACACGGCCTCCCATACAACGCCTCAAATGGAGCCATCCTAATACTCTCCTGAAAGATATGATTATACGTAAACTCAGCTACGCCCAGATGATCAGCCCAGTGACCACCCCAATCTAGAACAGACATCCGTAGCAGATCCTCTAAAGTCTGAATAGTCCTCTCCGAATGACCATCTATTTGCGGATGATACACTGTACTCATATGCACTCTAGTGCCCATCTATGTCTCAAAAGCTCCCTAAAACTCAAACCCAAACTTAGGATCCCGGTCTGACACAATACTGGCTAGTGCCTCACAATCTCTCGCACAAAATTCTTGGCCAAAACCACATCTCTATCGGTCATCTTAATGGCTAGAAAATGTGCAGATTTAGTCAACCGGTCCACAATCACCCAAATCGCATCATTGGTCCTTGAGTTAGGTAATCCGACTACAAAATCCATAGTGATCATCATATCCCACTTCCACTCAAGAATGGGTAAATGTGCAACTTCCATCCGGTAACCCGATGCTCTGCCTTCACTAACTGGCACGTATCGCACTTCGCGACCTAGTCCGCTACATCCCTCTTCATCCTGACCCAATGATAATACTGCTTAAGATTATGGTACATCTTGGTCGCACCCGGATGAATCAAAAACTTGCTCGCATGAGCCTCTCGCAAAATCTCCTTCCTCAAACTCACGTCCTTAGGCACACAAACTCGCCCGCGAACTAGAATAGTCCCATTCGAAGAGACTTGATACTCAGAACCATCGGCCTTTGATGCCTCAATCAAAGCCTGGTCACTCTCCTAAGCTACTCAAATCCTACTCAGAAGATCTGCCTGATCCACAACCTCTAGTCCCAAAGGCTCCTGAGCAATAGCACATAACCGCAAAGTGTTAATCTTGCCCACTAAGGCCTCAACCTCCTGCTCACGAATCGAATCAAATCTCCTCCGACTCAGAGCACCAGCCACCTGGTTGGCCTAACCTAGATGGTAAATAAGCTCTAGATCGTAATCCGCCAACAACTCAACCCAGTGCCTCTGTCTCATATTCAACAATGGCTGAGTAAAGGTATGATGCAGATTCTTGTGATCCGTAAAAAATCTGCACCTTCCCACCGTAAAGGTAAGATCTCCAAATCATCAGAGCGAACACCACCGCTCCTAACTCAAGATCATGCGTAGGGCAATTACGCTCACTACCCTGCAACTGCCCCAAAGCATACGGGATGACCTTGCCCTCCTGCATAACACTACAAGAAAACAGTTCTTTAGTGACTACTTCTTGTAACAGTTTTTGTAGTCACAAAAATTTGTGTCTCGTATGTGACTGATTAAAGACGTTTTTGCGACTACTAATAAAACTGTTCCTAATCAGTCGCAAATTTGTGACCACTCAATGTCATTGGAAAATAGTGTGTAATAAGTGACTGGTTTGAGACCATATCTAAATTAGTAACAAATTAGAGACTATTTTGCAACTCAAAAGTTCAGTGGCACATTTGTGACTACATAGCTTCTACTTGTTCTGTCACCGTTTTGCCACTGAAATTGAAGTGATACAAAGGAGTCACAAAATTCATGTTGGTAGCAAAATGACAAATAAAAAAACATGTCGGTCATATGAAAACATAATGGTGAAATTGTCGGCAACGTGCATATTATCTTCACCTAATTTTTTTCTAAGTGGTGACAAAGTGGTTGCAAAACAGTCACATATTTGTGACTGAATTCTTTCAATCACAAATCGGTGGCTAAATTTTTCCTATATATATGTGAAGCTTCATCTCATTTTCAAACACACCTCTCTCATATCTCTCTCACATGTCTCTCACATCTCTCTCACACATTTCATTCCAAAAAAAAAAAACGAGAAAGTCCAAAAAACTTAGAAAAAGTTTTGAGAAAAAGTTTGAGAAAAAATCAGAAAAAGCTGAAAAAGTATTAAAAAAAAATGTGGTCTGGTTTATCTCGAGAATGGATGTACAATCAAACCGAACCGCACACAAATAATTTGATGGCAGAATTTATGGCCGGCGTCGACCAATTCATTGAAATCGCAGCAAACTAAGACATTGCTATAAGCAGTAAAGGTAACACACTTTGCCCTTGTAGAAAATGAAAAAATACTGGTAGATTAAGACCTCTTCGAACTGTTGCATACCATCTTCATAGTAAAGGTTTTATGGATAATTATTATGTTTGGACTGATCATGGAGAAGAACCCGACGTAATAGGAGTAAGAACTAGTACTCGTCATGGAAAATCCTGATATTAGGACTAGTAATCCGGAAATGAATTACGAGGGTGATAATGTTTATGCTGGGATGGTCCATTTTGCATTTCATGGTTCTGCACCATTTAATGATTATCAACATGAACAAAATCAGAGCGGAAATGATTATGTTCGTGAAGCACCTACCCAAGAGGCAAAACATTTCTACGAAATGTTAGAGGCTGCAAATAGGCCGTTGTATGATGGTTGTCGTGAGGGTATTTCGCAATTATCATTAGGTTCTCGGCAAGTGAACATCAAGGCAAACCATAATACAGCTGAAACCTAAATGAATGCGTGGTCAGGATTGATTGCGGAGGTGTTACCTCAGCCTAATAAGGCAACTGGTTCATACTACGAGACAAAAAAGCTGATGAAAAAACTAGGATTGTCGGCCAAAAAATATGATGTATGTGTAGATAATTGTATGCTTTTCTGGAAAGTAGACAAAGCGTTGGATAATTGTAGGTTCTATGGAAAAGAAAGATATAAGCCGAGTAGTAGAGGGCAGAAGAGAGTAGCATTAAGTAAAATGTGGTATCTACCTATCGGTGATAGATTGAAGAGATTGTACCAATCAAAGAAGACGACAGCAGTGAGTAATGAATCATCCATCTGATGCAGCGGAGTGGAAAAATTTCAACCAAATTCATCCGAGTTTTGCTCACGAAACGCGTAACGTTCGGCTGGGATTATGTACAGACGGTTTCAATCATTTTGGTATGTCAAAAAACCATTCCTTGTGGCATGTGATCGTGATCCCGTACAACTTACCCCCTGAGATGTGCATGAAGAGTGAGTACTTATTTCTCACGGTATTAAATTCAAGACCTAATCATCCGTGTGCTAGTCTTGATTTTTTCCTCCAACCACTGATTGACGAGTTAAATTAGTTATGGAATAACGGAGTTGAGGCTTATGATGTATAATTAAATCAAAACTTCAACTTGAAAGCTGTTTAGTTGTGGACGATAAGTGATTTTCCAGCATATGGTATGTTATCAGGATGAACGACGCACGGAAAATTATCATCTCCAAATTGTATAGAGGATACAAATTCTTTCTACTTGCCGGCTGGTAGGAAGACGTGTTGGTTCGACTGTCAAAGAAGATTTTTGCCAGCTAATCATCCGTTATGAAAGAACAAAGTCAGTTTTAGAATGGGGAAGAATGCAGTGAACCATCCACCAAAATCATTGACTGGTGAACAAGTTTACCAGCGTATACTCTTTGCCGGAGCACTTAAAACGTCTATATGTGGTGGAAAAGGACATGAAATAAAACCTCACGGTTACAGAGGCCAGCATAACATGCATAAAGAAAGCATCTTCTGGAAATTTCCGTACTGGACCGATCTGACTCTACGGCACTGCCTTGATGTGATGCATATCGAGAAGAACTTTTTCGATAACATCATGTATACTGTGATGAATGTTAAGGATAGATCGAAAGACAAAATCAAGTCAAGAATCGATATTGCAACGTTCTACAATCGGAGAGAATTGCATGCGATTGATAAACGGAATGCCCCATTTCCTATTTGGATATTGACCGACAGAGGAATAGATGCCTTATTACATGGTGTAAAAAATGAAGCCAAATTTCTAGATGGGTATGTAGCAGATTTAGCAAGTTGTGCAGACATCAAAGCTCACAAGTTTTCAGGAATGAAAAGTCACGACTGCCATGTTATTATGGAGCGATTGCTACTGTTCATATTTAAAGAACTTCTCCCCCGTAACGTTCACGAGGTATTATCACGTATATATATATTATCTTGTCATATTCTAAAGCAATTTTTTTACTATTATTTAGTACGAACTTATGCAAAAAAAATTGTAGGGATTGGAGCATTTTTCCGTGACATTAGCAGTAGATCATTGGATGAAAGTTGTGTCCAAGTTTTGAAGGAAAATATCGTGATGATTCTATGTCATTTGAAAAAAATATTTCCACCTTCTTTCTTTAATGTGATGGAGCACTACCTATCCACTTGCCATACGAAGCAGAGCTTGTGGGTCCTGTAAAATATAGATGGATGTATCTGTTCGAAAGATTTTTTAAACGTTTGAAAGGCAAAGCGAAGAACAAAACATATCCAGCGGCCTCAATTGATGAATCGTTCAGGATTGATGAGATTTCTTACTTCTCGGAATATTACTTCCCACCACAAATTTCTACAGCTAGTAAAAGAAGGTAAATTTGATTTTGTACTACATATATTTAATACCAAGGTTTTGATTTTCATGAAATATGTCTTCTCAAAACATGTATGATAAACCGGTACGATGAAGGTGAAGTGCATGTGTATCCAGTACCAGTACCAGAAATATTTAATGCTCTAGGTCGTCCAAGTGGCAAATGTACCGAATCGTGGTTAAGCGACAAAGATTATATTTGCGTACATTCACATGTTCTGCGTAATTGTGACTATTTTAGACCGCTCGAAGTGTAATTTTTGGAATCTATTAAATTGTTGAACTTTTATGTATTCATAAGTGTCTCACACGTACTTTGAAATACAGATTCTTAGAGCAGCAAATTTGATATGAAAACCCTGAACTATCTGACGATGAGGTCATTGAAAAAAAAAGACATAGAGTTCCATTTATGGGTCCGCCAATACGTATGTATTCCATCATTTATTATGAATTACATAATTATCATTGGATAATGTCAAGATATCTTACTTTGTAGGTGAATCACAAGAGAGGTCAAGAAAGTTTTTCTCATTGGGTTCTAGATATTGTGGAAAGTCCTAAAAATAAAGTTAGGATGTGGCCCCTGTATTATACAAGAGGCAATATGTTTCATACACGTGGACATGGGACTGGGAAAAAAACTATGAACTACGGGGTTTATGCACGAGGGCAAAATTATTCTGAAGCAGCTGACGAGGATGATTTTTATGGAACCATGGAAACGATTATGGAACTACAATATCCTGGATTTGTGAATTTAAAGATCATAGTTTTCTATTGTCAATTGTATGACCCCATTGTTGGAAAAGGCACTCGTAAAAGTGTAGGAGGCATTGTTGACGTCCTCTCATCCGGGCGATATCCAAAATACGAACCATTTATTTTAGGTATTATCTGGGTTTTAACATTCATGTATTACATATGTTTGCAAGATCACAAACTTCCCAATTACTAAACTTTTAATTTTCAGGATCTCAAGCAGATCAAGTGTGTTATCTTCCATATCCGTGTGCTAAACGTCCTCGAAAAGTGTGGCTAAGTGTGATGAAAGTTAATCCAAGGAATCGGGTACAAGGCAAATTTAACGACCCGGAATTAGTTATTTTGCAACAAACAGATGATGGATCGACAGAAAGCGTTCGTGAAATCGATGTCGACAATTTGGTCAACGGGATGCATCCAGTTGAACAAATTGACTACGAAATAAGAGACGAAGATCCTGAAGATGAACTTATTTGCAATTTATCAACCTCTGAAGAAGATTCTGAACCTGAAGATGAAAATATAGAACTTGAAGTTGAAGATGAATAACTTGATATGTATGAGTAATAAATTTTTATAAGATTGTACCAATTTCTTAAGTTTTCAGTGAACCTTGTATGTATGAATAATAAATTTTCTGTAGGATTGTAATAAATTATTGGTGACATACACTACTATATAAGGTAAGTCACCAGAGATCGATTGTACGATATTGTAAATTTTTAGCCTTTATTTGTTTACATGCTCAAAACAATTAATATACTAAGCTAATGTAACATTCAACAGAAATGTTATAGTAGCCTTCGAACCCAGGTTGGTACAAAAAATTTTTATTTTTGGGGTGAGACAAATATGTGACTAGTGTGTGACTGAAATTTTTTCCGTCATATATTTCTGACTACTTTGTCACTGTTTAGTGACACTTGTTATGATTTTGACTTATTCAACAGTAAATTGAAAATAAAATATTTATTTACCATACTAATATACATGTCAATTACAAATTACAGTTATTCTTATCATACATAAAATATTTGGTAACTTTGGAAAATTTAGTTCTCAACTACATGACTAACTAAGAACCATAAGATGTATTGTCATAAGTATATGATTCTAATGGAATATAAGTCCAAATCTAAAGTTTCAACATTATAAAACTTATTTTGTATTGATTTAATTGTTATAATCAATGTAAACACTTAGTACCTACATTACAAACTTATATGAAACTTGTAAATCTCAAAATTTCAAAAAAATAGTTTAAGGTTTAGGGTATAGATTTGTGACTCAAATTAGTGTCACAAAAGAGTCTTAATTTGTGACTAATTGGCTACATAATTTGATCTTTGTTTAAATAATTTTGGCTCCCAAACCTATTTGGACCGAAATTTTGGCTCCAAAACCACAATTTTGGGCTCCAACGACCAAATAATTTGGGCTCCAAATCAAAACCCAAAAATATATCTTTATCCCCTTAGAAAGATAATCAGGTCTGATTATCAAAAACCCTAGCCACTTCTACATTCTCTCTCACTCGCCTGTTCTCTCTCAGTTCAACACAAACCCTAATTTCGTGAACCCAGTTCTCTGAATTCCTTGTTTATTTCTTATACATTTCTCTCGCCTCTAGCAAAAACCCTCATTTCTCTCCAGCCCAGTTCTCTGAACCCTAATTTCGTCTAAATCTCATATGCTTCAATGTCTTCGAAGAACGGTCGAGGGAAAGGTCGGAAAACAAACGGAGGCGGAAGAGGAGGCGATGGTCTCCGTAGATCATTACTCGGTGAAGGTGAATCGTCTGCCGGAGTTACTCCAGCTAACGGCGGAGATTTGAACGCCTCACCTTCAGCAGCGAGAGGAAAAGGCATAGCTATGGACGACCTTTCTGGATCTCCGATGCATGGAGAAGATCTAAACCACAGAGCAATAAATATTGCTATCTCACCTTCTGGTTCAGCGGTGAGAGGAAACGGCGTACAAACTGGAACCAACGGCGGAGCTCCGATATACAACGGGGAAGCTGACTTCAACGGTGGACCTGGATCCAATGGTGGACCTCTTAGATCCAGCGGCATACCTGGTAGATCCAACGGCGGAGCTGGATCTTCATCTCCAACCCATCCTCTCAGGCAACGGTGTTTGTCACCATGCCGACCCAATATCCACCTCATTCCTCTCAATGCCTTAACTATCAAATGCATATACCACTGCCTCCTCCAGTGGTTGTTGCTGACCAACAGCCGGAAAACGATGTCGAGGACCCTGACTCTGATGGTGATGAAGACGAAGATGAGATCGATGCTCCTAACCCAGATGCTCAAGACTTTGACCAGCTCTTAGATGATCTCCTTCACATCCCTAGCCGAGAACAGCTTCCTCTACTGTCAGAGTATCCCATTGAAGATCGGGAGAGTATATGGTAATCTTCTTTCTCTTAGTTTAGGATTTGAGACGATTTGTTTATCTTGATTTAGTAACAGTTTTATTTGTTTCCATAGTGTCATCATTGCATTGTTCAGTCTGTGTAGTCTTTTTTTTGCATTGTTCAATTTTTAACACATGTTTAGGTAGTTTGAATTTGGTTCAATCTGCCCGTGTGATGTTAAGTCATGTTCAACATATTGTTAACATATTGTTAATGTAGTAATTATCAAATGACTAAGTCTTTTCATACTTTGATTATGTTTTCAACTTAGATGTGTTCTTATTTGACTTCTGATAATGAAACAGGTTTAATCGTGACAAGGGGAAATTGACTCGGGAGATTGTGGGAATCTTTCGTCGTAAGTTCGATGGACCTTACTACAGCTGGACAAAGACACCAATTCCCATCCAAGAATGCTATTTCAGAACTTTTGCGGTATGCTTATGACTAAACCTTCTTATTTTGTTGTTCCTTTCGATTTTACTTTACACTATTGACCATTATCTCTTATTGTAGCGCAAGTACAATTGAGAAATTGGGATTACAGCTGTTGTGAAGTCAGAGTTCTTGAGGATAGCAAAAAACAGGATGAAGGGAATTGTTAGTCAGGCTAAAACTTCTGGTGTAAGGCCTTATTTGATTTCCAGTGGCCTTTGGGTGCAAATGAGGCAGCACTGGAACACTACACGAGCACAGGAGAGGAGCCTCATTGCTTCACAAGCTTGCAATTCTGACTGCAATGGTCTTGGCATTGCGAAACACGTCTCTGGGCAGAAATCATCCATCCAAATCCAGCTGGAAATGGTAAGTGAATTATACTTCCTCTTCCAGCTATTTCCATCTATTACAACTAATTTTTTTCAATAACTTGTTTTGTATCATCGTAGGAGACTGAATACGGCCGTCCTGTATCATATGGAGAGGTGTTCATGCGTACACACACAAGAGCAGATGGATCCTTCGTTGATCATAAGGCAGCACAGGTTGCTGCGGCTTATGATAAGCAGATCGAGGAGGCTATGTCTATGGATGATTCGAATGGCCCTGCAGATTCTACTAATTCATCACAATAGTCTACTCATCGTACACTTAGCTTGAAAAAGAAGAAGGAAATCTTTCTCTTGGTATTTATCTCTCTTGCTAAACCAGTTATTATTTTGCTTTATGGGATAGCTTCTAGTGAATCATTTTGGTTTTGATTCTCTTTATTTTCCTCTATCAAATTGGTGTATGTATTTGGTTCATAGCTCATCACTTGTTGTTTAGATTTGCTTGACTCTTCGTGTTCTTTGAATCTGTTTGGATATGCTTTTCCCTTTGAATATGTATAGAATCATTCTGTTTTAATAATGACTAGGAAATTTGGTTTCCTCAGTGTACTGAGGCTGATCTAAAAGGAAACATCTTTGGACTTGGACATCTAACTGCCCAAATCGACATGAAAGGGAAGAGAAAGGTCTGTGAAGCAAGTTCTTCAACATCTCTTGCACAGCTTCAGCAGAAACTAGCAGCTGCTCATCAAAAAATAAAGGTCCAGGAAGAAGAAAATCAAGCCCGTGAGGCTCGCATTGTTGAGATGGAGAAGTTCATGACATTCATGAAGAAAAACAATGATCCACGGGCCTTAGCTTATATGACACAACAAGCAGCCTTAGAGACTCCTCCGACCAACCCTCCTTCCACTTCAGCACCAAACGGAGCAGTCTTAGAGACTTCCCCGGATAACCAAGATTAGCCAAAAACTCTTTCAACACGTGCTTTAAAAACTATGCTCTTATGTTTCAAGTAATGCTTTTGGAACCAAACTATTTAAGGTTATGTATGTTTGATGTTTCTTTTGTAACTCTCAACAGGTTATGTTTGCTACTAAGACTTCCTTTTGTTATAAATTTGTAATATAAGTTCATTTAATTTTTCACTGAATTTTATTTTTAAATCATTTGTTTTTGAATTTGTTTTTGGTGTAAATGAGTCTCAAATTTGGTACAAATTTGAGACTTACATTTGAAACAAGGGTCACCAAACAGTCATTTTTAAAAAACTGATTCGCCATGCCACATGATGTCCCTAATCAGTCTCACATTTCCTGATGAACAAACGTTACAATTCAGTCACTCATTAGCCACTCATATAGAAGTTGTTTAGTAGTGGCAATTTACAACCAACACATGTTGTCTTTAAATAGTCACAATCCGTGACCACAGTATATGTCGCACTCTGGTCGCCAATTTGTGACCAACTATGGTCGTCTTTAATTTGTCACAAAACCGTACCATAATATATATGTCACATTGAATTCGCAAATTTGTGACTGTAATGCGACTACCGTATTTTGCGACCAACAATTACCCACTCCCCTTTTCAGTCACAAATCAGTCACAAATCACCCTTTTGCCACTGTTTTGTGACCATTTTAGGAGTTGCAAATGAGCAGTTTTCTTGTAGTAATACACCCCAGACCCACTCCTGAAGCATCAATGTTCACGGTATAAGGCTTTCCCGGCTCGGGTAATGCCAGTACCGGCATACTAGTCAACATCTCCTTGAGCCTCGCAAAGCTCTCCTCGCACTCCGACGACCAAAGAAACGGAGCATCCTTCCCGGTCAACTTCATCATCGGCTGTGTCATACTCGCAAAACCTTGACGAATCTCCGGTAATAACCTGCCAAACCTAAGAAACTCCTGATCTCGGTAGCACTACCCAATCTAGGCCAATTCCTGATAGCTTCTATCTTTGCCGAATCCACTGAAACACCCTCTGCAAACACGATATGACCAAGGAATCCCATCTGCCTCTGCCAAAAACTGCACTTGCTCAACTTAGCATACAGTCCCGAAGCTTTTCCAAAACCAATCTCAAATGGGCCTCATGACTCCTCGAATAAACCAGAATGTCGTCAATAAAGATGATAACGAACACGTCCAGATACTCCTTGAACACGTCGTTCATCAATCTCATGACAGCCGCCGGCGCATTCGTCAAACAAAAAGGCATGACTACAAACTCGAAATGTCCGTATCTCGTCCTGAATGCTGTCTTACGAACATCAACCTCACCTATCAGGATCTGATGATAACCCGACGCCAAGTCTATCTTAGAGAACCAAGTAGCATCCCTCAGCTGATCCAATAACTCACCAATCCTCGGGAGAGGGTACTTGTTCTTCACAGATCTCGGTAATCGATACATAATCGAAAACTACCGTCCTTCTTCTTCACAAATAGAACCGGCGCTCCCCACGGTGAAACACTCTGTCGCACAAAATCCTTACTCAACAAGTCCTCCAGCTGCTTCTTCAGCCTTGCTAACTCTGCTGGAGCCGTCCTGTAAGGAACCTTAGAAATCAGAGCTGTCCCGGGCTCTAACTCAATCGTGAAAGAATCTGACCGAGACGGCGGTAATCCCTGCAGCGACTGAAAAACATCCACAAACTCCCGAACAACTAGGATCTCCTCGATAGAAACCCCACCACTAGGCTCCGGCATCAAAATAGTAGCAAAGTAAGCCTTGCAACCCCGCGCTATCATCTGCTCTGCCTGAATAGCTGAGATTACCAGACTCCAGGAAGTAGGTCTCATGCCCTGAAACACTAACATCCCCGAATCTCGCTCAAAAACGACTCTGTGTCGAAAACAGTCTAAATGAACTTTATAAAACGATAGCCAATCCATCCTAAGAATCACGTCGTACAGCTCCACCGGACTAATCACCAAATCTGTCGGCATCGACTGCCCAACAATCTGAATATCCACTGCTCTCGCTCTGCCGATAGTAGCCAGGAATCCTCCTCTAGCCAATTTAACCAGACCCGAAAGCTAGCCACCACTGCTCCGGATGCCACTGCTCTCGGCATGCTCCGGAGTAATGTAACAGTTCGATGCTCCAGAATCGAAAAGTACATGGGATTCAAAACCTCCCACTAATAAGGTCCCTACACAGTTCACATGCGTTGAGAAGACTAATACAACTATCCCATGCAAAATAAAAGAACGCAACAAAAATTCCGTATTACTAAATTATGAAGTTCAAGTCTTAGATTTTACATGTGATCTGCGCGCCGCCAAGTTGCCCTGCCTCTGCAGGTCCATAAACTCGCGGTGCCGGTCCAATCTGACCCAAAGGCAGCACTGCTACCAACTGAGCGACATGCTAAACTGCCACCGGCTGAACTGCCGCTACTACCATCTGCTTAAGTTTGTGATACATTGGCCTGATATGCCCCGGCTCCCTGCAATTGAAACACACCTTGGCATCCCGAGATGGCTCCCTCTTAGGACACCTCGCCACTCGATGCTCACTGTTCCCACATCTAAAACAACCACGACCACTCTGGCCACCTCCAGAAACCTCCTCGAACCTCCTCTTCTGACCCTGCGCAGGCTTGCCGCCTTTGCCAGATCCAGAACTCCGAGAATACTGCTGCTGCTGCTGCTGTCTCCTAGGCTGAACATCAAGAGCAGCCACAGATGGAACTGCCACAGGTGGAACAACCACTGAACCAGCCTGCTCACGCTATTCTTTCTCTATAGAAACAGCAAGCTCCACCAGATCCACCCTCGAGGCGTACATAGAACCACGGCATTGGGTCCTAATGCTCAAACGAAGCCCCTGCAGGAACCTCTACATAAGGGTATGTTCGTCATCCCTGCTACGGCGAGCATAAACCAGAAGTCTGCTGAACTCGGTATCATATTCCTGTACTGAACTCGCTCCCTTAGTCAGCTCCATGAATCTCATCTATAGGTGATCCAATGCCTCCCGAGGGAATAACTTGGCGTTGAACTCACCCACAAATTCATCCCAAGTCCACACAGTCCTCCAAGTCTCAATCGATCTTCACCAACTATGCGCATCCTCGCTAAGATAATGCACAGCCAACTCAACTCGGTACTCATCAGGATATCGAATCGATCGAAAGTTGCACTCCACTCTCAAGCGCCACTTATCGGCCCCCTCTGGCCCAACTCTGCCTGTGAAGAAAAGCATACCAATCTTCTGCATTTGTTTCATCATCACGAGATAAGGAGGATGCTCAGCCTCTGCTATGCCTCTCAACCTCTGCTACGCCTCTACCACCGGAGGTCCTGCTAGAGCCGTAAACCACTCCAATAGCAGTGTCAAAAGTCCCATGATAACGTCATCACGACCCTGAGCTGGAGCAGCACCCCACCCGGGCCCACTCCACCAGTGCCTCTCCCGACACCCCTCCCGACACCAACAGTCACACTGACATGAGTACTGGTCTCATTCACAGATTCGACATGATGAGTCTGGGACGCAGCCTTATTGCTAGACGACTGATATATCATGGTTTTTACCCGTTTTTAACCATGATATAAGTCGGTTTTGTATAGTATATTTTGTATTTGTGTGTCTTTTGTAGTGTTTTGCAGGAAAATAGTCGTTTGTGCCGAAACCATCCGAAGTGTTTCAAAGATCGACTTAGAAGAACGGTTTCCATTTGGATTTAGCTTCATAGGTCTTCATGAAAGTTGTAGGTATTTGAGATATCTTTCCCATGGAAATAGTTTGAGGTCATTCCGATCGGTGGTTCAGGAGATATGGCCGTTTTACCGGAGGGGTTTTTCCAGAGAGTTTCCCGTCGATCGACAGGGATTTTTGTCGATCGACAGGAAGCCTAAAGAAGCCAGAACAACGCGTTTTTCAGATATTTCCACAGACGCCTTCGCGTCGATCGACAGGACTTTAATGTCGATCGACGGCGGACCTGCATACCTAATTTTGGCACTTCTATAAATAGTTTAAACTTGTTTTCTTTGTAAAATATCTAGAAAACTTGTAAAAACTAGATCTATTCTCGTTTTGAGAATTAGAGAGAGAGAGAGAGAGAGAGAGTGATTTTGAAGATCTTGGAGGGAGATCCATGTGTTCTTCACCTAGTGACACCATGTGTATCTTCTAAACTCTAACTCTTTTATGAAATTCTATTCAGTTATTATGATTTCATCATCTATTTCTGAGTAAATTACTTGTTAGGACATGGATATTTCATGGGTTTTGATGAGAAATCAATAAAATCGAAGATCTGTCGAGGTTATCCGTTAGTTCTTCGTTTAGACTGTTCTCAATGCTTGATTCTTGCTTGATCAACTCGAATCTTGATTTTAGGATTGTTGGTTAGCCACGACAGTGAGATTAATAACCTGAATCTAGTCTAAATGGGCAAAGTTACTTATTCGCAAAGAAATTTGGCTTAGGGACTTTGTGAACATATTGAACTCGTGCTAAATGCGTGTTTAGATTCGATGATTCATGAGGATCTAAATATATATAGCCTTCGTAACGACAGTTAGTTGGTTATACTTTCGTGTTTGAGTTCTAGAACGGTGCGTGATAGAACCTCTACAGTTGTGATAATCTTCGATTCATTGCCTATAAGAATTTCCATGGCCTAACTCTCGTCTCTTTGAGAACTTGTAAATTAAACCATCCTCGTTTCACTTGTTTCATAGTTTCATCTTTTGTTTACTTGTAAAAAGCATTGCTCTAGCTTAAGAAGGATCATTGCAATCCTAGTGCATCAATCAAACCTCTCTGTGGATTCGATAACCCTTTGTGCTACAACGTACATAGGGGTTTTTGATGGCCCCGGCCCTGTGTATAAAAAAGGCTGACATCAACGACTCTGTCTCAGGTCTTAAACCACGACCTCTGCCTCCACGGCCTGCAACCCTGCTACTACGGACAGCTGCTCTGCCCACACGAGCACCCACTCTGCCACGACCTCTAGTACCTGGAGCCATCTCTCTGCATTACATGACAGAAAATAAGCACACTAGAAGTCACAAAGAAATAAGGACACAATTTACTGCACAATCTCTTTAAAGGACGAAAAGGATGATCTAAGACTATTAATTGTCTAACCTCTAATAAACAATTAAACCACATAGTCTCAATTCATCAAATTTCAATGTCCTAAAAATGTCTAGGCTCTGATACCAAAATGAAACAACCACCACTTTTTTTTTTTTAACCCGAACTAGACATTCCCATAAATGCTAGTTCTCTACGGCTATTTAAAACAGTTGCGAAAATTCTCATAAAAATAATTAAATAAATTATTAAACCAAAATACCAAGTTCAACAAATCAATTCAAGAGTTCAATAATACTAGCAACCTAAAAACCAGATTCACTAGAGACTGAATCAATAAACTAACACCCTATCATCCTCTTCTCTGGCCTTGATTCCGCGATCACGCATTTTTGTTACCTGCAACACATGGTAATAAGAGTTGCGTAAGTATTTAATAAATACTTAGTGAGACGGTCCTCCCGTCAACAGGCTAAGTACGGATAAGTCAAAATAACAAACAATAAACAATTAAAAATACACACGTAAATTCAACTGGGTGTCTATCGACACTACCACTAGGTGTCGATCGACACTTCAACAACTTCGGTGTTGTTTCACCTTGGTGACAATCGACACTACCACTAGGTGTCGATCAACACCCTGTTCTACCACCAAGAACAGAATTAACACACGATCCAAAACACGATTATAACACGAAATCAACATAAAGAACACACAAAATTCACAACATCATACAATCAACGACCAGTTCAACCACCGAGAACATCCCTAATCATTTATCAATCGAATTATAACATATCTGAGCCTACGGTCCCGCACTCACCTCGATTTCACGGAGGAAAAGGAAATGAACGCCAATGCTACAGCAAACAGGAATGCTATGGCAAACGTGAATTGCCTCGCTGGAAATCATCGGAACAACACGACAACCCGCACAAACAATCCCCACGAGCCTTAGGAGCGAAGAACGGCGAAGAACAATGAAAAAACCTCTCGATTCACCCTAAAACTCTCAACACACAAATTCTCCTTTAATTTTCTGCCTCTGCCTCTAGAAAACATGGCCCTCGTGTTTATAAACGAACCTTAGGGTTTCCATTCCCAAAGCGTAACAATCCAGATGATTTAACATATACGGAAACCAAAACACAAACATGGTGTCGATCGACACCTACACATGATGTTGATCGACACCCCTTACCAGAATCCAATCTTAGGTTTCGGGATGTTATACTTATAACCATGCTTCACACTTGGCTACTAAGATATCTCCTTTTGAAGTTGTTTACGGAGTTAATCCTTTGACGCCTCTGGATCTTTCATCTATACCACAAGTAGAGCAGATTAATCTAGATGGTCTAAAGAGAGGAGAATTCGTCAAGAAACTACATGAAAAGGCTAGAGATAACATAATGAAGAAAACTGAAGAATACAAATAAAGAGCTGATAAAGGACGCAAAGAGTGGTCTTTGAACCAGGAGAATGGGTTTGGTTACACATGAAACAAGAGAGGTTCCCAAGCCAAAGAGTTTCAAAACTATCACCACGGGGAAATGGCCCTTTCAAAGTGCTAGAGAAGATCAACGACAACGCTTACTGCTTGCAGCTGCCAAGTGAGTTTAACATGTCCCATAGCTTTAATGTTATTGATCTATCTCCTTTTGGTTCAGAAGATCCAGTTTTGAGGACAAAACCTCTAGAATAAGGAGGGAATGATGAGGTCATCGAACCACACATGGAACCAAACGTACCTGAAGTTAGAGAAGCACCAATGACACGTTCAAGGGCAAGAAGGCTTAGAGAAGGGTTCAACAAGCCTGTAGAGACTCTTCTAAGTACCATGGGACTTGGAGACATGCTAAATAACACTCAAGAACTTCATACCTTACAAAAGAGCTCGAATGCACTCGATCTGGAGCTAATAGATGATTTTGCACGTCTCAGCATCAAAGAAGCATTTCCAGCCAAACACCAAGGTAATTCTATTGTTTTTACAGGTCCAGGAGCTCATTACAACAAGAAACCCCCAGAAACTACATCAGAGGTGCAAGTTAATCTCCAAACAAGCTATGGAGCCAATACGGAGCTTTTGGAGCATGAAGAAGAACTGGAGGCAGACCAAGTGAAGGAACACGAAGATCTCTTACAAATTGACCTCAAGGGACTTAAAGAGGAAGATTTCATCATGGAATTGAAGCTGTAACGATCAGAGCATATGGAAGTAAGACTAGCCAAAACAAGGTATTGACATTATTTATGGTTTGTGCAGGTAAAGATGAGTTATCCTGGTGGTTTAAACACATCCAAGAGACCAGAGATCAAGCCCCATGAAGTGTGCACGTTTTTTCTTTATTTTTACTAAGTTTTCTTTGTTGTTTTTAGTAGATTTCAATTTTTTGAGTCAGACCAGTTGTTGTGTCGTTTTTACCTTATTTTGGCCTTAGGGCTAGCTGATGGACTCTATATAAAGTCCTCTTGCAGCTTTGTAACCTTTTTTACCTTTGATTATCAATAAAATACGCAGTTCTTCTTCTTAGACCTAGCAGCCGCCTAGTTCCGTGTTTTGCTTGTTCCTTGTGTGTGTGATTCACCAAGAACAAGTGTTTGCAGAATCAGAGATCCTCACGTCATCTTTGTGGTGCCATCGATCCATCCTCATTCAATAGATCAACAAGATAAAGCGTGAGAGCCAGCTTGTTGTTCCCGCATCGATTCAGGCCTCTTAACCAAGGCTTGTCTTATCATTTCCATCCACTGATCAAAACGAGAGAGCGTGAAATCCAGCGTTGTGATCCCATCAATCCATCCGGTTCAGGCTACCATAAGGCTCTGAACCGAGTCTTACATCATGTTCACACACTCTTTAATCTGGCCCCATTGATAACAAGCTTAATAAGACCCATTTTTTGGTGTTTTCTTTTAATTTTTGTTTTTAAGTCAAAATAAGAGTTAATGAGTTGAATTCTATTTTTCTAGTTACTCTGCATGTAGGGCGTTTATTATGAAAGTTTTTCAAGTCTTCTCCTTCTCTATATGTATTCTGTTTTTGCTATGAATAAGATTATCAAACTTTTTATCAAAAACCCCTTACAATCTGTTTGATCTTGTTGGGGTAAAATCTAATATCTTGTTCTTACTTTGGTGCGTTTATCCAAAGCTGGAGTAGGCTGGATAGTTCAGGAGTTTCTCCATCACTCTTGAAAGTATCTTTCAATCCATCAAATCTGATCATCATTCTTAAAATCACTTATCTATCAATCCGCTGCATTCATTCTATTTCAATTCCGAATTCATTCATCCGCTGCATCAATCAAAGGAACCCTTGTGTTCCAATCCAAATCAACCAATGAAGTGACTCCTTGGGCTGATATCCTCTCCAGGATCGTGCATGTGGTATCAGAGCTACTTCGTAAGGTTGTATCTATCCTTTCAAATTCCTTCTATTTTTGCATAACTTTCACGTATCGATTTAGGGCTGTTTGCTTATCCGTTTTGCGTGAAAATTAACTCGAACTTGTAGATCAGAACGTGAACTATAAGAATCTGTATTAGATCTCGTGTTTTGGATAGAAACTCTTTGAGTTATTGTGTTTAGAAATTTCAACTCTTCAACTGCTTGTTAAATCTAAATTTCAGAAAATGTTTTCTTTGTAGATCTGTGTTTAATAACTGTTTTTCTTCTCTTCAAAAGAACATTTACTTGTTAAATCCTTGTAATTGCAGGAACAATGGGAAGTAAATATGGAGATCCAAGCACCAGTGAACCTAATAAACTATTAGTAGAAGCAATTACAGCTACTCTTACGGCTAAGATGGCTAAGTTGATGGATGAACGTTTTGAAGCTCATGGTCTCAAAACAGCTACAGAGCCTAACCATGAGAATCCTAAAGAAAATGGAAGAAACGTTTCTGATCAGGATGCTGCTCGAAGTTACTACAGTCAATCCTCTTCTAATAATGGTCAAATGAGACATAGGCGTGAAGAGAGAGCACCACCTAGGGATAAATTTGGAGGCTTAAAAATCAACATTCCACCATTCCATGGAACCAACAATCCAGATGCATACTTAGAGTGGGAGAAGAAGATAGAACTGGTGTTTGTTTGGCGTGATTACCTTGAGGAGGATAAGGTTAAGGGGGCAGCCACTGAGTTTTACAATTATGCTTTGAGCTGGTGGGATCAACTTGTTACCACTAGGAGAAGAGCCGAAGATTATCCCATAGAGACTTGGAATCAGTTAAAGAGTGTCATGAGAAAGAGATTTGTGCCAAGTCATTATCAGCGAGAGCTACATCAAAGATTGAGGAACTTGGTTCAAGGAAGTAAAACCGTAGAGAGTATTACAAGGAGATGAAAGTGTTGCTGTTAAGGGCTAACATTCAAGAAGATGGTGAAGCTATCATGTCTAGGTTCATGGGAGGACTTAATAGAGATATTCAAGACAGACTTGAAACTCAACATTATCTGAAAATAGAGGAAATGCTTCACAAGGCCATTATGTTTGAACAACAAATCAAGAGAAAGAGTTCTAGGCCTAGCTACGGTGTAAACAAGTCTTGTTTTGATTCAGGAAAGGCTAGCTATCAAAAGGATGAGAAATCTGGTATTAAAAAAATTTGAAGCCATTTATCAAGCCTAAACTAGAAGATCAAGACCCAAAAGGAAAAGCTAAGGTGGTTTCAAGGGCCAGAGATCTCAAATGCTATAACTGTCAAGGTCATGGACATTATGTGAATGAGTATTCTAATAAGAGAATCATGATTCTTAGAGCTGATTGTGAGTTAGAATCTGAGGATCAAAGCTATGATCAAGACTCATCAACTGAAGAAGAAATGGAGATACCAATGAGAGGAGAACTTCTGGTTACTAGAAGATCATTAAGTGTTCTAACCAAGACAGAAGAACAAGCGCAAAGAGAAAACCTATTTCACTCAAGGTCTTTGGTCAAAGAGAAGGTGTGTAGTGTGATTATTGATGGAGGAAGTTGTACCAACGTAGCCAGCAAGACTATGGTGACTAAACTTGGTTTAAAGACTTTCACACATCATAGACCTTACTCGCTTTAATGGCTCAATGATACTGGTGAAGTGATGGTGAATCAGCAAGTTAAGGTCCTTTTCTCAATTGGAAAATATGAAGATGAGAACCTATGTGATGTTCTGCCCATGAATGCTAGTCACATCCTGCTTGGAAGGCCATGGCAATCTGACAAAAAGGTTGTTCATGATGGATTCACCAATAGGCATTCATTTCAGTACAAGGGCAAGAAAACAACTCTCCTTCCAATGACTCCACAAGAGGTTTATCAAGATCAGGTCAATATGAAATAAAGGGAAACATCATCCAAACCAACCAAGGACAATAAGCCTAAAACCTCTTCTCAAAACTCTAAACTTTTATTTGTGTTTAAAGAGACTCTTGTGACTATTTCTAATCAAGAACCGGAGTATCCGAGTATGGTCAAGTCTCTTTTACAGGATTATAATGATGTTTTCCAGAAGATAACCCTATAGGTTTGCCACCAATCCGTGGAATTGAGCGTCAAATAGACTTTGTTCCAAGAGCTTCTCTTCCTAATAGGACAACCTATAGAACCAATCCCGTTGAGACTAAGGAGCTTGAGAGACAAGTGAAAGAGCTCATGGACAAAGGACACATTCGTGAGAGTATGAGTTCATGTGTTGTTCCAGTGCTACTTGTGCCAAAGAAAGATGGAAGCTGGCGTATGTGTGTGGATTGTAGTGAAGAGCAATCAACAACATAACAATTAAGTATCGCCATCCTATCCCTAGACTTGATGATATGCTTGAAGAACTTCATGGTGCATGCATTTTCTCTAAAATTGATCTTAAAAGTGGTTATCATCAGATTAGGATGAAAGAAGGAGATGAATGGAAAACTGCTTTTAAAAAGAAACAAAGACTCTATGAATGGCTCGTTATGCCATTTGGTTTAACCAACGCACCTAGTACTTTTATGAGGCTGATGAATCATGTTCTTAGAAAGCATATAGGAGTCTTTGTGGTTGTTTATTTTGATGACATTCTAGTTTATAGTAAATATCTAGAAGAACATGTCATGCATCTTAAACTGATTTTGGAATTGCTTAGAGAGGAAAAGCTTTATGCCAATGTTAAGAAGTGCACCTTTTGCACATATATTCTTGTTTTTTAGGCTTTGTTGTAAGTGTAGATGGTATTAAAGTTGATGAGGAGAAAGTAAAAGTAATTCGAGAATGGCCAAGTCCTAAGAATGTAAGTGAAGTAAGAAGTTTTCATGGACTAGCTAGATTTTATAGAAGGTTTGTGAAGGACTTTAAAACACTTGATGCACCACTCACAGAAGTTATAAAGAAGGATGTTGGATTCAAGTGGGAAGAAGCACAAGAGAATTCTTTCCAAACTCTTAAAGATAAGCTTACTAACTATCATGTTTTAATACTTCCTAACTTCCTAAAAACTTTTAAAATTGAGTGTGATGCCTCAGGGTTAGGTATTGGAGTTGTTTTAATGCAGGATCATAAACCAATAGCTTTCTTTAGTGAAAAGCTTGGAGTTGCTACTTTGAATTATCCAACTTATGATAAGGAGTTGTATGCTTTGGTGAGAGCTTTACAAACATGGCAGCACTATCTTTGGCCAAAGGAGTTTCTCATTCACACTGATCATGAATCACTAAAGCATCTCAAAGGACAACAAAAGCTCAATAAACGACATGCGAGGTGGGTAGAGTTCATAGAAATTTTTCCCTATGTGATCAAGTACAAAAAAAGGTAAAGATAATGTTGTAGCCGATGCATTATCTAGAAAGTATGCTCTACTTACATCTCTGGAAGTTAAATTGTTAAGATTTGATCAAATTAAATCACAGTATGCTGAGGATTTTGATTTTGGTAAGACATTTGCTGCTTGTGAGAAATTTGCTTATGGAAAGTATTATAGGCATGAAGGATTTCTATTATATGATAATAGGTTATGTGTTCCTAATTCTTCTTTGAGAGATCTTTTTGTTAAGGAAGCAAATGCAGGTGGTTTAATGGGACACTTTGAAGTAGCTAAAACTCTACAGGTTATGCAAGATCATTTCCATTGGCCACACATGAAAAGGGACGTTGAGAAATGTTGTGAGAGATGCCCAACATGTAAAATGGCTAAGGCAAAATCACAGCCCCACGGTTTGTATACCCCTTTACCTATTCCTTTGCATCCATGCATAACATTTCTATGGACGTTGTTGTTGGACTGCCTAGGACTAGTCATGGTAGAGATTCCATATTTGTGGTTGTTGATAGATTCTCTAAAATGCCACATTTTATCCCTTGTAATAAAACTGATGATGCAATGAATGTTGCTAGCTTATTCTTTAGGGAAATTGTAAGATGACATAGAATGCCTAGAACTATTGTCTCTGATCGTGATACTAAGTTTCTTTGTTATTTTTGAAAGACATTGTGGTCTAAACAAGGTACTAAGCTTTTGTTTTCTACTACTTGTCACCCGCAAACTGATGGTCAAACTGAATTAGTTAATAGAACTTTGTCTATACTTCTTCGAACCTTGATTAAAAAGAACCTTAGAACTTGGGAAGATTGCTTACCACATGTTGAATTTGCATATAATCATGTTGTGCATTCTGCCTCTAAGTTCTCTCCTTTTCAAATTATTTATGGGTTCAATTCCATCTCTCCTTTAGATTTAATGCCTTTACCTTTGAGTGATAGAGTTAGTATGGATGGAAAGAAGAAAGCAAACTTGGTTAAACAGATTCATGACAAGGCCCGGTTGAATATTGAGGAGAAAACAAAGGATTATGCTAAACAAGCTAATAAGAACTAAAAAGAAGTTATCTATGAAGAAGGAGATTTCGCGTGGATTCATTTGAGGAAAGACATATTTCCAGAAGAAAGGAAATCTAAACTGATGCCAAGAGTTGATGGACCATTCAAGATCATCAAAAAGATCAACAACAATGTGTATCAATTGGATTTGCAAGGTAAGTACCTTGTAAGTAATAGTTTTAATGTTGTTAATCTTCTACCTTTTGTTTCAGATAAAGCAGATTTGAGGACAAATCTTTTTAAAGGAGGGGATTATATGATAATGGACCAACATCTTGAACCTGAACTAGAAGCTAAGGAGTAGCTTGAACCCGATGATGTGCAAGGAGCTTTGGAGTTGCCAATTATACCCATCACAAGGTCTAAAGCTAAGAAGTTAAAGCAAACCATTAACACATTGCTAAGTCAGGATGAAAGTAACTTTGGTATCTTAGCTAATCCAACTACTCTGGTTGTGATTCAAGCTAACTAAGGGTTATCAATGGGAGGTGTGTGACTTGTGCTCTTTTTCCCTTGTTCTTGTTTTTCTCATTGGGTTTTCTAGACAAGGTTTAATGAGGCTTGTTCACATACTGTTTAATCTGGCCCCATTGATTACAAGCTTAATAAAGCCCATTTTTGGGTGTTTTCTTTTAATTTTTGTTTTACGTCAAAATAGGAGTTATTGAGTTGAATTCTGTTTTTCTAGGTGCTCTGCATGTAGGGCTTTTATTATGAACGTTTTTCAAGTCTTTTCCTTCTCTATATGTATTCTGTTTTTGTTATGAATAAGATTATCAAACTTTTTATCAAAAAACCCTTACAATCTGTTTGATCTTGCTGGAGTAAAATCCAATATCTTGTTCTTACTTTGGTGCGTTTATCCAAAGATGGAGCAGGCTGGATAGTTGAGGAGTTACTCCATCACTCTTGAAAGTATCTTTCAATCCATCGAATCTGATCATCATACAGAAAATCACTTATCTATCAATCTGTTGCATTCATTCTATTTCAATTCCGAATTCATTCATCCGCTGCATCAATCAAAAGAACCCTTGTGTTCTGATATGAATCAACCAACGAAGTGACTCCTTGGGCTGACATCATCTCTAGAATCGTGGCACATGGGCAGTACATCACATAGGACTTCATCCTCATACTTCCTAATAGATAATGAAACCTTCACTTGAGTGCCTACAACCAGCACTTTACTTTTGTCTAACCATTGCAGCTTGTATGGCCTCAGATGTTTCAATTCTTCTAACTCAAGCTTCTTGACCATGGTTTCACTAGCAACATTAGTGCAACTTATACCATCTATGATCAGACTACACAGTTTGTCCTTAACTATGCACCGAGAGTGAAAGAGATTTTCTCTTTGCTCTTGTTCTTCAGATTTGGTCATCACACTCAAAGTTCCCATAGTAACTAGTAGTTTTCCTTGTGGCACTGGTTCTAAATCCTCTGGAGATGACCCTTCTTCTTGCTGCTCATCTTCAGACTCTGTATATCCCGATCTGCCAAGTGGACAAATCTTGGACAAATCAAGGGCCCACTAGTGATCTCGGATGGTGTCTCACTGACATATTAGGTCAAACACACACCGGCAATCAACAAAGATGAGCAGTAGGATTTAGAGTCGAAGACACGATGACTCTATTTGTTAACACAAACTTAGATCCGTTGATGAAAGTGGAGAAGACACGACGTCTACGATGATCGCGACAACACCCAAAGATTTCACCCTTTTCAATCATTTTTTAATGATATTTGGGCTTGCAAAAGCCCATAAGGATAACTCTTATGCCGCCGAATTTGCAAAGTTGAGAGGTTCATTTTATTGAACCTAATTCTCCTCTTTATTATATAAATCTACTTGATGAATAACCACGTTTTAACATATCTCTCGATGTAAGTCAATGGGATTAAGTCTTGTGAGAGGTAAAACCATTGATGTTATTGGTGTTAGTCATGACATGTTCTTGTCAAATTGTTGATGAAGTATGTGATCTTTAATGTTTTAAGACTAAGCGATTTTACCAAGAGGTCAGTTTTAAGACATGCAATGAAGCATCGACTTACATTCATATTCCTATAAAATATCATATGAATGTTTTTTTATATATGGAGAACAGTGGTAAGTTACTGGATTTTAGCTTTAAAACATTTATGTTGTGTGATAAATCAAAATCTCTTATCACGGAAAATATCAGAAGATGGTTAAATGTTTTTGAGCTTGTTGTACTCGTGTTTAAGAATGAGATAAATGTTTTGTTGATTGGGTTTTCTGATGATCATTCTTGGTTTACGGGTATGTTTTCATTGAACAAGCCCGCTTTTAAAATGAACATGTTATCGCTTTACGACCATCGATTAGGTTTGTTGGGTTAAAAATGAACATTTGGGTTTACGGACATGTTCCCGTGAACACATATGCTCCTATAATGAGCATTTTTAGCTATGAACCAACGTTTGTTGGGTTTACATACATGTTCCCGTGAACACATCCTCTCCTATAATGATCATTTTATTTTTATTTTGCGCTTTTTAGTCTTGTAAAGGATGTTATAGTCGGATCCAAAATGTTCGTAAGAGTTGTCGCTGTGGCCAGAGCGATGAAGGTATCACAAAAAATCTTAGTTTGAATAGACTTTTAATCCATGGAGGATATTATCGAAATGCATGTTTCGTTAAGGCGTAAGATAATCCGTAGGGGATGTTTGAGATATGACTGATTCGTTATGACATTGAATAATACACGAAGGATGTTAATGACACTTGGAAAAAATTTCACGTGTATTTATTTGTAGAATTTGTCAAAGAGTTAGCGAGAACACCCAAAGACTTCACCCTTTTCAATCATTTGTTTATGACATTTGGGCTTGACAAAAGCCCATTAGGATAACTCTTATGCCGCCGAAATTGCAAAGTTGAGAGGTTCATTTTATTGAACCTAATTCTCTTCTTCATTATATAAATCTACTTGATGAATAACCACGTTTTAACATATCTCTCGATGTAAGTCAATGGGATTAAGTCTTGTGAGAGGTAAAACCATTAATGTTATTGGTGATAGTCATGACATGTTTTTGTAAAATTGTTGATGAAGTATGTGATCTTTAATGTTTTAAGACTTAGTGTTTTTACCAAGAGGTTAGTTTTAAGACATGCAATGAAGCATCGACTTACATTCATGTTCCTATAAAATATCATATGAATGTTTTTTATATATGGAGACCACTGGCAAGTTACTGGATTTTAGCTTTAAAACATCTATGATGTGTGATAAATCAAAATCTCTTATCACGGAAAATATCAGAAGATGCCTAAATGTTTTTGAGCTTGTTGTACTCGTGTCTAAGAATGAGACAAATGTTTTATTGATTGGGTTTTCTGATGATCATTCTTGGTTTACGGGTATGTTTTCATTGAACAAGCCCGCTCCTAAAATGAACATGTTATCGCTTTACGACCATCGATTCGGTTGTTGGGTTAAAAATGAACATTTGGGTTTACATACATGTTCCCGTGAACACATATGCTCCTATAATGAGCATTTTTAGCTACGAACCAATGTTTGTTGGGTTTAGAATGAACATTCGGGTTTACATACATGTTTCCGTGAACACATTCTCTCGAGGGTTGTGACGAGTGGGTCTCGATATAGTATGGTGGGATGCTTACTTATCTATGACAAGTGAATCTCAATATAAGCATCGAGGGTGTACTTACCTATGACGAGTGGGTCTCGGTATAGTATGGTGGGATGCTTACTTATCTGTGACAAGTGGATCTCAGTATAAGTATCAAGGGAGAGTGGTTCTCTTGAGGGGTTGGTGATTCCCTTGCATTTCCATAGGAGACAGTGGTTCTCCGGCATAATTATCTAGGATAAGTGGGTCTTAGTGTAAATCTAGAGGGAAAAGTGGTTCCATGTATACCATGAGGGGTATAGTGCATTGGTTGCTAAAGGATGCGTCCTGAGAGCAATGTGGTGTGGTAATGAGTTAAGAGTAGTGAATGTCTGGAAACGTGCGTATAAGCATAGGATTAAATGCGTGTTTCTGAGATCAGGTGAGGATCTCTAGTGGTATTGGTCAAGAGGGGTCATTTCTAGTGGTATTGGACAAGTGGGGTCAGGATTTCTGTCTCTTGGTAGACGTGTTTTGTGGGATTCGAGGTCGAATCCAGATTAGTGGGGGAGAATTGTAACACCCGTGAACAAAAAGCATAGGTCTGGTTTAGTTTTAGTTATTCAGTTTTGTTCGGATTGGGTTATAAAACCCTAGGATAACGTATAAAAGCTTAGCAGCCTCATTTTCTGTGGAGATAGGTCAGAAAATCGTGATTTAAAAACATGAGAAGAGAGAATTGGTTTTTGGTGAATTGTGGGAAAGAGGCACTTATGTCACTTTGTGTTGAAGAGAATCAGATGAGCAAATCAGTTCTGATCATCGTAAAATTTTATGGATAAGTTCTCCTTTCTCTTAGATAGCCATAGGGATGTTAAAATGGGCTCAGTTACATAGGGTTAGCCCTGGTCCATATAAAAATTCAAGGCCCATAACCCTTTATTTTGTTACATAATTAAAATTGGGTCCCAAATTAACTGAATTAATTAGCCCGTGGACTTTAAAAGGGCTAACCTTTTGGCTTCCGTAAACACTTAATTTACACGAGCTTAGAGTTTTTTTTCGAGAAGACGTTTTCATACCGTCGAACTTGAAGAAGACGATCTCAAATTCTCAATCACATACTCCTCAGTCTTGAAAACTCATTTTGTCTCTCTTCTTCTACTCCTCAGTCTCTAATTCTCCAGGTTTGTCTCTTTTAACTCCTCAATCTCTCCATCTTTTTGGATTAACGATTGAATTTTTTATGATTTGTTCATGGGTTGTCCATAAATGAATCGATTTTGTGCTCAAAATAGTTTTGGATTCTCTGCTCAAAATCGATTTTTTCATGGGTTTGTGTTTAAATTTTAAAAATCTGCTCATGCTTATGGTTACCACCAAGGTGTTCGACGAAATTCCTCAATGAACTGTAGATTCTGATTTGATTTAATTGTAAATTCTGGATTTAATTATTTTTTTGTGTATGGATGAATTTGGTTATTTTAGTAAAATATAGAGATCGATTTTTATCGGTTTAATATGATCTAACAATCCTCTGTGTATGTTATGTAGCAGGAGTCATCACATTTGAAAGAGGTTCCTGTTGTGATAATGTCTTCAGAGAACATTCATACTCGCGTCAACAAGTAAAAACAAATTTGGGATCTGACTAAGAACTTTTGTTTCATTGTTTCTTCCTGTGAAAGTAATAAAGTAAATAAATACGAAATCCAATGTTCTGTTTTGGTGGAGCTCAAATGTTTATGCAAAAGCCTCTAAAACTATCAGATGTTGAGAAACTTATAAATGTAATCAACTCGTGAAACTGCATAAGCTAATCATGAGAGGATGAAATGTAGCCCTAAGTAATTGTCTTGATTCCTTTATTTGATACTATTTTACATGTTTATCTTGAAAATCTAGAAATGTTTTCAAAATGCCCGATAGTAGTAATCTTGTTAGATCGTTGCTATTGATTGTCAAATTCATAAAATGGTTTTAAATGTGTTTATTAGTCTCATCTTATTAAGACTTTCTTCACTTTAGCATTTTATTTTGATTACTTGAGATTTTGTTTGTATCAAATAAGTTTATCAAAAATATTTATTAATATGTTTTGTGTAATTGATGAAAAAGCATGATTTACATGTTTATCAAAAATGAAAAAATAGTTTATCTAATAAGTTTGTGGAAAAACATGATTTGCTTATTTATCAAAAGATAATAAAAATGGCTAAAGGTTAATCCTAATTGGGCCCATATTTATATAAGTTATAAAGTTAATAATGGGTTGGGATTAAAAATGGGTAGGGTTTATAATATTATAGGCCGAAATGGGCCATAACCCTTCCTATAACATCTCTAGCTAGCCATGAGGCAAATTGGTTTGTCAATCAGACGTGTATTCTAAGAAATATAATTATTTTCGTGAGTGAGGTCTGTGCAGAATTGGGTCGGTGATCAGACTATTTCGAGGGCGTTTTGTTAGAGCTCCTGAGGGATTAAGGCAACAATTTATATACTATTGGAAAGCCCTTTGTGTCTACTTTCCAAATTTGTTTCCCGATTATTATTTAGAGGTAAGGTATGTCCTCAGCATTGATTTAAAGTCACCACGTCGGCTATGTTTTTAGAATATTCTAATTTGGTTTAGGGAAAAACTTGTGTTGAGTTTTAGGGACAAAGATGGTAACCAATGGCTTTTGGTTTCGTTGAGGCTGTGATTAGTGATGCTTGTGATTAACCTCCTAATCCTGAAGGCTAAGGTGAGTTCGCGACCACAGTATTCTAGACTATGATGGTGTTTTGAGTGATTTTGATGAGTTTTGTGAATGATTCTTGTGTGTTTTGGATTGATATTGCTACTGTGTATTCATGGATTGGTTTAGTATCGTTTTTGTGCAGGTATGTGACTCGTATTTCCCACAATTGCGTTGAGAAAGGAGAAACGAGATTCTGGTACAATACGGAGGCGTGTCGATCGACACCAGGAGGGTGTCGAGCAACATGAGTGCTTGTAGCGTGTCGATTGACACTATGTTGTGTCGCTCGATACGAGAACTTTGGTCGTGTCGATCGATACCTTGCTGGTGTCGCTCGACACGAGCTATTTATGTCTTGGAAATGTTTATGTAATGTTTTGGTTGATCAACTGTTATCTTGTGATGGTTTATATTGTTGATTGAACTGTTTACTAGAGTCTGTGTGATAGGCCAGTGGGTGGTATAACTATTATATTATACTTACGCAACTCTTTGATCTATGTGTTGCAGGTAAAAGAAATGTGTGATCGCGAAATAAAGGCTAGTGAAGAGGATGATAGGATTGTTTAAGATGTATAGTTTGTCTAGTGAACCTGGTGTTTAGGTTGCAAGAGTTTTCTTTGGAATGTTTGGTTATGGATTTGTGTAGTTTGGATAATTGGTTTAATGATTTATTGGTTTATTCTTGAGAACTTTCGCAATTGTTAAAATAGCCGTAGAAAATTAGCATTTATGGGAATGTTAATTCGAGTTATTTAATTAAAAAAAAAAACGTGTTGGTTGTTTCAGCTTGGGCCATTCAGGAGCTTAATTTCGATTTGAAGACGGCCGGAGAACGACATTTGATCCAATTGAACGAATTGGAAGAAATTCGTCATTTAGCCTATGAGAATTCTAAGATATACAAGGAGAAGACCAAAGATTTCCATGATAAGTAGATCATACCAAAGAATTTGGAACCAAATGACCAGGTTTTACTTTTAAATTCTCGTTTAAAATTCTTTCCAGGTAACCTTTGTAAATGGTAACCTTTCCAGGTAACCTTTGTAAATGACCAGGTTTTACTTTTCAATTCTCGTTTATGGATTCGTAGTACTTTGAGATCCTCGTGGACACGAGTTCACGGTAAATGGTCAGCGTGTCAAGCCTTCTCTTGTCGATACCAAGCGTGATGCAGAAGTCTCCATCATCTTGGACGAACCACCCGACATCTGAACTTCAAAGGAGTCAACCTAATTGACGTTCAGCAAGCGCTATGTGGGATGCGAACCACATTTTTATAGTTTTTTTTTTTTCATTTTGTTGTTTAATAAGCATAGGTCTTATTAATATTTTCCTTTGATTTTGAAGGTTTTAGTTGCAAAACCTATAAAAAAAAAAATTTACCTTCGGACCGGACGGCGTCCGTGACCGGTGCTAGACCGTTTCGTGTCATCGCCAGGTCCCAAACCCCGGACCACGGCACCGGACACGAGATTTGGTTCGGGGCTCGTGTGCTCTCATCCCACAGATCCAACGAGCATCGTCCCATATCGAGCCAAGGCCCGGGACGCGGGATTTGGTCTGGTGCCAGGCTATCCTCGACCCGCAACCTGAGCCTCCCGTCCCGTCGATCCAAAGTGTCCTTGTCCCGCGGATCTGCCAGAACCGCGTCATGTCAAGCCTGATTCGCGTCCCCAGCGACCTTGGTCCCGCGTCCAGTGTCCTGGCGTCCTCACCACCCGGACCGGTCTGCACCGAAGATCACCATGGCTCGAACCGTCAACCCACCCGGTTAGAGTCAAGAGGTTAATTTTATTTTCTTTTCTTTTTAAATTTATTTTAAAATGTTTTAAATTCAAATAACTATTTTCCCTACCATAACTCTCTCTTAATTTGAATTGATTTACACCGAGACGGTGTAACTTCAATATGGGCAGATTGTTACTAACGAATTTGTTTTTTTAATGAGTCAAAATAAGTTGGGAATGATGACACTTTTCTAGGAAAAATAACGTTTTGACTTCAAAAACCAAGTCACCATTATTGCAGGGTTTGTTTCGGACAATTGATTCAGACACCTAGTGACCGAATGGAGTCCAAGGAGATTGCTACTTGCGCTAGTTTGATGGATATGATTTTGATTCTCAATTTGGTCTACTAGCATGATTTTTTAATTTTTGGTTAAGGATATTAGATTAAGGAAACAAGTCACATTCATGACATCTTATCCTCTTCTTACCACTCTCTGTTGTCATGGACGGCCAACTCTTTAGTTGGTACCTTACCTAAACCCTTAGCCTTTCTTTCAGACCATTTGCACTTCTTTTGCTATGACCTTAATGCATATATGTGTAAAAATGCGGAGAGAAGAGGGTCGACACAATTTTTCAATCACTAGAGACGCGATGATCAACATTATAAGGAGGAGTACAACAACAAAAATTTCAGAAAAGTTTGACCATTCCTTGGATTCTTAAATCATGGTAACAATTTAGTGTCTTACTTGACTCATATCTTAATGAGACCATTTTTCAACATTTAAAAAATATATATATAATCATAAGGGAAAAAAAAATGGTTTTCAAAGAGCAAATAGCCAAAGAATACCCAAGGAATCCCATGATACAAAGGAGAGATGAGTTCATGAGTTTTATAAGTGATTCCCGAAGAAAAGTCTAAGTATGGGGGAGAAAGGCAGACAACAAAGTGATTGAAAAATTGTTGACTTCAAAAGATCCATTCTCTCTTGCGATTTCGCATAATGTCTCGCACCCGGAGTTTTGGTAACCCTAAACACTTGATCGGATATTTTTACGAATCTAAGAGAGTAAAAGAATCGATTGACTTGAAGTTGAGATTTTGAAGGGACAGTAATTTCGGACATACTTTTGAATTCATGATGGAAGATGATCAAAAGTGTCTATGAACTCACTTTGTCTTTACGTGGATTACATGTTTAGAGATCGAAGCAAGTTCTAAAGAATACGTGAGTTTTCATGTTTTCAAACTTCTTTTCTATTCTTGGATTTTGCTTCGGGGCAAGCAAGGTTTAAGTCTGGGGTAACATAGACCTTCGGATCACTCTTTCCGTTTAACTTCGGCAACATAGCCAAAAACACATCGGCATCGACATATGATCTTCATAGAAGTCCACATCGGTGACCCAACGTCGACTTGAGACCTCGGTCTCATTCACAAGGCAGCTTCGGGTCGTAGATGTGCACTTCGGGTGAGTTCGACAAAGTCATTGAGACATTTTCTATCGTCGGTCTTCGTCATCATCACCACCGACAACATCATCATCATCGAATTAATTCACCAAGTCTAAGTTTGATTTTCATCCCTCCACGACAACAAAGAAACATGATGGGCTTTTGGTTTGGGCCAATAGTCATCGTGTGATCAAATTGACAAAGACAAGGAAATTGGGTTTGCTTGGTGTCTTCGAGAGAAAATCAACAAAACAACATCGATTCCATGTCACCATAAAGCTTCGGGTCTGACTACGGAGACATCGAATATTCATCGCGAATCAAAAGAAATCATCATCATTGGGTTTTGAACCCGAAGTCATCTGGTTATCTGATTTAAACCCTTCAGGCTAAAACATGAAAAGACATCAGGTTGCAAAAAAAAAAAAAAAATTGAACCCAAAGTCATCGGATAAATGATCTAAACAGATCGGGTTCGAATCCTAAAACATCGGTACAAACAAAAAATAGACCCCTAAGTTAAATTATGGGTTTTTATACGAAAACAAACCCCTAAGTCTTCTGAGCTAAGGAAGAGACTCATACGTCTTCTCCAGCTACAAAAAAAAGCTCATACGTCTTCTCCTACTATGAAGAAGTCTCATATGTCTACGTCTAAGACTTTTAGGTCTTCTCCAACAACGAAAACAAACTCCTACGTCTTTATACAAAAACAGACTCCTAAGTCTTTCTGCAGGAAACCCCTATGTCTATCTGCAAAAAAACCCCTATGTCTTCCTGCAGAAAACCCCTAAGTGTTTTTATAGTAAAATCCTTAAGTCATTCTGCAGGAAACCCCTATGTTTTCCTGCAGAAAGCGAAGTGTTGCAGTTGCCAGCAACAACGACGCTATAGTTGTGAGCGACAATGACGCTACACCTATATAGCAACGACGGTGCTGCAGCTACGGGCAACGACGTTTCTGCAGTTACAGGCAACGATGTTTCTGCAGCTACGGATAACGACGGTGCTGCAGCTACGGGCAACGACGGTGCTGCAAGTACGAAGCCTCGCAGCTATAAAATGTTTCAGTGACGAAGTGTTTCAACAATGGACTGATGTCCCTTAACTCACTCTATGGGCCAAAGCCTTGAAATAAGAAGACTCCAAAACTGACGTTGTCCACCGACGAAGCCTATAAAAACACGACCGACGTAAGGATATCCGGAAAAAGGGGAAATTACCGAAGAGATAGGGAAATTTTCCTTTTTTTGTGTAGGAAAATATGTAGCCGACTTAGGGTATTATAAATACTCATGTACATTCCTTGAGAAAGGGATCCGCAATTTATTATGCTAAACAGCAATAAAGTTTTTTGACATCAATCGCAACCATCGTTCGTAGTTTTAACCTAGAAATCTCTTCCCTTCAAAACACTTGACAAATCTAATTGTTCGAGTTTTGACTCCCACAAAAGACTTAGGGATTTCATGCAGGAATGACATTTGTATCTTCCTGCAGAAATGACATTTGTATCCTTTTGCAAAAATGGCATTCGTATCTTTTTGCAGGAATGGCATTCGTATCTTCAGTTAGAAATTATATTTTTATATTCCTGTAGGAATAGCACTCGTATCTTTCTGCAGAAATGACATTCGTATCTTCCTGCAGGAATGACATTTGTATTTTTTTGCAAGAAAGACTTAGGATTTTTTTTTGTACAAATACTTTAGGGATCTTTCTTTTTTGTTTAAAGACGTAGGAGTCCGTTTTCGTTTCTAGAAAAGGTTTAAGAGTCTTGCCCGTAGCACGAGAAGACGTATGTTAATTCTCCATAGTAGGAGACGTATTTTAATTCTCCATAGTAGGAGAAGACGTATGAACCTTTCTCTGTAGCTGGAGAAAACGTACGATTCTCTTCCGTAACGTACGTCTGTTTTGTATAAAGACCTAGAATTTAACCGTTGATCTTGAGGGGTGAAAACCAACTCCAACAATGGACGGATAAGTATCAACCTTAAAGACTTCAGCTTCAAAACCTACGGGCACAAACAAGGTAACTTATATGTATTGTGAATTTATGCAGCGTGTCACAAGTATCTCAGTGGTATTTAGAGCTTCAAGAAACCATAGTTCAAGCCTCAATCACATCTTCAATAGTTTTTGTAGTTTTCCTTTCGATGTCTTGTCGTTTTTAGAGTCTTTTATGTTTATTTGTGTTGGCCAAGTTAGGTCTTAGCTAATAGGATCCATTTATAAGGTCCCTTTGCATCCGTGCAACAATTCAACATGCATCCCACTGACCACTTCTTGCGATATGGTCGGTCAACAGGGTCGGTCAAGATGTAGTTTTGTCCAAATATCGGGTTTGATCTGGGTTTGTCGGGTCAATCCGGGAATACTTATCCCTTTTCTTATAAATACTAGTTTATGAGGCAAAAACCCTAAGTTTGGCCTCATTTCTCTTATTCTTTGAACAAAAAAAGAACCCTTTGTGTTTTTGATGATTTGAAAATTCAAGGTTGTTAGTCACTAAATCAAACCCCCATCATTTGCATTAGCCTAGCTTCTTTAGTTTCGTGCATTCTCATTGCCCTCATTCTTTGTGGATTCGATCATTACATGCTACACCGTAATTGCCATGCACTTGTGGTTAATCATTGAGGTTTAAAACCGATTAGGTCGATTTGACCCCATCAACCTTCAAGGGCAACCTTGAGAGAAACCTTTGCTTTGTTCTTAGTGTGTGTGATTCACATAAACTGAGTGTCTTGTGGTATGAGAGACTCTTTCATCATCACAAATAGTAAATCAACTATGCTTTGTCAACTATACTTTGTCAATTGGCACATAATTCATTATTTGATAACTATAATTTGATTTATTCTCCAAACAAACTTAAACATGATGTAACTCATGACTCATGATTTTAATTATGAATCAGATGATGATCTTTGTGTCTATGAGTTTTCATGAAATAAAAGAGACTACCTACGATGGGAATCCAACATGGATGAGTACTTTAGGTACTATTCCATCACAAGAGGAGAAAGACTCACCTACTGTTTAAACCAGCTCAGAGGAGAGGCAAAAATATGGTGGTATTAAGAAGAGTATTACGGGTGGTACTATAAGGAGCCAACCATAAGAACGTTGGAACAATTAAATAGGATCATGAGGACTAAATATGCAACTCACAATCCAGCTCAGCAGATTAAAAACATTTAACTCGCAAAGCAATTAATCCGAGAGAATATAATTCCTAGTTTGGTGCAAAATGCAAACTCCAACTATGTCATGCGCCAAGGTCAGTATTATGCTCCTAATTATATTTTAGAACTTTCGAATTACGAGTGTAAGAACAGGAACACAGTGCTAAGGAATACCTAAGCAAGAAAACCACATCCTCTGTGATTTATAGCTGTAAAATGCATGTGCCACAAAAGTGTTTCAAGAGAGGAGTTCAATCACAAACACTAAGGTAAGTAACACCACATCTTTTATTGATCACCTTTTTGATAAAGCAATACACTTGATTTAGTCCAGAAGAGTTGAGAAAGGTCTCGGTACAAAAGAGGAACATGGTCAAACTAGTTGTTGTAATCTGCAAGTAAACAAGAAATGAGATTGTTTCAACCTCTCAAAATGAAAGGTTACAAGTTGAGTTGTCTTAATCCGTTTATGATGAGCCCATGACTATTATAATGCACTTTCCCTTCTCCAAAAATGATGAGGCAGATGCATGTCTTAAGAAAGAACTTTTTTTCTTTCCTAAGAAAGAACTATTGGCACATTTTTGCCATCTCCATGTCAAGAAGAACAATGCAAGCAAGTAGCCCAGGAAAAAAAGATCCAAGCAGAGCTAAATTCACCTTCACTTCAAGCACAAGGAAAGCATAGTCAAGGTAAGTATTCTAACAATTTGAACTCGCGTGATGGAATCTGTTATAGGTGTCAAAACAGAGGACACTAAGCTAAAGAATGTCCAGCCAAGAAATTATCAACTAAAACATCTCAAAAAACAGAAAAGAGTAGTCTTAAGAAGTATGATAACCTTATTTAATATGATCTTAACATTCTAAATGCTAGTATAATACACTTGTCCTTACCAAAAGTTGTTAAAACATGTTTAGGTGTGACGAGTGAGCAAGTGGATCAAACAAGGTCACCAACTCGAGTTTTAAACCAAAAGCAAGCTCAATGCACTACTCTTTATGTGTTGCCTAAAGAAACCAAGCTGAAAACACAATTTTGATAGCGGTTTAAATTACCTACAAAGTTTGAACCCTAAATGACCACAAGTGCATGGTTATGTCGTGTAGCATTTAAGGATTGAATCCACAAGGAAATTGATTAAGACAATAAGAATACAAAGAAATCTAAAAGCTAAGTCTATTCAAATGATTTGGTTTTAACCCTAACAACCTAAATGAAATGATGCAAATCAAGGAAGATAAAATACGAAATGAAACTAGCAACCTAAAACAAAATCAAATATGAAAATACTAAATGAAAAGCAAAATTAGAAATGCAATTACGAAAATTCAAATAAAACTCAACGAAATTAAGCAAATATGATCAACACTGATAAAAGTATGGATCTTGGATAGAGATCATAGATCAAGGGTGAATAACATGTAACTAATGATGCTAAGCTATCTAATCAATCATTTCCAAAGCATGAAACTATTTTATCTAGACTAATCCACTTCCATGGCACTAACCACTTTCTTAATCCGACTAATCATCATTTAGTTCTATTGAGGAGGATCAGCGTGAGCAGGCGGGGACAGTGGTGGTTCCGCCTAAAGTTGCTTATGCTTGCTCAGCCGAGGAGGCAACATCAGCATGGTGGCTCTGGTTCCGGCAAGGGCGGTAAGCCTGCGCAGGGCCAGAAGAGGAAGTGGGTGAGCTCTTCTAAGGTGAGTTCTGGGACTCATGCTTGCTACGGGTAAGGGAGCACTGAGGACCGGGTTGCGAACTATCCTAAGGAATTGAGGGAGGCTAAGGTTTGCTTTCACTGTGGAGAGTCGGGGCATATCCGGCCGACGTGTCCGCAATCACAGCAGATGGCGATTACAGCGGTTCAGCCTGTGGCAGTGTAGCTTGTGACTCAATTAGTTACAGTGCATCCGTTGGCTCAGATTGGTAGAGTATCGCGCGTGTATACGCCAGGAGAGACATGCCAGCAGATTGTCAGGCCGATCACAAGTTCTGTTCAGAATTCAGAGTTTTAAATTTCTATGTGTAAAATTAAATTGGTTGTCTTTGTTTGTTCTTGTGATAGAAATAGTAGGGTTTCTTAGCACCTGACATTTGTGTAGCGACCTTATTAGTTAGAGGCTTTGAGTCTCATATGTTATTTGATTTGGGAGCATCTAATTGCTTCATTACTCTGGAGTGTACCGAGAGCAGTGGCATACAGAGTGATGCTGGTGAGCCAGCGAGTATGGTCAAGGTGGGTGGAAGAGGATTCCTAGATACGCTTGGTCGAGCGAGAGGCCTTGATGTTCAGATTCGGGAGAGTTGATGTCGTTGAAATTAGTGATTAGTCCTATGGAGTTGTATGATGTGATTCTGAGGATGGACTGTTGGGAGCGTTACCGGGTTCATCTAGATTACCATCGAGGTCTCGTAGTGTTTGAGCGTGAGGGATCGAGGTTGGTGTATCAGGGTGTGAGACCGACTTCGGGGAGTCTCGTATTATGTGGTTCAGGCAGTGCAAATGATTGAGCGGGGATGCGAGGCATATTTGGCTAAGATTTCTATGCCAGAGTCTGTCTGTGAGGTTGCTATTGGAGATATTCAGGTTGTTCAAACTTCAGGGATGTTTTCCGGTTGCTGAAAGGATTACCGCCGTCTCGATCTGATCCTTTCACGATTGAGTTAGAGCCAGGGATTGCGCATATATCTAAGGTGCCTTACAAGATGGCTCCAGCTAAGTTAACATAGCTGAAGAAGCAGCTCGAGGATTTGGCAAGTAAAGGGTTTATTCGTCCGAGTACTGAACCGTGGGGAGCGCCGGTGTTATTGGAAAAGAAAAAGGATGGGAATTTTTGATTGTGTATCGATTACCGGGGACTTAACCGGGTTACTGTGAAGAACAAGTACCTTTTCCTAAGGATTGATGAGCTTTTAGATCATCTGAGGGGTGTTACTTGGTTCTCCAAGATTCACTTGGCGTCAAGATACCATCAGATTCTGATAGATGAGGTGGATGTTCGCAAGACTGCTTTCAGGATGCAATATTGTCCCTTTGAGTTCGTAGTGATGCTGTTTGGTTTAACGAATGCGCCTACAACGTTCATGAGGTTGATGAACGGTGTATTCCAGGAGTATCTAGATGTCTTTGTGATTATCTTCATCGACGATATTCTGGTTTATTCGAGGAGTCCTCAAGAGCACAATGTGCACTTGAGGTTAGTTATGGAGAAGCTTTGGGAGCATAAGCTTTTTGCGAAGTTGAGCAAGTGCAGTTTTTGGTAGAGAGAGATGAGTTTTCTCGGCCATATTGTTTCTGTAGATGAAGTTTCTGTGGATTCGGCTAAGATCGAGGCTATGTGGGATTGGCCTATACCATCTAATGCAACCGAGATCAGGAGTTTTCTTGGCTTAGCAGGTTATTATTGGAGATTGGTCAAGGATTTGTGAGTATGGCGCAGTTGATGACGAAGTTGACCGGGAAGGATATCTGGTTTGTTTGGTCTGAAGAGTACGAGGACAACTTTACAAGGCTGAAGGAGATGTTGGAGTACACTTGTTTTTGCGTTGCCTAAGCTGGGTAAGCCATATTCAGTGTACACCGATGCTTCTGGGATGGGTTTGTGCTGTGTGATGATGCAGGAGGGCAGGGTGATTGCGTAACTTCGAGGCAGTTGAGAGGTGCAGAGCGCAATTATCCTACTCACGATTTGGAGTTGGGAGCTGTAGTGTTTGCTTTGAAGATTTGGAGATCCTATCATTATGGTGGGAAGGTTCACATTTTCACGAATCATAAGAATTTGTAACATATTTTCACTCACCCGTTGTTGAATTTGAGGCAGAGGTACTATGATTGAGTTGCTGGCAGATTACGATCTGGATATTGTTTACCATCCTAGTAAGGCAAACCGGTAGTTGATGCTCTGAGTCATTGGAGAGTAGATTCGGCTCGGAAGCAGGATGTTGAGGCGCTTGTGAGCGTGATTAGCACTCTGCGTTTATGTGCTATTTCGTAGGAGCCATTGGATTTAAAGGTGATATATCAGGCTGACCTTGTGAGTAGGTTTCGAGTGGCTCAAGAGAGTGATCAGGTTTTGCTCGATGCGTCGAGGGTAGTTGGTTTTGAGTATCAGGTCTCTTCGAATGGGACAATTCTGGTATGTTAACGGGTTTGTGTACCCAACGTTGATGAATTGAGGCAAGAGATTCTGCGAGAGGCTCATGCGAGTAAGTTCTCGATTCATCTAGGAGCGAAGAAGATGTATCATGATCTTAAGTGGTATTATCATGGGGTCGGATATAAGAGAGATGTAGCTTACTGGGTCACAAAGTGTAATACGTGTCAGTTATTGAAGGTAGAGCATTAGGTTTTGATTGGTAAGTTGCATAGTTTACCCATTCTGGAGTGGAAGTGGGATATGATCACTATGGATTTTGTGGTCGGATTACTTAACTCGAGAACATATGATGCTATATGGGTGATTGTGGACCGTTTGACCAAGTCAGCACATTTTCTAGCCATTAGGAGCCTGAGGCAAAGATGAAGTTAAAGTTTAGGAAGTGGTTCGACAAGCAGGTCGTAGTTTGAGCTTTGCTTTTATCTTTGTAGTTCTAGTTTCGGTGTTTTAGCATGTGGCTTTTGTGTTTTGGTTTATGTATTTTTTGTTTCGTTGTAACGATTTATACTTTTAGATATTTATAAGATGGAGTTCCTTATATTTCTGTGTTATAAGATGTATGATTCTTATTTTGTGGATATTCTGGGTGAGGGAATATTTTGTGGATATTCTGATGATAGGATTGTCTTTATTACTTTCTTTAGTTCTGGTGAACCTGGTGTTTAGGTTGCTAGAGTTTCTTTTGAATATTGAATTCAGGATATTGTTTTGTTGAATGATTATTGATTTATTTATTGGATTATTCCTGAGAATTTCCGCAATTGTTGAAATAGCCGTAGAGCCGCAGGGCCGCAAGCCTAAGTTTCAATGGGCCGCAAGCAAAAATAAAAAATAGGCCGATTTGTCATTAAGATAAAAAAAAAACTTTTAGGATTTGAGAGCCTACTTGTTATAAAAATATATGAGGATCGATATGAGGACCACAAATATAGGCTATGCCCGCTTGATCTCAGGGTCGACCCTGCGTAGAGGGTTAGTATTTAGGGGAATATTAACTCGGGTTGTTTAATTAAAAAAAAAAATGTTTGATTGTTTCATTTTTTTAAGATGTTATCAGTTTGATGGATTTCTTAAAATATTTAGTGAAGTATGAAATCACTTGGTTCAGCAGAATTATTTTAGTTTAATGATTTTTACTCTTTTTAACGTCCAACTGATTTTTTACATACGCGTAACTTCGTTTAAATAATTAGATTTTAGAAGAGAGATATTTGTATACGTTTTACGCGTCACTTCAGATAAATTGATTCGATTAAATATCAGAGACATGCAATTATAATGCAATATCTTGTAGTATCCAACAATGACATTTGTGATTAAATACATTTAACCTAGCCAACTTTTTTTCTTTTTCATGTTGATTCTGCGATTAATGTTTGTGTGACCTTCCGGTGAGTTGAGAAGGTCATTAATCATATTTCACAAAGCAGACAATTAAAGAGGTCCTTAATCACTTTCCGTATATAGCTTAAAAACAAAAATTAGAAAGAAAAAGTAAAGCAAAGTCTCAGCAGAATCACGTCTTAATCTACTTGATTGATTCTTTCATCAGGCATAATTAATCATAGCCATTAATATCTCTAAACCCTATCTCCAAAGATACGTATGATTTACGCTATGTTGTACTTACATGTATCAGATATGACCAGTTATGAAAAATTTAGACAAATTTTAAATTTCGAATATAAATAAAAAATAATATAATTAGAAATATTGTAAGAAAAATTACTTATAAAATATTTCTCTATTTTTCCTAATAATTGGTGATGTGAAAAATTGATAATGATATAATTAAATTGGGAAAACATTGATTCATAGCTCTTCCAACTATGAGAAGAGTCATATATCTCGAATCTGATATAAAATTAACTACAAATATTTTCGATATATAAATCATGAGCAAATATATACACTAGATGTCAAAGAATAAAACTGGACCATGTTGGGATTTGTGGTGAAAAGGGAGGGTCACGCGTGCACTCACTTCTATCTAATAAAACATTGTGGGTACACAATATCTCTTTTTTCCTTTGCTTCTTTATTTTTTTCATTCTTTGTACTTGTACGTATGCAAGCACGTGTGATTATATAATTGAATCTTGCTTAAATTTCATAATTTCGGTTTCGGTTTCGGTAAATTGATTCCGATTAAATATATCAGAGATTTAGTCGGTAAATTCGTCTGTGGATTGGTATAACTTATTATTTAATTTTGCAAGGAAAATCAGTACTTTTGTAAACACATACACCCACACACAGTATGTATACTAAACCGGAAAAATAACTAATTTCATATTCTTTGTCAAACAGAACTTTTTTTTTGTCAAAGAAATTAGATAACTGTATGTAATTGCTTGGATCAATTGCTGCAAATCGTCAGCATATCGAGGAGCAGTTTTCACAAACAATCAAACAAAACCATATAGAGAAGCACGTTTGAAACGAAAAAAAATGGGTCATGCAAAAGAGCTCTTCTCAAATCCGTTTTGTATATAAGAATTAAAAATTTAATTTAATATAGTTGTTTTGCTTGATGTCATAAGATTCATGTGTTGTCTTCAATTTTATTCTCAATTCTTATATTTCGACTAATATTAAATGCATACGAGTTTGTAAAAGAAATAAATTATCATTTGAGACTATATTTGTAAGGTTTATAATTAAATTACAAATCATATTTTGCAAAAGCAAAATAAATGAAGTCTCGAACTTTATATGTCCACCGTTTGAAAGATACTGTATACGAAGACAAAAAAAACTATAGCCGGTGGTACCGAATTTATCACTTGTTACCATGACCCGAACCGAAATTAAACCGACCCAAAGTACACCTTTCTAAGATCAAGAAGATGGGCCGGAAAATGTCATTTTTGGCCCATTAGAAGAACTAAAGGATGAAGCTAGCTCAGTCTACGGACCTTAAGATACTTGGAGAATAAACAGAAGATATATGAGAATATTGAGTAAATTTTTTTGTTTAGGATATTTTTCATACAATTTTAGAGTTCATTCGATCAACTTAAGAGAGCATAAATATGTAACTCATTTTTCCTAGAAAGAGATCCGCAACTTTATTTAATAATATATACCATTGGAAACACATCTCTCTGTCTTAAGCTTTTCGATTGTTTCTAGCCGAAAAAATTAAAATCCACTTGTTTGGAGGAAACCGATGTTGCTAAATGCAAGTCCGGATTCACCAATAGCTATGTTTTTCTTTACGGCTAACCGTTGCTAGCTATGTATTTTTGAAGATTCTTATCTACCAAATCGTGTTTATTCCTCATGAATTGATTTATATCTGGAAAGGAGCCAACTCATATGGAGAGCATATTCTTTTAGAACAGGGTTCTAATATTTTTTATATAGACTAACATGGTTTTAAACTAAACACGTCAAAATTGAATAGTTAAACCATTCGAATAAGTTTCTAAAAAACATGTTTCTAAATCGAATGACCACTGATTAGAAACCTAACTTGCGTATAAAAATACATTTGTCGATTCAGTTGAAGAGTCTATAGATCTATTGGCTGCTCGGTACGATCAATGGCACCGAGGACCAAGGCAAAATCATACATGGACCTGATCACTATAACCCTTCGAATATCACTAATGTATATAGACAGAGCAATGTATATAGTCATATAGAGCAAATTAAGTACATATATAGTTAATATGGTTAGGAAAGATTAACTATTGATAATGGGGCTGAAGTCAAATATCAGTGTTTTAAGCTAGGTGAAAAAAAAACTCTTAATAATCGCCCGATGTTTGGCTTGCACGTTACATAAGACCGTGTAATATGTCACTTAATTTGTTTTAGATATTTTTCTAAAAGGAATCAAAGTATTGTATCACATGATGTTTACACCTGAATCGATTGAAAGTAGGTCGTTTTTTTCTGCATAAAGTTTTTGTTATGAGGAAAAATTAAAGTGTATCATAAAGTTTGAAGTTAGGTTTACCATTTAAGTAGCTTGTAGTAGAGTGAAATTTACCAACCTCGCAAACCTTTAAATACGTAAAATCGCATTTTTTTGTTGTATTATAAGTATATACGCATCGTTTTTGTGGCCAGTAAATGTTAAAATTATCCTAGCTAAACTTGATCAAGTTGAATACGTGATAAGCTAAGTTATTTTGGATGAGTTGTCTTACCCTCGAAATTAGTCGGACGATTTAAGTTCGATGTACTTGGATCGGTTTGGACCCCCATAATATGACGATTTAAGTGGTGTGCAACAATGTAAAAGCACTAAAAATCTATGTGAGTGCAAATAGAAGCTCTCTTAATCTGATGGATGTTATTAAGAAATAATTAAATTAATTAATTAATTAGGGGCAAGCATTTATTCGAGTTGGTACAACGTGTGTAAAATATGGTCCACAATTCTCGTGTTTTTTGTTTCCTTTACTGATTTTCTTTTAAAATTTTAAGTGCCCCAAAGACAAACTTGGGAAATAGATTGTCTATAATTTGTGAGAAATAGTGGCGGAGCCAACCACAATTTTCATGGGGTCAATTTAGTTAACAATGAAAATATTTATTCTATAATAAAAAAAAGAAGAAGTTGTTATTGAATCTAAATATACAATATTAAAAAAGAGTTAACGTTATAAATAGTTTGTTTGGTTAAGAGGAAGAGTAAAAGTTGAATGAAACCAAAATCATGGAAAAATATGTCGGTGAAAAGAAATGGTTTAATTATATTTTGTCGAAAACAGAAATGTTGGAATATTTCAACAGATATAAAATTGGGATAGAAAGAAAAATACTAATTAGGTGGTTACTGAAATATTAGGCCAAGGTAAAAACGAGAATATGACTAAAAATCATGGGATCAAGTGAATTTTGAGCAAATATTACCAGGGTCAATGTACTGATTTTACAACATTTCAATAGCTTTTGAATAAAATATACAAGTAAAATTTTAAAAACAAGAATCTGTAGGGGTCAAGTAACCCCTACCCAATAGTTGCTACCTCCGCCACTAAGAATACAAAACTTAGGTTCTTCTTTGTACATGTTGACGTAAACATACGGGAGTAACCCCTACCCAATAGCTGCTACCTCCGCCACTAAGAATACAAAACTTAGGTTCTTCTTTGTACATGTTGACGTAAACATACGGGAGATAAATTATTTTATCTGTTTCAAAATACATGATGTTTTTCAAACGCAAAAATAATTTTGGAATATGCGAATAAAAAAATGTTATGAAAATAAATATTTTCATACATAAAATTAATCAGTTGAAATTTACAAATAGTCATATTATAACACCAGTGATAATAATATATTTTACAAAAATTTAGTATTGTAAATATAAACTATAAAGAAACTAATAATTAGTAGGGAAATTAATTTAGTAAAGGTACGTAAAAACATCAAACATTTTTATCAAAAATCTCCCTCAAATCTCCATTTTTTAGTATCTAAATAAAATTAAAATATTTTGAGAATCCCAGTCATAAGATGTTGAAGGTTTTGCCATGAAATGCTAATCATCGCATCAGATTAAGATCGAATTAAAAATAAAAATAATAATAATGGATTAGTAATTTTTAGCGAATAAGGTTTGTCTATGGAAATAATCGTCAAAATCGGTTTTCTTCAAATATATTTTATATTATTTAGCGCATATATTTACTTCTGTAATAATTTGTTTTCTAAAAAAAACTTTTCTATAATAGATTTGTAATATTTATATAAATCAGTAAACTGTTTGGACGGAAAATAAAAATGAGAATCCCACGGTCAGAAGTAAAAAACTCAAAGGTAATACAAAAACCTCTCCTAACGAATCTATTATTTGGGAATAATGTTGTTTAAATAAGTATGTGTCTAGGTCTGAGAATTCCGATATTCGGTTCGGATTCGGATAATATCAATGGATTCAGATATTTTGGATAAAGGGGTTTATGATCCATTTAAGAACCGAAATATATTTGGTTCGGTATCGGTTCGATATTTGTCGGTTTCGGATCGGTTCGGTTTTTAAATTAATAACCCAAAAAAAATCGGTTATTCTTCAGTTCGGTTCGGTTCGGTTCGGTTCGGTTTCGGATATTTTTTACTCAAATTACAAGAAAATATCCAAAAATATCCAAAATAATTTAATAAATCCAAATATTTTATTATTTTTTAATAAGAAATGAAAAAATACTCATAAATTAGATTTTTTATCCGAACTATCCATCTATGATAGACTCCTTGTGTGGATCTATGCCCAAGGAACACACTTCGAAGGTTTTGATCTTGAAAATGGACGGAATGATGACGAACGAATGATGGGAATGAAAGAATGCAGCGGATGAGAAGATAAACAAACTTAATGTGGATTGAAATGTACTTCCAAGAGAGATGAAAATCTCTTAGACTACGAAGCTCGATCTTAACTTAGATTATACGCACTAAGAAAAGAACAAGTTGAGAAGATATTACACACTTCTCGGATCAAACAATATTTGAGAGAAAATTTTGGTAAAAATGTTTGATGATTTTATTCATGAGAATGGGATCCTTTAAATAGGCTCAAGGAAGCTTTGGACAAACCCATAGACTTCCATGACTACACGGAAAATGAGAAACAATAAATAAAGAGTTTGAAAGACAAAATAACAAAACTTCAATTACTTTGACTAGAAATTTGAAAGACAAAATAAGATTGTTGACTCGGCGATTCGATCTTCAAACGGATGGGGAGAATCGTCGAGTCGCGATAATATTGCCGATGATGAGGCTTGAGATAAGTGTACGGACTTGCCTCGTTAAAAACCTCACTTGGAAAATCCATTGGGATAAAACCAAGGCGAGAGAAAAATAGTACAAACCACACACCTCTCATCACCGACCCTTAAGCCACTTGGATCACAACCAATGTAGTTGGACATGTGCTTGGCTCAAGGTTGTTTTCAATGCACCATAACAGTGTGTTGACGGTTTGGTTATGTTGTTTGGTTCTTGACCTTCTCATGTGTCCAACCGGTAAATGTAAGGACTTATAATCCATAGGATCATCCTCGGCTACAAGCTTCAATTTAGCTCCATTTTCCTCACCTACAAGCTGCTCCTCGGTTTCAAGTCCTTCCTCACGTTTCATGTCCTTTGTGCTTTCCAATATCACATCATCTTCTCCCACTTGCAAAGGATTTGACCCCAAATCCAATTCATCTAAAATGAAAGGAACCAAGTTAGAAACATAATCATGAGGGATTAGGGGCATACCTTCAAATCTATTTTGGCTCGGCTTTGGATTGTATGTTACATCAGGAGGTGCTTCTTTGATCCGCATGAAGCTATTGACGTTTTGGTGTTTATCTTGGTCCAAATCAGGTGGTCTAAACCGATTGTCTTCCTCTCTTTTTTCATGACTTTGGTTTAGATCAGGTGGCTTAAATCGTTTGTCTTCTTCTCTCCTTTCCGTACTTCTCATGTGCTTCCAGGCTCCTTTAAAGCCTGCATTTGACTCTTTTGACAAAGACAAGTGATTCATATTTGTGGGATTATAGACTAAAGGTTCGTTTAAATTTGGTTTGCAAAGTTCATCAAATGGTTTTGAACGTCTTGTCTTAACTTAAAGAAAGATCTAACCATAACAAGCTCTGGCTTAGTTTTAATCAACTCAAAAGTGTTGCTAAACAACGAAACTCTCAAAGAAGGTTGAAATTCACAAAATTCTTGAAATATTAAATAATTTGGCTTAGAAATATTTTGAAGTGTGAGCGTTTCAAAAGTTAATATCATTTTATAAAAAAACAAGATTTGAAACACAAAATTCTTTCACAATTTTCAAACCAAAACATTTTTCTTCATGAGCAGAAACCAACATAAACAAATTAGGCTCTGTCCTAACCAAATCAAATTCCTTATAGTGTTTTCTTGGGTAGTCATAAGGAAATAGTTTAAGGACTGGTTCCAAGACAAGGCTGGTCGACTGCTTCAAGTTACAAATCAATGGCAAACTCTTTGGAGTTTCTTTTGGTAACTTTTCTTCAAGAAACTTTAAAAAAGAATCAATGCCACTCGGTTGCACTAGTTTAAAAAGGATTAGTTTTCCACAGGCTTAATTACTTTCAAGGACTAAATCAATTTTTTCAGAAAGAAAATCACACTTATCTTTCACATATTTAGAAGGAAGAGCACACTTACCTTTCATGGATTTGGTGTAAGAATTGAGAAGCTCCATTAGTTCATTCTCAAAGTGTTCTTTAGTGTTTTCTTTCTGCTTCATGGACTTTTGATGGATTGGGGAAGGCTGGTTTGGTTCTTTTGATACTAAGTTGTTCGGTGCATACTTATTCCTCAGTAGTTCTTTAAGTTTTCTCCACGAGGTAATAGTAGGCTCCTTGTAGTACGAACGAACATCTATCTCTTGACACCACCATTTATAAGCATCTCCTTTAAGTTGGCAAATTGCAAAAGACACCATTTTGTCCTTGCTGATGCACTTGTAGTAAAACCAATCTTCCATGTTTCTTTCCCACTCTAAATAATTTTGTTTTATTGAAAATGCATAGAGTTCAAGTTCATTGCACGTTGAAAATATGAATACAAATAAACCTTAGATTTGGGAGTGTGAAAAGTTTTATGTGGGCTGCTCCGTGTTAATCTTAGTGTGTGGTCAGGCGGCTTGGGATTAAGCTCTTGTTCCCTCCTTTGTTGTGCTCTATTCTTCCCTTGTTGAAGATTCATATTAGGTTACGGGATGGCTTGATTTAGTTGAAAAGCTCCAACTTTCTTATCAAGCATCTCAACGATGGTAGCCGTAAAGGATTCCAACAACTTCTTGTTCGCACTAGAGGCGGTTGATTCATCCTTAGAAGTCACTATTGTACCTGAAATATCGATAGATGTAATAAGTAAAAAGCTTCAAAAGACCTAACAAATTCTAGAAGATGAACAACCAGATTCAACACAATCGACTGATCGGTCAATATAAAATAGCAAAACGTGTTCAACAATTCTAAAATTATTTTTAGAAATAACTTTACTCGTTTCAGGTTTAGATTCAATTCATTTTGCAATTTTAGAATAAACCAATTATTTATGAAAATGTTTACAAGATCGATATGAAATCTCAACAAATAAAAATTCAGAATTAGAACAACAAAACCTGATTACAAACCAGGCTCTGACACCACTTGATAGACTCTTCGTGAGGATCTATGACCAAAGAACACACTTCGAAGGTTTTGATCTTGAAAATGAACGGAATGATGACGAACGAATGATCGGAATGAAAGAATGCAGCGGATGAGAAGATAAACAAACTTAATGTGGATCGAAATGTACTTCGAAGAGAGATGAAAATCTCTTAGACTACGAAGCTCGATCTTAACTTAGGTATTACGCAGTAAGAAAAGAACAAGTTGAGAAGATATTACACACTTCTCGGATCAAACAAGATTTGAGAGAAATTTTTGGTAAAAATGTTTGATGATTTTATTCATGAGAATGGGATCCTTATAATAGGCTCAAGGAAGCTTTGGACAAACCCATAGACTTCCATGACTACACGGAAAATGAAAAGCAATAAATAAAGAGTTTGAAAGACAAAATAACAAAACTTAAATGACTTTGACTAGAACTTTGAAAGACAAAATAAGATTGTTGACTCGGCGATTGGATCTTCAAACGGACGCGGAGAATTGCCGAGTCGCGATAACATTGCCGATGATGAGGCTTGCGATAAGTGTGCGGACTTGCCTCGTTAAAAACCTCACTTGGAAAATCCATTGGAAATTTGGTATAAAACCAAGGCGAGGGAAAAATAGTACAAACCGCATACCTCTCATCACTGACTCTTAAGCCACTTGGATCACTACAAATGTAGTTGGACAAGTGTTTGGTTCAAGGTTGCTTTCAATGCGCCATAAGAGTGTGTTGACGGCTTGGTTAAGTTGTTTAGTTCTTGACCTCGGCATGGGTCCAACCGGTAAATGTAAGGACTTAGAATACATAGGAACTTCGTCAGCTACAAGTTGCTTCTTAGCTCAATTTTCCTCAGCTACAAGCTGCTACTTAGCTCTATTTTCTTCACCTACAAGCTGCTCTTCGGGTTTAAGTCCTTCCTCACGTTTCATGTCCTTTGTGCTTTCCAATATCACATCAATCTATACTTAAGAATAATTGAACTAACCGAATAAATATTAAAATAAATTATAAAGTTTATTTCTATAATCCGTAAACATCCAACCTAAAACCAAAATATTTATGGGATAATTTTTTGTCTCGGATATTTTGGGTATCCAATCGGTTTTCGGTTCGGTAGTTGTTCAGTTTCGGTTTTTTCGTTTCTAAATATACATGATCAATCGGATATTCTAAAAAATTTTGTTCGAATAATTTTGGAACGGTTTCAGATCAATTTTTCGGTTCCGGGTATTTTTCCAGGCCTATAGATGTCACACCATTTAGTCGTCGAGAATTATGCATGGTTATAATACTTCTCGAATAAAGTTAATGAACCTAGGAAAAAATCACATGAAATGGGTGGATTTGTTTGTTTCCTTAATAATTTATTATTTAAATAATTATGGTGGTACGATTATCTCAAATAACAAAAGCGTGACATATGACATCTGAAACGGAAAATCTTTTTTTCTCACACCCACCCGGCCATTCATTTCCTCGTCATCTATTTGTTACCTTCTGTGGCGATTAAATGGGCCCCATTTCTCCAGTGCCACGTATGAATATCCCACTTGGAATCACACGTGTTGATCACTCATTGGAAATTAACTGTAGCCGCACACAAAATAATGACTATAACTTGAAATTAGGAATGATCAAATTATCCGTTATATTTGCTCCGATCTGATTTCATTTTAGTTCGATATGAAAAATCCGAATATCCATTATAAATCAAAACAAAGCAAATAGTAAAATCTACTATCCGTCTAAACCGAAACAAATCACAAATACTAATATTAAACATCCGAAAATCCACTCCGATCCATAATTTCATATATATATTTACATATATTTGCATTTTAAGTCTTTTCTAAATATATTAGACAAAAATATGTATAGTTAAAATAAGTAGTTATTAGTTTTTTAATTGAAAATATATGTTTTCGTATTTTTTCTTACATAAAAGTACAAATATTTCGTTGTTCACCATTGAATTCTTCTACTTTTCAATTTTCTGTAATTATATTGAGTAAAATTGTATATTTATTATATTTATTATATTTATTCATTATTTAGCTTAAATAGCACATTAATTAAAATAATTTTAATAAAATTATATTGTTTTGGTTTCAATTTTTTGGTTTTAAAAATATATCCGTGAGTATCCAAATATCCGCAAATATCCGTAAAAAAATTGGATATCCGTAATTTTGAATATCCGATTTTTCTTAAAGCAAAGCCAATCGTAAAATGAGATATCCATTAATAACAAATCGAATCACAAATATTGCATTTTTTCCGGATATCCGCTCTGTGCCTAGGCCTACTTGAAATTAGACACTTCTTCATTGTTCTTATTTTTTTGGTAATAATTACATAGTTATAATAAATTATTAAGATAAAATTTTGAAAAATACCTCCTTTGTGTTTTCAAATTGCATAAATACACTTTTAATTTAATTTTTGAAAACTATAGTTTTTGAATGTTAAATTTACTAAAATGGTCATAATAAAATTGAATAATAATTCATTTTTCGTATGTTTTAGTTTTTTTTATGATAATATTATATCTTATTATTTATCACACACAATAATGGTATGAATTTCACTTCTAAAATTTCTTCTCCTCTCCACCTTTTGAATATACTATTGTGTTATTGTATTGTTCATTATTTCAATTCCTTAAATTTTGACTACATTTTATTGTGTGTCACACTAATGATGTATATTCACAATTTGATGATAAGTAGCTAAAATAGAGATTCTAATGAAAATATAAAATCATATCATATATCTTTATGGAAACTTTTGATTTGTTCTTGTCAAATTGAGTTAGGTCTTTCATTTTTTTTTCTTCATTATGGATTGTTGTGTTGTCATGTTTATTTATATATCTAATTATTGTGCTAAAGATGAAACAAGGTTAATGATTTCTATTGATAAATGTTTGTTTTGGATGCTTACAATAAATGTTTTAAAACAACACACTTCTTAAGAAATTAACTTTTACATATGTCCGTAGAATTATCTATTGATAAAATTTGAATTTTAAAATCAACTAAAACATTTTTAACTCAAATAAAAATAAAATACACATTAATCAATGATTATAATAGTGCATACAAATTTTAAATATTATTTTTATAGTATATGTAGTTTTTTAAACTCAAAACATGATGAACAAGTATTTTTATAAACAAAAAGAGTTAGTTTTCAAAAACTAAAAAAAAAATTATTTTTCAAATTAAAAAACCTCAACATGGTATTTTTCGAAACAAATCCCATAAATTAATGTATTCTAGTAAGATATATCGATTTCATGTACTGTTGTCTATATTGTTATCAATGTACGACAAAGCGAAATATATTTGATTTTATATGTATTGTTTTACTAGCAAGATAAATCAATTTTCAGTGAAATATTTTAATAAAATTAAAGAAAAATCTTTCTATCGTAGTTGAGCGATATTGAATTATTTTAAGTGGCAGTAGGTTGTGTGAACTGAGACTATGTGATTTAAATTGATTATGAATAGTTACTGAATTTAGTAGACTTAGATCATCTTCTTCGGTCCTTTAAAGAGTTTCCGTGGTAAGTTTTATTTGTTGTTTGTGACTTCTTTTCGCTCATATTCTGGTTCTATATGAGCGCAGAGAGATGGATACCGGAGCGAGAGGTCGTGGTAGACGAGGTAGAGGCCGTGGTAGAGACCGAGTTGGTGGCCGTGAGCCAGTGATTGAGTCGTCGGGTAGTGCGGCGCAGGTGTCAGGGACTCCAACAATTAATTCAGGATCCATGAGCGAGACCAGTTCTAATGCTAGTGATAGTGATGTGGGTGCCCGGAGGGGTACCAGGTTAGCTGGTGGCGGAGTGGGCCCAAGTGTGGGTGCTGGAGGGTATTTCTCAATCTCACATGGTTAGTACAGAGGGTATTGACGATCTTAATGAGGAATTGACAAAGTGTTCTTTGGATTTACCACAAGGTGTTATGGTTAATAGGATTGGGAAACGCAGTCCCATAGAATTTAAAAGAATTAGTACTAGGAAAAGGAATTTAATTTTATTAGTATCGCCTCGAAAAGTTAATGGTGCTATACTAATGGGATCGAAACATGTTACAACAAAATCTCAAAGGAACAAGAGGACTACGGCGGCCCCGCTGAGGAACCAGGGGAAACACGGCAAACCAAGCCAATACCAGAAAATGAGGGATGGTAGCTCTCTCAAAGCTACCGGCTAAAACGTGAAGATCATGCATGAGTTGGAACTGTCAAGGTCTTGGTGGGGATCTGACAGATGATTATTTGAAAGATTTATGGCGAGAACATAAACCTAATATTATGTTTTTATCGGAAACAAAACTATGTTTTAGTTATTTGGAAAATTTGCAAGTCGAATTTGGTTTTACTAAGTTGTATACCGTGTATCCAATTGCTAAAGCGGTGGTTTGGCTATTTTTCATTATAATGAAATAAACTTACAAGATATTTCTTCTGATAATCAAATTATTGATGTACAAACAATGATTAAAGGAAATGAAGCTTTTATGAAATTTGTTTATGGCAACGGTCAGCCCCTTGGCTAATGATAGGAGATTTTAATGAATAAACTGGCAATCATGAAAAAGAAGTAGGAAAACTACGTTCTGCAGCATCTTTTGTACCTTTCAATG